>JAAGEH010000307.1:53617962-53692113 GCA_011751065.1 Lasiurus cinereus | reverse complement strand
GGAGCAGAGATTTGATTGTGGAGTTCCCCCCTGCAACTAACCAGTTGTGTTTTCTTGCTGGAGTCAGGTAACCTCTCTGTTCTGATTCCTCATCTGTAAAGTAAGAATCTATTCTCAGCACCTACTTCACAGGTAGGTATGCCATTTAAGTGCAGTAATACATGAAAGGACTTTGCAAATCATGATGTGTGATTCAAATGTGAGAGGAGGTCCCTAAGTATCTGGTGGCAGTAATGATGACACTTGCCAACACAACCTTTATTGATTACCGAAAGAAAATCAGCCACTCGTTAGCCCCACCTTCTCAGCAAATTAAAGACGTGCCAGTAGCATCAGTATACACCAGCACCTCTCTCAAATTAAAGTATCTTGTCCTATAGACAAAGCTGGCCTGGCCAGAAGCTGTTAGCTTCACAAACTCTGAGATATTTGATAAAGAGAGAGGATACCAAGTCACACTCAATTTCCTGAGGCTGGCTTCCCTTTAAGGACCATCACTCAGGGCCAGGTGCAGTCCTGGGGCCCAGGTGACAGCTAGTGTAAGGGGTAGTAGTGAACAGTGGGAGGCTCCCTCTCTTGCATTCTCTTACACACATGCTTGCCCCCACTCCCCAGACCTCACCCTGACAACACAGGACACACATGATTTGGTCCAAACTCCCTACAGGACAATTGTGTTGAGTGGGAGCTTCCTGGGGTGTCTAGGAGTCTTGGGGATTATTGGAGGACAGAGAGGGAAGCTCTGAAAACACTTCCCTCTTCTCCTCCCCTACCCATTCATCCACTTCAACCTGACCTGAGTTTTATCAGTTTTGTTAGACTTCCATGTAAGACTTTATTTAAATAAAAATTTCTCTGTCTGAAACACTTCAAAATCAGAGCTTGTCAGAATCATGACTAAAGTCCAAAAGAAGAGGATTTGGTTCCCAGACTGAAGTGAAGTCACCTATGAGCCTCTTCGCCCACCCAGATAATGACAATTTGTCCTTAAAGAAAAATGTAAACCCATAGTAGTACCATCTGGAATTTCTCCAGGTGTGTGGTTGCTGCACCTGTGGACAAGGAATTGTCCCATTCACTGAGAAAGCCCTTCCTTCTCTCTCATGGCCATGGGACTAGGGCCTTAGGACCAGGAGTGTCAGCTCAGCTGCATGAGCCCAAATGAGCAAAGTGCAATCACAGATTTGGGAGGGATATGGGCAGAAGTTTTGGGGGAAGGAAAGAAAGCAAAAAAACCAAGAAGGGAGAAGAGGGGACTAGAAGAGGACCCCTAAGCCATCATCTGCTTACTCTGAAATGCACGCTTTTGGGAAAAAAGAAGGTTCAGGAAGCAGAGCTGCCAGTTTAAAAATAAAGAGCATCCTCTTCAAAGTGTGTAGAGAGCACATGGGCCCAAACAGTTGCTCACATAGGCCAGGGACCTGGTCTCAACCTGGGAAACCCCAGGAGGTCAGCGAGTAGGAACAATTTCATGTCTCCCCTAGGGACATGAAGAAGTTGAAGTTAGTAACCAGATAGGCAGGGCGGAGTCAAGATCTTAGGGCCAGGAGAATGCAAGGGAGAGCCTACATCAGCCCAAGGGACAAAGAAGAGGGTAATAATACCTGACATTTCTTGGAGGCTGCAGGCCTCCCACAGGCATTGCAATGGCCACACTCTGCTCAGCCTGAGACAAGCAGGGGCTTGGGAGGCAGACTCTACAGTGGGATCCTGCCTCCGTGGCTTTCATCAGGGCATCTTGGATCACCTATTTAACCTCTCTCAGCCTGGCTTTTTTCCAGTATCCTTGGCAATCTCAAGCATATCCACTTTGTAGGGCAGTTTTGAGAATTGACTGAATGAATAGATGCACATCACCCAGATCAGTGCCCACACTTAGCAAGCATGTGAGCCCCGTTGGGGTCAGCCCCACTGGCTGAGGAGCATGGGTCAAAGTAAGTGAGGCACCCAAGGTGCCAGTAAGATGTAATTGGCATCCAACAGCAAGCTTATCCAGGTGTCACTCCCATTTCCATCTCTTCCATCTTTTCTTTCCCTGATCCCTCCGTTTTTCTCCCTTTTCAATTTTGTAAATATTTTCTATGATCTCCCTTTGTGCTCTTTTCATAGATTACAGTGAAACTGTCAAACCAGTTATCAAAAAGTCTAAATAAGTATGACCATAGAGGCAGGTGCCTGTTCACAAATTTTTGGCTTTCTGTGTTATTCACAGGAGCCTCCTGTGGGGGGTGTCACCTGTCTGGAATGTGTGTCTGCTTCTTGGAGAAACTTGCACTGTCACTACCTCTTCGCTGGCCATCATCATCATAAGCAACTCCCTAAACAGCCCTGTCAGGTAAAACCACCCACTTCTTGTTTCACACATGCAAAAGCTGCAAGACAGGCTGGGAAGTTACCAGTGGAGAAGGTGGTTGGAATCCCATAGGCCCTGATTTTCCTGCCTGCCCACTTGTCTCCTGATTCATCAAGTAACCAAACAAGAGAAGGAGCTCCCAGCTCCCTCGCTGGAGCCATCCCCACAGCTTTGCAGAATGGCTGGTCTTGAGGCCAAAAGAGCTGTGAGGCTCACTGACCTGCAATGGGGAGGCCATGGGCTTGCATTATTCTTCCTGGTCTGAACCCATCACCCACTCTTGCAGCCGAGGTGAGCCTTTAGGCAAGAGCTCAGGGTTCTGCCTCAAGCCATCAGCCATCGTTACTTCCTACCCCTCTGCAAGGGACAGGGGAAAGACCTTGGCCTTGTTCCTGCAGCTTCGGCCAACTTGGCTCACTGGTCCCAGGCTCTAAAAACCAGCCCACTCATGGTCTGCTTTCCCCAAGGATGCATTTGCTTCACAAGCACATTTTTCTGGTCTTCAACAGACAATGGGGAAATTAACTCTTGGGGTGGAGGAGGCAAGGAAATTGTCCAAAATCCCAAAATGAAAAAGCAGTGAACCAGGGACCCATACTTAACCGTCTCTTCCCAGGATGGCCTGAGAGAGCGTCGCTACAGGTGGCATGGGAGTGCAGAGCTGCAGTCTCTCTAATACTTTCAATGATCTCGTCATTCAGGAAGTGGTGTCCAGTAGGGAAATGCACCAGCCCGCGATGACAGCACCGCTGAGAAATACAGCTTCTTGCCAGTGGGATCCTTGCTAGCTCACTTTGGAATGCCAGCATCCCACCATGACTTGGTGAAAACGTGCCACATCTCTCAAAATTAATGAAACACCTGTCCCTCTAACGCCATCAGAGGTAATTACATGAGGCTCTCACATGCTCATGCACACACTCACATACCCAGACTGCAGCCGGCTCACTGGCTGATTCCCAGGTATCTGGGGCATGCTCCCCAGCCATCCTGGGTTGACTGAGCTGAAATATCCCCTCCTAGTTCTTAATTCTCTGAAAAAGCAGAGAACTCTGGTTTGATATCAACTGGGAATAAGATAAATTTGAAGTAATTATGACAAAGATAGAAAAACTTTACATTCAAATTATAATGCTCTACAAAATACATATCCGATATTGTCGAAAATTTTAATTCAGATTTAGAAGAGTATTTAAAAACTGTCCCCACTTATCACTTTGTAAATTACTATTTATTCATGTACACCACACATTATCTTACACAAATAATTTTTCCCAACAGTGTTATTGGTTTGCACACTCAATCCCAGTGATTCTGAAGGGAAAAATATTCTCATCTCAACAATTGAAGTGTTTGAGGTCAGATGGGGAAGTCCTGGCCTTCGGGTGAGAAATGGAAGAGGCTCTCAAAAGCCTGAACAAAGCTCCCAGTGTCCCTCTCCATGCTGCCGCCTGGGACTTCTCTCCCTCTCCCTGCAGGAGGGAGAAGCAGGCGAGATGAGGAGAAAGGCAGAGGGCTGTTTTAGAATAAGTCATCCAAAATGGCAAACAGGTCCTCTCAGCTTTTCCAGGAACAACCCCTCCCGCATATTCCATTTATGCTCACCCTGTTGCACACACGTTTGAAGAGAAAACACATCAGCTGTTCCTTTTCACAAGCCCAGTTGAGATCAATCCTGTAAGCACAGACGCCTGTGGGCACGTTCAGGGATTTCTCCAGGCAGTGAGTAGAAAGGCCCACTCTTTCTGAGGCTCAGAGCAAGCCAGGCAAGGCTTAGAAGTGTCCAGTTGGGGGTGCGGGTGGGAACAACCTAAGATGTTATTACCAAGTGTTTCTTCTCTGGAGCCTCAAACTCCCCATGTGCCCCAGACTCACTCACTCTGCACAAAGCTGGATATTTGATGGGGATGCCAAATTGAGCTCTAAAACGCACACAGGCAATAAATAAATAAATAAATAAATAAATAAATAAATAAATAAAGTTGTGTTATGGTAGCAAAAGGCCTAGCACCTAGTAGGTGCTCACTTTTTCTCATCTTCCATCCTCCCATCCCCTCCTAATGGAGCCCTGACTGATTCGTAATTCACTTTTGCCTATGAGTATGCAGGTGAACCCAACCTCATCACAGAAGTCTTTAGAAGTAGAAGCCCTTCCCTAGCTCTGGTTAGCAGGTGAGCAGAC
Source organism: Lasiurus cinereus (assembly GCA_011751065.1). Classification (NCBI taxonomy): domain Eukaryota; kingdom Metazoa; phylum Chordata; class Mammalia; order Chiroptera; family Vespertilionidae; genus Lasiurus; species Lasiurus cinereus. The sequence continues at coordinate 53,687,578 of JAAGEH010000307.1, read as the reverse complement.
TACAGAGGAAGGGTCAGAGAGATGCAAGGTTGCTGGCTTTGAAAATGGAGAAAGGGCCATGACCCAGAAGTGTGGGCAGCCCCTGGAAGCTAGAAAAGCAAGGAAACAGACTCTCCCCTAGAACCTGCAGGGAATGGAACCCTGCTGGGCCTGGATTTTAACCCAGTGAGATCCATGTGGGCGTCTGAACCACAGAATTATCAGACAATACATGTGTGCTGTTGCTCAGTTTGTGGTGATCTGCTATAGCAGCAATAGGAAACCAATACACAGTTGACCCGGATGGGCTGACTTCTCTGCAGGTGCTCCTGGCTGAGTCCTCCGTCGCCTCACCTGTTGCTTCTCTGCAGCACTCAGCCCAGCCCCCTGCCAGTCCAGCAGCAACCTGTCCTCTCCTCCGGTTTCAAATGGCCCTGGCTCATTCACTGGAGCCCCAAGTCTGTTTCCAGTTCCTGGGACCCTTCAAGTTCCAGGTTTGTCAGAACAACAGACCACAGATCATGAGAGTGTGACAAGGGCAGGGGCTCTTTCAGGCTCTGGTTCCCCACTTTGCTCATATCCCCAGAGGTGGGCTTGCAAAACCACTCCCATCAGTGCTTTCAATGCAAGGCAACTGTCCACACATGAGAACAAACAAGGAAGCGGGTGCCATTTCTCACCCAGAGTGGGCACACACTCTGACATGTTTTTTGTGCTGGCCCTTTAAGCAGGACCAAGTTGGGAAAGTGAGGACAAAAGCAAATCTTTAGAGCAGGGAACTTGGGAAGCTGAAAGGAGACAGGTAAGAACTATCAGAGGAGACAGAAGGCCCTCTCGACAGACAGCAGTGGTGGTGGTGGCAGGAGCCAGGCACATTCAAGACTTGCTCCCAGCCGATTACCTCCCAAGCCTGCCAGGGGCCCTGGAACCCAGTTGTGGGCTGTCAGCAAAGACAAATTTAGTACCGATGATCTCATCTTGCAGAACAGCCCTAGGGCCTCAGAGTGCTCTGGGCAACATCATTTTGACAAGGTGGAAAGTGGACGTCACTGCAGGTCCCATAATGTAGGTGAAGGCACAGGGGTCCTCCTGTCAGCTCACCAGGTGCAGGTGATGGCCAGGCTAATGAGACCTTGGGTGTTGCCACCAGCTCTCCTGGGTCTCTGGTCCCCCAGGTATGGTGAACAGGCATCTGAAGGCAAGTCTACAGATTCCAATAGGCTCAGTTGAAATGTATGGCAAGCAGGAACCAACATTCTAATTGAGTCGTGGTGCTCATGTCCCTCGAACCCCTCCTGCTTATGCTAGGACATTACCTGAAGGTATTTCTCAATATGTCAGCAGGTGGAAGGTGGGGGAGGGCACAGCTCACTTCTTCTGTTGTTTACTTCAAATAAGCCTGAAGCCCTGTTAAGGGGTGGGGGTGATTTTCACTTGTCCCTTGAAGTGAGTCACTGGCAGAGATGGTTGAGAATGTGTCACCAAGTGCAAACCCACATTCCTGCCACTGGCTCAAGCCCCCTCTCTGAGGCCCTGCAGTTGGTTTGCTGGCTTGTCTAGCTGGAGGCTTCTGCTGGTCAGGTCCCCTGTGGTTTTTCAGTGTATTTCATGGTCAGATTTTTCTTTATGCTTTGGAGCAAATAGGTCAGTGCTCCTGTAATGCTGCTCAGAAATCACAGAAGGGCAGTGGTGAGCGGGTCCTTGACTGGGATGAGAACTCCTGGCTTCTGCTTTTGTAGCTCGAACCTTTCTGATGGAGGAAGGTATGAAAATGCTAAGAAAATGGATTTGAGAGAAATACTTTTCCACATATCAAATAAGCATTGGTACTTCTAGAAAGTAGAACCAGCAGGAAAGAGAGGTCCATACCATACTGGCAAAGGTGATGGGCAGTGATGGCACATAAGTGTTGTCACATAAGAAAGGCCAGGTTCACATCCCAAGACAGGGGTCAGCTCCGTCAGATTCTGTCACATTAGAGAAAATCAACTCCTGAAAACAAGGGCTGAGAGTCTGGCCCAGTCCATCCTGGGACGTGCCCAAGGGTGGAATGAGAGGCTGTCAGAGAAATAAATCAAAATGTACTGGAAATTGAAAGTGACCACCAAAGACAGCACCATTGGGTTGAACAACAACAACAAAAAGTTCTACAAGCAACTTAGAGCAGAACTGAGAGGATCTCTCTAAGACAAGATGTTATGAAAATCTGCAGAGAAACTGCAAAACAGGCAAGAACCAACACCAAGACACAGATGTTAGGGCTGCACAGTAGGACGCAGGGAGAGAGGCTGGGTCAGCCATGGGAGCAGAGAGTCCTTTGAGGGGTGGGACCCAGAGCACTGGGCCAATGTGCCGTCACACACGCACATACTCGTGCAGCCCAGGGGGGTTTGAAAAAGAAATACATGAGTTCACATTGTAAACCATTTATCCTGTAGAGGCAAAATGAGATTTTTTTCTTCTGTTCTTTTAATTAAATGTTAGCTCATAAATCAAAGATCTTGTTTCCAGGCTGCAGGAGGTGGCAGGAGAGAGCCCCAGATTTTCAGAGCTGAGTGCACCCTGCATGTGCCCCCATCTGCACCCAACTTATTCCCCTCAGCACCTCACATGTAATGGGAGCTCAGTGAGTAGGCACAGATCTCACTGGGCTTGCTAAAGTTCTTCCAGAGAGATCTTGGGCATGTGTGCACGCACACATATACACGGTTAAACCCCACAGGGACTGGTTAGTGTGTGTATTTGGAGCATCCAAGGTTTCCCCTGGAGATCCCCCACCTCTGGAGGCCTTCCACGCTCCCTGGCTGGGGTCATGTGGCTGTTTACATCCATGGAATCTGAAGGTGATTCGTAGGTGTTTACTGAGCACAGAAAGTCACATGATCCTCCCCATCTTCCTAATTTCTATTAGTGTTCTTCCTCCTAGGAAACCAAGGAATGCTCCACAGATGCGAAGCCCTTTCATAAGAAGTGAGCATACATTCATATGCTTATTGCTGAAAAGGTGAAATATGTGTGAATAAACAATTTGTCCAAAATCAGAGGTGCAGCCAGCAACAAAGTCGAGATTTCCTGGTTGTCAGTTCCAACTAACTCTTCATGTAAATGCAGGTGTGGTTCTTAACAGTTTAGAGACACAGGCAACCTAAGATAAGAACCTGGGCAGGAAGTTGGCTTGGAAGGCTGCAGGGTGCCTGGGTGTGGAGGAGGGAAGCAGCAGGATGACATTCAATGGCTCCCCTTGCTCCTCACTTTCCTCTGGCTTTAGAGAATGGTTGCCATGACCACTGAGGAAGTATCTTGTTTTCCCATTTTCAAGCTGCTCCTCTCCTAAGCATCTTAAAGTGCTGTGTGCACCCACACTCCTGTGCCTTCCTACTTTGGAGAAAAAATGGGGTCAAAGAAAGGGAACCCCCTTTAAGGAAGGGAATAAAGAGAGAGTTTTATTTCAGCTCCTTATCCAGAGCCTACCCATGATGCTGTAGGCCTCTCTCTCCCTATATCTCCTCACTCAACCAATCTACTCCCATCTGTTCCTGCCCTGGACAGAGAGAGTCCAGTCAAAAACAAAGGCCAAGGAAGGTGCAAAAGTCCCCTTCCCCCTGTCCCCAGACCCAAGTCCATCAAAACAAATGCAAAATAGAGAGATTGAATTATCACTAAGCTAATTATGGGAATCACACTTAGGCTGGCTGCTGGGAAGCAAGGTCAGCAGGCAAGAGACATTAAAATTAAAGGCAGATGCAAGAAGCACTTTAAAAAGCAACTGGGAGACTCATTACCCCCACACAGAGGAGAAAGGCACCACTCTGGTGTTTGAGGCGCTGTCCATCTGGGCCATAGTCAGAGCATTTGACAGCTAAATAGCTCTACTCTGTCATCATCTCAAAGCCAAAGTGGGTGAGTCAGAGGTAAACTGATTAGATGGTGTGCTGCTAATTTCCCAGAGAGAACAAGAAGGAGGGAGTCTCAGTCCAAGAGGGCAGAGCACAGGAGGCACCAGCCCCAGGCTCGAGTGCAAAGAGAAGGGCCTGGCTCCTAAGTGTGTGGCATGGGTGTGTGAGCATGTGCCTGGGGGTGAGGTATGTACACATGTGTATGAGCTGAGTATGTATTCATGTGTATGTGCAGGTCTTATCTATCTGATAACAGAAAGTGAACAGCTTGGAAAAGATTAGAAGGCCCCTTCTAGCATATTTCCTATAGGGCAACTCCTTGTGAGCTTTCTAAGATTTCCAAAGCCCTCAAAATAGCTGCAGCCATAAAAATTTCATATAATTTTCCCTGGTTATAGATGCTCAATGACTCCTCCTATGTCATCAATATGATGGGAGTTTAAGACATATGGGCCTAAAAACTGGTAGCCTACAAAAGGTGTTCAAAGGTTAAAAACCAGTGTTTTTCTAACCAATCTACACAATCACACTGTCCCTTAAGTCACCAAATCTATAAAGAAATTGTGGAGCCAAAGCTGCCTCCAGACTTACAATCATCCTGGTGATTGGTCAAGATGATGTTTATGATTGGGTTATCATAAATTAAGAATACAATGCTACATAATGGCAGGAAGTAAAAGGTAAGAGCTGAGAGGGCAAATGTGGAGAGAAGAGACGCAGGACTGAGAGAGCAGCCAAGGAGCATGGGGTAAGGAGATGGGTGTTTAGAAAAAAAGAAGTTTAGGTAGACTGGTGGGGATGGGGGCTAAGAAGGACACAGGGCTTGTAAGGAGATAGTACCATCAGGTCCCTGCTCCAGGGGGCTTGCAAAGTAGTTATGGGTTATGCATAAGTAGAAGCAGCCATTTTCCAAATGAGTAAAGACAGGGACCCTGGATGACCTGCAACAGGAAAAATAATCAGGAGCCGCTACACACAGATGGGAGAGAGCATTCCAGTGAGAACCTCAAAGACAAAGAAACACCCTGAATGTGTCCCAGGAGGCAGGTCAATGGTAAGTAGAAAAGCACAGCTTATCTGTTTCCCAGAAAACCTCCCACTCTTTTGTGGAGGGAGACTGGTGATGCAAGAACTGCCACGCCAGTGGGATTCCCATTGTTTCTCAGGTGGGACCCTCTTCCTTGTGATTATTCAGCCAGGGCCTTAGAAGATTCAAAATCTACAAGACCATGGTGGAAGGCTGAGCTGGAGAACCTGTGTCCTTGGTGTGGCTGGGCCATCTTCATGCGGAACTACAGGAACAGGAGCCAGGATGACCACGTCCTTGAAGGGCTATGGAGCTAAGATTTACCCACCGCCCGAAAGCAAAGCCTCCAGCACAGTCCCTGAAATTATTATATAAGTGAGTCACAGGGAAGACCTTAGATCAAATCCTGTGACCTCTGGTGAGTTACTCAATCCCTTTCCTCGTGTGTAAAATGGAGGTGGTGGTATATAGCCGGAAAGGCAGTGTGAGGACTACATAAGGTAATCAATGTACACAGCACACATAAAACACTTGGACCAGTGCCTGCTCTCTCTTAGGTGTGGAAAGCAGAGAGTTTCCTTCCCATCTTCTCTCTCCTGCCATCTCCAATTTCCAGGAAAAGGACCCCTTCCTAAAGAGCAAGGTGGTTCCCAATAGAGGCCAAAGTCAGGGGCATGATTCCCCATGGCAATGCAGAGCTCTCATCAGTCACTAACTTCAAACAAGTCATAAGCCAGCCTTTTCCTATGATGAACAGAGCTCCTGGGCCTGCCATCCAGTGCTCTCAGGCCTCCTGCTGAGGATAGTTCCTCACCTGCAGGCCCTGCGGGGATAGCACACCTTCTATTTATCCCCTGGATTCTCTGCACAATCACAACCGCAGGGACCTGGAAGACAGGATTCAGTGTTGAGCCACTTTTATCCCTGAGAAGGCTGTGCCCTTTCTCATACCACTGAAGTTATCTAGACATTTCAGAGCATTGGCTCAGGTCCCATTGATGGCCCATAAACAAATCCCTCATTTGGCAGGTAGCCTCTAACATGACCTCCAAGACCAATATCTCCTAGTCTTCACAACCTAGTGGAAGCTCTTCCCTCCAAGTATAGGCTGGACCACTTGCTGTGTCCTAACCAATAGAATAGAGCAAAAGGGACGGCGTGTCACTTCTGAAGTTCGGTTTCAAAAAGACTGTGGCTTTCCTCTTGCATACCCTCTGTTATGTCTGTCTCTCTCCATTGCTGTGTTGTGTGAGTGGCTGTCACAGGGAGACCCATGCGGCAAGGGACTAATGTCTCTGTGAGAACTTACAGTTCACCAACAGCTTCGTGAATGACATTGGGAGTAGATTTTTCCCCCTTTCTAGCCTTGAACCCATAGATGACTGCATTCCCAGGGAACACCTTGACTATAATCTGTGAGCAAGTAGAGCCAGAAGACCCCGCTAAGCCATTCCAGGATTCCTGGCCCAAGAATCTACATTTGGGTTCATTTATTATACAGCAATCCATAACTCATATACCTGTGTCCCCTGGGCTGCAATAGAAGGTTTGGAGTGAATGTGGAAGACTTGAGAGAGGTGTGTTAGAAGTCACTGTGAATGCCTCTATAAGAGGCCAAAGCTACTAGGAAAAAAATAAACAAACAGCTCTACACCCCCAAGAGACAAGTGGCATGGCCACATCCAGAGGAAGTCACTTGAGAACAAGTAGACCCCTAATAGGAGTTTCAACTGGTGGGTTCCGAGTCAGTCCTGCTGCCACTGCCTTCCCCATCAAAGTGACTGTCGAGGAAGCCTCTGTGATTTCAGGGCATGAAGACTTCCCTGGTCTTGTCCTCACTGAGAGCCTCTGTTGGTCTCAATAACAATTCTATTTTCCTCTGATCCAGATTCTACCAGAAGCAGACAGCAATGGGGGACCACTGACAGCTGGGGGCCATTTCCTCTTCTTGCCTCTGCCTCCTCTCTCTTCCTCTGGTACATCATGTCTTTCATCCTTTCCCATCTTTGTTGTCTTGGTTACATGGCCAGACTCCTGATATGCTGCTAGTTTTCATTTTAATGATATGTTCTTGTAATGCACAATATTTTACTTCAATTGCATGTGTCACTGGATAAATTCCTCCAGCGTGTCTGGCATTTCAGCATCAGCTGACTGAGTGCATTCTATGATCTGGAGTGTTTCTGAAGCACTTTCTTCAATGTTAATGTCTTCGTATTTTAGTTTATGATTCAGATCATTCTATACAAATGTGTGTGTGTGTGTGTGTGTGTGTGTGTGTGTGTGTGTACATAGATTTACACATGATTCAAAAAAGTGGCCAACATGTATCAGTAAATCTTGACTTGGCAAAGTTCATTTAAAACAATCTCCTTAAATCATGTGTGCTCACAGTGATAATTTAGAAAATAGGCTGAAGTAATGTTTCCTGGGGATAGCAAAATGTGTTTCAAGAGGGCCCAGAAGGAGAATTAGTGTACTCCAGCGACACTTCCAGCAGCGTTGAAAGGGACACCTTCCATGGCTGCTCAGGTCAACTCAGAGTGACCCCTTGTCCCCCCAAGAGACAGGCAGGGACAGTGGGTAGCTCCACAGCATAGTAGTAAAAATAATGCCAATGGGGATACCCTGATATAAAAAAGGATGGTTGAGTAAAGGCGGCTTTATATTGTCCAAGAATGTAAGATCTGCTCAAGAGGACATGCACCAACTTAGCTGTTCTCCACATCTGCCCACAGGTAATCGTGCACACAAAAAAGCTTAAAACCCAGCAGAGGGGACCAATAGCAAGTGGAGGAGAACCATGAGAAGTGGGCAGGTCAACATTAGGGGAGTTGCTCTGCAGGCCAGTCCTGGGCTCCCCAGGCATGCAGGAATGATGACAGAACAGCCATTGCTGTCTGCTAAGATGTGGGATCGGAGGAAGAAGGACAGCACCCGTGGAATATCTACGGTGCCCTCTGTCCCCAGCACCTCAATTTCAGCTTCCCCCTCACTTACTCCACAGGTTAAGGTCTAAACAGGCTTAATATTTGCAAAACCAGAAGTGGGAAATGCAAAAACGACATGGCAAAAATGACCAAACAAAAGTGTGAGTATGGTCTTTTCCTATAGTGAAAACTGTCCAACATTGACTCACCCCTATTCTTTTGCTTTCTTCTTGGCATTGAAGTACACACAGACTGGCTGGCAATCTGGTTGCAGGAACTCGTAGCAACAGAGCTGACTGACCAAAGCCTGCACCAAATACACTGGCCTCTGCTCTAAACCCAGGCTCCCATGCAGGTGGAGTCAGCACTGTGTCTCCATGTGATTGTGTGATGCCTCCAACCATGTGGAACACTTTTTGTGGCAGGAATTGCTTTTTAGTTAAAATTCATTCATATTTCCAGGTGAATATTCAGAAAAAGTTTTAGATACATTAAGGAAGTTGCAGGGGTTGCCCATCTCAGATCTAACATTGCTCTGTGACTCAGGCCCCGGTGGGTCTCTCCTGCCTTACACCACTTTTGTGCTTAGGGCCCATGGAACACAGGCAAATCACCTTCAAAACAATCTCAAGAAAAAATAAATTAGGACAATTAAACTAATCTATAAGACTAATCCTAATAAAAATGGCTTTTTTATTGTTGTTGTTGTTGTTGTTGTTGTTGTTGTCCTCTCCTCTGGACTCTCCATGCCATGCTGACACACACTCAATTTCTATCAAGAGAGGCTGGTATGCACACACACACACACACACACACACACACACACCTCATACACATCCTCCCAGATGCCAATAGCAGGGCCAGCCCAATTTCTGCTTCACCAACATCCACAGTGTACTCAGCCCCTTGGCTGTGAACAATTTACCTTGCAAAACACCCAGGGAAGATGCAGTCACAAAATGAAAGGAGCAATCACACCTCAAGTAGAAGTTTATGATGCTTTGGTCCACCATGAACATTAGTCTCTCCCACTAATGTCAGGTAGTAATTCACTGCTGAACAGCAGCCATAAAATATGACCACTTAGTGGTAGGAAAGCAAAAGCAGAGAAAAAGGAAGGGGTGGGTTCCAGCCAAGATACTTAAGCAAAGAGATCTTGTCCTTCAGAGGCAACACTGACCTCATTACCCCAACTTGGGTCAAAGGTTTCCAGATTTATACAGACAACCTAAAGCACACTGGGATGGTGTTTGCCTTAAGATTTTTTTTACCTGTCATTGACATTTTAACAGTCTGTTGGCTATTTCCACATTCCCAGGCATCTCCTGATGACTGTAGCATTTATATACCACGTTACTTAACAGCATGCCTTTAACACACTCCATGGAAAAGGCTGCCAATACCAGCCGTAACACACACACACACACACACACACACACACACACACACACCAGAAAACATAAAAGACATCCAAATTAGCACTCTCCTCACCTCCTTTCCCCCTGCCTCATGTGATGTGTGCACTAAGGAGTGAAATTATGGTGATCAGAGGCAAGGTTGCAAATGATGGAGACCCACAGCTTTCAAACAAAACAAGAAGTCAGTAATTTTAAGGACAGCCCATAGCTAGCTACAGTCTAGCTCCTGGTCCCTGGAAACCCACAGCAAATTCCCTTTCTCTCATCAAACCCCCAAGCGCCCTTCACCTACCCTCCCTACCTTGAGTCCCTTGTCATATTGCAAAGAACTCTGCAAGGCCCTTGTACACACAAGAGATTATTACAGAGCTCAGAGAAGCCAGCTCTGTAATCACAGCTACAGTATGATTTCCATTCTTTTCGCTTTCAGCAGCTCACAAACCTTCCTGCAAAATCCTGTAGCCCCACAGTTTTCCATGGCTGGGCCTCTGCCCAGAGGTGACTTGTGGTCCTGATAACCTCTGGGAAAAGCAAGGCAGAGCGATTATGAGGAAAGGGGAGTGGTGCACAGTGAGTAAGGATGGTGGGAATTTCTATTGTTTAGGAAAAATAAATAAACTGGCCAGTTTTGCTTTTTATTATTTTAAACAACAGACTCGGCGGGCCAGCCTTCCTTTCCCAACTCAGCCTGTCCCCATGAGCAGGCTGCTGAGTCGGCAGCAGCAGTAGCTGGGCTCCAGCAAAACTGTTAGAGAGGCTTCCCCTCCGAGCCCTTGGAGCAGAAAGGCTGGCTGTTCTAATGGCCAGGCCTCCTCAGGAGGGCCGCTGGCTCATCACCCCTCTCCTCTCACCCCCCATGAACCCTGCTCTTACAAATGTTTATGCTTCACCAGTCCCACCACCACTCTGGAAATTAAACGTAATATCCCAGGTGGCTGAAAAAGAACTGTTCTTATACAAACCCCTCCCCAAATAAAAAATGGGAAATGCCAACCTGCAGTTTATAAAGCCTGCTGGTCAGGTGTCGCTTGCCATTGTTGGTTTGGCTGATGTCTGGGGACACATCAAGGCCAGGCTCTCCCACAACCTGCCCCCTGAGGGTGGTCTCTGTGCACTTTGCTCCCCCAAGTTCCAGGGGTATCCTCAGCCCACGGTCATAAAGATGTGTTCCATGCTGACATCCCACCAGGAGACAAGCTCCCATGAGAAAGAGAGCGCCAGCCTCCGTCAGCCCCAGCCCTCTCTGATCTACAGTAACCTGCAAGCTGGCTTTGCTGGGTTTATGATGTAGCCATGGTCAGGAGTCATGCTTCCCACCCCCCAACTTTCTACCCCAAGGGATTAGAACTGCCTGTTTTGTTATGTGCACTGAACTTTCAATGTTTATTTCACTGACACCATATTCCAAGCTGCTCAGACAATAGAAAAAAAAAATCCTTCTACAGGGTCTGCTTGGTCTTGCCAGCAAGTCAGTGATCCTCTGGCACCTGGTAGGAAATTTGGGGTATGGGAATCTTTTGAGTGTCTTTGAATAAATTACTTTTCCATTGCACTGAGATTGGGCTCAATAGAGAAAAGAGCTACAGCACCCCAAATTGCCTTCCTTCTTTATTCTCAATACCACTTATTCACCCATTAGACGCAAAGCATGCCAAATGTATGAATTCACCATTTAAACTGTAAATTCATTTTTCCAGCAAACCGAACTCATTGAGTCATGGTGCAGAATGCAGTCATTGGAGCAGCCAAAGGAAATGTCCTCAAAGTCCAGTAGTCTGAAGGTCATGCACACACCTTCTTGGTTTATTCAGAGGCTTATTAGACACAATTTTAGCCAGTGTGGGGATCTGCCTTCCTAGACCACTGAGAGCTGGAAGCTGCATGTGGAAGAGGAGAAAAGGCCCTGAAGTCAACCAGGACTACTGACAGTGGTGGAAGTGTCAAATGACAGCGTGGAGTAGAGGGAAAACACAGAAGGCTCAATGGACACAGGAGTTGTGTGGCGACAACACACCTAGGCCTTGCAGCATCTTCTCTGGGCGTCCATGGGATTCAGCTCAATACATGAGTAATCAACAACAAAAAGGCCAATGCAGCAAGAAAACATTCATTTGTGTTTAATATACTCTTCCCAGAAAGGCAGGGAGCTACAAAATATAATTCTTAAAGTTATATAGATGATAGTTAAATTATCTGTTAATTTGACCCTTGCTATGTGTTACCTCTTGAGAGGCAATGTGAGATGTGTGGTGCTTTGCCTGCATCCTCCTTGCAGAGCGCATGGCATTTCACCAACACTGTTTTCCCTTCCAGATATGACCCACTAACTGCTGTACACACATCCCCCTGTATAACTACTGAACACGCACACTCTGCTCCCTGCCTCTCCCCTCTGTTCTCTCATACCTCAGACCCACTGTCTGTGCCACAGAGCTGTACCATTTAAAGAAAAAAGGAATTTCTGGAAAGGGCTGCAACACAGTAAGATGGAAGAGTGGGCATAGTCTTCTAGATGTGCAGAGAACATCTCCCCTTGACCATTTTGAGCGAATGCCCGAAAATATAGCAACAAGAAGGTAGGGATCAAGGCTCCCTCATCAGGTAGTGCTGGCTTTATCAGTCTGAATCACACAATGTCCAGCGAATCCAAGTGGAAATCAAAATAAGACCAGCAGGAACTCCAATTGGCATAACCAATAATTCCCTGGGACAAGACTGACATACGATTATCAGCCAACACAAAACAGGACCCCTGCCTACAGTCTTAGTCCAAGCAAGGAGGGCACCCTAAGGAACCAGCTTCAACTCACTGAGTAAAAAGCCTGAGCACAGCTGGATGAGGGACTCAGGTGCCTCAACACTGCTGATGGGCCAGCATTACTACGTGCTCCTGAAACCAATAGGTCTCCAAAGAATGAGGAGGAAAGCTCATGTTCCCAGATCACACCATTCTACTCCACCTTAAGCCAGTGGTCAGCAAACTCATTAGCCGACCACTGCCTTAAGCAACTGCAATGTGCACTAAACATCCTACATTTCCTTGTCCCACAATTTGGCTCTTAGCTACAATAGCAACTCCAATAGTAGGAACTTTCCTCCATTTCCCTGAATGTATAAGCTAGAAGGGCTGAAGCAAGAGGAGCAGGCACCTCCCTTACCTTTGTGCACCTTCCCAACCAACCAAGCTTATTACACTCTTGTCTGAGGCACAAACCCAAGTTAAAGAGAGCACACACACCATTTAGGATGGCCTAGTGAGGCTGGGTGGGAAGAGGTAAATGCATACTCTCCCAATGTGATTGATTCTCACAACAAGCATAGTACAAAAGCATAGAAGAGATGAGCTGATCATTCATAACCTCAACAACAACATATCCCCATAATGCCAACCTGTACCACTCACCCACCAGGCCCAAGGTGGCAAAAGAGCATGAGACAGCGGGGGCATACTTTCTTCCCAATAACTGAAATGAATGCACCTTGTTCCTACCTTTTTCAGCTTGCCACTTTTGGTGCCCACGAAGGCCAGGGAGTGGTTCTTGTAGACATAGGCAATGACCGAAGTCATGCGGTCCCTGTCCTCCGTGAAGACAGGGATCCCACGGACCATCTCTGACACTCCCAGGGGTGCATTCATATCCAGGCCACAGAAGTTATCATCAATAGTTAAAAGCTGAAAATTTAAAAGGAGAAAAATTAGCGGGGGGAGCATCGGGGCAATTTGCAAAGATATTGAGTCAGGAAACTATAGAGTTACACGAATCATTAGATATGGATAAATCCCTATTTTTTTTTAACATGAAACAGTCCAGAGAAACTAGATGATGTGTCAACAGTTATCTAGGTAGGTTTTAGGTCCATAGCAAAAACAAAACAAATAAACAAACAAAAACCCACACACAAAGTTTTAGAGTCTCTTTTCACCACACTCCCATGGTCTCTCCATCCCTTTTGCAATCATTCCAGGCGCCATCTCAGCAGCTTCGATTGCCTTTTGCCACCATCACATTAGAAAGCACTGATCCAGCACCCATGAACATGGGCTCCAGATAGCTGGGCTCAGGCATCAGGAGGATGTGGTCTCCGCCCCTATACACCTGCTGTTAAAGAGTCCCCACAGATAAGGACTCACAAGTGTAGAATGGAGAATTAGAAACATTAATACATGAACAGTAAGACTATGCTGGAGACATGTACAGACAGTCAGTTCAGGAAAGGGGAAATGGGAAGAATGGAAAGTTTGTGAATGAACTCAACAATCCACTGTAGAGCCTCACGCTGCCCAATCTCAGGGATAGAATCCCTGTTTCTTTCAGAGCCCTGGCCTTTTCATTCCTACACCAGCATTTCCCAAAGTATCTTTGGTGGAATCCAAACCCTCAAGATGTTCTATCACAAAATGGTTCCTTGGGCACATAATTTTGAGAAACAGTACATTCTAATACCACGTAAGGCATTCACAATGACTAGTTATAGGAAAGGTATGAAGTATTTTTAAGAAGAAGTATGTTCAATATTATCTAATCCTTTCCCAAACATTTTATTCCCTAAACCATGTTATATCAGAACACCTATTAGCATTCCTTAAAGAGAATATTCCCTGGCTATCCCATGACACACACTGAACCAACTCTTGCTCCTGACTCCAGGGCAATTTCAGGACTCAGAGAACAAACAGGAAAAGGCTTTGGGTTGGCTTCACAGGGTTTCAGCTGCATTCTCCCTGGTTTATTCCAGGCCTCCAGGTCCCCATGCAAGCAGAGAGTCCCAGCTGGGATCAGACCTTCTAGAGAGTCGTGAGGATTGACTATAGCTGGTGAGGAGGCCCCAGTGCCCCACCAAGCACTTTCAGTCTGGCATAGACTATCCTGGGTGCTAGGAACCTACGCTGGATTTTCCCCTTTCTTGGGAGAACTGTGTGGTCTTAGGAGAGTTTTTCCATATTCTGTTCTTTTATTTTCCACTCTATAAAAGATGGAAGAAACAACCCCTGCTTTTTGATGGGCTTCCATAAAGCCTATAGAGCTCATGCCTGTAAACGTCTTTGGACTTTTCAGAAAAAGGAGTAAAATAAAATACAAGGTGTCACTTTTTTAAAGGCCTCAGTCCAGCCAAAGGAGAGGCATCTGGAAAAACAGCGGGCAGGCTCTTGCCAGGAGCTGTGTGACCGTGGCCAACTCTGAGCTGTTCAGGGCTTTGGGGCCCTTGGCTCCCTCCCAGAAGAAGGGGGACAGGCATTGTCCATCTCGGGGAAGACAACATGCTGCATTTCAATCCTCTTTCTGCCATCTCCTCTTCTTCTTCTCATGGTGGGGGGCAGTCATACAAGGGAAGGCAAACCTGGGCAGGCCCAGCAACCTCTGTGCATTGCATGCATCTACCCCACACATTGGACCACCTGTGTCTTTCTTGAATGGCCTGGTCTAATACCCCCAGACCAAACACAACCTCCTCCCCCTCCAAATAATAACAACAATTACAGGAATCAAAGTTAGGAGTGAGTTTTCAAGGTCTAGTCTGATCTTTATGGTTCTTCCCTAAAATGAGAAAATGGGAACCAAGAAAGTGGTGGACAGTGAAAGGGATGGGCAGAAAAGAGGAAGAAAAACCTGGGCCGAGGAAAGACAATGCCTTCTCCCTGTTGGATCATCGCAGTGACCTGCCTGGCATTGCAAGGGCAGCCGAGTACATGCTTGAGACCCTCATGGCCTTGTGTGCTCCTGGTTCATAAAGAGGGCTCATTCTCAACCTTCTCAAGCCTAAACTGGGCTTCAGGGACCTCGGCCATCAGCAAATGTGTCTTGCCCATCATGACCATCCTCTAAATATATGAGGCTGGATGACTATTTGCTCTGCACAGGGGGAAACCAAGTCTGGGAGCAAAGCAGCCCATTTTTCACAGTCCCCCACCACCCCTGGCACAAACATGTACCTAATTGGCCCATGATTGCATTTCTGAGTAGTTGGTTACTGAAAACCATTCTTCCCTTTGGCTGGGCAGGACACAATCAAATAAATAAACAACCACCTACAAGAAGACAGTATGTATTTGAGCACCTGCATCATTGAATCATTGTTTACTCAGAGGCTCCTGCTGCTGTGGCACTGGCATGGCAAGGGACCGGGAGAGAGATGTTTTCATCAGAAGGAAGTGAGGACAGCTCATCCAGTCAGCCTGGCAGCCCGGGCTCTGCCGTCTTCAGTTCATAACACCTCCCTTCAAGGCCCGCCAGAAGCCAAGTGTCAGTCTTCTCACCTGCAGCAGACAGTCATCCCCTCCCAACTGCCTACCTCCAGGTACCATCGCCGGGTTCTAAAGACTGCAGCTGGGGCTCCTAACATGAGGCCTGCATTCCAGGGACAATGGTGGCTTTCTCCCCAGGCTCCCCTATGCCAGGCACTAAAAAGGTGATTGGGACCTTTGACAGGCACAGCCCAGATCTGCATGACTGCTGAGGTCCCCCAGCTGTGGCAAGAAATGGTCTTACTGTTTTCTCAAAGCTGTGGCAGTGGGGAGGGATTTTTAGGGCTGAAGTAGTGGAAAGCACATAGGACTCAGGTTCCCTAGCAGCTCAGCAGCTTCTCGACTGGCTGGACACAGGCCTCTCCTGATCTCTGATTCTCATTTTCCTTGCCTATAAAATTGCAAGACAGGACCACTGTGAGGTCTAGATGCGATAACAGGTGTGAAGGCACCTGGTAAACAGAAAAGCATGTCATCAGTACAAGCTGGTATTTCACATTCATTTTTTTCGATGGAAATTCTGCCCAGAACAGGGGTCTCATGGCAGCTGGAAATGACCCTCCCATGCCTCCTGACTAGAGCATGGCTCTACATGGACACAACCCACCAGGTCTGAGCTATAGCCGCAGGAAAATGACAGCACTGGAGGAGAAGGCAGAGAATCCCATGGGCCCACAGACCCAAAGAGGCCAAGGTATAGGGAGCAGAGGCCAGGACATGTGGACCCTAGAAGGGAAGGCTAATTGAAGAAAGTTTCCACAGGTGAGGGCTGGCAGGGATTCCTGAGCACCTTGGGCAAGCTGGGAAGATAGTATCTGCTCCAGCCCTGGCTGAGCCCTCCCATGGGCCCCATTAACAACAAGATTAGAGCAGCCGCTAGAGGATCCAGGAAGGGACTCACCTAGGCTATAATCAGAAGGCCAGCCTTGCCTGCAGGCCTACATCGCAACCGTTTCTCCCACCATACCACAAATACCCATGAGTGAGCTGTGGCCACTGTTATAATGACTGTTTATTAGAGAGCAACTTCATTCTTTACAAAGGAAAGAAATGAGGTCTGTTTCATGGGAATATATGTGATGCCTACTTGAGCAACCCTGTGAACAGATACTGAAGTCTACTTGGACAACCCTGTGAACAGATAGTAGGGCCACACCCTCTAGGGCCCCTGTACCCCAATCAGTAGGATACCAAATCTTCTTTCCACAAATATGCTCATGGGATACATGGTTTGTAAATCAAGACGGATAACCCATTGGATTCCAGGGTCCATGCACATAAGGACAGTACCATATTTTATGCATCTTTGTCCCCTTAGCTTAGTTCCAAGTTTATAGTAGGTTAAAACATATGTGTTAAATGGATGGATGGATGGATAGATAAATGGATGATAGATGACTAAATAAAAGCCTGACTTTCACAATGGCTAACACTTTGGAATTAGAACCAAAATGCTTAGGTTTGAATCTCAGTTTTACCACTTAATGCTGTGTGACCTTGGGCAACTTATTTAAGCTCTCTATGCCTCTGTTTCTCATGGATAGAATGGGAATAGTAATACCAGTATATATTGTTGTGAAGATTAAGTGGTTTAGTACACGTAGGACAATATCAGGTATTTCATAAGAAATGGAAAGTAGTGGAAAGCACATAGGACTCAGTTATGGGAGTGTTCACCACTTAATGCTGTTTGTCATAGACAATTCAGACAACCTTGGTGAGTTGGCATCTGGGGAAATTCATCACATCTACCTCAGAGAGGTATTATCAAGATGAAAGGAGCTAATGTTATCAAGATGAAAGAGCAAAGGTGGAACTTCCTAAAGTTCTATTAGGTCAATGAGGTTGAAGGGAAGAGCAGGAGAATGGTCTAAGATCCAGAAGATTTAGCATTATTCATTAAAAATGAAAATTCTTGGGCCCCACTCAGACCTACTGGATCAGAAACCTGGGGGAGGGAGGCTCAGAGATCTGCATCTTAACACCCTCCCAAGTGATTCTGCTGCATGTTAACATTGGAGAAGCACTGGTCTGGTTCACCATGGTATTCTCTTCCTAGTTGAGGTCATGAAGCCCATGCCAAGAAGAGAATGACAAGTGACAAGCATTCCCACTGTGGAGTAGGACCCACTGGACCAGGATGTGGAGAGACCCATAGCAGCTTCCCACAGGGCCTCCTTGAAGGGCAGGGGTGGAGGTGGCATGGGGAACCAGAGCTGGCACTCTGAATTACAATCTAATAGCTCATTGAGCTTCCCTTGCACATAGCGGCAAAGGTTACTGTGCAATTACGTGTCGCCACATACAAATGACAGAGCAGTTACGGTTACTTTACCAATTACAAGGAAATTGCTCCCACTCTGCAGAGACTGGCACTCTGAAAAGCTCTATCATCTCCACAGAAAGAGGATTTTAAATGCTGTCAGCATCCTTTTTCCAGTAGTCGCCCATGCTCCAGGGCAGAGCTACAAAGCAGCCACTTGAGAACTCCAGAAGTGTCTGGTGGTCTCTGCAAAGACTCATGGGGAAGGGTAAAAGAAGGGGACAGCCCTGGGAGACCACAGGGACATCTCCTCTGGAACCCTCTGCATCATCTCCTAATCCTATGCCCCCCTGACTCATCATAAAACCAACAGCACCCTGACATCATGCCACTCCATCTTGAAGGCCAACGGTGATGAGGAAGCATGCAGACTTGATACTGAAAATCACGTCTCACCCTAACTAGCATGGCCTCTGGGCTGGTTCCTGATGGCCTCTACCCTGCCAAGTGGAGCTGTTTTAGCCCAACCTTGGTCGTCCCACCTTTGCAGAAACCCATAGTGAGTCCTTATTATGGAAAGGTCAGAAGTAGGCCAGAGCTCAGTGGTCCAAATGCAGTGCTAATGAGTTAGGGGTCACCAGGTCCATCCCCCTGTGGACTAATTAGCTCAGTTCTGGGACACATTCTCTTCTACATCCATAAGCTGCCCCTTATACCCCAGGCATCACTATTTACAAATATCCCAAACTAATCCACAAGAGACCAACCGAGTGAGCCAGCGGGTATAGATCATGCAGCCGACTCCTCCAACTAAGAAGCAGCTGCTGACTGCTCTGGGCCAGCAGCAGCAGTCTCTGAGCCCAGAACAGAAATTTCAAAGTTGGACCTGGTCCTCCCATGGTATTTTACATTCATCAGCTCTGGTCCAAAAGAGAGGAGTCCTTCCATCAGGGAGCAAGCCAGCAATCCTGCCCTCCCTGAAGGCAAAAATAGTATCCAGTCCCATGCACAGGAGTCCTGAGTACCACATAGCCACCCCCAAAGCTGGAAGGCCAGACCATTAGACAGTGGGAAAAGGCCTCAGAGATTGGCCCAAGCTCACCCACTGTGGGGCCTTTAGTTAGGCCTTTTCCATCAAACTGTTGGTCTATTATGCTACTGGAACTCCTGTTTCTATTAGGGGTAAATGAAGCACTAGATGAAGTCAACACTATTTGCTGATCCTCTCTCATTAATTTGTTTAAAATCAATTAGGACAGACCTACTAAGCACCAAGCAGTAGGTGAGGACCCAAAAGTACAGAGATAAAACACATCAGTTTCTTCTTTTTTCTAATCTGGGAGACAGACCTGGGCCAAGATCAAACACACATCAATTATGGACCCAGTGCTGGGCCTACAAAGGGCATGGCGCCCACTGCCTGGGGAAGAGCGGGGCTCTGTGGGTGCACTTCTGAGCACTCTGCCCAGCACAGTACATGACCTCTCTCTCACATATCGTTTTATTTTCCAGAAGGAAAATGACTCAGGGTCTTAGAGCACAACAGCCCGTTTTCAGAAGAGGAAATTGAAGCCTAGAGAGCTCTCAAGTTATGAGAAAATAAGTACCAGAACTCCAAATTTCCAGTTCAGAAAAAAAAACTAGTCTTATGAAGAAGATTCCACTGGGGTTGCAAGAGAGTGGCCCCAAAGAAATCTATTCCAGCATCAGGGAAACCCGTTCTCAGGATCAGAAACTGCACAGAAGAGTCAGGCCTCCACTTCTTCCCCTGCCATCCAAAAGGAGTGCTTGACTTCCGTGACCTCTGGAAGGAACTAACTCTCCCCTGCCGAGGAGGCCCGCGGGGCAATCGTGAGAGCTGGCCTTCCATCCTCCCTTCCTGGACCTATCTGTCCCAAAGAAAAGTGAGAGATGAAGTTTTGAAAAGAAATACAAGTTAGGAGAAAAAAAAGAGGAGGGAAGCCCACAAGGCACCTACAAGGCACCTGCTGACATGGACAAGAGAAGATCTTTAAATCCTTCATGCTCAGCAGTCCTCAATTTCTTCCCATTAATTAATTACAATACAGAGAGAGAGAGAGAGAGAGAGAGAGAGAGAGAGAGAGAGAGAGAGAGAGAGAAGCTGACCACCACAGACTTCCTCTGGAAATGGGAAATCAGTGGGATTTCTCTCTAAATGGAGATACTAATCAGATCAGTGGTGGTAGCTCATGTCTCTACACAGATGCCAGTTGTAAGCTCTGCAGAACCAGGAGATAATAATCACACACTTATTGAGACCACATCTCAAACATGACCGCTGACCCCAAGGTGTTCATGAATGCAGGAGGCCTGATGCCACAGACCCTCCAGGGGAAGAAGTCAGCAGAGAGAGGCCTCAAAGAGGCAGGAACATCTTGGGGAGGAAGCTCTCATCAAAAACTGCTTATTCATAAAACAGTCCCATGTGCTTGAGTGCTAGTTTCTGTAGCAAAGAAAGAAATAAAATCAAACTATATGGTCTCCTAATGGCTTTATTGCTCTGCATAAACCTCCCTTTCCCTTTTATGAGCCCCCACCCTCCACAAAGGTTTGCTCATGGCCCATGCTGACCCCACAGGTTGAACTCTCCTGAGAGCCAAGGAGGTCCTGAGGTTGGCCCTACACCCGGCTGTGAGCACAGCCACGGACGTGGAACACAGGAATAAGGCCTCCCCCATTTTGTTACTAACACATTATCTTAGGAGGATTCTACATTGCATCTTTTTCAGTGAGACTGTAGGAAAATAAATGTGTACAGAGAGAGGGTGGGGGGGGAAGCCAGCAAAGCACAGCTACAATAGCCTAGACACACACTTCTGGAGGGGTTTCATGAAAAATGTCGGAAAACAGCCCAACAAATTACACCAACATTACCAAGAGCCATGTGCCTGGTTTCTAAGCATCACAAATATGGCCGATACCTACATACGGAAGGTCATGGTGTTTTAAAAGCTTTGTGTGTGTGTGTGTGTTTGTGTGTGTGTGTGTGTGTATTCTGAGGCAAACGGCCATTGAAGTAATGTATTTAACTACCCATTGAACAATCAAA
Organism: Lasiurus cinereus; assembly: GCA_011751065.1. Classification (NCBI taxonomy): domain Eukaryota; kingdom Metazoa; phylum Chordata; class Mammalia; order Chiroptera; family Vespertilionidae; genus Lasiurus; species Lasiurus cinereus. Next base: position 53,666,751 of record JAAGEH010000307.1, on the reverse strand, counting down.
GTGATTTGCTAAAAGCAATCCTTATTTGCATACTCATTTTGGCAATTTTATGTGTTTTGAAACTGTTTGTGGCCCAATCCCAACAGAACCCTAAGTGGCCTTTTACTCATCACATAACAACCTATCCTTCTAACAGGAAACTAATGCCATAAGTTGAGGTGTTTACCCAGGGGAGGAGTGTTCACCAAGCACACTCTCTGCAGGCCTATCTGTAACCAACAGTGAGCTGAGGGGATGCCCCCCTCCCCACGCCCCTTGCAGGAGCTGCTGAGCAGAGCAGTCACAAAGCAGTTCCAACTCCAAATCCCAGGGTTGGTCTCATGACCTTCTTGTCCTCATCAGCTCAGCTGCTGAGAGCCCCATTCCTCATTCTGACAAGCAAAGAAGGCCATGCCACCATGATCAGTGCACTGGGGTGCCAAACAAGAGCATCAGGACCCAACTTCACTAGCCCAGTTCTGCGTATGGCCACCATGCTGGAACTAGTCCAGTGGCCAAGCCTGGACCATGGGCACTATCAGAGAAGGCATTGAGAATAGTACCAAGTAATACCCACTTGTGTGTGCCCTTCTTCTTTGGTACCTGAGCTTCAATGGTCCCCAGTGACCACCTGTCAAGGGCAAAGAAATCCCATACAGCCCATCAGTTCCAAGTTCTAACTCCCTCCCAGTCTCCTGCAGACAACCTCGGCCGCCACTAGGACTGTAATTGGAGTGGGGCATGCCACGATGATTAAGTTTGTGTGTTTTCTGGCAGGCGCTGGGAAGCACTGGCCTGCTCACCAGGCTGAATTATGGGGTAGATCATTCTCTTGTTAGTGCGAATAAATTTTATTAGCCCCACTCTCGTCGCTGAACATTTTCTCCTCTTGCTCCTCAGGCCCATATGTGAGTCTGGATAATGCTGCCTGCATGTGGGATAAATCAGCTGAATAAATCCCATTATATTTTGGAACCCTGACAGAGATACAGTAATGACACCCAGACCAAGGAAAGATGTGGCCTTTCTTATGAGTGGATGGCATGTGGGGCCCATCCACTGGAAGGTGGCGGCAGAGGGTGGAGGGGGGGATGTAAATTGAGTGTCCGAAGGGACAACTCCCTACACTATTTTTTTTCCCCTCTCCACTAACTTTGTTAATGAAAAGAAGCAAGTGCCCTGAGCCCACATCTCATTATTCCCTTCTGTCTTGCAAAAACAAAGGGATGCTAATGGCAAAACAGCAGGAAGAATCTAGCTGAAATGTGTCCTCTCCTTCAAATGCCTCAGAGTGGCATCTACCACATGTGCCTCATGGGATGGGAAGGGAGGCAAATGGGCACCATCCAGGCCTGAGATATTAAGCATAACATTTGGGTGAGGCACAGCCCAAATATCTCTAATTCAGATACCAGTGGACAAAAGATATAAGTATGAAATCACAACAATATTAGTAAGTCCCTTTCTATCCCTTCCTGTGCCTATTATAACCAAAGTGGAATATGCAGATGGTGCTACGAAGCTGTTTAAATGTCCTACAGATAGAAGGTGCTGGGTGTCTATCATTATTTATGAATGTCTATGTATTTCTCTTTCCATAGGAGTCTCGGCACACTTCATTAAAGGGGATATTATTGTATCACCTCCTTCTTGAAAATGACATGTGTAATTCAAAGCAAAGGGGAAGTGCTCCCAGCCCAGTGACATCTCAGGGGCTGGGGCTAGGTCAGACCCAAGGTCCAAACTCTCAGGATCAGGGCCAAGACGTCACCCTGTGAAGATGGCTCGAATTGAAGGAAAGGTCCAGAAACGCAATTCTAGACTGTTGCTGATTGAATGAGAGGCTCAATTGCCAATGTGGGGAGATATTGCACACTGTGTGGGATGTTTGCTCATACATGTGTGCAAGTGGAAGAGAGACCTCATGTATTAGATGCTGTGTGTGATGTGGGGGTGTGAGGGAGAATAAATTACAGACAGAGAGAGCTAGAGGGAGCCTACAAGATGAGAGTACACAGAGTGTGAGTGTGAGAGAGTGAAACACAGCAGACAGAAAGGAGAGGGAAGACAGACATCATGAGAAACTGAGTCAGTATCCAGACAGACAGAATGTGTGTACACACATGAGTGTGCTATAGGTGTGCATACTCCCATGTCAGGGTTGATGAAGTAGGTATCTCAGCATTAGGACACAGCACTGCATGGCCCACATCCTGACCCACTACTCAGTAAACCCCACACTAAGGTCTCTTGGCAGGTCTCTATGATAGCATTCTGCATGTGGGATTCCTGGGTCTTGACACTCTCCTGATGGCCCAATGGGCTCCAGGGGTGGCATCATGGGAGGACACATCCAGCCAAGGAAGCCAACCTCAAGCCCCTTCCTCTCATTCGGCCCAGGATACCACCCAGGGTGCAGCCACCATCCTGTATCCCAGAGCACCATGCATACTTGACTGGCAGTGACTTTCACTGCAAATCCTGATGGCCAAACAGGAGCTGGGTGTGCTTTTCACCTGAATACCTAAGACAGAAGCCATATCCAGGGTAGAGGGGAAAGACTTGATTTCTAAAGTGTCAGGCTGTGATAAGGTAGCCTCCCAAATGCTAAACTGGAAGTTAGGAGACAGGGGTCCGTGGGCTGTGAGGGGTAAGTACTTGGGCTGATGTGAGAAGAGCTTGGTGATGTATGCTCTCATAGGGACTTGAGCATGAAATAGGGCATGCATATTTATTGTGTCACAATGTGTGTGTGCATGTGTGTGTGTGTGCACGTACACACATGCACACACGTGTGGCCAATGCAGTGGAGATAGAAAAGCCTGAGGCAACAGGAGGGGAAGTTCCTGGTCTGTGATAGGCCTGTGGCTGAGCAGAAAGAGAAACCTTGCTCAGAGCCATAAACAACAGGATACACCCATCTACTCAGAGCTGCCCTTCCTGCTGACAGGGAAAGAAAACGCCCCAAGCAGACTGGCAGAGACCAGCACACGGAGCCTGGGATGACTGCCGGCCCATTCCGGATGCTCATTCTCATGGCGTTTCAGGATCCCAGGCGCCAGACGAACCTGAGTGACCATTCAAACTGGGACGGGGGGCCATCCTGAGTCCATGAGAATGACCTTGTCCCCTCCCAGGGCCACTGTGCCTGAGAAACAATAAAAATAAGTCAGAGTGACAGCACCCATGAATGGGGTTCTTCTTCTTCACTATTCCTCACTGTCCGGCATGAACTGGAGCTTGGGGATCAGCATAAAGAGCTCAGCCCCTGTACTTCTGCGCACTTGGTGGGACTGGCTAAGCTGATAGGCAACCTCCAAACTCAGACAGGCACTCGGCCTCACAGTGGTTTCCCACCGTTAGAAAGGTGAGAGGCTTTTCTAGTTTTTGCAGTGTGGGGAGTCCCATAGGCACTTAATGCTCTAGTGCCCAGAGTTGTAAATGGTCTGCAATGCCCAGACAGTGAACTGTCTCACCCAGGTGCCACCAGCACATCACTGAAAAACACCAGTGGGAAAAGCAGCAGCTGAGAATTAGGATAAACAGCAGAGTCCAGTCTACCAATTACATGACCGTGAGTGAAGGACGTGACTTCTCTGTTGCTCCATTTCCTCAAATGGAAAGGAAGGCTGCCCTTTCTACCATCCTGAGCACTCCTGAGAGGATGAAGGAGATGATGAGCCCCTTTGTAAATGTCAAGCACCATGCACACCCCTGCAGTGGGATTATTAGGCTGCCACTCTCTGCTCCCACTTATGAGGCTTGACGGGTGTAAAACGAAGATTCCAGATAACAGTCTCTGCCCCCAAAGACCTACATTTTCAGTTGGAAGGTCATTCTAAGTTCAAGTCTTGAGGGGAAGATAAGAAGCTGATTACTGCATCATCCAGCCTCAACTATATAACAATCACTCACTCCCAGGTCCACAATTATTGTTCCTATCACATAGACCATGACAACCTGTTTGGGTTCATCTCACTCTTGGACTCTTGGGCTCCTGGAGACCAATATCATTTCATGATTATTGGCATCCGCCAGGTATGAGTACATTACCAAAGGCCTAATAAATGCTTCATCCCCTCATCCATTCATTCTTCCATTTGGAGACTGAAGCTTGTTTTCTGTGAGGCTATCCCAGAAGGCTGGAAAAAGGTCAAGGAGGAACAGATAGCCATGCCTGGAGGACTTTGGGATGCCCAGCCACATGGCCCACATAGTAAGCAATAAACTTGGCCTAGCCTGGCCACCAAGTCCACGTCAGGGGTATCAGAGCTCCCAAGAAAGCTCTGGGAGTTGTCACCTTGGCCTGTTTAGGCTCCTGGCACATAACAGGAGCTATGGGCTATATATATAGGCTCCTCACTCCAATGGTCCCCCACAGGACCAGGAAACATGGGGATGCTTCTCTAGCCTCTACACTTAATGCCCACTCAGGGATTTGCTTTGGCAGGAGGCATTGACATGCAAAGTGACAGTCCCACAAGGAGGCCCTGCCCTTAACTCTGAAGGGGGCTCAGCCAGCTTTCCTAATTCACGGGCAATAAAAACATGGAACTCTCTGGGCATCTACAGAACGAGGTTCCCCAGGCTGTGGCCCACCACACAACTCCAAAAATGCCCATGGCATGGCAGGCCAAGTCACATAGGTATTCTCTCCCAGCTCCACTCATCATTCCTGAACATAATCAAAGGGCAGTGGAGACCTAGTGAAGGGTTGAGGGGCCCCAGGTCTTATACTGTTCCCTGCTCTGAGTTTTGGAGGCATGATGTCAGGGGAAGGAAAGGGTCCCAGGAAATGGGAGGGATCAGAAGAGCTTGAAGGGCATCCAGAGTACACATTCTAGCTTAAAGAATGCTAACAACAGGAGCACGGGGGCTAGGGGAGGGGGGCGCGGGTGGAGGGAGGGGTAGGAAACAAACCACTACTCACACCCCCTTTGCAAGCTCTGAGTTGTGACTGTGATAAAAACCCATAGGAGACCCTGACCCTGCAAAATATAGGTCCTAAAAGCCAACCTCCTAGGGCCTAGTGGTTGGCAAACTCATTAGTCAACAGAACCCAATATCAACAGTACAACAATTGAAATTTCTTTTGTGAGCCAAATTTTTTTTAACTTAAACTTCTTCTAATGCCACTTCTTCAAAATAGAATCGCCCAGGCTGTGGTATTTTGTGGAAGAGCCATACTCAAGGGGCCAAAGATCCCGCATGTGATCGCAGTTTGCTGACCACCGGTCCTAGGCCATTTTTCTATTGCTGCCCTGACACAGGAGGAGGCCATCTGAGATGGGTTCCATTTTGCAAGCCTCCAGAGAATCTTGGACTGAGAGACAAAGAAACTCTAGAGTCCACCTGATCCATCCCTGCCTTCAGGCAGGAGGGAAAAAGAAGAGGGACCTAACAGCTGCGGGGATGGGTAGGGAAAAGGCTGTGTTGGCCAACAGTGTGCCGACAAGGGTTCCTCAGTGGGACGCTGGGGAGCCTGGCCTGGCTGGTGGCACGTGAAACATGTGTGGTCTGAGCTGAGGCCAAATGAATTGCAGCTGAAAGCTCCAGAGCAAAGTAACCTGAGGATCGGCCAAATCAAAAGAAACTGATACTGCGCTTTAAAAGCCGGTGTGACCTTTAGATTGGCTGGGGAGACAGCCCAGCCCTGTGCGCAGTTTCTGGCCTCCTTCTTTCTGCTCTCAGTCCTGAACTTGCCTCTAACTTGAAAGGGCTAATTAAAGCCAAAGAAAAATCAAAAGCCTGTTATCTGGCTCCATTACTCCAGTCCTGGCATTAGCCTGTCTTGCAAAGCTGTTTCCCTCTGTTCTCTCCAAGACCACCACGCGGTGTTGGGACCTGCAGCTCTACAGACATCCATGATGAACTTGACTTTTTATATTGTGGCAGGGAGCAAGGGTGAGGCACACTCCTGCCCATGGACAGCCAGGCTGATCCCTGCAGCAGGTTTTACTCCCCAAATGACAGTTTAAGCAAGTTCTTTACAAACGAACATCTACAGAAAAAATAGCCAAACTCTCTGACCTCAAAAGAACTAGTAGTGTAAGCACACAGCATAAAGGTAACATTTTTTAACCTAGGACATATGTATGCATGCACATGATGGTATTTATTGTATATGTGCACACACGTGTTTGTACATATGTGTCCATATGGATATGTGCAAACAGTGGTGATAAGAGAGGAAAGAGGGTTATCCTCAAGGGTCTGCCATTCCCCCGCAAGATGTATGACCTTGGACAATTTATTCACTTGGTTGGGCCTGGGAATGAAAGTTTAGACTATAGAATCTCTAAGAGCCCTGTCCATGCCAACATTCTAATGCAGCTCCCGGGAACTATGTTTGAGTGTATAATAAACTTATACACAGCCCAGCATCTGGACGGTCATTCATTGCCTTAATTTGGGAGCAGTCCATACCCCTCCTCAAGTTCTTAAGTCTGTTTTATAGACTCTCCTGAGTGGGTTAGTGACTGTCCCAAACCAGAGACTCCGAAAATATGTCACCTGATAGAGCTCAGCAGATACAGAAGGGTCCCCTCGATTCTCTGGACTGGCAATGACTGTCAATTGTTGCTGCCTTCTTTGGCCCATAGTACCTCTCCCATTTCCTTTGTGACACTAGAGGTGTCCTGGATTTCAGGGCCTCCAAGGAGGAAAGGCACCTTTTAGTTTCAGTTTAGGCACCTGGAAAACTCACCACTAGAAAGCAGTCTAAGCCTAAATATTAGGGCACCAAAGACCAAATTTTGCTGAGTTCTTCCTTTCTCCTCCCTCTCTTCTATCCCACCCCAAATCCCAATGACTAGAAAAACATGCTGCGGGGAATAGGTGCCAGTGTTCTCTGAGATCAGCTTGACAAGTGGTATGAAGGGAAATTTAACTTTTACATAAACCCAAATGTATTTCCTAATACGGAATTCCACCACGGTTTGACTAGACATCAGGATCATATCGATGCAAACGCACACTTCTACCTGATGGGTGAACTTCCTTTTCCTCATTTACATTATAAGATAGATTTTCTCCAACTAGGTTCATAACTTTTTAATGGGACCATAAAAAGAAAAATGGAAAGGAGAGTGATATGGGGCATAGGTGATGTCAATAGCTGAGCCATTCAACTCAGTTGAAGAATGATTTAGAGAAACATTAGACCAGTGGAAAGGTGAACAGAAGTTGAGCCACAGAAAGTCACAAGTGTTGGGTCACAAGTGGGTGAGACTGTGTCACCAGTTGCCCCTGTATCACCCAGCAAGGCAGCTGGGTGATACCCAACAGTCTGTCCCTCAGGCCCACATGCTCCAGGATGGCCTTCTATACCAACCCTCCCTTTCCCCTTCTTCCAGTTCCCCAACACAACTGTCACTCAGAGCTCTTCCTGAGCTTCCCCCTAACTTTGTAGTCTCTTTTGTGGAGCTATGGTCACTGAAGATGCTTAACAAGCCCTGCTTTCCCTCTAAAGTATGTCCACCCTATTCTGCTCTCATTGTTCATTTTCTAAAGATGTGCCAGGGGCTGAGACCATAGCTCCCCTGAAATTCCCCATCTACCTCAAATGCAGAATGACTGACACCATTGCTCCCAGGAAAGTGATTCACTGGTGTGGTTGATAAGAAAGTGGGCACACACCTTGTCCTATAGTACATGACAACTGGCCTTCAACCATGCCTGGTGCATGTGACATGTAAGTAACATAATCCCCATCTATCCCTAGCACTCCCTCCAATAACCAGTAAGCCAATAGGGAGTAAAGAAAAGTATTCTAATAGGAAATCTGCATTTTTAACTCAGCTCTGACTTTTATAAGCTCAGTTGCATAGTCACAGCATGTTTGAGCTGGTAAAGATCTGAGTCCAGTGAGACAGAGATGGAATATATCTGTCCTATCTGCTAAATGGCATGGATTATTCATACTCCTCAAAGACCATAGGCTACGATCCTCCCTCCCCACCTCATCATCCCAGCCCACAGGCCCTCCCTTGACTCACCGCGCTGCTGCAGGGAATGTCCTTCACCTTGAGCCAGGCCAGGTCCAACGTGCCCTCGCCCCGGTAGCAGGACTGAAGCCGCTCCTTAATGCGGTCATTGATCTGCTTCAAGATGAAGATGCAGAGAGCCGACTCATCCAGGGATTTCATTTTCCTCTTCTGGCCCTTGGAGAAGACAGTAAAGAGGAGGTCATCCTCTGGATGGACTCCAAGGGTCTGGGCGAGCACAGCCCCAGCTTTGGACAGGTAGGCAGCCTGAAGCAAGCGGTACTCCACCCCGCTGCGCTCACAGCCAATGGGCACCTCCACATAGGAGTTGAAGGCGGTGTCTTCTTTGCAGAGCCTCACAAGCTTGGATGTATAAACCTGTTCCTTTGTGGTGGAGCCTGGGGGAGACACCATCTCAGGCTGAAGGGTCAAAAAGTAGACAAAGTTGCCACTGCTGAAACCATAGACATAGTAGATGTCAAAGTCGGGGATGACGGTGAAGGTGTCCGAAGGGATCTTAATCATGGAGGCCACAAACTCATCGTGGAAGACATATGCAAACATGCCGTCAGCTTCTGAGTTCTTAGTCAACTTCCGGCTGGAGATGGTGGGGAAATACTCTGGCTTCCCATCCACTGCTGTTGCAATGAAGAGCTTGTCATCCAGGTTGCTGTAGGAGACAATCACTCCAAAGACAGAGCCACTCTCATTGACCCCCGACAGGTAGTGCTCCTTCTTGTGGAAAGGTTCCCCCAGTTTGAAGAGGTCCTCCAGCCGCAGGAGCTTGCAGATGCCTTGATACAGGCTCCCGCATGCAATCAGCCTGTTCTCCTTGTAGTCTATCAGGAGCATCTTGTTGACATTGTTGGTGGTGGTCAGCGGCTCATTGCACGTCTGGACAATGCGGGGTGGGTAACAATTGGGATTGTCCTCATCCGGCCCTGTCTGGTGGGTCACCAAGACCTTCAGGTCGCTGGAGAGCTTATAGATCCGGTTGACAGCCCCCAGGTAAATGTGCCCTGTCCTCCTGTCCACCACCAGGTGGTTGAAGCCCTCTGCTGGCTCCCCACGAAATGTGACAAAAGACCGCTTCTGGGATGGTGAGGGTGGCTGCCGGGGCAGCAGAGTGGAAGAGCCCATCCCCACCATCAGGAGATGGGACAGCAGGCAAGTCCAATTCCAGGGCATGGCTCTCATTTCAGACGCCAGTCCTCGTGGCACAGTAGCACTGGTGAATCGTCCTCCTGGGCAGGCCAGGACTCAGGAGTGGAGAGTTCCTGTGAAGAAAAGAAAAGGTGTGATGTTGGATGACAATGACAGCAACTCAGCTTCATCCCATAGCTTGCCCTGGGGATACCCAAAGTACTCTGCTCACAACGAAATAGAGAACTGTACTGGAGAAGCTAGAGGCCAAGGGACATGGTTGCCATGGCTGTGGAACAGCCAGAGCTGGTGACAACAGTCACAGGAGGGCATTTCAGCAACAATAATAGTAAAAATAATAGTGATGCTAACAATGATAATAGTGATGATAATGATGAATAGCCATTGACTGCCAAGTGCCTGACTGTACCGTAACTGTCCAGCACCTTCCAGAGACAAATCTTAATCTTCAGCTTCAACTTAACAAAACTCTCATCTGCCCCTCCAGATCCTCTCCCCCCAATTTCTCTGCACCTGGGAGGCTGATCTGCATGGAAATACATTCATGGTCTCCTTGTCCTGCCCTTGGGCCTGGCGTGGTACAGCCAGCACGGAGTAGAGCAGAAGGCTGGAAGAAAAGGGAGAAGACTGGAGGAGCAGAGGTGGGCTGCATGCACTGGCTGTGATCCTTGTCCACAGGTCACACACAGTGCCCTGGTCAGCCTTTCCAGCCAGACTCTCTATCTCCAGGTTTTGAGAACCACCTGCTGCCCACCTCTGTTTGGTCCTATAGTGGCCTAACTACTTCCACTCCTACCACTGTCCTGCCTCTTAAGAGCCACACTTTTGCCAAGAGCCCCTGTATTAATCTTTTTACGAGTGAGTGAATTTGTACGTACTATTTCTTGCCAGGACCCTGACTCGGAGACCTCTAAAGTTAGCGGTATTATTATTCCCACTTTTATTTTTAATTAAATCTTTATTATTCAGATTATTAACTTTGTTTCTCTTTTTTCCCCTCCATAGCTCCCCTCCACCCGGCTCCCACCCTTCCCTCTACCCTTCCCTCTACCCTTCCCTCCCTCCCATTGACCTCATCCATAGGTGTATGATTTTTGTCCAGTCTCTCTCTGTACACCCCTCACCCCTTTCCCCCTGAGAATTATCAGTCCATTCCCTTTCTGTGCTCCTGATTCTATTATATTCACTAGTTTATTCTGTTGATCAAATTTTTAATTCACTTAATTTTTAGACTCACTTGTTGATAGATACGTATTTGTTGTTCATAATTTTTTTATCTTTTACCTACTTCTTCTTCCTCTCCTAAAAGAGTACCTTTCAGCATTTCATATAATACTGGTTTGGAGTTGATGAACTCCTTTAGCTTTTTCTTATCTGTGAAGCTCTTTATCTGCCCTTTAATTCTGAATGATAGCTTTGCTGGATAGAGGAGTATTCTTGGTTGTAGGTTCTTGCTATTCATCACATTGAATATTTCTTGTCACTCCTGTCTGGCCTGCATCGTTTCTGTTGAGAAATCAGCTGACAGTCGTATGGGTGCTCCGTTGTAGGTAATGAACTGTTTTTCTCTTGCTGCTTTTACTATTCTCTCTTTGTCTTTTGCTCTTGGTATTTTAATTATGATTTGTCTTGCTGTAGTCCTCTTTGGATTCCTTTTATGTGTGCTTCCTGGACTTGTAAGTCTATTTCTTTTACCAGATGTGGGAAGTTTTCAGTCATTATTTCTTCAAATAAGTTTTCAGTATCTTGCTCTCTCTCTTCCTCTGGCATCCCCACAATTCTGATGTTGGTACGCTTGAAGCTGTCCCAGAAGCTCCTTACATTATCTTCACATTTTTGGACTCTTTTCTCTTCTTGCTTTTGCAGTTGAGTGTTTTCTGATTCTTTATATTTCAAATTTTTGATGTGATTCTTGCCTTCCTCTAGTCTGCTGTTAGGTCTCTGAATAATATTTTTATTTCAGTCAGTGTATGTTTAATTTCTAGTTGGTCCTTTTCCATCTCTAGTTGGATATTTTTCATGTCCTCTTGGGACTCGTTAACTTTATACAACTTTTCTAGGATATTCTTGAAAAACCTTATAAGCGTGGTTTTGAACTCTATATCCAGTCATTTGTTTTCCTCCATTTCTTTTGTTTGTGATCTTTTCCCTTGTCTCGGCATTTTCACTATGCCGGGAGAACTTCTGTGTTGGATTCAGCCTTATGATACTAGACTTGCATAACCGCAAAAGCCTCTCTGTTGAGCTTGGGAGGGGTGGAATCTCAGGGCTTAAAGGTCCGCCTTGCCTTCCCATTGGCCCCTGAGTCTCACTTGACTGGGTAATCGCTGGCCGGTCCCTGTGCACCCACTCTCTATTGCAGTGCCTCTAGACTGCTGTCCCTCCAGCTCCCCTGCGCTCCAGGACCATATGCATCTGGGTCCCCAGGGTTTCGCCGGAAACTGGGGTTTAGTGGAGTTAGAAATGGCACAATTGGGAGAATCTGTCTCCCGCCCACTCGTGAAAGCCAGCGGCACAATCAGCAGTCGGTCCTCTGCGCACAGTGCCATGTGTGCCACCAGACTTCTAATCTTTTGCGACTCCCTAAAGTTCTGTGCACCTCTCCCTTTTCACAGTCCAAACTCCCCCATATGAGTTTCGGCTGGATCTGGGGTTTAGTATCGTAGGATAAGGGGTTCAATGCCGTTGGGAGTCTCCATTTCCCTCCCGCCAGAGAAAGCCAGCCAGGTTCTCCGGCACCCACTCTCTCCACGCGTGCGTCTCCATATCTCAGCTTTTTGCAGCTCCTCTGAGTCTCTGTGAGCCCCTCTCTTTCCTTCTAGTTGTATAATTTCCACTCAGCCAGCTTTCCTGTGGTTCTGGATGATGTCCGTTCTGTCTTTCAGTTGTAGTTTTGAAATTGTTGTGCGATGCAGCAGTGTAGGTGTTTACTTATGCTGCCATCTTGGATTCTCTATCTATTCCCACTTTATAGCTTGGGAAAGTTATGTAACTGGAAAAGCTAAAAGTGGTAGAGGTAAATTCAAACTTGGCTGTACAAGTCCATGGCAGATTCTCATCTCAACTACCAAACCATCTCAGGTTAAGCCAGACACAGATGGGGATGTACCCTGGTTCCTGTTAATACACAGCACAATAGTTCAAACAACACTGTCCATTGCCACCTGGCCCTCCAGGTCTGCACCTGCTGCAGGGGAAGCTGTTCCTGTGTCTTTCCCCTACAACTTGCTAGATGGACGGTGCATAAGCCCAAATAAAAAAACCCTTCTCATTGCGGCAGTAACCAGGTCCTCTGGATACACTGCCCGGCTCTGAGCCTCAATGTCCTTTTACTGAGGCAAATCTCGGCTGCCTCCCACAGTGGGCCCTCCTCTGAAAGGTTCTCATTAAAGGGAGTGAACAAATGCTTTAAGAAGTGGTCGGGAAAGATATAAATAAATAACTCCCCATGGGACAAAACAGCTATCCATCTTACTGATCTTGTTGATGCCTACCTGAGATGCTTTCTGCATGTGAGCCCAGAGAACAGCTTCATATTCCTTACAGTTGGGGAGAAATCAGGGCAGAAATGGCCTACATCATATTTGGGGGGTGTCTCAGTTTATGGCATTTGTGTTATTCACACACAAATATGTCTAAAATAAGGTCATAGGAAGAGGAAACTGTTGAGCAACAGAAACCCTTCCTGCAAAGAAAGAGCATGAGGTTAGATGGAAACCGAGAGAAGAAAGAAAGCAGGTTTGACATTGTTAGCTCAACTCCCAATGAAAACACAGGTCTTCCCAAGGAAGTGTCAGAGGAGGATTCTGGCAGATGGTGTACCCCACAACTGACAGCAATCCTGCATGACGAGAGCCTTCATTCATCCTCTCCATGTGGAAAATGCTTGCTCAGGGCACCATGAGATATGCCAGACACCATGGAATCCAAGGACGTCTGAGGCTGGACCAGGCACCCACCCTAAAACCGGAATTACTCAGACAGTGAAGAGCTAAGTGACAGACCACAGAGTGTTTCAGCAGTTTGCATGAATAAAGTGACTTCTAACATGGGGTGAGGGAGCATGGAGAAGGCTGTAGGAGGCTTGGGGAGGGGGGACATTTGGACTGAGCCATGAACTTGGAAAGGACATGTAGAGCTGGAAGAGAAAGGCCTCCCTGGGGAGGGGCCAGCATAGCATATCAAACAGGATGTATGCCAGGAAGAGTCTGTCTGGAGAACCCGGTTCCTGAGAATCAGATAGAAACAGGGCTGGAAAGAGAGCCACAAGCTTTGCTGGGAATCCCTGCAAGGCTGAGACTGAAGTGCATGGTATTAAGTAAAGGAAAGAGCAAAGGCGCCCAGAAAGGAGACTCCACTCTCCTCTCCATTTAGTCTCTGCAGAAGGAACTGAGTTTGGAGCTCCGTGAGGCAGGGAGGGCCTGCCTTGCTCACTAGTGTGTCCATAGCCCTAGACCAGCACCTGGAACACAGTGAAAGGTCGAGGACTAGCAGAAAGAGAGGCTGGAAGCAAGGAAGACTGTCACTGTCTGTGGACCATTTGCCACACCCTAGGCCCCATGCAAATGCTGGCACATGGACTACCTCACCTCCTTTAGCATCATAGCTCTTCACTATGGGTTCAAAACTATTTTACCTGCTTCTCAGGTGAGGAACCTTCAGCTCTGCAAAGGCATATGGCTAATAAGTGACAGAGTTTGAATGCAAACCCAAGTTTATATCACTGCATCTTTCTAGCAACATGCAATTCCAGAGCCCAGCATACAGAGTACTTGGAAGCCCATCTTATTTCAGATAAATCCCCCAACACAGAAATCCAGGACATCAGCCAGGAGTACCTCCCTGGTGGCTCTGTAGGTGAAAAGCAAAGCCCTTGAAACCCACAGGGCAGAACCTGGCAGGTAACACCCATCAGGTGGGCCCTGCTGTTTACCTCTAAAAGCACCAATGACTGGAAATCACCCGGCATACATAAGTGCTGAACAAATGATCATTGCTGTTGATGAGATTTAAAGAATATTAAAGGGATTAAGATTATGATACCGAGATGGTACCTATGTACCATCGCAATTAGAGTGCTGAGGAGTCCGGATGGTTCATCTCAAATTGTTTGCACAAATCCAAGCATCAGAGAAAAATCTAGATGTTCTTGACCTAAAAGAGATCATCCAGTTTAATGATCCCCAATCCCTGAATTTAGAGACAAGGGAGTTGAGATCCAAAGAAACGAATGACTTGCCAGAGGTTGCATAGTGAATTCAAGCTGGGGTGGGCTTAAACTCAAGTCCCTGGAGTCCCCATTCAGTGCTCTTCCCCCGACCCACGGCTTCTTCCCTGACTTTATCTGAACCCACTTCAGCATCTTCTCCCTGGCCTTCGGAGGAGCCAGCCTTTTGGGTGCCATCTGCTCTGCTGGCTCTCAGAACATCACTGCCGACAACCAAATTACAGCAGGTCCAGGAGCCCTCATTCCAGAGTTTGAGTAGGTGTAGGTCAGGGCTCAATACCAACCTTGAGAGAAGACTTTCTCAGTCCCTGTATCAGAAACTGCCAAGCACCCTAGAAAGTGTGCCTACCATGCCCCTCCTTACTGTACACACGCACAGACCCACAAGCCAATCTGCAGTTCTCTGGTTGGTGAGAGGCGAGACAAGGAAGCCTGTAATTATGAATTTACTGAGCAGAAAGGTGCCAGAGCTCATTCTCCATCTTCTATTAGGCACTGAAATGAAACACAGTTATGCATCTCAAACACTTACCGCCCTCATCTGATGTTGAAATCATTGCGTCTGAGAGGGAGGGGGACCTGCAGAAAACAATAATGTGTAATAGGAATAAGCAGCCGCTTGTTTTATACACCACGAAATGGACTGATTAGGAAACAAACAGCAGAGAAATGGAAGAGAAGGAAACAGGCTAGGATGTGGGCTCCAGCCTGCCTCCCTGGAGTCCTCACTGGGGATGACCCAGCCTGTGAGTTGTCCTCCTGCCCCAGCTCCAGGCTCCCTATCAGAGTGGCCAGGCCCAGGCCCCAGCTGCTTGAGGCGGCTCCATCTCACCAAAGCTGAGGCTTCCAGGGTGGTTTCCACTCCAGGACACCAATCCTTGTCAGTGGTGAAGCGTGCTAGGAAACCCTCAACTCTGCCCACCAGCTCTCTCTCCAGTTCCCAATTAGCTGGTTTTCAAACAGTCTTAGAGGTAGCATTCAGTCCAATCCTGGTCCTTAAAGACAAGCAATGGGACCGAGTCATCTCCAGGTTGCCCCAAAGGACTCTCCAAATCAGGGAGCGTGGGAAAGTGGTGAGAAAGCAGCAGAGTTCAATGGCTCTGAATCAAACCCAAACACACTCCAATTTTCCTTTCTTTGAAATCAGATTTTAATTCTGCATGATCTCAGGGAAGACAAACTCATTTTTAGAAGCTGATCATCATTCTGATTAAAGAAATTGGAGCTGTCTTTGTTTTATGTGGCAGGTTTTGAAGAGCTCAAACTAATTTTCATGAAATAGCACCATCCTCTCAGATTCTTGATAGTAGAGAAGAAAGTGATGACAGAGTATTTTAAACTGGCAATTACCTCACAAAATTACTTTGGAGTTTACAAGGAGTTTTCATAGACATTATGGTGTTCTGATTTTATTGTTCACGGCAGGTGTAGGTCGAAGAGCTATTCCTAAGTATACCTGCTTTACAAATAAAGAAACTGAGGCATGAGCAGGTACAAGTCCTGGCTGAGGTCACACGCAATCATGTTGGGACTTTCGAAGCTCTCCAAGTCTCCCTTACTTGCCCAAAGTGTTTTCTCTGACTCACTGGACAGAGTGTTAACCTTCAGGACATTTACTATGGAGCAATGGAATGCTGGGAAAGCATATTCTAAGATGTTAAAACAAACAAACAAACAAAAAACAACATCTCTACTACCCATGACAAATCCAGAAACCAATGAAGTGGCCACACATGCTTTTTTACTGAAATAAAATAGAAGAGAAAAATAAGAGCATGTCCTTTAAGATAAGCACAATTTAGTGAGACTTTTGTCTCAGCCATCTGTGTATATGTACATACCGAGTGTGACATAAATGTATTTCTTTCTGTGGGTCATTGTGTTGGTTAATTTTATGTTCAACTTGGCTGAGCCATGTTGTCCAGATATGTGGTCAAACATTATTCTGGATGTCTCTGTAGGAATGTTTTGAATGAGATTAACATTTAAACTGGTGGGCAATGGTGAAGCAGACTCCACCTTTAATGTGAGTGAGTGGCATCAAATCAGTTGAAGATTGAAGAGAACAAAGGCTGGCCTCCCCTGAGCAAGAGAGGATTCTGCCTGCATACAGCCTTGGACTTGAACTACAACATGTGCTCTCCTCTGAGTGTCTAGGTCCACAGGACCACCCTGCAGACTTTGGACTTGGACCCTCCATAATTGCTTGACTCAATTCCTTAAAATCTCTCTCTCCCCCCCAACCCCACTGAGTGTGTGTGTGTGTGTGTGTGTGTGTGTGTGTGTGAGAAAGAGAGAGAGAGAGAGAGAGAGAGAGATTCCTGACTAATACAGTTACAATAAAAAATAATTTAAAAGACACTGTTAGAGATAGTGAACATCTTTCATTTTTTGTTACTATACATTTATCCACCCCTTCACACTATCTCAACCTAAAAGCTCTTATTAACTCCACTCTTTCTCAACGTGTGTACACATAACCTGGACCCACACCAATCAGCACAGAGCTGGCACATTGATTGGTTCAGGCATAGGTCCCTGGACAAATCAGAATCTCTGTGAGGCAATAAGACTTCAGATGGGAGTGCTGAGGAAAAGTCCCAGCTCTTCCATTGGATGAAACCTTGGAGAGGTTGGGCCTGAAAAGTACAAGCACCATCTTGTAACCATGAAGGCGGGACATGGGGACAGGAGCCTGAAAAGAATGAAGCTAGCACACTGAGGACACAGAGCTGAGCCAGAGGATGGAACTTACTGGGTCTCAGTCCTGGTGATGTCATATAGATGTCTAGATCACGTGCACTGAAGCCAGCTCTGTGCTTATACTTTCCAGTGAAATAAGCCAAATTTCCTCCATTGCATAACCCCACATGGATTCGGTTTTCTAACACTTGTTAATGAAAGAATCCTAACCCATAAAATCCATCCATCTAGCCAAAAGAGTAGTGTCTCTCTCCATGCCCTCTCTAATAGATTATTGTTTCACAGAAGAAGTAAGCATGCCAAAGAGATCTCCAAGTCCCACTGCTCACAGAGATAAATTAGCATTTTGCAAATAGTGAGGCTTTATTCCAGGTGAGCTTTCAGTATGTGTCTTGGTACTACCTTTCATAAACAAAATAATGTTTCCCTGTCTGCCCAGAATTTGCCTTAAGGGCTGTGCCGGCAGGTCTCCTGGGATGTTCTTCATCTGTTAATGCCTCTATGTCTTCTGCACAGGTGGCTTAACCCCCCATACAGCTTCAGCCCCCTCATCTAGGAACTCATCCTTCAAATAAAGACTCTGTCCCTGGCAAAGGTCTAGGATGGCCTTACTAAGTGTTAATGCAGGAACCAGTGCCCACCAGAGTCTCACATTTTACAAATTCTGTTGCATTTGCACATTAATGCTATCCCATAAGATCTGGGAGGTCAGAAATTATGTATTTTGACCACCATTCTCCCATACCCAAGCCAGAGCCTGATACACAGGAAGTATGTAACAGATGTTCGGGAACATATAAATAAATGGATGAATAAATGTATAAATGAATGAACAATGAGTGAATGAATGATGAATGACTACTCTTCAGTGAAGTATATGAGATGGCAGCTGGGATCACCTAGATTACAAATTAAATCTTAGTTCTGGGCCACTTAGCTCAAACTGGGACCAAACTGCAATGCTAGTTTTACTCTGCTCAAATGCAGGCTTTATAAGTACTTAAAATTCTCAATTTTGTCCATGTAAAGCATATTTTCAAATGCTTCACAGAAACAACATATTTCATACATGATTTGCATGATTTGCAATGAAAACAGCATTCCACCAGCTGGAATTTCATAACAGGTCACCTTGAATCCACAAATTAGACTTTGGGAACCAGCGCCCAACCAGCACAGGAAATCAGTACAGGCCTGTTGAGGAGAAGGAGCTGGGCCTGAAGACCAAATTGCATTGAGGGAAACAGAAAACGCAGAGGACAGCTGCTGCAAGTCAGCATGCATTCATTCATTCTGCCAATTACTGAGGTGGGTGCAAAGGGTACAGACGCTCCAACTCAGAGAAGGGTTTCCTGCCTTCTAAGGACTGAAGATCTGATCAAGGGCCCTCCACTGTGCCCAGTGAGGTCACTTCCAGTCACTGAAAGCTCTGCTGAGCTCCACCTGACAGTCCCTCCCAGAGACCAAGAACCTTGTCATTTCCCTTATCTCCCCCACAGTGCTGCACTATAGACAATTTCATCTCATACTGGGGAGGCCCAGGGATAAGAAGCTCTGTCTCCATAAAAAATGTGTGCTTCCCCATCCATGTGTGAAGTTGTTGATAAGAGCTGGCTGGCCACTAGCTATAGTCTACATTTCCACACTCTCCAGGTGTGACCATGTGAATAGTGAGAGAGCATCACAGTGACACTTCCACACCCAAACAGGTACGAACTTGGGTGGGTCTTCTCTACAGGTCCTTTCACCAGCTGGGTGGGGAGGATTCTGAAGCCCTATGGGGTGGTGAAGCCTCAAGATAGAAGGGCCCACCCACCAACCAGAGACATCCACATCAGGCAAGAAGTAAGCTATCAGTGGAACAAGGTTCTGAACTAGTAGATTTGTGTGTGACAGTCAGCAGTTGGCACCAGCCTAACTGGCACAGATAGAAACGCAGCCAGCATGCTGCTATTCGGAGCAAGGACCTGGTCCGGGTACTGGGTCCAGGTACAGCAGGCTCCCCAGAGGGAAAGTCCCCTTAGATATCAATAGCACTCTCCTTGTTCCCAAAGCCAGATTGCATACAATCTTCATATTCCTCAGTGGCCCTTCCCAAGGTTCAGACCTGGAGAGGTACTACATGTGTGCATCTGAGGATAGTGAGGGGTGGTGACATAGCACAGGCCACATTTCTGTTTCATCCAAGAGATACTAGGCATTCCTTGATCTAAATTAGTAAAATGGACAAATATCTTTTTTAGATGTACTCCAATGTGTAATTTATAAATTTAGAATATCATTAAATAACCAATATTTTTTCCTATCTGCTTTTCTCATTTTAAATTCTTGCTTCCTAGCAGTGAGAGCCATGAATTATCTTTTTATTTCCTTTTCAGGAGAACTATATTTACATGTAGCATCTACGGTCCAGATGGGTGACTGGCAGCAGTTTGAAGCCCGTGATGGGCATGCCCCCCTGCCACATGCTTCACCTGCCACCCAACTTCCTGTCACTGCCTCAGAAATGAGTGCCACATTCATAAAAAGAAAAGTGTCCAAGGATATGGGTGCCACAACACAACCCATCATTACCGCTAGTGGGGGAACCAAGTCACAGCAACTGTCCTCCCAAGAGGAGGTCACAGTGCTGTGTCTGGACAATCTCACGTGCAGGTGGGAGGTTCGGGGGGGTCAACTTGACCATCACCCAGCAGAAAACCAGAATGCAATTATAGCTGGGGTACCGTGGGCCCTGGATTCAATCCCTCCAGTCTGCTCACTGTTCCTTTGCCTCTACTACTGTCTTTTGAGCATGAGAACAGTGATACTGGTGGTTGAGGGTAGGGCTGGCAAAAGGCATAAAGGATGGGGAAGAGGGAGCCATGGTGGGGGGGTGGGGCAAACTGAGAATCTGGCGCCACCAGGCAACCAGCCTGGTCCCTGGGAAACTCAGCACCAAGCTCAGCTAACTCAGAGCTCTTAATCCTCACTTCCCTGTTTATTAGCCAAGGCTGGGGAAATGCTATTACCATGGACAGAGCCTTTGGAAGCAGCCTGCAGGAGGGTGAGTCTGTGAGTAGCCCCATTCAGAGATTAGGCCTTCCCTGGACCCCTGAGGCCCCATCTGTGGTGTCCCCTCCCCCAGGCCTCCCTGTTCCTAGCCTTGAGGGCCGCCCCCCAGGGTGCAGAACCACCTTTTCCTAGCCAAGTCTGCTGTTCCCAGCAGAGCTGAGCCTGAGCCTCAGCGAGCCCAGGCAGCCCACGATGGAACTCTATTATTACACCACGGCGGCCCTTTATATTCCAGGCGCTGAGCTCTGGGTAGGGGAGTCGCTAAGCAATGACTCTCTTCACTCCAAGTCTGGCTGTGAGGCTTTAAAAACACAACACTCTCAATAGCAGCCTGGGCTGGGAGGACAGGGTCATAAACTTCTTTCCAGCGTTTCATTTAAAGAAACAGGCCAGCTCTGAATTTGAGGTCAGGTGCCCCAGCTGGACTTGGCGTCAATGTGGTCACTCTCTCCTGCCCCAGCCCTTGGCCCAGCCCATGAGGAATGTCCTGTCCAGGAGGAGATGCTGGCTGTGAGGTTTCCAAGGAGCCCCACTGGCTTCTGAGTGTGCAGAAATGGAGGGACAGCACCGAATGGGGCAAAGGTAGCATTTGCTATTAGTTTTGGTGCCCTGAGACCAGGGGGGCAGAGAAGCACTTGGTCCAACACTCACTGGAACAAGCATGGCTCCATGCGGACCTACCTCATGCAGGAGGCCTTGGGCAAAGAGTCCTGAATAGAGGCTCTGCAGCTCTCCCAGACACCAGCTCCCACACTCCCCTGTTTTGGCCTGGCATCAGTCACATGGGCATCACCCAAACAAGTCCTCTCCTCTCCTTTCACAGTCAGAGGAAGTTAGGAAGTCTTAGCTCACAACTCTTGACATGTCAACCAAAGTCATCCATAAAAGCCTCCTCCCTCTGTGTCACTGTGTGAGGATGCTACACATGTCAGGGATGATTACCTAAGGCCACAGTCCCACTAATAAGCTACCCTTCTTTCCTGGTGCCTCAGTTTCCCCATCTGTAAAATTGTGTTACTAGAAATAGGGTGAGGAGGGAGGAGAGATGAGTTTGTTTTGGGTTAAGTCTAGGACAGTGGTCAGCAAACTCATTAGTTAACAGGGCCAAATATCAACAGTACCACGATTAAAATTTCTTTTGAAAGCCAATTTTTTTAAACTTAAACTTCTAGCACCACTTCTTCAAAATAGACCCGCCCAGTTCATGGCATTCTGTGGAAGAGCCACACTCAAGGGGTCAAAGAGTTGCATGTGGCTCGTGAGCCGCAGTTTGCCAACCATGGGTCTAAGAGACCTGACAGTGCAGTGTTCCAGGCTCCATGGAAAACAGACAATCATTGATGTGGGGAGGGCTCCCCAGGTAGCTTTGGCGACAGAACCACAGAATGGTGATGACTCTGACTCCCCCAGGATGGTGTTCACTGGAAAACAAAGGGCTGATGTTGAGGTTTCTCTTGAGACTCAGCATCTTTGCTTAAATTGGCTTCTCAGTGGCCTATAGCTAGCTACATTGTTGGGTGCAGTGGGAGAGCCACCCTCAGAGAACATGGCGCTCATGTGGTGTGTGGGCTCAATCAGACTCCTGACCCCACCTTCTCTCTCCCAATAAGAATAGCTGGCATGGGGCACATTTTGTCTGCTCAGGTGGTGGCCCAATTCACTGAGCCAGATCCTGGTAAGTTCAGGAGGTGTCTTTGCTTCTACCAGCCTCTGGGGACCTCTACAAGTGACAGGTGACTGAAGAGTCAGCAAGAGGTCTCCAAGCCCTAAAGCTTCCTCACCCACAAAAGGGCTTCACTTACACCCATGATAAGGTGTTCTGGCCCATTTCATTTCCTATTCTTATCAAAAGAAGAAATGGAAATCCCCTTCCTTAGGCTGGTGTGAAATCTCTAATGAGGCTTTTCTAACTGAAAAAAAGTGGGGGGGGGGGTGGATATGATGGAAATGATGCTAAATGCAGGGTGCTGGAGGAACCCATCTGAGAGTCCACTACTCTCAGATCCTGGTTACCCCTCAGTTACCCCTCAGCTACCCCTCAGCTGGAAATGCCTCCCCGGCTCCACCCTTACCCCTACTGTCCCTATCAGAGTTGACCTGCTTCTCAAAGTTTAGTCACCCACCCCCCAACCCATGGAGTCTTCAAGCAAAGAAGCCAGTAATCCCAGCATACCTGAGGTAGCAGGTGATTTGGGGCACATTTGGGCCAAATGGCAGCACTTCTGCTACCTAATGTCCAGTGAGAGGCTCTCTGCCCCACCTTCTCCTTTTCCTCCATCGCCTCCCTTTCCTTCTCAATTTCAGGGCAAATCAGGAAGTGAACAGTTTCTGCCTTGCTGCTCTATATTCATGTAATTAGTGCTATTTAATTCTATGATGAGTCAAAGTCCATAAAATACAAAACATATTTCAGTTGCATGCCACATATCTTGGCAGCAATCTCCCCTGCAGCCGGAAGCCAATAGAGAGCTATATTCACTCCTTAAAAGAAAAAAATGCTCAGAATGACTAAAACAAAGTTTTGGGGGCCAGGCACTACTACCTAGAAATATGCAAGGAGGGAGCAGAATAGGGTGTTCTCCATCTCATAGTTTGGAAATAATCTCCATCACCATGACAACACTGAATTTTTAAAATATTTAGTAGTGATCATATAACATTAGTATAATATGTCATTCCTCCTAAGAAGATTGTTCTTGGCCCTCCCTGTTCTCATGTGCTTTAAGGGTCTGGATCCCCAGTAGTGGGGACCTCTGATACCAAGTCATACTTCCTCTCCCACTTGCTGGGCAAACAAAAATGAATCCAATGACACAGGAGATAGGCAGTTTCTGGTAACGATTCTTACATTCCCATCTCCCAACTCCTTTGCCCCTGCCCACCACTCCTTAGACTTCACCCTACTCCTGCATTTATTCCAATAACACGCAAAACAAGGAACAGAAAACCATTTTACAAGTGAGGCACAGAATGAAGACCCTCAGACGCCATTCTTTAAGGCTCCCATTACTGTAGAGCAGCAACACAGCATGGTCCTCAGTGAGCCAACCTTTGCCCCCAGCATCGATGCCAGGCCATCTTACCAGCACTCTGGATGGGAGTGACTCCATCCCATAGCACCTCTATGCATTGGCTGTGCCCTCTTTCTCTCTGGGGGACAAGAATATAGAGGCAGGCATATTATTGGAGGGCCCAGGGGAAGGCCAGGCAGAGAAAGAATTCATGTTGGATGTTAACAACCCCTTTCAGGACCTGCTCAGAAGCTGTGTCATTGAGGGCACAAGAAGCCAAGAGATACAGCCAAGCTGTAAGAGACCATCAAATCCATTTCAAACCTAGAGGCTTTTAACTAGACTGGGAAGTTCTCATATATTACTCACTGGACAGAAACACAGAGTATTCCATGTAGATAAACATCTCCTAGCTCTAGCCACCTCTTTTTCTTCACAACCTGAAATTCCACTATCAGCACCACTCCCCATTTGTATATAAACCTTGCCTTCTACAAACTCCTTCATATGCAATAAACACTTATGACTCCAAAAATACTTGTCCATTGGTATCCAACTCATGATTATTGTTGTCCAGATGAGGACAATGAGACTCAGAGCATTTCATTAACTTGCCCAAAGCCAAGTTCTTCATATGTCTACCACCCAGGTCTTCTGGCAAATCCAATACTACCCTTGTAAATACTTCCTGGAAAGCCATCCATCAGAGTCACCACTGAAGAATATGTATCCAACATGGAAGGGAGAAGTCTAGAAGGCCCAATGACCAAGGCACAGCTATTAACTAAAAAGAGAGCAAGGCATTCCAGCCTATTAGAATATAAAAACTAAACTATTTTGAACTCTGATCACCTGATAAGCCTTGATAACTTGCATGTGATAGAAAGGTCCCTTGCCTTCATCCCAAGGATATGGCACAAGTGGACAAGTTCTGGGTGGTCAAGGGATGGTTGGTACAAAGGACCAAAAAATAAGCAGGGAAGATGACCCAAACCCATCCATGCATTCATTCAACAATACTTATTCAGCTCCTACTAACATGCCAGGAACCCATGTTCCAAAGATACACAATAAATAACGTCTTTGATGTCATGAACTTACATTTAATGGGGGGGAAGACAGACAATAAACAAGAAAAGTAGTGGCTTACAGAGTGTTGAAATCTTTCAAAAAGAAGGCACAATCTTTTGATACAGAGTACCTGTGGAGACAGGGTGTTCCCAGCTGGAGTAGCCAGTGGAGGTCTCCCTGAGGTGATGCTTACGAGGGGAATAAATGACCTGGAGGAGCCAGCCAAGCAAAAATTTGGGAAAAGAGCACCCTAGGCCAAAGGAAAAGTGAGTGAAAAAACCTGAGGATGGAGCAGACTTGGCTAGGAAAAGGCCAAAGGCTAAAGAGCTGGAGGAAATTAAGTGAGCAGGGAAGTGTGAGCAATGAATTCATAAAGGAAGGCAGAGGACAGATGGAGGGCATTTAAAACCCTGGGAAGGAATTTTAACTTCTTTCCAAAAGGCCTGGGAGGCCACAAAAAGATGTGTTGTTTTTTTTTTTTTTTTTGGTTTGATTGTTTGTTTGTTTTGTTATTGCTGTTGTTTTCTTTCAGAGAGAGGAAGGGAGGCGGGGATAGAAACATCAATCATGAGAGAAAATCATTGATGGGCTGCCTCCTGCATGGCCCCTACTGGGGATCAAGACTGCAACCTGGACATGTGCCCTGACTAGAATTGAACCACAACCTCCTGGTGCATGGGTCAACACTCAACCACTGAGCCACACCAAACTGACCACAAAAAAGGCTTTAAGCAAGGGGGGTGGCATGGTGAGTCTGGCTGCTGGGTGAAGAAAGGTTTGTGGTTGGAACAGGAGATCTGCAGGAGGTCACTGAAGGGTGGTGGTGACCTGCATCAGATACCAGCAGTAAAAACAGACGATATTGCTTCACACGGCTTGCTGGTGAGTATGGAAATGAGAGGGAGCACAAGATGGTAATCCATAGTCCCTCCTCACTTTTGGCTGGAGCCCTTGGGTGGATAGTTATGCTATTATACTGACATGGGGAAGACTAGGAAGGAGCAGGGCAGGGGAGTGAAGAAGTTAAGAGTTCCATTTGAGACACTAAGGGCAAGGTTGTCAGCAGAGCCAGCCCTACCCAGATTGGCCCTAAAGGGAATCATGAAGGGAAGTG
Organism: Lasiurus cinereus; assembly: GCA_011751065.1. NCBI lineage: Eukaryota > Metazoa > Chordata > Mammalia > Chiroptera > Vespertilionidae > Lasiurus > Lasiurus cinereus. The sequence continues at coordinate 53,641,443 of JAAGEH010000307.1, read as the reverse complement.
GTTTACAGAGGACCCAGCTCATTTAAATGCTCCAAAAAGGGCCCAACACTATCCTTATTTTTGAAATGAGAAGCTGATTCCAGCAACTAATCTGAAATTGAGGCTAAAATCTAAGCCTTGGCCTGCAGGAAGCTCCAGAGCCTTTGGGGCCTCTGCTGTGACAGTTCCTTCCTTATGAAGAGGTTGCACCAGGGACCACAGGTAGAAGAAGGAGATACCAACCAAAATGTTCTACTTAGGGACCTAGCATTTTAGACTTATTTTTTTGTGTGTGAAAGAAGAACTATTCTATCAAAACTTCAATTTTTTAAGGGAAATTGCAAATGCTTATGAAAGACAGAGTGAGCTATAAACTTCCTAAGTTTCCAACCAAAATTAGTAATATTAAAGGAGTAAACATGGCAAGGGCTCAGCATTCATCACATACTAACAAGGAGCCTCTCTTCACTGGGCTTTGAAGCGCAGCTTGGGCACCCAGTTGTTCAGACTCCGCAGGCCAGAGTCTGAAAGAAATTGGACTGAGACCAAGAGAACTCAGACGAAAGACAAGATCTTTGTTGTTAATTTTTTTTAATTGTGGTAAAATGTACATAACATGGAATTTACCATTTTAACACTTTTAAGTGTACAGTTCGTTGGCATTAAATACAGTCACTATGTTTTACAGCCATCACTACCACCCATCTCCAGAACCTTTTCATCTTCCCAACTGAAACTCTGTGTCTGTTAAACAATAACTCCCCAAACATCTCTCCCCGTGCCCCTGGCAACCACCATTCTACTCTCTGTCCCTATGAATTTGACTATTTTAGAAATCGCACATAAACAGAATCACACAGAACTTGTGCTTGTGATTTCACTTAGCATGTCTTCAAGGTTCACCCATGATGTAGTATGTAAAGTAAGACCATTTTTAATAAAGAAAGATAATCACCCCCGAAAGAAACTTCTGGATTTTAAACTCTTGCTCACAGGAGCCATTTCAAGTACACTGGTGAGAATGGGAAGAAATGGCAAAATGGGGTAATGTGGACAAGTGACTGTCGAAGCGTACTGAATGAAGGCATGCCCCCTTAACCCACTAGCATCTCCAGTTCCACGCAATTATAATAATATACCCCTGGGAAGAACTTTAATCCCTCCCAAAGCTCTGCCCTAAAGGGTTCCTGATTAAGCAAGTTTGGGAAACATCAAGTCCCCCTCCTCCAGAGCCATGATGCACATTAGCTTAAAGGTCCTGAAAGGTTTTATGAGATGCCTGGTGACAGCTTATTAACCAGGACTTCTCTTATTGCTTAACACCAATGAATATCCCCAGGAACACGTCCACATCACACACCTTGGAAGTTGTTGGTAGGCTGGATTCCATTCCTCACAACACTTTTGCATCTATGTTCTCACTGTTTCTTTTTAAAATTCTATCAAGTTGATGGAGAGATTTAAGGTACCTTGCTTTACCTAAGCTTTGAAAGAAAGCTTCCAAGATTTAGGTCTAGAAGAAAAGTCTCTATGTGAGGAGCAGCAGCTAGAACCAGTGGCAGGAACTCTGACCCCCATGAGTTCCCCTTTCTGCCAAAGCCCCACTCATGTAAAACATGGTGTCCACCATCTCTATGGCCCACAGGACATCGCCTCTCAACCACCTGGTGGAAGCCTGCACGCCTGTTAAAACTCCTTTCTCCAGGCTCCTCTTAGCACAGTTGAAAGAGGCTGCAATTTTCTCTATGATTTTCTGAAATCCGACAGCACAACAGAATAAATATAGGGAAAGGAAATACATACAAATAAGTCTATCTGAGAAAAGTATGGGTTTCTGTTTCTTCCATTCCTAGCTCATTCCCAGGCTCAAAGTCCTCACCATCCTCACATGCAAAGACTGGTTCCACTTCAAGGCATCTTGCCCAGATACATCTCTGCCTCCCTACCTATATAACACAGGTATTGCTGGTGGGGGCTGCTGTTTTATTTGGGGATAATGACTCTTCTGCCCTGGCCTTTGAGGTAAGGCGATGCTGATGAAGGTTTGAACATTCATGGTGTCAGTCACGTCAGAGGTAGCACCCTAAACATGTCCCTAGGACTAATGGCACACCTCACAGGTAGCAGAGGGAGGTTCGATCACTCTCTGGATCTCAGTCTTTATGCCCAAACTTTAAGGGGTCCAGAGAGTTTGGCTAGGAATCAAAACTGAACATGTTGCATAATGGCACAACAGGAGTTAAACCGGGACTTCATACTGATGAAGCCAAATAAACCATGACTTGGAAGCCACAGTGACTTGTTATAGTAACTCTCTATTTATTTCCCTTTTATTACCCCAGGCTCCCAGCAAACTCCTGTAGAAATGTCCAGCCTTGTCTCTACTGTGCTATTAGATAGTAATAGACAGTTGTAAATCCAGACTTGGACTGAGAGTACAAGGAAGATGCAGCCCATACTTGGGAACCAGCATGGCTGAAACCACAGTGACTGGCAAGAGACATCCGGGACTCTGATGAGCTGAGGTTGCAGAGCTCAGGGGTCTTCCTGAAGAGGAGGCTTTTTCTCCCTTGCCAAGTCAGAGCGAGGCCAGAGTTCCCTCACTGAGAAAATCAGCTACCAACTCCCAGCAGCTATTCTCCCAAATGTCTCCCCAGCTTCCAAACACTTGTGGCAGGAATTCTCATCACTGCTTTAGCAGAGTAGGAAATTGAGACTCTGAGGGGTTAAAAAAAGTCTTTTCCCAAAGTCACGCAGATTGTTCTGGGAAAGGTGATCAGATCTATCGCAAATAAGGGCAACACAATGTGGTGAAGTGTCAAACGGCACAGAAAAATGAATTGAAAAGAAATGAAGCAATCTCTAAGTGAACAGATGAGCAAAACTCAGTCAGCAGTGAAAAATCAATGAGGCACAGTGCTCAGCCGGTGAAGATCAAAGAGGCAACCGACCAATGACCTGGATTCCCTCCTGAATCGACACCAACCACACCAAACCAAGATCTCATTCCACCTGCAGCATATTGCCTAGGTCCGGATGCAATCTCTTCCCAAGCGCTCACCTGCCCTGAGCTGCTCAGGGATTTCCAGCAGCCTTGGGAGGCGGCTGATGGAGTCTGCACACAGAGGCTACGGGAAGGAGCCCTGGCACAAGGAGATAAGGTGACCTTCTGAGAGTTAATTTAGTAACAATCAAGACATCTGCACGGAAGCACCAGTTATCTGCAGAAGCCACCTTAGGGGGCACCGTGTTCCCACGTCACTGCTGAGAGAGCAGGCAACTGAAGCCCACTCAGGGTGACAGAGTTTCTTCCTTTAGATGAGAATGTAACTCAAGAAGGTGCTGTAATCTAAGCAGCTTGAATGAAGAGCTGTTAACCAGCTCGGGGTGGTCGGCCTAGAGTAGAGAGCAAATCAGTGAGAACTACTGAGTCGCATAGCAGCTAGGGGAGAGTGCAAAAGCTGTGGTGGATGCTGGAATGAGAATGTGGTTCATGGGGAACATTCTCTGAGGAGGGGGACAGCAGACCATCATCAGGCTTCTCCATGGCTCGGATGACAGGGTTCTCAGAACACCAGCCTCCTGGACCCGATGCCATGCTCCCCCATGAGGCTGCCAACTCTCCATTCTTTCTTGCTGGAATGCCCCAACTTTATTCAGTAGTTTACCCTCCATATGGGGCCCCAACTCAGGAGGGTATCTGTCATGATTGGAATAAGCTGGTGATTTTGAGCCCCAGTGGTTAATTGCAATTAGATTAAATCAGTCATGATGGTTTCCTTCCCCTGCCGTGATAAGTTTCAGAGCTGTGAAGGAAGCCGCCCATTGCCTTCACTAGCAGAGAGGCGTGGACAAGGAACCCGGAAGGCTGGTCAACCTTGAAGTTCTGAAAGGTCAGAGCCAACCACCCACTGTCTAGTTGAGATAAAGGTAGCTAAAGCAACTTCCACCTTTTAGTTTCATGTAAATCCTTGCTGATTGGCTATTACTGGAATTGCCTGCCTAAGGGCTATGGGTGTATCCCACAATCTGAATAAAAGGGATAGCAAGGCCAGAGCAGGGTGGAGTCCTTCTTCTTGAGCTGGGCTCCCGCCTGGCCCCCAATATTTCCAAATTAATATTTTTCTAGTCTCTTTCATTTGTGTGCAGCCTCCTCCAGAGCCCGAACCCTGAACCTGAACCCTGAAACACGCGAGACGTTGAGGGGGGTGAGGGGGTGTGGGAGGGAGACACTCAGAGAACTGCCCTGGGACTCAAACCTGGCCAGCTGGACTAAATGGGAAGCCTGCGGGGGACTTTAGGTGAAGAAACACCCTCTTCCTTACATATCCACCACTCACTGTGCTGTCCACTGGCAAAAACTTCTCCTCACCATAAAGAAGAACATCAGCTATGCTACCAAGGCTGAACAGGGAGAAGAAGGTGCCTGGGGCAGGCTGATGTTGTTGAGTCACTACTGAAGAACCCAGTCCTACAGCCGCCAACCTGTGGTCCTTTCATGTAGAGATGATCATTGATTTTTTGTTCATATTGTTCTTGGGTTCTATGATATATACCATGAAGGCCAAGAAGAGGGTCTAGAAGAGTAACCACTATTCTTTCATTAACTAGATAGGAACAGACTCCACTATAATGAGTAAGATGTCATTTTACTTTAAACAGACCCCAGGTTCCCACCCACATAAGTTTTCATTCAAAGGATGTGGGATAGACATTAGCATCCTTTAAAAAGCAATAATTATTCAAAACCAATCTTAGGGAACTAGAGTTAGTTAGTCTTGAGAGTCTGGACTAACCCTGGTCCATATTAACCCCACCCCAGGAGACCTTACCTAGGAAACCATTGGGTGCCATCTGCTGCATGTTGGTGTCACCTTGTTTAACAGCATAAAAAGGGAATAATGGAAACATAAGCAACTTTCCAGTCCCCTCTCTGCCTTGGATCTATCTGCTCAAGTCCCTTATTCACTCCATACATTTGTATCCCTGTCTTTTAAAAAGTTCTATTTTTCTTACCTATCTCCTAATGTTTTTGAGAGAATAAAATGAAATCAATGTGAAAACTACAAAGTGATACATAAACCATGGGGTTTTGGATAAGAAGACTGTGTTGGAAATCATTGCATCTTACTGTGCATCAGAATCATCAGGGGAGCTTTTTAAAAAGCATAGACCTCAGGATCCCGCCCACAGAAAGTCTCTTTTGAAGGATGTGGGATAAACATTAGTATCCTTTAAAAAGCAATAATTATTCAAAACTAATTATAAAATAATTAACAAAATGTTGCTTTTTAAAAAAAGCAATAATCACTTCCTTCCTAAGAGGTTTATTCTAATATGCAGGCAGAGGGGGATGGGCACAGCTGATAGCAGAACCCTGCTGTGTGTGTGTGGTGTGTGTGTGTGTGGGGGTGTGGTGTGTGTGAGAGAGAGAGAGAGAGAGAGAGAGAGAGAGAGAGAGAGAGAGAAAGAGAGAGAGAGAAGGGAGAGAGAGAGAAAGGGAGAGAGAGACAGAGACAGAGACAGAGACAGAGACAGAGAGGAAGCAAACCAGGGAGGTGGGAGACTGAACGAAATCAGCACCACTGACCACAGAACCAGGGTACCAAAGTCCGGTCTTCTGGTTACCAGGTTGGTATTCTCCCATGATGCTTAGTGTCAACCACAGAGTATCTAGAGAGTTATTAGTAACAGACTAATATAGAGAGAGGAATTGCAAAAGATTGTGAGGAAGCTTTAGGGCTGATGGGTGTGTTCATTATCCTAACTCTGATGGTTTCACAGGTGTTTATATATGTACAAGCATTCATGTCAAAACTCATTAAATTCTATATGTACTTTAAATACGCAGTTTCTGTATATCAATAAAACTATTTTTAAAAAATAGACTGAAAAATACAACCTATAAAATGGGAGAAAATATTTGCAGATCATAAATCCAATAAAGGTCTAATATTCAAATATATAAAGAAGTCCTACAACTCAATAACAAAAAGACTAACAACCCAGTTAAAAGGGAGGCACTTTTTAATACTTTCAACAATAAATATCATTTTTAATGGGAAAATGACTTGATGAGACATTTCTTCAAAGAAGATATACAAACAAACAGTAACCAAATGAAAAGATGTCACGAAGGAAATGGAAATTAGAACCACAATGAGATACCAGTTCACACCTACCAGGATGGCTGTAATCAGATAAAAAGTAACAAGCGTTGTCAAGGATGTGGAGAAACCTGAACACTCAAATATTGCTGATGAGAATGTAAAATGGTGCAACTGCTATGGAAACAGGTGCATGGTTTTTCAAAAATCTATATGTAGAATTACCATACAATCTTGCAACTACATTCCTAGCTATATACCCAAAAGAATTGAAACAGGGATTCAAACAGATATCACCAATGTTCAGTTTAGTAAATGTTCAAGAGCCAAAATGTGACTGTCAACAGATGAATGGATAACAAAATATGGTAGGTCCATACAATAGAATATTACTCAGTGACAAAAAGGAATGAAGTTTTTTGTTTGTTTTTTATATATTTTATTGATTTTTCACAGAGAGGAAAAGAGAGAGAGTCAGAAACATCGATGAGAGAGAGACATCAATCAGCCACCTCCTGCACAACCCCAAATGGGGATGTGCCCGCAACAAAGGTACGTGCCCCTGACTGGAATCAAACCTGGGACCTTCCAGTCCACAGGCCAACGCTCTATCCACTGAGCCAAACCGGTTTCGGCGAGGAATGAAGTTTTGATATATGTTACAATTATGGATGAACCTTAAAAACATGCTAAGTGAAAGAAGACAGATGCAAGAGAACGAATATTATATGATTCCACTCATATGAAATGTCTAGAAAAGGCTGCTTCAGAGGGATAGAAAGTAGATTAGAGGTTACCAGAACCTATTGGGAGGGAGAATGGGGAGTTTTTGCTTATGGGAAAGGAGAGGATGACAAAGTTCTGCAGATGGATGGTAGTGATGGTTGCACAACACTGAATATAATGAATGTCACTGAGATGTACACTTGAAATGGTAAGTTTTGTTTTACATAGTTTGCCACAATAAAAAAATATTTTTAAAATAGACCCACAGAGTCTTCTGCCATCAACTTTCACAATGACCTTCTGTATTCGTAAAGCATGTTACAAATTCATTAACAAGAAGAATGTTGATTGAGGTGTAAAGCATTATGTTCTCTAATGAATTACCTCATTTATTTTTTATATCAGCCTAAAAGGTAGATATGATTATGATCCTCTTGTACAGATAAGAGAGCTAGAACCAGCCCAAGGCCATAAAGCTAGTGTCTAACAAAGTAGGGGTTCTCACGTGGGAGCTTGCTAGAAATGCAAATTTGTGGGCCCCACCTAGGACCTACAGAACCTGTGTGTAAACAAGTCCTCCAGGGAACTGGGGAGACACTGAGATTTGAGAACTGCTGTAACAGACCAATAGAGAGTTCAGATAAGAGCCTGAACACTTACATGCGATGATGAGCAGCAGAGATTCTCAAACCTGACCCTGCATCACAAAATCACCTGGAGAGCCCAATCAGGCTTCCTGATTCAGTGGATCAGGGCTTAGGAATGTGCATTCATAGCCAGTTCCCAGGGGACATTGGTGCTGCTGGCCTGGGGAACCACACTTGGAGAACCACTGATATACAGATTCTCATATTTCTTAAAACCATCTCATTTTTCTCACTGGCTTAAGCAGCATTATCCCCAACTTGCAGGTACAGAAACTCAAAATCAGAGATCACACATCCTTGAACCACAAAGGGAGTTACTGACGGACCTAGAACCTGTGCTGGTGCTCTTTTCACTACAACCCAACATCTGTACCCAATGATCTAGATGTCTCTAAACACCAACTCTGCACTCACTTACCACCTCCCTCAAAGTCAATAACTGTCTGAAGACAGAAAAGATATTTTTTTCATGCCAATAAACTGGGTTCAGAGTAATCTAAAAAATAACAAGCATTCATGTCAAAAAAAATCGTAAGGAGACAGAAAAAGGATGGAGCAGAAATAACTAGTCATAAGTGAGTGGATGGGGTTGGAAAAAGTTGGAATATGGACCACTTTTCCCTCATTCTTATGAAAGCAGTTGCCTCTTATCAAAATGAAAGGACATTAGCTCTTGAAAGGAAATTTTCTCACCTGTATTGCCCAGAGCAGAAAGACTCCACTGCATTATCTCTCACCTGTTCTACTACAGTCATCTCTTAATGCTCCATTTCTCCCGGTTCTCCTTCTAAACCATTGTCTGCTCTAATCATGACACTCTGCTACTCAAGTCTCTTCAATGGCTCCCTATTGCCTACAGAATGAAGGACAGACTTAGCTTTACATTCAGACGCTGCCATCTGGCTTCCATCATTTCCTCTCAGGTAGAACTACTCTCCATTGCCCATACATGTCCTGTGTTTTCCTGCTTTTGTGCCTTCACCAAGTTGTTCCTTTTGCCTGAGTTTCCCTTCCCCTCCCTCCTCCTTCATTCCTTAATTCTCCACTTACAAATTTTACCTTGGACAAATTATTAATTCCCTTTAGGCCTCGGTTTCCTCAACCATAACATAGGGATGAGAGCAGGACCTGCCTCCTAGGTAGTGGTAATAAATGAGACACTCCCTGTTAAGTGGCTACCACCATCACAAACACCTCCTCTCCTCCAATCCAAAGGACTCTTTCTCCTCCCCTGGATTTCCAGAGCAAGGTGTGCAAACATCAGAAGCTCCACTTCCCACTTTGCCTTTGCTATTGGGCTTATACCTGAAGCCATTTGCTGCTAAAAAAGCCCAACTGAGGTGAAGGTATGCTTCTTACTAATAGTCCAATGCACAATACTGAGCACAGTGGAAGTGCCCAATAGGAGCTGGAAAAAGAAATGATCATGTTCATATAACCTTAAATGGACTCTAGAGCATCACTTGCAGGGCTCTCAGCCCCCATCAAAGGTAACCAAAGCCTTGGGCAGGACATAAATTCAGGACTTAGATGGGTGCAAGGCCTCCAACATGAAAATATTTAACTTATCCTGTGAAGCAACCACTGAGCTTTGGAGAAGGGTCTCCAGACACTCCCTGTTCAAAGAGTTCCCCCAAGTCCACAGAGGCCTCAGCCAAGTTTTTCATCCCAAAAGCATCTTCTAACAATTCAAAGATTCCTTCCACATTAGGCATCCCCTGTGCTTACTTAAAACAAAAACAAAAAATCTTGGCTCCACAGAAAATCATTTTTTCCCTCATTTTATACTTCTGGGCCTCTTTTCTCCATGTGCTCTGATAGTCTTATGAAGCTGCAGCTTCCCTGCCCACCTCGGGGAGTTGTTACTCGGTGGAATCTGTGGGCATCTTCGGAACACAAGCTGCAGGCCCAGCATATTCCTCACTCCCTTCCCACCTGCCATCAGCACCTCTCCATTCCCCCAAGGGCTGCCTGCCTGGGTAACATCACCCCATTTAAACCCATCTCCTTGAACAAAATCAAATTAACTCCTCATCTAAGGGCTCCAGAACTCTGGTTTGGGCCCACTGCCTCCAGATCCAGACCCGTATGAGGTTGTTCTAAAGGACAGATTAAGGGGTTTTTGTTTGTCTTTTGGCAACTCACAGGGCACAGAAGCAATAAGAGTGAGAGACATTTCTTTGATGAGGGAGGGAGAGACTGAAGGAACAAAATGGCCATTCTGTGATGACACCAGGGCTGACCCTACCTGGAGGAAAAGGCCAGTCAAAAGGAAGCCACAGCTTGATGTGAGTGTAGGGTGAAGATGAGAGAGGAGCAGGAGCTCATACTGCAATGGAAACCTGGTCAGCATAAACAAAGAAAGGGCACAATACTTCTTTCTGCTTCTTGTCTGGAACAAGATACCCAATGAGATCCACCAGCAAGTCTAGCTCTTCCCAGACCCTAATCCAGGGCTCCCCAACTAATCTGCCACAGGACCACCTGTCTTACTAACTGCTCTAGCATTAGACCTGCTCCTTGCTCTAGGAGCCCCAGTCAAGCAGGGGCACTTCTCTTCCAGTGAGAGAAGCGTGACCTTGGACTCCTCCCATCCCAGTCCTCATACCCTAGTGTCCACATACTTCCAACTAGTGCAGAGGTGAGAGCCTGGCTTCAGAGACATTCCCATTGACACACAGCAGTGTGTACATGAGTACAGATGCAGCAGTGTGTGTGGGGAGGAGGGAGCATGGAGAGAGAAAAGGGAGGATAATTTAGTCTCCGGGTGGGGATAGCCAGGAGTCAACAAGTGGGGAAAACGCTGGCTTGACTGGCACAAAGGCCTTTTACTCTAGTGCTCTCCAAAATAAGGAATTATGGGGGAAAATACTAGAACTTCCATTTAAATATATTTTTATCTTGAAAGATAACAGCTCTGCCAGCATTTGGTATACAGAACTGGCAAACCCATGGGTTAGTAGATCAACAGGGTACTGCAGGTGACTGGAAGGCAGAGGAGGGCTCTCATGATGATGAGGGGCTGATGCGGTTCCCTCACACCTTAGTTTCCCATCAGTATTTGCAAGATACTTTTGCATATCTGTGCCAATCAAGGGGAGTTATGATTTATTGCATTATTTTGTTTTAACAATCCAGTGTTTTGAAAAGTGGGCAAGGGCCTTTAAAAGGTTCCTATAAGGAGAGTATATATAGAAAATAATATAAATAATGTAAAAAATACTAGTAATTGATTTCTTTAAAGTGAAAATGTAATCCTTCTGCTCTTAGCAAACACTTCATTCTCCACTTTATAAGCACAGGACCAAACAACCAGATCAGAAATCACTCCCTTCTCAAACAAAAACTTCAAAATGATTAGGAAGACTAGTACTTGGATGATATCCATCATCATTAATGATGAATCTCCCACACGTGCTGATTTCCTTTGAGATATTGCCTAATGGAGGCAAACACATGCCCAAAACATTGTAGACAATTCCCCTTCCCTGGGCTGGCTGGGGCCAGGGGGAACTGTAGTCTGGCTGGTGGGCCTCAGCAGGAGAACAAGGAGTGAGGTCACACTCTCAGAATATCAAGATCCAATTCTTGGTAAAGACCATCTCATGGCTGAGTCCAGCCAACGGGCACGTATCACAGCGATTGTGAGTGCCGAACTTAGAGGAGACCTCACATCTGTCTTGTGACCTTGGACAAGTTCTCTACATCTTGGCCCCCATTGTGTAAAATGCACATGCTGCATGGGCCTTTATTGAGGACTCAGTGAGCTAAGTGTCAATGCTTAGATCAGCGTGGGGCTTGGGCAGCTGTGACATCAGTGTTAGCCACTTTTATTGCCATCTTTCCTATATCAAATTGCTCTTCCAGTAAGCTCTGCCTTTCCTCTTTTTGTTCCCTAGGAGAGATGAGTCCTTATCATTTCATCCCAATCCTGTCTGATGGTCCAGGCCTGGGGAGCAGCTGCAGATTTCAGAGGGAAGGACTAAGTACCCTCTGCTCCTACCTTCCCGTCTGCACACACCTCAACAAGGGAAACCTGGTGTGATGGAGCAGAAGAGGAGAAGCTTTCTGGAAAAGGCCTCCTTAGCTCCCTGACCCCGCCTCTCCCCAGCACAGCCAGCTGTCTCCTCACAGTAAGCCTGCTCAATATAGGCCGCTCCACCGGGACTTCAGATACCTGGAGACTAATTAGGCAGTCAGACTGTGGGCAAGTCAGCCCAGAGGACCCAACCAAGAGGCAGCTGTAGGGAAAGGCTGGAAGGCTGGAACCCAGAGCCAGCCCAAGGAGCCGCCTCATTCAGCAGCCCCTCGTCAGCCATCCAATGAGGAGAAGCCTCATAGTGACCGCTGACTTTGACTAGTCCAAGATCCTAAATCCGAGAAGTCATGGGAGAAAGAGATACTCATGAGAAGAGTATTTCATAAAAAAAATATTTGTTAAGGATGAACTGCTGAGCTCCCACTCTGTGCCTCAGACTCCACTTTTTGCAAGGGAGGGTTCCAAAGGTGCCTGATTCTGGGACATGAGGCTGATGAAAAGGATGGAAAGGAAACAGGCAGCTAGAGAGGACCAGGAAGTCCTGAAGGGCAGGGAATGGGTGAGCGGACCTTGGGGGCTGCCACCTAGAGGAGAGAGTGCATTTTCTGGATTACTTCAAGGGGCAGAAATTGAGCCTGTATGTAGAGGTCAGAGGCAGAGATTTCGATCCTTAACATGAGAGCTCTGATGATAATTATTAATCCAGTGATAAGAATGAGTAGTTCTTTTTGGCCAAAAATGATCAAGCCAGTCTTTTTGACCACATTGCTCTGAATGAGGTCATTTTCAGCACCCCAAGTACTATTTCAAAAATCTCATACTCATCTTTAAGGGCTTTAGCTGTGATTCCCTTTTGCTGGGACAGACATCCTGAAACAGGACTGCAGAAAAACCCAGGACGAGGGTCATGTGCCTCAGCAGAGGGTAGGAGGCCTTCACTCTAACACCATCTATAGCTCATACAGCAGCAGAAAAGGGGGCGGGAGGAGGCACAGAGAAGAGTCATGAGTCCAAAGGCCCAGAAAGTGAGGTGTCAAACCCACAATGACAGGAAACCTCTGGTAAGAATGGGAGCTGGAAAAATAAAAAGAGTCTTTAACTGGATCAAGCCCTTCTTCAAGCCAGTAACTTCTGCTATCAATTTTATGGGGAATTGCACAGGCAGTGGGGGCTGCGACCCACATGCTCAGCCTGGACATCAGCCCTGGGTCATTTATCAAACTAGCAGAGGGGAAAATCCCCCAGCACAGAAGCCATCCTCGGTGGGAGGCAGAATATTGCTGATCCCACCCTGACCTGGACCAGCATGCATAGCAATTCTTTCTAGACAAGACATCTCATAGTCCTCTCTTGGTTTCCCCTCCTTTAGCTCTCCCAGTGTGGCCACGGAGGAGGAGACATGTGCGCAAGGCTTGCACACACCAGGGTGGCAGCAGGAGCTGAGGCTCCTGTGACAGCCCCTGCGTAGCTGTGGGTGGAGGACACCACCGCTGCCTTTGCTCCAGCAGCCATCCACGCAGCAGCCCCACAAGAGAAGACAGGGGTCCTGTTGCTCCCAAAGGCAGACACTCAGCCTGTAAGTCTGTGTGATGAGCTCAGGTTTAAGGGTGAGGTCTTAGGCAGAGGCTGGTTTGAAGCCTGGAGCATCAGTAGCCCACACGCTTGAGGAAGTACCTTAGTCTGGGCAGGGTGAGAGGAACTGAAGTGTCCCTGCAATGGGTAAAGGCCCTTCCCTAATTCAGACAAAACAAGCACCAAGGCTGCATCTGAGCATGGGCTTCACCTCCTGCAGTCCTGGGCCCCAGCTCTGGCTCTGCCACTTGCTCATTGCATGAGCCTGAACAAACTTCTGAATCTCCAAACTTAATACTTTTACCTATAATATTGAGTTAAAAATAGGACCCATACCCCACAACTATTATAAAGAGCTCAGCATAAGCTCTGGCACACAGTAAGCAATCAATAACTGTGAGTGGTAGTTATGATGCTATTATTGGAAGGACCTCCTGGTCAGGAGGAGAGTTGGACCAAGCAAACCCAGATTCTGTTGCAGCTGCCCTGTCCCATGTTTGTCTCTCTGCAGTTCCCTTATTTTGGTTCCCGCTGCCACCATTAGGACCAGACACAGAGAGATGCTAGTGTCCTCCTAACACCCTGGCCTACGTGCAGGAAATACATTCTGGCCCTTAATTCCTGTTTGCACAGGTTGACATTGTCAGGGGAGAAGAATAAAAATCTGATAGTCATAGATAACACAAACACATTAGAAATAATTAAATTTCCTGTGTACAAGTCACTAACCCTGTAATAAAACACATCTTGTAGGATTTCCCAAGCTCCCAGCCCTTGCCTATCTTCCTGTGGTCACAGACACCCCATCACCCACCTTACCCTTCCCTCACCTACTACAAGGCCCAAAAATCTCATTAGTGCCTTCTTAGGACCTACTTCTTCATCCCAGGAGAAGAGCCTCAACAGATCGGCAGTGCAGATACAACTCACGTGAAACTTTATCCCCTGACCCTGGGAATGTGCCTTATCCAAGGCCACACAGAACATACAAAATCTTTTGATGAGGCAGAGGGGAGAGGGGTTCATACTCACCACATGCCTTCCTATAGCCTACAATATATTGCAAATTCTTGTATCTTTTAAATTATGAGACTCAAGTCTGCACTTCTCAAAATGTGGCCCCCAGAGCAACAGCACCAGAGGTCCTGGGAACCTGTTAAAATTGATAAACCTCAGGCCCATCCCAAACCTACTGAATCAGAAACTGGAAGTGGGCCCTGGCTATCTTGATTTTTACAAGCTCTCCAAGAGATTCTGAAGCATGCTAAAGTTTGAAAACCACAGGCCAAACTTATAATCCAGCTACTAGTATCTGCATGACCTTGAGTGTTTGTGTGCATAAGGTGGGACTAACAATTTCACCATCTGTAAAATGGGAATAAAAATGAAACCTACTTCTTTGGGTGGCTGGATGTAAAGATTGGATGAGATGTTGCATATAATAGGCTAAGGGAATTGCCTATCACTCAAATATTCTCTCATATCGATCTTCCTACCAAACTTTAGAGATGGCTCCTACTACTATCAACATTCAATAGGCAAGGACTCTAAAGGCTGAGAGAGCTTCTGAAGTTACTTGTTCAAGGTCACTCAGTTGTCAAAGATATCTTGATAGCCGCTTCCTCAGGAAAAGGCACAGGTGTCAACACGTCTTTCCCTGCTCAGACTTGCATAAGTTCTCAGTCTGGGCAGTCCCCTTCCATGTGGGCCTTTAGAGATACATAGAAGCTTTTTGGGTTGACTGAGTGCTCCTGGCTTTTAGCACCCAGAGGGATGCTCATCCTGCACTGTGCATGGCGGTCCTGAGTAATTAAGAATTGTGTGCCAAAAAATGCTAGTGGCTCCTCCATGGGGAAACATGGACTGCCCCAGAGGTTCAGAGCTATCCAGAGTAGGGCATCTTGTCAGAGACATCCTGGACAATCCATCAATCAAATCAACGTAATTGCAGTGGAGGGCTGGAACAAACTGCCTATGACATAGTAGGCACTCAAATATTCACTAATATTAATCTTCCTACCAAGCCTAAGAGGTAGGTTCTACTACTATCAACATTCAATAGACAAGGAACCCTAAAGGCTCAGAGAGTTTCTGAAGTGACTTATTCATAAGAGACATTTCCTGCTGCATTCCCAAGAGCTCCTATTTTGGGAGTTGTGAAGATTAGCTTTTATTCTAGATATCTTGTTTTCTCACTTCAATATTAGTTTACCCATCCCAACCAAACCTAGCCAAGCTCTCCACCTCCATGACCCAGGCAAACATTTCCCAGGATCTGATAATTCTTCCATATTCTCCAAAAGCTCATACAGAAAGCAGATGCCCGGTCCAGAGATAGAAAGTGAGGTGTGACCTGCCTTAAGAACTTGGTGCTATCTATTATTTGTTACTGAGATGGGGGAGGGAGGAGAGGAATGGAGTAGATTGTCACAATTATCATTGTTCAGAAAGTAAAAAATTCTCCTGTCAAAATGCAAGTAGCAGATTTAATCAGGAAAATCAATATTTATTTCAAAGGATGCCCAGTGGAAAGGTGCCCAAGCTGAGAGCTGAGGGGCACAGAGCCGCAGCAGTATCCATAGGCACACACAAATCAGTTTGCCTGAAGCAGTGGCAGTGTTTGGCTCTGACGAAGTTGGCCATTGCTCCTAACTTAACATGGCTTTTCCACAGCACCACCCCCTTGCTCTAGGGACTTCACCCAGAGCTTTCACCAGTTAGCCCCTCCCCACACGACATAGAGACTGGCTGTTCTAAAATGTTCCTTCTCTCGAAAACCATTAAGCTGTCAAGCCAAGGTGGCAAGCAAATCCAGCACCGGAATGCAATTATTCGTTCTGCTCTGGACTGCTCCTGCTTCAACTTTCCTGGCCCCAGGTCATATGCTGTGATCTTCAGATGCTGATGGAAGAGACAGGACTTGATGTAGAAAATATCCAGGGAGATGATATCTTGATAAGAGATGGAGCTAACTAGTAGAGGAGGTGTGTGTGTGTGTGTGTGTGTGTGTGTGTTTCTCATTTTTCATTTGACATCCATACAGATATCATATAATTCCTTCTGGTTTCAAAACCTCCCTCCAATTCCAAAGGAAAAACAACCTTCCCATAAACACCTTGCCCACATTCAGTGGAATAGCTGTGTTACACACTTGAGTACCATTTTCGAGGACACTTTAAATAGAGCATCGGTCACTGCTTTCAATTTAACGTGTGAGTGAGAGTCACTCAGGCAGGCAGAGATGATACAGTCTGGGGAGGGGCTCACAGCTTCCAGTGGTGCATCTGCTCAGACTTCTCACAGATCTACAGGCACTTAAGGCATCTTGGGGACAAGCCACGTGGCAAGACTCACTCAACAAATGAACAGGCACCTACTCACATGTGCAAGCTAGGTGGTAAGCACAGTAAGAGATGCAAAGAGAAGAGAAGGCTCCTCCCCTAGGTGGGAGTTACATACACATTACAGTCGGAAAATGTTATAAATGATACAAGACAGGTAAAATGCTATAAAAGTTCAGAGGAGAGCTGGGTGGCCTCATTTTTTTCTTGGGTAAAAACCTCTATTGAGTTTTATAAGGATTAAATGAGATCATGTATGATGGGTGCCAAGAACAATGCCTGGAACTAAATAAGTGTTCCATGGTGGTAGCAGTCGTCATGGAAATAATATTAATATTGTTGACATTAAAGTATTCTTGATCGCTTTAATTCTAAACCTGGTTGAAGGTAAGAACAGGAGGATTATCCAATAACGCTTGATAAATAATAGATGACATTTGGACAATGAAGGAGAGGGTACAGATACAAGGAAATTGGGGCTTACTTGGGAAATAAAGACACACTTACGGTGTGTCTTTAATTTTCTGCATTTCTATTATGACATGTCTGGATGTAGATTTCTTTTTATTTAACCTGCATTGAATTTGTGTATTGATATTCTTCGTGTTTTAAAAAATTAACAGTCATTACTTCTTCAAATAATACTTTTTCGCCATTCTTTCTCTTTCTTTGTGGAAATCTAATTAAATAAATGAAACATCCTCACAGTATCCTCTATGTCTCTTAACCTCTTTTCTGTATTTTTATCCTTCATTTCAGATTATTTTGCCTTGTCTCCCACTTTGTTATTTCTTTCTTAAACTGTGTCTAAATTATTTTATAACCCATCTATTGATTTCTTCATTTCAGTTGCTGTATTTTCAGTTCTTGAATTTCTTTTCAGTTCTTGTTTCAAATTTACTCTATCATTTTTAAAGCTAATTTGCTTCCAGGTTTTGTAATCTTGTCTTATTTCTACCTGAAAATAGTAAGCATAGCGAGTTAAAGCCAGTGCCTGCTCATTGCAGCATCTAGAAAACCTACAAAGACTATTGTTTCTGCTGATTCTTATTCATGTGGACTTGTTTCCTATTTGCCAACTTAACTTTGATCATATACTAGACATTGTGTTCAAAGATTTGTTGGCAAGAATAATTTGATGACTAGGATACTGCTATTTCCTCCAGAGAGCATTCTAATGTCTCTGCCAGGTGACTTTCTTGCAATACAATCTAACATTGATCCCATTTCAGGAATGGATATTGCTCTCAGCTTCTCAAATGGTTCAAAGTTGGATTTTAGAACTTGGAATGGAGGGCTGGTTTACTTCTAATCTTAACCTAAAATGCACCCACCTTGATAGGCCCTGAACTCCAGCTTTTATTCCCTAACCTCATGCGGCTGTGAAATGCAATTCCCAGGCTTCAGTGGCCTCTTTAGAAACTAGAAAAAGGTCTCAACCCTTGGCCTTGGTAAAGTACTTTTCAATTTCCAGTCTCTTCCAAAATGTGGCCTTATAAATATTTACCACCTTACTAGCTTTTATATGTCTTGAAGCACACTTTTGAAAATATCTTTCCCACTTTTCAAATTGTCCACGGGGGATGGATCAGTCTGAATTACCTACTCTTCCATTACCAAAAGTCCCACAAACAGTACAGGCATTTCCCAGAGCTACTGGGTTCCAGACTGCCTCAGTAAAAGGGATGTCACAATAAACTAAGTCACACACATTTTTCATTTTCCCATTGCATATAAAAGTTATGTTTATACTGTATTATAATCTATTAACTGTGTAATAGCATTATGCCATTAAAAAATGTACATACTTTCATTTAAAAATACTTTATTACTAAAAAATGCTAACCATCATCTGAGCCTTCAGCGAGTTGTAAACTTTTTGCTGGTGTTGGATCTTGCCTCAGTGTTGATATAAACATCTGTAAAATGAAGCGCAATAATACACATGTGCCTGCACATGATTTGACTAGAACACTGGATTTATGTTAGGGAAGAGGCAGAAGATAAAGGAAGTATTGGTTCGTTCTTAAACATGGATAACCTTGATAACCTAGGGTAAAGGGGACATATGTCCAATAATCTATGGGAAGCCATTTTAGATTCTTGAGGAAAAGAGTGGTAACCTGAGAGCTATGAGTGAGGAAGATGAATTTGGCACTTAGGTGCTAAAGAGATTGGAGGAGGACAAGACCAAAAGTCAGGAAGGAAAATTAACAGGCTTTATTAAACTTGTAGAGAGTAGGCAGACATATCTGAACTAAGGTATGGTGGTGAGACTAGGAAGATGGGGCAATGGTAATTCTTTAATCCACAACATCTTCCCCAGAGGAGAGAGAATTTCATATGAGAATGAAAAAAACTGCTACTGGAATACATCCATTCATTACATGTGATCCTATAGGTGGGACAACCTCGGAAAGAGGGAGGTCACCCTACTTTGTGTTATCAGAGATTCTTTAAGTAACATTGGCTGAAAGCACATTCTTGTTTGGGGCAAGGAGAAAACTCAAGCCCCTATGTTAATAGCCAGAGATTCTCAGGCATCCAGGAAACAAGCCAGGGGGGTTCCACAGAAAATAAAATCACACAGAAATAGACTTAGGTGTGCAGAGGGTGAGAGGTGCACACCCCATCAACACAGTGACAGGGAGCCTTGAGGACTCCTAGGACTAGCTCCATTGGACCCACTGAGTGATGAAAGGTGTCCAGTAGGGTTAACATCCCAGGTTTCTAGGTAGAGGCTGAATCCAATGGAAATGTGAGCCTTTAAACTATAATCATGACTTTCCTGGCCTAGATGTCTGCCACGCATTATAGATATTTTTCGCTATCCTCCCTTCCATTTATATGAATGAGTGTCAAAAGGTGGCTGCCTGTGAGGAAATAACTCTGCTTTCACTGTGGGGATCTGGGAGATTAAATAAAATAAAAGTAAAATGTTACCTGAGGAAGGGCCATATAATTTCATAAATAAATTACCGAGTGTGGCATCGATCTGAGCTGAAGTTATGCTGCAGAGGAAGGAGAGCAGTAAGCCACACCGGGCAAAGCTCACCACACATAGACAACAGTTTGCTCCTGCCTTGTTTATTAATCATCTGTACCAAATCAATATTATCTGCAAAAGTCAAATGTCCTTTCCTCTTCCTGTCCTATCTCAAGACTCCTTGAGCCCTTCAGACTTGGAAATCAAGAATATGACAACCCCTCTCCCAGTATTTTCTTGGGCTCATATTGTCCATCCCAAAAAGTTCCTATTAATCTTCCCAAAAGGATCCCACCTCCTGCCATCACTTCTTAGGTTCCTGTGGGCCGCCTAATGTAATCCAATGAAAGTCAGAATATAGGTATGGGTGGAAGATTTGGAAACCTATTGAGGCAAAGTGAGACCTGAGCAAAAAAATGTCCCAGGCAGAGACCTTAAGGGTGGGGCCATATATGCTAATTCTCCACTGAACCCCAGTCACTGGCACCGAACCTGGCTTATAGGAAACACTTGATAAATATTCGATAAAGAGCTAGAAAAATATTGGGTCAACCCATTGCCCTGTGCTCAGGTGCCACGCGATAAATAAGTTGGAATGAAGGTGTTGAGAAGTGTACTAGGGTGGAGGAGGCCAAGTAAAGGCAGGACTTTTAGGGGAGTAGAGGGAGGTTTGGCTGGTTGGTTCACACCATCCACCACAAAGCCACTCACAACCTGTGGAACACAGCAGGAGGTGG
Source organism: Lasiurus cinereus (assembly GCA_011751065.1). Classification (NCBI taxonomy): domain Eukaryota; kingdom Metazoa; phylum Chordata; class Mammalia; order Chiroptera; family Vespertilionidae; genus Lasiurus; species Lasiurus cinereus. The sequence goes on along the minus strand of JAAGEH010000307.1, from coordinate 53,621,309 downwards.
CTGGGATGTTTCTGCTGACTGATGTCATGACTCCATATTCAGAGCTAAAGTTGGGAAATGGGAAGGGGACTGTTAGTAACCATCAATCCTGGGAATACATAGTGCTAAGTGACCAATTCCCTTTGATGAACCCAGCCATCACTAGCTATTCCAACAGTGGCTTTAACAACTGTCCCAGATAGACAGGTGCACCTGCCTGAGTCAGATCTCTACCTGCTTTCCCTCTGTAATGCTCTAGAGCACCCTCAAAGACCCTGGAGTCCTTTCCCTTGGCTACAACTTCAGGAATAATACCTAGTCTACTCCCAAAGCCAACCTTCAGAATAAAAACATGGCGACACTGCAGAGAAAATATCTGAAGATGAATATGTGGGAGAAGTCTACTATGGTAAATTGTCTCTAATTCTGCCCTAGCTGGTTTGGCTTAATGGGTAGAGCATTGGCCTGTGGATTGAAGCATTCCAGGTTCGATTTCAATAAAAGGCACGTGCCCAGGTTGTGGGCTAAATCCCCAGTAGGGGGCATGCAGGAAGCAGTCAATCAATGATCCTCTCTCATCATTGATATTTCTATCTCTCTCTTCCTCTGCCTTCCTCTCTGAAATCAATAAAAATATATTTTTAAAATTATTTCTAATTTCACCCATCTCCCAAGTTAAAGTTGAGAATTTCCTCCAGAGGTCCCTAGCCATTGAAGGAAACAGCAAATCTTCCTTTTGTGCCCTCCTCTGTTGCTGGCTTCTGGCTCTCGATGGGCTGCACTCCAGGACCTATTACCCTGAGTCTTCGGAAGTCACTCTCTAGCTCTCAGGCCACTGGCCCTAGAGCCAGGCTTCCATTCTGAGCAGTGAGTGGAGAGTGGGTGACAGTTCTGCTTCTCCTACAAGTCCCAGAGAGACGAGTTTTGTTCACTAAGCACAGTCACAAAGGCAACAGCCTATGCCCATATCTATAGGAGAGAAAATGGAACTCAGCTGTGTGTCATATCTTCTGTCACTACTTGAGACCCCTGGGCTGCAGAGAAGGAAAAAGATTGCAACCCCTGCATCTGCTTCTTATCCTGAATTGGCCTGGACTTCTTTGTGGAGATCACATTCACCCTCATTGGAAATTGTGCCTTGAGCTCTAGGCTGACATCTCTCATAGTATAGTTTACTGCTGCACAATCACACCCGTGAAATTCGAACCTTTGAGGTGAAGGGGACCAGAAATCCAGCACTTTAGCAGACCTTTTCCTGATTCCTGTGGCACTGCAGGGCTCCCAAACTCAAGAGACAAGCCAGGTCCCAGGTAAGTGAGAAAATGACACAAATGAACAAAGGGGCCAGGAGCGGGAATACAGCTTTGGCACCTGGAGAGTAGGTGGCCCCTTAGAAGTAGCCTGAGGTCCCCCCCAGTTGTTGCCATGTGGGAATACAGACCCATATTTCCATAGACATGCAAAAACCACCTTTTAAGTGAAATCTCTTGATCTTTTTAAATGTTGGCCACAGCAAGACATTCCATGTGCTTAAATGAAACACAAATGTAATCTGGCTCATAGTTTTCCTGTTAATAGTCATGTGTGAGAAGTACTGGGCCAGGACTGATTTGAGAGTCACTAATCTGTAGGGTATTTCTCAGCCATGCCTAGAAACACCCTCTCCTTCCTCTCTGCAGACAGCATCAGGCAACCTTCAGATACTAAAGGAGCCAGTGGCCTCCTGGTCTGCTAGAGTACAGCTCTTGGGTTCCTTCTCAGGTGGAGGAAGACCTCTATTTTCAAGACCTCTATTTCCAGTCTCACTTTCTCATCATCAGACCAGGGACAGACCCACAGGGAACACACCATCCTGGTTCACAGCATTCACTGCTGAGAAGGGCGGAGGCACCTCTCTGACATCCAACTGCTATGCCAACCTCCTAGGTCCTTCCCTTGAATTCCCAAAAACTATAGGAGGAACAAAACTGCCATCACTCCCAAAGAGGATCACTCACAACTTGAAAACCCATCCTTGAGAAGAGAAGAGGAAATAGGGAAAGTAATCCTGTGTAGTTCCTCGAGTCTGTTCTCTCTGCAGTGACTCATAGAGACATCAGCAAACCCTTCCAGAAGGGGTTTCCTGGTGGGGTCAGCAGAGAGCAATTGCTCTAGGGTTAGCAGGAGCCCCTGAGCATGGTGGCCTGAGTGTTACTATTTCCCACCCAAGCAGCAAAATGAATAGGAGACAATGAAGGAGGAGGGAGTAGACAAGGAAGGAGCAGGTAGGACACCCACAGCCACACAGGACCTTGCACTTTTCTTACTCCTCCCCTCACCTCTCCCAGGGTCACCTTACAAGAAGGTTTGAAGACAAGAAAGAAAAAGGGAAGAGAAAACAGAAAACACCAACATGGATTTGCTTGAGGGATTCTTCACCATTTATGCTCCTTACCCAGCCCTAGCAGTTCAACATACATCATTGTTGCGATATAGGATCTAAAGAGAGAAATCCAATGCATAGGTCAAATTTAATGTCCCAAGGAAAGTAGAATCCCAGTGGAATCTGTAAGACTATCTCCAGAATGCAGTACCATCATGGTCCAAAGGGCCACTGCTAATTCAGATACTCACTTAGACTTAGGGACAGAAATGGGTAATCGCTGATAACCCCTTGAATGTTGAGGCATGTCTTCTAATTTTTTCAATAACACTGACTTATTTTTAAAGATATGCATGAGAACTGAAGGGAAAGGAGACACCATCAGTGGGAATTGTGAAACACAGTCCCTGCCAGGGTACTGCAATTCCAGTAACAGTGATCCTGCTCTGGGCTTTCTAGCTGGACTGACCCTCAGATCCACCTTGAAACCCACTCTAGAACAATCTCTCTCCATCCTCACCCCTGACTCCCAACACTCTTGGATATTCTGAGTTAATCAGCCTGGAATGAGGCTAGGGCATCTATAATTTTCCAAAGCTTTCATAGTGGAATCCTAAGATAAGTAGGGCTTGGGAACCCTGTGTTCTACCCATGAGACTCACAAAATGAAAATATGCAAATTAAATGCCAAACTGGCCCATCTGGTTTCACTATTCAAGAAAAGGGAGGCCCAAAGTGTGCCAATTTGTTACAAGTGGCTTGAAAATACATTTATTTCTCAAATACTTCCTCTCTGGAAACAGTAAACTGAATTACAGCAGGCAAGCTCCATGGTGACATTTCCCTGATTCCAGTTCTCAAAGATAATTTAAAGCTGAAGTCCTTTCCAAAAGGAAGACATAGTAGGCCTCATTCTTCACTGGTGCTTGCTCTGGGCCAGATTTTGGTGCTGAGCATTTTAGATAGATAGATAGATAGATAGATAGATAGATAGATAGATAGATAG
>JAAGEH010000307.1:53599967-53617952 GCA_011751065.1 Lasiurus cinereus | reverse complement strand
TAGATAGATAGATAGATAGATAGATAGATAGATAGATAGATAGATAGATATCACTTGATCCTGTAGGAAGGTATCACCATCCCATTTTACAGATGAAGAAGTTGCCTCTGGAAGGTTTAAGTAACTTGTCCAACTTGAGAAGTAGTAGGATGTGAACTGAACTTAAATCGGATCCCAGAGCCTTAATCTTGAAGCCTATAGCATGCTGCTTCCTTCTACCTTTCCATATATATACCTCTGCTTAAGTTTCTAGGTCTCTGAATGGCTCTTAAAAAATGTCCCCTTCATACCAACATAGGTCTTTCAGTCCCTTTGATAGGGTCCTCCTGAATGGATGCAGGCCTGGGTGAGGATGCAGTGGCTGAAAGAGATCAAGAGGAGAGACTGGGAGCTATTATAGGGCTCTTCTTCATCTGCCTCTCAAGGGGCAGTGCTCTTCTGGACATCCTGGCTCATCTGTCTACAATGCAAAAGAATCAAAGGACAGGAATTCCAGAATGATAGAGAAAACAGGGAAGGAGTAAAAGCCACTGGTACCCCACAAACACCCACAAGGAGAATCAAATCAGCACTGATGGTAACAGGAGAGTTTGTAGGTAGCCTGGATTCCTTTTCTTTGGGCTGTTTTGTATTTTAGCCTTAAGCACCAGCTTGCAAATGAGCCTGGGAGATGACAAGAAACTAGAGAGTACCTCTCTTTGTAGCCACAACTACAGATCCCAAGATCACCATGACCAAATTAGGACAAAAAGCTGTCACTGACGCACACAGGGGCCCCGGGTAGTCTGAGCATGAGCACATCTGATGCTGTTGAACAAAACGTGAAACCGAAGAAAACACCCAGCCAAACAGAGACCTTTGAATGGGTGGCTCCACTCCCGGGCCACGGATGGGGAGAGCTTGAAGAGAGACAAAGTCTCACTTTGGAAAGGCTCAAAAGAGTTTCTAGGAATGCCATGTCCCAAATCCAGAGAGCCTGGTGGTTGAACAGCACTTAGTGGTCATAGCAAAAAGTGGAATTTTAGACTCTCCTAGTCCTCAACTTTAATCAAATTAAACCCTAGTACAACATTAATTCAGTATAGACTAATTCTGACTTTGAGATGACTGAGAAAGATTTTTATGATAAGCTAATGAGCCTAGGGCATTTTAAGTTCATGTAAGTTTTTTGTTTTGTTTTGTTTTGTTTTGTTTTTAATGTCTTATCATACCTTTGGGGGTTTTGCTTGGTGGGGAAAATCCAGGAGAGGGGCACAGACCTGGAAATAGACAACAATGATGACAGTGAGAGAGGCTGCAGCTGAATGGACACCACAAAGTCTAGGGTCTGTCCCCACCTCCCATCCCAAAACACCAACTCAACTTTGGGTATGTTCTTGCCAAAGACCAGGACTAACTATCCCATTGTGCTTCTCAATAAGTACCTAACCTATCTTTTTCCAAAGCCAGCAATGGGGCACACACATACTAATCATTTTTTTCTAGTTTGCATGAGTAAAATGAACCCCAACATCACCACACTTAAGATGTTGACACTGAACTCCCAAGGAACCTAATCTCCCCATTCACAAACTATTTATTAATGACTCACTCCCTTTGAGTTACTTTCCTAAGTAACCTGCTTAGTTCAACCACTGAAAATGGCTTGACATAAGAATCATTTGGGTAAATTTTTTTTAATATATATTTTATTGATTTTTTACAGAGAGGAAGGGAGAGGGATAGAAAGTCAGAAATATCAATGAGAGAGAGATATCGATCAGCCGCCTCCTGCATGCCCCACAGTGGAGTTGTGCCCGCAAGCAAGGCACATGCCCCCAACCGGAATCGAACCTGGGACCTTTCAGTCCACAGGCCGATGCTCTATCCACTAAGCCAAACCGGTCTCGGCTCATTTGGGTAAATTTTAAAACACATGATACTTGGAGCCCCAACCCCAGTGACTGATAAATTTGCTCTATCCTATGATTTTTGAAACACGGACCCACAGATGCTAGAAAATGCTTAAAAGTTACTGGACACTAAATTATTCATAAAGGCAGGTTTTCTTGATTCTGGGAAGACCATTTCCAGGAACACCCCCTTTGGTATTCTGAAAAAACGATGAAGTACATTGACTGTAGGAAGATGTCCTCAGCCGTCATGCAAATTGCTATTTGGGTTAAGTTACTATATCTTTAATATTCCTTATTTGTTTGTTTATTGTTTGTTTGTTTGTTTGTTTGTTTGTTTGTTTGGAGAGCAGCATGGAGAATTAGGCTCCCCCCCCAATAATTTTTCAGATGCTCAGCTCATATCTATGGAGGGACATATGAGTTATGGTTTGAATATTAGGTAGAGAAAAAGGAGAAGAAAGAACAGATGGATGTATCCTCACTTTACCAGAAGGGATAGGCTGAGCTCAGATCCAAGTGCAACTTGGGGCATTGCCCCTGACTTTGGGAACCACACCAGTGCTGGACAATCGTGCTCTTGTTGCCTCCTTAAGGTGATAACCTACCCCTGAATCCAAGGGGAAGTGTCCCCTAAAGAGGACACATTTTTAAGGAGAAAATGAGTGCTGGAACGTGGGTCTTCCATTGGAGTCAGAGCACCCTAACCCACAGCATGCAGATGAGCCCTTCTTTTGAGGGCAGCATGTCCAGGAATGAGACATCTCATAAGGTGTCCAGCCACCCATTATATGCTACTCTTCGGTTTCCTTCATTGACCTTTACCCATCAGAAGAGTTTTAATCAGAATTATGACCTTACCTCTCTTTGGATTTAGGGGGAGTGTAACAATGGGGAGTCAGACAGCATTTTTTGAGATGCAGGAGGTAATTAATCTCTGCCCTACTTCTGGATCCTTCCTCCCTTCACTCTAATTGACTCTAGTGCTCTTATCATCTCTTCTCTGGCCTACAGTAATAGTCCCTAACTGATTCACCCCATCCCCCTCCACACCATCCACCATACCCCTAAGACTGATCTTTCTAAATAAAATTAGATTACTTCTCTGCCCAACCTCTGTCACTACTATCCAGATCCTACAGCACAAAAAAAGACTGGAGTCATATTTTATTTTGGCTTTCCTCTTTCTCCAATGCCCACCTCTTCCACCTCCCTCCTCCAGGAGCATGTTGACACTGAGTATTCTTCCATATGTTTCTCCACACTCAGAATCAAACACACATAGAGTCATCACATTCTTTCCTCAACAATGCCTCATGGAAACCCTCCAATTACCTGTTTAGTGGTGATTTAATTTTGGAATGGTTGTATAATATTCCATGGTGTATTTGTTTAGCCATTCCCCTATCGATGGGCAATTACTTTAATCTATCCCTCTTTTTTGGCACAAAGATTGATGCCATTTGAACATCTTTGTACTTGCATCCTTTCGTATCAGTGCCATGCATTTCTATGAGCTGCATTCTTAGGAGCAGGAATTGTCTCTATTTTATCAGATGCTGATAACTGCTGTGTGCCTTTTTGCAGCCTTCTTCAAAGAATCCCAGTTGACTCCCAGGACAATTAGTGCCACTTTCCTAAGTAACTTTAACCCTTGCCAATGTTCTAATACTTAATCCCTCTTACTAAGGGAGGATATTGCTGGGCAGCCAGATATGACATAGGAGTGAGATGAAAGATACTGTAACTACACATTGAGCTGCCATGAACTTTGGGGGTATAGGGAAGCAGCACAAGATCATTAGGAAAAAAAGGAAACTGGAGGGTTTATACCCTATAATATTGGTGCCTTTGGCTAAGACTCACTCTTATAACATTGGGGCATGAAAAATGGATAATGTTGAATCTTCTCAAAATTCCTCTTTCTAAGCTAACCCATCCCATAATAACATGGTTCCTCAGCAACTCAAAGTATTCCATGTGCATCACTCTGCTTTTCTCCCTGTAATACAAATATATCTTTAGTCCCTATCCAAGGAGCCCAACATCTGGCCAACCAAAGGGAAAATGTTCCCGTAGAAACTTCTAAAACAAAGATCTACTTCCTTGGGGATCTTACAAACTTTTCTTCTACTTGCTTTAATTTTGCTTTTCATTTTACAATTTACAATTCCTTTTTGATGTCCACCCAGTTTAGAAAATACCTGTCAGGAAAAGTCTACCTTGATCTAAAATATGTAGCATTACACACACTCTCTTCTCCACTGGCATCATCCTGCAGGCCCAATCAGCCCTGCCTTGTCCTGGGTTGGTCTGTAGCTACATTTGGCTCCATATGTAAAAAGAGGCTCTCAGTGCCCAATCCCAGTACTGCTGGGCTTAAAAACAGTGAATGTGGGTGCATCCAGATCCCCAAGCTAGCTCTGTAACTTCCTTCACACATTTACTCTTTCCTCTTCTCCTAACCAGATACACAAATCATTCCGGAGGAGAAACAAGAAGCCCACAGGATGGTGAAGCCACAAGATGAAAGGAACCTGGGCTCCTGAATGATGGCACAGTGCAAACTCCACCCACATACTAACCATTATTGGACTTTGATGTATAAACCCACTGTTATTTGGGGAGTCCTTTATTGAAGAATTCACCTACCTAGTTAAAATAGCACTTGTGAGCAACTCCAGAACAGAAGAAGCCTATGATAGAATAACATTGTTAATCCATTCATAGACCTTCAATATCAAAATTCCAGATAACCCTAAAGACAGAGCAGTGAGTATGCCTCGCTTGTTTTTGTCATGACGCCAGCCATCCTCATTCATAATCAGATCTGTCCGCGGAAGATTGTGCAGCCTGTCCTGCATCCTCTTGGTCACCCTCTAGTTTCCCTGCCTGAATATCATGAAGGAAAATGCAATGTGATTCCAGGTGTCACCTTTCAAAGGGTGACTGTCAGAGAAAGTGATTTGAGGCCCAGAAAAACACGTGTTCTTTTAACATCCAAAACTAATCCTCTTCACACCAGACATCAATGTTAAATAAACAGAAATTTCCATTAACCTGCACCCTGTACATTTATGTTTAAAAGGCTGTGTCACTCTCCTTTACATGAACATACTAATTAGTGTATTAATAAATAGCTGAATGGAATCAATGAGACATGTAATCAAGGTCTGACCAGGAATTGGGCCAGGTTGAAGGGGTGGAGGGAAGGAGAGGAAAAGAATCCTATTAGCAGATTCTAAGGAGGGACATGGAAAATCAATGCCCCACATGCAACTGAGATGCAGGCAGGGCTGGCAGGGTACTGAGGCTAAGTGCTTGCCCCACCTCCCGCCCCTAGACAGGAAAGCTCCTGGTGAGAGCTAATGTGACAAGCAGGAAGGACCTTAATTGGGTCTGCCAGAGCCATTCAGAGATCGCATCCAGATCAAGGCTAACAAAGGTACCCCGAACCTCTAAGCTGGAAGTCTGACTCCTAGACCTTTATTTACAATAAGCAAGGAGGGTTGACTGAGTTCTCAGCAAACCTTGCTCTAAACAAGAAACTACGATGGGTTTATTTGTTGGAGGCTCTTTGTTAATCTTCCTCCCTCCCCTTCAGAAATCCTGGTCCACAGAGTAGCTGGAAGTACCTCTGCTGCAGAAGACAGGCACTGGGAGGCCAAGGGGGTGGAGTTCCAGACAGCCTGGGGATGGGCATGGGGCAGGCCCTGCTCCTCATCAGCCTGTTTCCTGCAGCACACCTCATAGCAGGAGGCTCCGGAAAGTGAGAGGGCATGAGGTTTCCAGCTGAAGCGGTGATCTAATTACTTACAAACTCCCGTACTCCTCACCTATCCCTGCATCCCCTACCTGGTGGAGCTCAGATGAGCATGGACATTTCCTCTAGCTGGAGACACACCCCTCTAACCCCAAAACTCTGAACCAAAGAAACCTGAGTTCCCATTTCCTTGGAGATTAATAACAGGAGTAACACCCTTCAGTACAAAATCAATTATGTAGGTGCCTGAGCCTCTTCTCCAACACCTACTACATGATACTGGCTGAAGTGGAAGTTGTGTTGAGGCAAAAGAGACTAAAAAGGAAGAAATCTTGCCTTGGCTCCAGCACTGCCCACAACAAACCGCCTTAGGATGGTCCTGCCAGGAGTCAGTGGATTGATTTGTTAGCCCTGGATGGAATTTGTGGATTGGGTTTCTGGGGTGCCATGGGGCACCATGCCATGAAAATTATGTTCTTCTTAATTCTGATTCCTGGAGAAGCCAATCCTCTGGGTGTACCGCATGAGCACAAAACCTGCTGCTCTGAATACCTATCTCTGGCCCCCACAGCCACAGCCCGATGATATGGAAGCAGAGTCTGCAACCTGAGGTCTGTTTCTGCCAGCCCAGCTGAGGCCTGTGACCTCTGACCCTGGGGTCAGCCTGTTTCCTGGAATGACTGAGGAGACAGATTAAAGGAAGTGTGGGGACACGGGGAGGCACTCTCTGCCGCCCTTGAGCTATTTTCCACATTACTACTAATGTGTTTTGCCCCAGGAGGCTCATAATATCACTGTAAGGATCTCCATGTTCCCCCTGACCTGCCCAGACCCATCAGAAAAGCCAAAGGGTTACAGCCATCAGCTCGGGGCAGAGCTGTCTGACAGGTCCACAAAATGAAATGCAGGACGGGTCAGAGAAAACACTCTCCAGACCCAGTCTGAAACACACACAAAGCTGATGGTCAGGGATCTCCCTGTGTGGTTTGAGAGGTGCTAGAAAAGTCCCCTAGTGCCCATCAGCATCATGACTGGAGGAGTTGGGCATGCTCTGACCACCAGGGTGCCTCATGACAAAGGATTGTGATTGGATCTCTGGACACAAACACACACTGAAAACCACACAGGCCCTACTTATCTAGTTTAAGGCGATCTTTCCAGGAAACCAGGGCCTGGAACTTAGGACAGCTGATATGGCTGTTTTTATGATATCCCCTGTTGGTGAGCATCCAGGTATGTCAATGCCATGTGCACTGTACCCACCCCTCTGACCATGGATGGACCATTCTAGCTTTATGACTTTACCACAGGCAAACATTAGCAGATGCCCCCTTCTGCAATGCTTGACATAATTATCATGTAGGCTCCAGGCAATAATTACTCACTAATGGGTAGTCACTGCCTTGCCTTAAAGCCAAGAGTCTCCTACTTGTTTCCCATAAACCAAATCTAGAGTCCTAGGTGGTAAACCTGAGAAAACCAGCAACCAACGCCACTGCCTGGCAAGAAAAACACATTATCTAAGACAGTGGTCGGAAAACTCACTAGTCAACAGAGCCAAATATCAATAGTATGACTATTGAAATTTCTTTTGAGATCCAAATTTTTTAAACTTAAACTTCTTCTAACGCCACTTTTTCAAAATAGACTCGCCCAGGCCGTGGTATTTTGTGGAAGAGCCACATTCAAGGGGCCAAAGAACCGCATGTAGCTCAGGAGCCGCAGTTTGCCAACCACAGATCTAAGATATCAATGGAGATCCTATGAAAACAATGTATGTTTACATGTGTTCACTGGCAAAATGAATGGGTGAACTGAGTACAGATTGGATCTATAAAAATGTTTGTTAAATCTATAACTCCACGCAAATTCTGGATCTTCCAAAAATGAAGGCATCTCTACATCCAATCTTAAATTTTTTAAAAAGAAGTTTTACTTAGAGGGAAATCAAGATTGATCCATGAGACTAGCCACCTGCCCTCCTTCTCTTCCCATTTGCTTGTAGAACCTCCAGGAGGTAGCCAGCCGAAGCCCCATGTTATAAACAGATGTGATTATTTGTAAAGCAAGAAAACTGAAGTGCTTTAATCCAACACAGAGTGGCAGGAAGCATAACTCACATGTTTTAGGTATCTGAAGAGTGGCAATAATGTCCAACAATGCAACGCCTTCCCTTAATGAGCATTTACTATGTGCCAAGCTGTGTGTATTATGTCACTTAATTGTTACAAGAGTCCTGTCATGTATTATTTACCTTTTTCATAATAAAGACCCTGAACATCAGAGAAGACAGATAACATTCCCAATATCACACAGCTAAGAAGCCAGGGTTTGGTGATGTCCATAATTAACTTTAAAATACTTCTGCTTCAACAGTATGACATAATGTATATAAGTTAGCTTTAATCTACACACAAGAATGATCAGTCAACATCTGAAGTGCTGTCATGAAAAATGCATACTCCAGGGTTTTTGTTTTTGTTTTTTTAATTATATTTTATTGATTTTTTACAGAGAGGAAGGGAGAGTGATAGGAAGTCAGAAACATCGATGAGAGAGACATCGATAAGCCGCCTCCTGCACGTCTCACACTGGAAATGTGCCTGTAAGCAAGGTACATGCCCCTGACCTTTCAGTCCCCAGGCCGACGTTCTATCCACTGAGCCAAACCGGTCTCAACCATACTCCAGGGTTTTGGGTTAGCTTTTAAAAGACCTATATCAGAGTTCACCCTGAGTATTTCAACTATACTATCTCAATTGGCACTCTTGGTTTTATTAAAGAGCATAAGAGATATTAGAAATGGTTTTTCAATGGGAGATTAAGCTATGTCAAAGACAGATGATTGATTAGAAATACTGTCCAGACACCTCTGCCCTAGAGGCACAAGAATCTGGCAAGTCCAGAGCCCCTTGTGGCTCCATTCTTAGCCTAGGGCTCCCATTAAGTTTGCATTTAATATTTCAAAAGATTTTGTCCTCTAATTCCACTGGAATGTGAACTGAAACCTGAAACCAAAATATTGTTATACCTACTTCATGTAAATCTTTTTCCAAAAAAAAAATAAGTAAAAACTTTTTCAGTCACTGTTATAGAATAAATGTTTGTATCCCCCCTAAAAAATGTATATGTTGAAATTCTAACACCCAATATGAAAGTATTTGGTGTGGCCTTTGGAAGGTAAGTAGATTATGAGGGTAGAGCCCTCCTGAGTGGAATTAATGTTCGTATAAGAAGAGAAACTTTATCTACCTATATCTATCATCTATTTATGTCTCTTTCTCTCCTCTTGTTTCCCCCCTTTTCTCTCCCATGTGAGGACACAATGAGAATATGGTCATCTGTAGACCAGAAAAAGAGTCTTCCATAACAATCCAACTATGCTAACACCCTGATCTCAAACTTCTAGTCTCCAGAAGTATGAGAAATAAATGTTTATTGTTTAAGCCACCCATCTAAACTAAGACAGTCACTAATGCAGTGCTTCCCAAACTTTCTCACTTCCCAGCATACACAGACAATGATAATATTTGTACTATATCCTGGGACCAGAGAGGCTGGCCTGGGCTCTGCCTGCTGCTGTCCCACGTGTACACCCTCAGGATTGACGGGACTTGTTATCTCAACAAATCTGCAAAGCCTTTCTCTGGCACTAGCAGGAATATAAACCTGGGTCTGCACTGAGCTTCAAGAACAGGTTGTATGACTGCTTTTGTGTCGGCTCCCTAACAAAGATTGGTAGGTACGTGGAATCAAATATGACACTTGCTTTATTTGGAAGACTGTGGAGGAGGAAACTATCATCTACCTGTAATCATTGGAAACTGAGCCCCCAACTAATGTGATTATTGGGAATGGCCAGGTTGCAATGCCAGGTCTGTCTGCCTCCAAAGTCTATATTGGGTCCTCAATGCTCTATTGCTTCTGGGCCCAAAGAAGCTTAATCAATGGTTACATGTCAAATCTACAGGGTAAGCTCTCCAGGAAATGCCATGCCAAAAGGTTCTATTCTTGGTACTATGTAACTTTACATTTTTACCAGTAATTTGAATGAAGACTGAGAGTCACATTGATCAAATTTGCAGATGAGAAATTCTAGAATTTAGGAAGGTTAAATGAGAAACTATGAGATAAATCACGTGGTATTACTGTAAGGCTTTTCCTATTGATGATAATGACTCGTAGTTCAAAACTACCTGAGTAGGTTGGAACAGGGTCTAAACTGGACCCTAAAATGAATTTGATGTGAAAAACATAAATTACAAAAAAATATTAATGGATAAAGTACCAGATAGCAAAAGTTCATGTAAAATATACACCAATTGAGAGTGGGAGGAATTTAGAGACCCAATGGTAATGAACCAGCAGTGGGGTAGGGCTGCCCCTAGTACTTAGGGGACCCTGTCACCAACAACCCAGATATAAGATGAATTCTGACACTGAGCTTTGCTCCCCCACTTCCTGCACACTCTGACCTTCTGCACACATCTCTCCCAATGACAGATATGCATGAGCAGCAATGATCTGTCAATCAATGTGGAAAGTAATCAAAAGAGAAATAAGTCTCCATCATGTGCTACCAAAACTGGGTTGTCCCATTCCAGCAGACACCCACTAGTCAGCACAGCCCAGATGCGTGGCTCAGAGAAGTGGAAGGAGAGTTGATAAAAACCTAAGATTTAAGATATTCTTCAAGCAAGATAGAAGGAGTAGGAGAAACAGGGGCATAAAGCAGTCAATCAAACTACCCTGGGGCAAGTGTTTGTGCCTCTAAATAAAAATCTCTTTATGTCCTTCAGTTTCACTTTGATGTTATCATTTTTATTTTTTTTCACCTTTGTGAAACCTTAGAACTTTCTGGCCAAAGACAACAGGAAGTCAGCCAAGTTTAATAGCATTTTCATTTTGGAAAGGAAGTAACAGCAGTTCCTACTGATGATTTGTCTACTGCAAGTTTGATTGTCCTCACAGACAATATGCTAAGTTTGTAGTTAAGACTTAGACTCAGTAGATGCTCTAGTCACAACCCATTGCTGAGCAATGATGACTGAAGAGAAGACTAATCACCAGCGCACATCCATCCCTGCATACAGACTTCAAGATTAGGCTGCTTCCCCCTTCCTGTGGGTTTTCAGGTGATTCTGGGTGTATTATGCCTTCTATTGTCAGACCATTCTAGCACCCCTCTCTTTAATCTCATAAAACCAAGTTTAAAGTGGAGAGAGAGAAAAAATATCAAGCCATCCTAATATTGGATCCTAAGGGAACTCCAACTGTGTATAAGACAGTTGCTTGCTTTCAAGAAGCCTGACAGTGGGAATATGAGATGTAAATGTTAAAAATATAAGTCAATAAATTGTAGATTACAAATAAATTCGTGGCAGCCTGACTTTGAGAGAGTCTCTAAGTATACCACTGTCTTGACACAAAAATACCCAGGCCTGGCTAACATTTGGAATGTGGACAAGGCTACTTGCAAAATTTTCTAGCTGGTAAAAATTTTTCCAGGCCTAAATATTTTTAAAATTTGAAAATATAAATTGTGGAATAAAAATGCCATTCTTTTCAAACAATGTTTGCCGTGGAAATGTGAGTTGACATTTTCAGAAGTTACTTTTCTCTAGTTGGTCATGTGCTATTCCTCAAACTCTTTACTAGAGTTCTCTGAACACTCCAAACAGACTGTTCTAACCAGTGTGAATGAGAACCTTTCTAACCAAACGAAAGCAAGAGAACTATTACATCTCCAATCCCAGATGCCAAGAAAATACCAAATCACTCAATAGTTATAGCCATAAATATAAATACAGCCTTTTAAACATATGTAGTTCATTTACTTTCAAGTATTTGTCAAGAAGTGTTTGGTTTTGCTAGAATCTGGTCTGGGAAGAAGGAATGAAGGAGAATCGAATGAGCTGTACACCTTCTTCGTGAAATCAGGCCTGGGTTTAGCAAAGCTTGCTCTCTCCTATCACCCAGCTCGGAGCCATCAACAGTCAAGATTTTCTGTCCAATCTGACATGGACCACATGGCCAGCACCTCTAGCATTTGCTCTTTCTTTGGATCTTCTCATCTGAGCATAAAACCAGAATCTCCTTGGAGGACATCTGATAACCTGACAAAGACACATAACAGGGCAAGGTGGCAGAAAAGCAGAGGCAACAGGGATTCCCTACCTTTGTCCCAGACTCGGAGGCAGCTTTTGAGAGGATTCAGCTCTCCACCCCTAGCGGAGAGAGCTGTGATGCACGGGGACTAACTCTATTTTGGTTCTGGCCACAGTTCATTGCGATTACGTTACTTCCTCTCTTAGGACCCCAGCCCTGCCCTTTGTCCCCTCCTAAGGAAACAAGTTGCTACAAGATAAACTGGGGAAAACTGCTGAGTTCCCTGAGACCAAAAGAGTAGCTGCGTATATACATTGGACACTGAATGCAGTTGATAAAATGAATAGTGGCTGGGTAGAGAGGCATGAGGATGGAAGAACAGAAACTCTGTCATCTATGTGGGCTCTTTAAAGGTTAAAGCTCAAAAATACCTTCCTGCCCCTGGTCCCACTCCACAAGAGAGCCCACACAGTATAGACCACTTTTATTAGCAGCTCTGAGATACCCAGAAGCAATCCAGAGAACTGAGTAGGTCCATTGTTTCCCTTGAAATTACACTGCAATTTTGCAGCTAAAGACACTCTTTGGGACTAAATTCCCAGAGTTCCCTCATCCTAGAGTACTGATCTAAACTGCCAGGCCCGTCAGACACCTCGCACTGTCTGAGGACCCACACCCCCGACACAGCCTGGGGGTTGACAGGGTCTGGATGAACTTGAAGGAGTTAGGCATTCCTCTCTCCATACCCTGCTCAAACTAAATGACCTGTTTGCTAGAGATTCCATACTATGAACACACTAATAGAGCTCAGAGCGCCTACAAGTTTTACTATCAGACACTTCTACATCTCCTGCCATTAATAGGGGCTAATAAGTTACAAAGCTTCCCTGCAGAATGAAAAGCACTTGACACTAATAGATTATCCCATCTATTTGTTCCCACATATTAGAAAGATTGATTAGGCACTGTTTGAGTGCCTACTAGGTACTAGATTGCTGCTATTTTAATGCAAATGCCTTCACCATAAATGTGTGAAGCAGAGGTAGGACAACAGAGAGTGGAACAAGGGACCTGAAGAGGCACCCTCACTTAATGGCATTCAAACATTACAAATGTTTCTCCAATGTCCTTCAGGCCAAGTGAAGTTTATCTACTGGTGAGATCCTACATGGAGGCCTTGATTGTACAGGCTGGTTTCTATACCCAGACAATCAAGACATTATATCTAAAGGGCAAGGTCAAAATTTCATTCATCTCATGGAGTTAAAGCTCTTTTCCACAGACCATGCTACTTTGAGTGTGTGCTTATTGAAAATGGGGTGCACATGCCAAGCAAGAAAGGGAACGAGCTAATACCCAGGACAAAGGCCTGGTCATTCTCCATCACTGAGTTCTAAATCTGCCTTTATTCCTTAATCTTGCTCCATAATTGTCTGTGCATAATTTAACCTTCCATTGGAAAATAGTGATGATGTCCTAAGGCAAAGTGAATGCCTGGATATTTTCAGAATAATCTCAAGCAAAATGTTCAAGACAGTATGTTTAATTCACAATATGAGCCACATGAAAAATGTAAAAATCTATATGTGGGTCTTCTCACTACTTCACTAAGCTTCTGCCAGATCCCAAAGTGAGCTTCCAAGTCTACAAATGGGATCAGAAGTAAATAGCATAGTAGCATTGAGATGAAGCTGCCAGGAACACAAGAACCAAATACCCGCTGGCTTTTACCTGAAAATCCCATATGCACCTCAATTCAACATGTCCAGGAAGGACCATATTCTCCCACCACTCCACCTCAACTGAGTCTTGGTCTACAAATCTCTAACTAAGTGAATGGTGTCACCTTCTACCAGGTGTCCAGCTTGGGCAGTGTCCCCTTACTTACCCCTACCACCTTCACTGCCCTATTTATCATCTGTCAGCTCTAACTTGAGGCTCCTCTCAAATCAGTCCCTTTCTCTCCTTTGCAATTGCCTTTAATCAGCTTTTTCCCATGTTTCCTGTATTACTATAATGGCTTCACTCTGATTCTTTCTCCATGTGACCCCCATAGTGCTTTTTCTGTGATGCAAATCTCATCTTGTTGATTCTCTTATTTGGAAATCCTTGACACCTGCCACATAAAGCCCTTCACTAGACACTTATTCTGGTCCTTGCCCAGCTACTACCTGCATTTGCATCTAGCCCCACCTCTTACCTCTGCTTTGAACTACTGCAAGCTGGCCTTGTATGTTGAAATGACCTATTCGTATGTGTGCTATGGCCACACCAAGCTGTAGCTCCCTAATAGCAGGAACTAGGATTTTCATCTCACTACAACCAAACAGTTGCATAGTGCATAGCACATAGTAGGCACTTAATAAATATTGACTAAATTTACTAATTGATTGATCAATTGACTAGTGGATTAAAAATTTCAGAACATGGCATCTACCTCTCTAACTATAATATGTAACTATATTCGTATAGAGCAAAGTGAAAGATAGGCAACAAGGGAAATAATAGTCCCTTTTCTTCATCAGCAGCCCCCTTTCAATCTCCCACTACTACCAGAATTCGGACTCCCCTCCTACCCAGGCCTAGACCCTGTGCTCCCACAATTCCCTGCTGCATCATGTGCAGTCTCCTTTCTGACCGTGGGCCAGCTGCTTTCATCACTTAGAACTCCTTGCCATACCAGCAGGAGCAGTAGAGGCATAATAGTCAAAGGCCTAAGCATAGACTTCATCCTCTCTTTTTTGAATTTCTCTGACCTTGTGTGTAGATGGAATCTTCCTTCCAAGGTTCACCTGGCCCTTTAGCATGCATGCCACATCTATCCTCCCTCCTGGGCTTCAGGTCTGGACAGCAAGGGCTTATTTTGGCTTTAAAGAAAGAAAAATTGAGGGCTAGCCCAGAGAGGGAACAGGCTGGAAAGACATTCCGCAGACCTGCCTAGGATCAGCAGCTGGGTCTCCTTATCCATGGTCAGCACATCATACTTCTTCAATTGCTCTGAAAAGGAAACCCTCGGGATTATTTTGCAGGAGGGAAAAAAATGGGCGTTGTGAAGCTGTGGCCACACTTCTGACAAGCTCCATTCAGCGGGGACCATAACTTACATAAGTGATTTCCTATTACATGACCATTGTCACTGCAACATGACAGTCTTGCAGCCTCCTTGCAGTGTTCTCTTTGTTGTTTTTCTGTACAGATCTCCGATAAAGAAGAATCAAATATGGTCTGAGCAGGAAAATAAGCCACATGACCCCCGCAGACCCAAATGCCTCTTCTTCATAGCGCCTCCTGAGATGAACCAAAAAGAAAGCAATGAATAGTGCCCCCTGGGCCTGAACCCTCTCCCACCTGCCCTGTTCCCAGAGCTCTGCTGTGTCCCTGCAAATAGGACTCCTTTTTCTAAAAAAAAAAAAAAAATGAAAGCCAACAGTTTATGAAGAAGAAATGAAGTGGCAATTTCCCAGCACGACTGGGAATCAATACAAGCTGTTGTCAGGGTTTTCCTTTCAAAGGGTGGCTGCTGCCCTTCTCCAAAGTCAAGAGTGACGGAGCTCCAGTGCTTGGCTTACAACCGCTTCATCATAGCAAGATATTTTTAATTTAAAACTCACTGAAGTTGGGTTGGAACTAAGCTGGGACTTGATTTACTGCTAATTCATTTCTACGATTCCTATAATTCTAAACTCAGTCACCAAACAGTTTAATGCTGATAGAATCACCAGTGCAATGCTTTATGAATGGGCACCAGGGGAATTTTGTTAGTAAGTGTGTGTTAGCAACTGTTACTCACTTTGGAAAAGGAACACGGTGCTTGGGCCAAGCATGGCCACGGCCCTGTAATTGGGTATGTGGGTTATCAGCCAACGTCCCAGGTGACCCAAACCCAAACACCACTGGGGTGATATCCCACCTCCATCCAAACTCTCTCATGCATTCACATCATTATCTATGTAAGATGAATACTGGTTGGTGAAATGCTTTCCATGGGAAATTCCTAACGCTCTCTGGGTCACTAACCAATGGTGGGTAACCATGGATTTATAGTCTAATTAGAAACCTTCAGCCTCCCTAGGGTAGCAAAGCTTCTTTCCTGAGAGAAAATTTGTTTCAACCATCCACATTTTAGGGAGCTGTGTCTTAATTACTCAACCTGCTTTGTTAATTCAGAACATTTGTCTTTGCCAGTTATATTGAAGCCTCTTATTCCACAAGTGTAGCTGAAAATATATATTGAGATGGTGAGTGTCATTACTCATGTATTTTGCAAATATCCCCCTTGATCTAGTATGTGCAACCAAAAAGTGCTGTTTTTTGGAAACATTTCCAAGGAACCTGTCAAAATCCCTATCACACTCTTTAAAATGACCCCTTTAGAAGGCACCAGAGTTGCTAAAGTCTCATCACAATTCACAGCCATTTCTGAGATCCTCAAAGGCAAATGTCTAGGAAAAGAGGAAGCCAGGCCCCCCTCACTCCCCCACCAAAGCTGGGTCACTCAGGTCCCTGTTTTAACAGTACAAGAGACTCGTTCTCCTGTTTTCCCTCTTCCAAACTAAAGCTCCAAGTTGTGGGCTAGCATCTCCCAAATTGCTTTCTGTTGAACACCAGTTCCAGGTTCAAATACACACACGTAAAGGGATCCCATCACCAAATAAGCTGAAAAATGGTTGGCTATGAATGAACAGGTTTGTCTATAGCGGGACTCCTAAGTCTTTCATGTGCATCTTGAGGAGGTGCCAGCATAAGGTGTTTGTAAGACTTACTTGGCAGGGGAATGCTTTTTCCTGGGAGAGAGTAGGCTTCAGAATGCTCTGGGAAATGCAGTTTGGTCGTCTCTCCCAATCTATTGGCACCTAAACCTAGAGTGAGTCTTAGGTGAAAAGCAACAAATCAATTCCATGTGAATCAATGTGAGTAGATCATTGCACTCCACCAGCCCCCAATCACTAGTACTCAGGACACTAGGGTGATTGACAGGCTCCGCTGGTTCCAGCCCTGTCCCTGCTGGACAGCAGGCAGCCACCACAGCAGCTGGTTCACACATCCCCAGTCCCCAGTGTTGTCCTATACAGGCCATTTGTCTCCACCTTTTCCTACTCACTCATTCATTCTATTTACTCAGCAAATACTTACTGATTGCTTCCAGTATGCTAGGCCCTAGGTTAGGCACCAAGTATATGAGAGAAGTAAGAAGTGCTCCCTTTCCTCTACAGAAAGAAAGAAATCATTTCCATGCTACTGCCAGCAATAGCTTTCCTACCATTATTTAAAAGCATGAATTAAGTTCCTGATTACACCCGAGGCTGCTTTGAGCAAGGGCTGGTCCTGACCCTCGGGGAGCCGGAAATCTCAGGCAGACATGCGAATGCAAACACATGTCTGGGAGTCAGAAAGTTGCTCACATCAATCAGCAGCTAACATTTAGGCAAATGCACTTAGGAGAGGAAGATAGAGTCAGTAGCTAATGGTGAACAGAGAGGCGAAGGGGGTCACAGGCACAGTGCCACCATCTGTCCTTTGCCCTCTTGACCCTAGAGAAGGAGGAAGAGAAGGAGGAAGAGGAGGAGGAGGAAGAGGAAGAGGAGGAAGAGAAGATTGCTTAGGGAAAATATTTTACGCATAAATGTCCCCTGCTGCTTCTTATTTCAATGCTTATGCTTTAAAATAAGGAGAGAGGCAGAAGTCACTTGCACCTGCCCCCTCAGCCATCACCAGCAGAGGAGCCTGCGATGTTCACACAGCACCCTGTGGAAGGCATGCCTTTGGTTAATAAGCCCTAAAAGCTAGAAGATGAAAGCCTCTTGAAAGCTGACTAGAACCCATTCTTAATGTGGTTTCTGTTCGGGGTCCCAGCTGGGTAACTGTTGGTGTGGCTGCCAGTGTGGCCAGACTCAGAAATGTTGAGGGCTTAATGCCTTATTGGTACAGCTAGTCCTGCTTTTTTATCCAACTCTGCTCTGAAAACCATGTATGGTTCTGCCTTTGGGACTCAGTGGTTGAGCACGGATCTATGAACCAGAAGGTAATGGTTCAATTCCCTGTCAGGGCACATGCCCTGGTTGTGGGCTCCATCCTCAGTAGCAGGTGTGCAGGAGGCAACCAATCAATGATTTTTCTCTCATCATTGATGTTTCTATCTTTTTCTCCCTCTCCCTTCCTCTCCCATATATATGTGTATGGAATATATATATATATATATATATATATATATATATATATATA
>JAAGEH010000307.1:53522336-53599867 GCA_011751065.1 Lasiurus cinereus | reverse complement strand
TATATATATATATATATATATATATATATATATATATATATGGAACCCTCTATCCCAGACCTCCAATTTGTGTACCCACTCAGATCTACCTGACATCCATCCTATCCCCAATTCTGGACTTCAGCCACTGCCATAGTGGCACCAGGGATGCCTCAAACTATTCCTCCAGTCCTAAAGTTCATGAAGCCTTTCTTCCTTTGGGGCAAAGAATGGATCCTGCAAGTGTAGCACCATACCTCAGTGGAGGGATGCCCCAGCCCATGGACCTAATCACAGAGGCTCTAGTTTGACATAGCATCACAACCCCAAAGTGAGAAGAAGTCTCACTTCATGGGGTGAGGGGTACGCAAGGCATTGCAGTGCACAGGAAAGATCCAGCCTCAGATGCTGGCCATGCCTGTCCTCCAGGCTGAGCTACTGAGCCTCAGCCACGCTTCCTCGGGAAGATGTGGCTCACCTGGGGATACATTCTTTGTTTCTCTTTCTTCCCTACCTTTCCTCCATTTTTCCTTCACTCTTGCTGCCCTGGGATTCCACCCTCAACCAAGTGTTACCACTTCAGTTTTTGCTCTGCTTTCTAGGGAACCCAGGCCAAGACTGGGGAGAGGGGCCCACAGATCAAGGGTACAAGGCCCCAAGTTCCCCTGTAGTTTTGACCAAACAGTCCTTCTTGCATCTGTTCTGTGCATTAGAATTCCATATAAATTTTCATTTGAATAAAGAATTCTACCTGCCTACATAGTTTTAAAAAATTTAAATCAGTGATCTGGACTAACTCCCCTCATTTTATTAGGGGTAATCCTGAAATATAAGGTGATTTTGTTCCAAGATTCCTTAGCTGGTAAGTGGGAATTGGAATTATCTACATCTATTTCTCTCCAACATCTCGCTTTTCCCACACCACCAGTGCTTTTTATCAGGAGAACAGACCGGAATTACTGGAAACCTGAGGAAACATGCACCTGGCTGGACCTCGCTCCTGTCTGAGAACTTCTCTGCTGCCTTGGAAGGTCAATGGGGCAAATGCTGAGCATAGACTTGGACTTTCTGCCCATTAACCAAAATTCTACCTGAAACTCTAGTATCTACATAATCACCGGAACCCAGTTCTTTGTGTATGCAACATGGGAGTTCCCCTGAAAATTTTTTTCTTTGTTTTTTTCCCCCCTGAATTTTTAAATTGTAAAAGCCACTCCTTTATTCACAACAAGAGCAGACAAATGAAAGTACTTGTCTTGCCGAAACCAGTTTGGCTCGGTGGATGGAGCATCGGTCTACGGACTGAAAGGTCCCAGGTTTGATTCCGGTTAGGGGCAAGTGCCTTGGTTGTGGGCACATCCCCAGTCGGGGGCATGCGGGAGGCAGCTGGTCTATGTCTCTCTCTTGTTGATGTTTCTAACTCTCTGTCCCTCTCCCTTCCTCTCTGTGGAAAATCAATAAAATATATTAAGAAAGAAAGAAAGAAAGGAAGGAAGGAAGGAAGGAAGGAAGGAAGGAAGGAAGGAAGGAAGAAAGAAAGAACTTGTCTTAGTCCAGCATTTTTCTGTGGATTCCCAGAGCCACTGCACAGTTTCACAATCCATGTTAGTGTGTTTAAAGGCTCTGAGAAGTCCTGCAATAAGGAACCTCTGTGGCCATGGAAACTGTGTGTGTGTAACATCTAGCCACTCCTACAGAATTTGTTTTGGGAAATTCGGCTGTATTTTAGATTTGCCTTCAGGGAGCAGGTCTGCAATGAGAGGGAAAAAATGAGGTCCAGGCAGGTATGTATTTTCTCAGATTCCCAGATGACTCCGGTATGTTCCCCTGTTAAAAACCATTTCTGCAAGGTGAGCTGACATTCCATGCAGTCTGGTTCAATTACACAAGCCGCAGGCTGCGGCCCTGCAATGCCCTCCCCTCCTGGTTTACTCCCTCCACAAGGGGAGAAACAATCAGCCAACCCTGCTTTCTATACTTTCCCTCCTCTTGATCTCTGGGCCAAAGCCAAGGAGTGGTGTGTTTGCCCTCTAGTCCTATACTCCACAGTCCCAAGCGGGATATCCAGCTGGGCTCCTACAAGACAAGTGCAAGGAGCATGCCAGATGTGCAACAGACCTTGAGTGGAGACCAGGAAGCTTTGACTAGCTCTGGTTTTCCTGCCCTGCAGTTCCAGTGATCTCTTCCTCGACTGCTTCTTCCTACAGAAGGTTCTTTGCCCGTGAGGATTCAGGAATTGATTCAGCTAGTCTGTGTTCAGCCCATCGACTATGGAGACGCTATCCTCTTAGCTAGTGATCTGTTTGGTGTAGGAATGACAACATTCCAAAATCCAATTTGCTGTTTTGAAACCTTTGAGGAGCAGTAGGAGGACAGCCAAGCCTCACCTGTAACTCATGGATACCTAAGGTCTCACACACACCTGTTGGGGTATGTGTGAACAGGACTCCACACCCAACAGTGTTAGCCGCATCTGTTGCCCCAAAGGGCCAGTGATGAAATGCCAACTTCAAGTTTGGCAGAACTTTCATTCACTTTAATGTAGAGGAGAAGCCAAATAATTAAGGTCCGAAATGTAAGAGTTTTTCTTTGAGAGGAAAAAGAACACCCAAACTCTAGAAGACCACCTGTGGCTCTTCCCTAAAATGTTGAGGCCAGAAAGGCTGAGTTCATGAGTATAAGACTTTGATGAATTGGGAAATGGAGGTTTAAAGAGGATGTAGATTCACCTAGGGTCACAGAGGCAGTCCAGAGGAAAAGCCAAGCATTCTGAAGTTCCCCGGGCACACACCCCTAAACCTCCCAAGGGATAACAACATGCCCCACACAGATGTGCTAAGGAGGCACGCAGCACAGTGATGAGGAGGGGATCAGTTTGTTTGCTTACGGCTGGAGTTGGCTCCATCACCACCAGCTGAGGGATCTCGGACAAGTTCTTACCTTCCCACATCTCAGTCTCCTCGTGGAGGAAGTGGGGTAGTAAGAGTAACTACTTCTCTGGGTTGTTATGAGGAAGCAAGGGTCAACCTGTGCAAAGTACTTAAATGATGCCTTATCTGAGTAAACGCTCCATAAATACTCGCTACCGCCACCATCCTTATTCTTCTTTTCCATTCTGTTCCTTTCACAAGGACAAATTGTAATGTCCACAAAGCCCCTTCCCTGAGGAGCCTGATACCACAGGATCAGAGGCCAGGGGTCAGCGGTTCCTACAGGGACTCAGGAAGTTCTTCTTCCAAGCTACCTCACACCAAGTGGGTAGCCACCTCCTCCCTCTGCCTCCAGGCTCTGCTCTGGGAAGAGGACCCCCTGCCCGCCTTAGCTTTTCCGATCCATCTCTTACCACTTAGCTGCAGAGCCCCCTTCAGTCTCCCTGCTGACTCCACCTTCCTGCCGCCTGGCAGGCTACAGCTCGGGCAGTGAGGAGGGAGAAGGAAGAGTGAGTAAGCCCCAAGGAAGGAAGGCGATCCGGTAGGAGTTCCGGGTGGGATGCAGCAGGGCTGTGGCTTGGGGAGAGGCGCTGTGTCCCCAGGGCTGGGCACGGACCAAGCTTTTGCTCAATAGAGCCTATAGGGCAATTACGCTAATCATGTGCATCCCCCAAACAGCCTTTGATTTATTAGCACAACGTCCTTTTAAAATGCCGCTTTTAAATATAAATAACACTTAATCATCCAGCTGTCGTTAAATTCATGTTATATTGATTTCTTGGAGTGCCACAAATTTGAGGGCGAATGGGCTGGCGGATGTGCACACAAAGCCAAGAGGTGGATTAGCGAGTGGTTGGAGGGGCGGGGAGGCAAGAAGGGGGAGTGGAGGAGGAAGAAGGGGGAATGCTAAGGCCGGGACAGGAGCCCCGTGCAAGCGCCCCAGGGTCCGAACCAGTTTCACATTGGTTAGCACTGGACACAAATAAGAAGAGGAGAAGCGAGCCTGAAAAATTAATGACATCTGTTGCACAGATGAATCACCGCCGGAATCATGGGAGGTTTTCTGTATGGCTACCGCCCTCCACCGCCCATCATAAAGCTACTCCAACAGGTCTCCAAGGTGGCACATCCTGTAGTGCCTTCTCTGGGTGAAGATGGGGAGAAGCTGCTGAGAAATGCCTCTAAGCTGCTAAGAAGCTGGCTAGGAGAGAGACTGGCTACAATTTCTTTGCAGGGAGGCCGGGTGAGAACTAGGAGCTTAGAGCAGTTAATCACCCCGCCCCCTCAGCTCCCTCCCCACTTCGGGAGGGCTGCCTCCCTAGAAAGCCCCCACTGAATTCCCAGCAGCCCTCATTGTGATTAAAAAGACCAGGAGGCCAAATGCAGGCAGACTCTGCCAGGCAGATTTCCCTGTCTGCAGGGAGCAGCAGGGACGGAGAGATGCCAACAAGGAGAAAGGAAACAAGTTGGCGGCCTCAGGTTCCTCTGGAAATGTTTGCAGAGCGTTGGTGGGCATCGAGGATAAAATCCTGGGAGGACAGAGGCCGGCCCAAGCAAGCACCAGAGTGGGCAAGAAGGAACAGTTTGTGGGCAACCCATGCCTGGTGCTCACAGCAGAGCCACCTAGAGCCCAGCTCACCAGCAGCAAAGCTCTGCAGAAAGGAAGCATCCAGGACTGGGGGTTTTCTAGTGCAACTCCTCCCAGATTGAGAAGACCCCAGAGAAGGTAAAAGGAAGACCACAGAGGCATGGTGGAGAGGGATGACAATGTGACATGCTCCAGGGCTGGCTGGAGAGTCTGGGGAAAATTGGATGCTGTACACACAGCTTTACACAGATGTTAACTAATGCCTGCTTTGTCCTAGAAACCAAATCGGTACCTAACACCAAGTGCAGAAAGTGTGGGGGTTTTTGAACCATGTTTAAAAACCGTTAGCTTATGAGCAGCATAATGACTGCTGGCTTTGCATTCAAATGATATATCCCGAGGCTGCCAATATCTGAGAAAGGAAAGAGGGTAGAGAGGGCAGCGGAGAAAGGAGCAGACATATGGAAGAGGCACAGACATTTCAGGAAGTTCTGTGCCCCAGCTTTTTGCCCCTTCAAGGTCCAGTGGGGGAATGTTTACCTGGGAGCCACTCCCATTGCTGGGGCTCACTATTTCTGCTGAAAACCATGTGCTGCTCTACACATACGTGGGACCTCCCCGACCACGCTCCCAAGGGGCGTGCTTGTGAAACTGCTCCAGTTCTCTGCCAGGAAGACAGAGGTGGGTTCCCTTGCCACCTATGGTTGGACGGGCTGACCCCATATAGCTAGGTTCTTTGAGAAAGCGTGTGAATACACACACACACCCACCATTCTTAAAAGGAAAATAATGTTTCTTCCCCCTACTGGGTTCTCCTCATTGTGACAGCCTTGCTTTATTCCATCTACCCTTTTCAATCAATCAAAGGGCAGCTCACACAACACACAGCCGGAATACAATCTCCCTCCCGGGGCGTCTGCTCTTCTCCTCTCCAGCCGGGCCAGGAGACCTTTCCAGTAGCTTGAAAGAGTTTGAAAATAGCAGAGGTGGCGGTATGGAGAGAACCCTTAATTTCAGCCCCCATCTTTGAGGTTTGCAGAATCAACCAAGCCAGTGCCCAGCACTGAGTTCCTCTTGTTGAAAGGGTGTTGATTCTTTCTCCTAACGTTCTGGAAGACTCCCAACACAGTATTTTTTCCACTGGTGGGTTTGTAGGACACTCTGAGCATAGGATCTTGTAGAGAGGGTGCAACTTATTTCATTTATTCCCAGGATGACCAACAAGGTACTCCAACAAGAGAAAGCTACAAAAACCACAGATCCTTGCTATATTTATGTTCAATTCTGAAATCATATTTTATTTGGATCTCGCATTCTTCTTTCAACAACTAAGCCTTGAATGAATTGCTCTTTGACCCCCAAATGGGACCTGTGGGAAAGTCCTTTTGGAGCACAACCACCTCCTACCCCCTCCAGAAAAAGTTTGAAAATGAGCAGCCTATGAAACTCCAGCCAGGGAGAAAAGGTACAGAAAAGCTTCCGGGAGCTAGAACCTCCAACCACAGGCTCCTGGAGAGTGAATCTACACGGTCAGGAGCAGCCTGGCTCTGGGGGGGATACTGGAAGACCCAACAATGCCTTGTCTCCTTATAGGGTGGGCACTACTGAGGTCTTCATGAAGAGGGGGACCCTTCTTCCTGCCTTCCTGCACTGCACCCTCTTGGATCCTCACTCCTAGATCTTTTTCTCAGACACACACCTTGAAAGGCATGAGACAGCTGTTAGCCAGAGACATGGGTGATCTTTCCAGTACCCTGCAGAGAAAGGGGAGACCCAAGTCCTGTGTCCTTAAGCCCTGTTGCCTTGGTGCTGCCCAGGACCGAAGACATGAGTAGGTCATACCTTCTACGGAGGATGAGACCCAACACCCTCCCTTGATAAGCAACACACACACCCCAAGCGGCGCATAAGCCCGAAATCCCAGCGCTTGCATTCCCGGGAAGCAGTGCCACGCTTCAGAAAAGCGATTGTGCTGCCTCTTACTGGGGAAACGCAGTCTGTTCCACATGCACCGCCCTACAGAACTGCAGCCCCATCCGCCTATGTGGCCTCCTCCCCACGCGCTGGGGCACCACGCTCTCCAAATTTGTCTGAATGCCTGGCGGTCCATATACCACTAAGATCCCAAAAGCCTTCAGGAGCAGCAAGCACACTGAGAGGGTCCCCAAGATCTCCCATTACTTGTCCGTTTTTAAAACCAGCTAGGGATGCAAGGGGCTGGGAACTGAAAAAACCTCCCCGCCCGGTGGGAGGGAGAGGCAGTCACACACAGAATTCCACCCTGAGAGTCCGAGGTAAGAGAAGTCTGGGTCTGGCTGGGAGCAGCAGAGAACACACACGGGAAACACCTGCCCTGGCTGCGCAGCGGCACCTCCGCGGGGGTCCAGGTGCGAGGTGGGCAGGTGCCTGTGCGCGGTGTGTGCCTGTGTGTGTTTGTGTGTGTGCGTGCGTACAGGGGACTGGCTCCGGCGCAGCCGAGGGCTCGGGGACCCAGCCCCGCATCTCCGCCCGCGCTGTCCCGCCGCCCGCCCTCCCGCCCGCCCGCCGGCTCCGTACCTGGAAGCGTCGCTTTGCCTCCTTCAGCAGGAGCGCCGCATTGACACTGCAGATGGAGCCGGTGCCGCTGCCTCTCGCCCTCCTCTGAACGTGTGCGTGTGCGCGCGTGTGGCTGCTCCTCCAGCCCCAGCCCGAACGCAAATACTCCACCGAGGCGCGGGGA
The DNA here is from genome assembly GCA_011751065.1 of Lasiurus cinereus. Lineage (NCBI taxonomy): Eukaryota > Metazoa > Chordata > Mammalia > Chiroptera > Vespertilionidae > Lasiurus > Lasiurus cinereus. The sequence continues at coordinate 53,592,651 of JAAGEH010000307.1, read as the reverse complement.
GCCCGGGAAGAGACGAGGAAAACGGAGGGCGAAATCGGAGTCTGCAAGGCTTGACAGCTCCTCTTTCAGTGTCCAAGGTGGGCGCAATGTCCAACAAAAAGGTCGGAAAATGTGGATCGTTTTCAAGCACCCCTTTCCTCCACCCAACCCCGGAGCCCGAGCAGCAGCGGCAGTGGCTCTGGGGGGCTGCGGTGGCGACACGGGGCTGCCCCCCTTCGTCCCCACCCCCGCAGGCTGAATGTCCTTGATGCCAAGCGGGCACGGCGGCGTCACTCCGCGCCGCCCATGCTCGCCCGGTCGGGCCGCTGCCCGGGCGCGGCGAGTGCGCTGGGGACCCGCCGGGGAGTGCTCCCGGAGCCTCTGCGCGCCTCCCTGGGCAGCGGCGGCCGCCCCCCGGCAGCCCGCGGCCGGCCGCGCCGCTGCTGCCCCCGCCCCTGCCGGGGGATTGGCCGGGCAGTGCCGAGGGGCCGGGACTGGGGGGCCGCGGGAGCCGCCGACTGCTCCCCGGGGAGGCGCGGGGCTGCGGCTGTGGCGGCAGTGGCGGCTGACGCTGCGGCGGCAGAGAGCGCGGCCCCGGGCCGAGCCGGGCCTCCCGAGCGCGCCCCCGGCCCCCCGGGCGGGCTGCTCGCAAAGTTTGCAGGGGGCAGGGAGCGGGGCCGCCGCTGGCTCGGCCGCTGCCGGAGCTCCCGGGCTGCTTGCTGCCGCCGCGGCTCGCTGCTGCTGTGCATTGAAGCCCGGCCAAGCGCTGCAAAAACTCCAGCTGCCAGGCGCTCTCTGGGTCCTCCTCTCCTCCCTCCCGCCCTCCCTGCCTCCCTGCCTCCCTCCCTCGCCTCGCCTTCTCCCCTCCCCGCAGCCCGCCGCTCCCTCTCTGGCTCGCTCTGGCTGGCTGGGAGCTCGCGGCTGACATCTAGACGGACCGAGAGCGGCCGGCAGAGGGGGCAGGGGGCGACTCCCGACACTCTGCGCCTGCCGCCGCCCGCCTGGCCTGCGCTCCAGGGCACAGACGTTGGCAGACACCGGTCTCGTCCCCTTAGCCTGCACCGAGCGATCCTGCCCGTGGCGACGTGGGACATAAAAGGGGGCACACATGGTGACACGGACATAGGGCGCGCACTCGCAATGAGGCACACACAGATTTCGTGGCGCTGGCGGTCCCAGGGACCCCCAAGTATTCAGAGCTGACACAGGTGTACGCACCTATTCCTGACCAGAGCCCGGCTCCACCGCCCCACCAAGACACCCCTCCCCCGTGGTACCCAAGGACCGAAGCTTGCCTGGTAGATTAACCTAACTTACCTAGTCTTGTTTATATTGAGAGGTTGATCTGGCTCCTCTCTTCTTGGAAACCCTGGATTCTACACCATAGCAAAAACACAGTGTCAACATCGGGGCAGTTTCAAAAGTTCAAAGAAAGAAGTCAGAATGGGACATGGGCAGCACTGCCTGTGAAACCTCCCTGGACCCTTCTAGGATGGTGCCCCTCCCATCAGGAGAAGCCCAAGGGATTCCCACTGTTGCATACCCAACACTCTGCATCCCTTTACCCCCACCCCACCATAGTCCCAGGGGAGTGGCACCATCACGTGTGTCCACTACGTACCTTCTGGAAAGGGCAGCAATGAAGGATGACCCTCCAGAGGAGCCACTGGTGTCTGACCTCCTACCTCTCCTCTCTCTTCTTCCACTTTCCTTTTCCCCACTCCCAGCAACTTCCCGCCCACTACTGGTCCTCCCATCACAACATCTCAGAATCTCTCTTTAGATGGAAATGATTGACAAGAGCATAAATTCCTACACCTTCCTGTGGTGGTTATGTTTTCACAGAAATCGGAGTTGTAAACTGGGAGGCATTAAAAGGAGCTGTGAGCTGTCGGCCTTACAAGAGTGAGGTGGGCAGCACGCACAGGTCAGGCAGGGCCCACCCTGATAGGGCCTCGCTGAAGCTTGGCTCAAAGGAGGTGGGTGGAGGGAAGCAGACACTCGCTGTCTGGTTAAAGGGTTTCCAGGAGACAGAGTGGAGCCCTTTTAGCCTCTGCTTCTCTGCTGAGTACTGCATGGCCCAGAGAGCAGCAAGGAGTTATCTTATTAGGTTGTGTTAATACATTGATCTGGTTCCTCTTTCTCAGAAACCCTGGATCCCAGACTCCAGATAAAGTACACAATATCATGTTAGTTTCGAAAATCCGGAGAAACACATAACAAAATGACTCAATGGGGCTGTTTCTTGGACTTAAGCCGGGTATGAGAGAGCCCAGGGCCAAATGTCTTTCTAGGCAGGACTGGCATTGGGGTGGAGACAAGCATGGTGTCCAGCATACAAAGTTTAAGGTCACTATACTCAGGCTCCTATAAGACTGTTATGCTGATTCGGCTTTGAGGTATCTTTTCTACAACGGCTCATGGGACCATCACAGGCCTTTCCCTGAGGTGACAGCCCAGATCACACCATGAAAAACCCTAATGGGTTACTTAAGGGATACGGTTCAATAAAAGCAGGGAGGAGGCAGTGGAGGGCGGACCTTTCAAATGTCCATGTGCCACTTGGCTTCAGCGTATGCCATAAAAATGCTGAAAGGAAGTGAGCAAACAGCTCTGCTTTCATTTTAATACAGCTTGATCCACCACCCCCACCCTTGTAGCCTGTGTGTGTACATGCATGCATGTGTGTATATGGGTGAGCCTTTTTCTGATGGATGGATGAGAAGTCAAAGACTATTTTTGGAGGTGGCAAATAAAATATATTTATTATTCTTTATCTCCTGCCTAGTGTGTGGTGTCATTTATTTTCATTCAGAGAAATTAATGCCATGTGGTGCCTGAAGAGCAGTAACATAGCCCAATGACAGAGAAGAAATGAGGCAAATAGCTGGCTCAACAATGTGCAGGTGAGGGGCCCCAGCCAATTCTCCTGTCATTAGTGGGGCCATATGACCAACTGCCTTTCCTTCCCTTTCCTTCCACTTAATAACCCGGTGAAAGGGGTGTTGCGGGGGCATTTACAAAGTCACTGTAAGTAAGAACAGGCAGGGCCACACTAGCAACACAGTGGGGCCTGATTTCCTTTAGTTATTGTTAATCATCATTTAAAAAAATCCAAGCCTTTGGGAAACTTCTCTCAAGTTTGAAGAGTAGGATGGATGGGGTGGGATGAGTAGGAGCTGGAAGAAGTGAGAAGACCAGGGTCCTGTAATTTGGGGCACTCTCTCTTTTCACCTAACCCATTTACCCCTTAGAGATCTTGGCATTCTAGTCATGTACTTGGAAACTCTCACGTAGGTGCAATGCACACATAAGGAATTAGCACAGCTTTTCAGGACATCTTTTTTTAAATGGCACAATACAGTGAGGGCGGGAAGGTCCTCTGTTGTCTTGACTCTTTGCTATGAAAGGCATTGAGAAAGGCAGCCTCTTTTACAGTTCAAAGTGTGATTTGCTATTAGGTACAATCCTTCTGGCTCTCTCACCTCCCCCACCCTCTGCCAGCTGGTCAGGGGCAAAGAGAGACTCAGTGCTCCCTTGCTGACAGTCGGTCTGTAAGTCACCTGTCATACCACTGGCCCAATTAGGAAGCTGGATAGGTCATGGCTGGCCCCATGGCCACATGAGGGAGAAGCTAACTGGCATATTATTGTGTAAAGCCCGGTTTCCAAAGAGGCTGTTTTTGTGGCGATTCGGTTGTGGTTTACTGAGGAGTTTGAGGGGGAAAATATTGGCTCATCTCTCAGGGCTATATAAAAGGGCCAGATTTTATGGGAGAGAGAAGAAATCTTTAAGTTTCCCTTCACTTAGCTACCACTGTTTTATTAGTCTAGGAACAGAACTGTTCTTTAAGTTGATAAAAGCCAGATTTGTTCATGAAATAAATCACCAGAGCCTGGTGGTGCTATAGAGAATTTTCCCCCAAGAGCTGGACCCAGGGCTGGGTTTTATACAGAGCCCAGCGCCCTGGATGAAAACAGCACCAGTCAACAGCTTAAAAACCTAAATTGTGGCGCCACCTGCAGGAGAGCAGAAATATCAACATTAACTATGCCAACAGCAGAGACTGGGAGGGAGGAGCCCTGGGCAGAGGGCTAGATGCAGAGGCCAGGGTTATAGGCAGAAAGAAGGGCCCCAAGTCCCCAGCGACCCCTGCTCTCTGGGTGTGTCACCACATGTGCACTGCACACTCCAGTAGCCTTCAATCTGCATCCTCTTTGAAAGCTGCCATTTCAAGATATAACAGCTGCTCTCAAGATTTCAGTCCATTGAAAGAGGGTCCTTTTTTCTGTTTTCTAAGGGGGTTAGGTAAGCCTTTAACCCAAGGGTTGGAGAAGTGACTGACTGCCCTTGGTGGAGCGTCAGGGAGAGGCACTGCCACAGTTCCTAATTGTACCTGGAACTTGGTGGCTGCCCCTTCCTCCAGTGTTAGTAAACCTAAACTGTCTGTGGTTTTTCTAGTCTGTGTGTGCTAGCAGGGGCACTACAATATGAACCTCTAAATTTCAGCTCCCAACCTTCTTCCCCTCATACAAGACTTGGCTACCACTGACAACCTCCTCCCCTATGTCAAAGACCCCCAGGGGTGGCTGTGCTTAGGACCAAGTCTATTATGTTATTCTCCATGGGTCTTGTCATGGAAGTCCACAGCCCACAAATCATTTGATAAAAGAACATCTCTGCATTGATGTCACCCAGCCAGCCTGCTGCTCACTGCCACGTCCCAGGCCACACAGAGAGCTAGTGCCAAGCTGGGGAGGATGCCCCAGCACGCACGCAGTTTCAATCTTGCTTCTTTGGGCCGTAAAGCAGCTCCCATGCTTCCCCTGCTCTAGTCTTACACCCAGTCCTCCCTAGATCGTTTATTTTGCACCCTTCTCCAGAAGGCTTCCTTTCTTTCAGCAAACAAGCTTGTCTTTTCAAATGTAGGAATGACAAGTTAGTGGGGAGGCTGAGTCCCAGCTCTGGCCAGTTCCACATCTGCTACAAGAAAATGTGATCACTTCAGTGTGACACTTCCTGGGGGCTCAATCCCAGGATATGTGCGGTCCCACGGGGTGCATTAAATTCCAGGACTAGATGCCATCCGGGGGCCCTGCATGAAGGCTCCATCTTGGTTTCACTTGCTGAGTAGCTTAGGGGGGGTCCCTTGGGACACAAAGACTAGGACACAAAGAGCACAAGGGCCTCAAGTTTTTACCTTGTATTGAAGTTGGACTTGTGCAGGTAGGTCAAACATGCTTGTCTGGTAACGTACATGCCTTTGCTGGTTGCCAGGTCGTCTGAGGATAACCTTCTAAGTGACCGCAGTAGCAGCTTCCAAAATGGCCTTAATGATCCTCACCAATTGGCATTCATGCAATCCCCTTCTGCACTGAGCCAGAGCTGATGTGGGTGGCAGTGTGTGACTTCTGAAGCTAGGTCATCAAGGACACTGCAGCTCTGGCATGCTCTCTTGGATCATTGTCTCTGGGAGAAGAAAGCCGTCATGTGGGGAGGACCCTCAAGCGGCCCGGGGACAGGGGCTGAGGCTTCCCACCAATCCAGCACCAACTTGCCATTCCATGAGTGAGCCACCTGAGAAGAGGGTCTCCCAGCCCCAGCCCAGTCTTCCAACTGAGGCCCCAGACGTCATGGAACAGAGATGAGATATTGGTTTTTTTTGACAGATACTTGGAGGTGACTTGTTAGGTAGCAATGAATACTGAAGACAGTAATTCATAGAGAGGTGCCCATTCCCCTAACTTTGCCCTCATTAGCTTCTTCCTCTTATTTAAGCCCACGTGGCTTCAGAATAAGAACTACAGAGGGTAACATGGTTAATGCACAGTATGGGTTATACTGGGCAGGACAAGGCACCTGTACATGCCCTGCCAGAAACTCTCTTCAGAGCTCCTGTGTCAAACCTCTTAGCATACCTCAGTGGGCGAAGGGACATGAAAAAACCCTCCCAGGAGCTAGAATGCTCAATTCTATCACGCTTAGTTGGGTAAAGTCTGTTCCAGACTGTCAGCCTCAGGGATACCCATCGGTGAGGTAGGAAGCTGTGCTGGACCTGGTCATCTTAATAAGTTGTCTGTCTACTTCCATGCCTCTCACAGGGAGCCTCTTGGAGGGCAGACTGAGTGGACTCCATTGAGCACCAGTCCCTCTGATGCTAAAAAATGTTCTCTACACCTGAGCCTGACTCTCATGCTTTCAGGACAGGAGGGAGGTCACGACCTCATCCTGTTGATGGAAGGACCTGGAAACAGAAGTGCTGGAAGCTGATCATGTAATCTCCCCTCCACACAGTGTCCCACGGAGACTTGCTCACTTCACTGTGGGCTTCAGGGATCTCCTTAGCCCTCGGCTGCTTCTGGAGGAAGAAAGGGAACAGCGAGGAAGAAGAGAACGGGAAGGAATTGCCTATGCTAAGTCATAGTAGAAGAAGAGCCATAGACAATGCCTCAGGGATTTCCTGAGACAGTGCATATGCCCACGGTGCCCTCTTCCCTCCCTATTATCCCTTTCAGGACTCTGCCTGACCTCTTTCTCCTTCTGGCCCCATTCTCGTCCCTCTGTTTCTAAAGGATGTCCTCCCAAAGCATTGCTGCTGACTACAGGTTATGCAGATGCTAGTGTCCCTTGTGGAGTCCCCTTGCAGCCCAAGGCCACAGCGATGTGTGGCAGCCTAAGGGCCGAAGAGAACCAGTGTGCAACCCCCCCTTCCTCCCACCCACACACACCCATCTGCACACAGCAATGCCAGGCTGATCACTGGAAACCCGCCAGGGGGTGAGTGTGTACAGCATAGGAATCAGCACACACTACAAACCAAGGCTTTTGTTTTGTGGAGACCAAGTTCTTAACCATTTAGCAGCACCCCAATGGGCAGCACCAGCCAGGGCTAGGATAAGACAAGAGGGCCCAGACCAGGCCTGCTTAGCTGCTCTGATGATTGTTCACAGGCACAAACAAATACACCAACATCAGGCCAGATGAAGGGTTCCTTTCCACCCACATCCCATCTCTGTGTGATAAGAAAATGTTAGTGCATCCGCTGTTCACTGTTTTTCCCAAGTCCTGCAATTAAGGAGCCTTGTCTCTTATTTTTGACACTGAAATCAAGAAGGAGAGTGATCTCCTGCTGAGAAACAGAGGCAAGGGAGGCTCAAGGGTCATATCTCAGGGAACCTGGGAATCCGAAATGTAAATCCTTTAACACCTGTCGTTTATTCCCTCCACTTCAAACTTAAGATTAGTACCCTGGAAACAACTCTATTTTCATTCTCTCAACACACTAATGTTAAAATTATGGTACACCCATATAATAGAATATGGGGCAGATCTTACACAAATGAACTAAATCTATGTAATCTATGCCCTGAAAACAACAACAACAATAACAAAGTGTATCATGGTGCATTTGTGTATATATTTGCATATATTTAAATATAGAGAATAGTGTGCATATCTAGATAAGCTTATCTATACACATAGAACATTGTGGAAGGATACATAAAAAACTTCACACCAGCCACCTCAGAGTGGGAGCCAAGGTGATATATATTTTGTTGTGTTACCGTATATTCTTTGTTCCTTTCGACATTTCACCACGTGCAAGTGTTAAATGCTCCATGTTTTGAAAGCTAGATAAAAAGGAATAAAAAAAATGCTGCTGCTAAAAGCATCTTCATCATATCACTAGTGCTCCACTCTCTCTCTCCTCTAGAATCCAGCCAACCACTCCTCCGCCCCATCTGTATCACATTCAAGCTTGCCTTTGTTCTAGTTTCCAACTATCTGCTCCATCCTGCTCCTCGTTGTGGGTTGCCATGAAGGTCACACAGCAGCCTGTCTGCTGGCATGATGGGGTAAGCATCCAGAGAATAATACCTCCTCTCTCACTTCCTAAACCAGCTGGCATCCTACTTGGCACTAACTGATTAGAGGGGGGTTCCAAGGATGACCCAGAATACCCTTTCCACGCTAAAACTTTAAACCAAGTCAAAGGCAGTATTATTCTACACTGGGGTCATTAACACCTACAAATGGTACAGGCTAAAAATATGATGATGCCAAGAAACACTTAGATATTAACGGCGAAAGCTTCATTTTGAGTTATGAATATCATTAAGCACTCTGCAGGGAGAGGTGAAGAAAGACTGGAGACAGGTAAATGCCAAACCAGTTTTGCAAAAAATGAAAATAATGTAAGTTCTGAAAAATACAAATGAGTTTGGCCCAGATATTAACCATTGGTTCAGTAAAAAGTAGACATGTGGTTATTTAGAAAATGACATGGTGATCACTAGGAATAGGCCTGGGATCACAAAGGGACTAACCTTGCCAGGCTGTCCTGGTTCCATAACTCAAGGTGGGAAGGATTTTAGATCAAGGAAACGTAAGAGAATATCTGAATCACATCAAGGCTTTTGATAGATGCTTTAATAAAACCCTTGTAGAACATGGAGCAATGTGGGCTGGATGGATTAACTGACTTAATAGCTAAACCCCAGAGGTGTTTGTTAATGAATGAAAGACAACCTGGAGAGGAGTTTTCTTGGAATATGTATGAGAGCTCTGTTCTCAAACTAATCCTGTTCAACAGATTTACTAATAACTTGGATAAAGATGAAGGAGGCATGGGTCATCAAATTTGTCTATGACTACAATAAACAAACAAAAAAAATGAAACCTAAGAACTGACAATCCTCCTCGTTTCTACAGAGAAAGAAACCTTTGCTCAGTATTGGGCATATTTGGTGTCGATAAATCATCTGATGTTGACTTGGAGCATCATGATGAGGGCTGAAAAATGTGAGAGAAGCTTAACTGACCCATACATGAAAATATATAAGGCTCTTTAGGAAGAAAAGGATTCTGTGAAGAATGAACAGTAGCCTGGGAGGGGAGAGGAAGTGAGGAGAGCTGCCATGTAGAGGGAAGGCCGTGAGGATGGGGATCCTGGAGGGACATGAGCATCAGTCACCAAAAGAGGTCTTTAGGAAGGCTTTAAGCGGGTATGATGCGATGCTTTCTTTTGATACCCCAGCAAGAGACCATCAGTATATGACTTTGTAATTCTTCAGTCCATTGAAAAGGTTGATTTTGCACTTCTCTGGGATATATCATCAAGTTGTGATGAATTTTAAGGCAGAAACAAGAAGCTCCTGTTTAACTCAGGCTATAAGTGAATGATTAAAGCTTAGCAACATAGAATATACTATCTGTCCAAAGTAATTTTGTGTGCTGAAATTAGGAGGAAATTTTAACAAAATGAAGTGTAATATGGATACAACCACAGCTCTATATATTAGTATAAAGAACAAATTTGAAACAGGATGAGGGAGAGGTGGTCACATTTTCTTAAAAAGTACAAGCTAAAGTTGACAATAAGCTACCAATGTGAGTCAATGGAGAGATGCTGCCAAAGTCAATGAAAGTGCAAGGTATGTTAATAGACAATGGACTCCCAGAGAAAGGGGTGCTAATCTTCCTGCTCTACTCTGAGATAGCTAAATCATACCTGGATTAAGGCTCCACATTTTAAGATTAATTTGATCACATTCAAGAGAGAGTGGCCAAATTCAAAAGGGACTTAACCCTGTTACATGGAGCAATCAAAGGAAATGGTGATAGCCAGCTTAGATAAATTTATACTCAAGGGAATATGACAGCTTCCAATATCCGAAGAGCTGTCAGCGGGAAGAGCTGTTTTGTTAGCTCCTATAACCTGAAGATATCAATGTAGGGTCAATGAATAGAATTTATCTTATGTAGGGATATGTTGGCTCACCATGGAGAATATTTTTCTAATAGAGCTTTCTGAAGACAGAATAGTTTTTGTTGGGTGACAGTGAGATTCCCATTCCTTGATGTGTTCAGGTAGGAACTAGGCAATTCTTAGGTGAAGATGGGAGTTTAGATTCAATTGAAATGGAATTTTTGGTCTGGAACACTGAGTCTTTGTCTGCCAGAATCGAAGAATAAATCCACGGGCAGAAAATGGTATAGCAAAGGTGGAGATTTATTGAAGAACAAGTACAGATGCCCACATGGGGAGAGGGAAAGAGGCCAAGAATGTACTTCCACATAGGGAGGGGGAAAGGAACCCACAGAGTTCCTTTAGGGGGAAAGGAGTTCCTTTCCCCTATGGCTTATAAAGACTGTGGATCCTGGTGCCTTAATGTCCCCTCTGATTGGTCCCTATTCCCTTGGACTGGTTACTATAGCAACTCCTGGGCTCAAAGGTTGAACCTCACAAAGGACATGTGAGGTTCTAACCCTACTTCTTTTTTGTTTTCCTATTCCCTTTGGGGTGTCTTCTTCTCCTTCTGGATGAAGGGCTTCCTTCTCTTTATTTTGTAAACATAGACCTTTTGCTGTTCCCCTCAATCTATGGAAATGTACCTGTTGCAGCTTTTCAGCTCCCCTATTCCATGGAAATGCACCTTCTGTTGCTCTGCAGCCCTGTGCTTCCTCCATGGTCCCCTTAATTTCCAAAATTTCGCAAGTTTCCTAAAATCTCTCAAGTTTCCTAAAATATTTCTTTTCACTCCCCCCCCCCAAAAAAAATTCCTATTTCACAATAACCTCTGCCATCTCTAAGGGTCTGTGGTTGTAGTTGTTTTGGGTTTTGCTTTGACTCAGTAAGTGTTGACTAAATTGAACTGACTGCTTTGGATATACCTAAAGAAGATAAGCAATGTCTCGCCTAAGACCATTAGAAAAAAGAAAAGTCAGTGATGAAGTCAGAAATATCGTCAAATCAAAGATTGAAGAGAAGGGAATGAACAGACCCAGAGGCAAATTAAACTCTGCCTCTTCTCCGCTCAGCAGTGAGCACCTCATTCACCAGATCTACTATCCTTGCCCAGTGCAGGCCTGTGTGGGTAATTCTCCTTATTTATGCCCACTGGGTGCTCATAAAATCCAGGGCTCTGAATCTTTAAATTTCTTTGGATTTCAAACTTTTCCTTGCTTCCCCGACTACTCAGTCTTTGTTTTTGTGTGTCCAGCTTGCTTTTGTCTTTCTTTCCTTTAGGCAGCCTCTCTCTACACCAAGGGGGATCTTTCCATTCCTCTGTTCCTTGCACATTAGCCTCAGAAACTTTCTATCACTACTAAGGACCTGAAAACCAGACCAAAGATCCTACTATCACAGAGAGGTCACAGATAATGGGCTCCATTGTGTCCTCTCAACCCAGGGACTGTAACCTGGGGGGCTGGAACAGGCTTTTGTCCTTTATCTAACTACATTCCACAAACTCTAAGCAAGGGCTGCTCTTTCATCCTCCAGTTTGTCTTAAAGGACACGAACAATAGCATCCTCACCTCTCCCCTAGAGGAGTTCCTATCAAATGCCCCTCTCTGTGTGGAAGGAGTGTGTGTTTTTTTCTGTGGGAGTTCCAAACTTTCAGTCTAAATATCCCTCAGCCATGTGTAATTATGCCTCCTTCCATATTACTGTCAGTATTATTGACACATCAGTTTCTTCAACAAATAAAACTAAAGCATCCTACCTCTTTCTTTCCAGCAATTTTATCGATGCCTTTCAGGCAAGGTCATAATTTCCTTTTTTGATTTTGCTGCTTATTCAGGCATAAAACTACGAAAACAGAGAATACATCTTAAGAAAGTAAGAAAGAATGAAATGATAATGATGGTAACAATGATAAATATATCTTCCAAACACCAAACCCGGCTATCACAGAATTTCATGGGATTATAAAGGTTTGTGGGTTTTTTATAAGTCATTGTAATTGTAGAGTGAACTATGCCAAGGGAATACTTGTATAACGCACATTAAATTAGGATCATCATTTAAAAAACATTTATGAAGTACCTGCCATATGTCACTGTGCTTTGGATCGAAGCTGTTCCAGGCATAGTCCCTTCCCTCAGGGGTTTTCAGGTGAATGGGGAACAAAACAGTAAACAAATAAGGACAGCAATATGTTCTCTAGGCAAATATAAGTTTCTGCCAGGTAGGGGGTTATAAGGGAAGGAGTGTCAATTCATAAAGCAATTCTTCCTGATTTAGATCCTAATATTATACTTAACTTATAACTATTATTTTCATTAATAATATTTGTTGTTAGAATGTTTTCAAAATAAGTCCATCACAATGAAAATAATAATGTTAATATATGTTCTTCTAAGTTAGAATATCAAATTATAGAAAGTTAATGATAGCAACAATGTTTATCCAGCACTTGCTTAGAATTGCTGATCGCTTTGCCGTTTAGTATCACCCTGAAATGTTCTGCTAGGGAAAAGAACCAGGGACTCTCATTAGCAGGTCCTTCATTTCCATTCATTCATTCTTTTTTATTACAAAGTTTTTAATGATCTTATTTGCTTTATCCAATGATTTATAAATTGGGCAGCATCGCTCTAACATAAAAGGGAGCTTACCTATACATTTTCTTTTACTCATGTGTTATATTAATACTAGAGGCCTAGTGCACAAAATTTGTGCGTGGAGGGGGGCGGGTAGCGCCATGTCCTCCAGCCCAGCCTGCACTCTCTCCAATCTGAGACCCCTCAAAGGATGTCCGACTGCCCGTTTAGGCCCAATCCTACCTGGATTGGGCCTAAACGGGCAGTCGGACATCCCTCTCACAATCCAGGACTGCTGGCTCCCAACTGTTTGCCTGCTTGCCTTCCTGATTGCCCCTAACTGCTTCTGCCTGCCAGCCTGATTATCCCCTAACCACTCCTCTGCCAACCTGATGAATCCCTAACTGCTCCCCTGCTATCCTGTTTGCCCCTAACTGCCCTCCCCTGCAGGTCTAGGCCCCCTTAACTGCCCTTCCCTGCAGGCCCAGTCACTCCTAACTTCCATCCTCTGCCAGCCTGTCACCCTAACTGCCCTATCCTGCAGGCTTGATCACCCCCAACTGCCTTCCCTTGCAGGCCTGGTCCCTCCCAATTGCCTTCCCCTGCTGGCCACCTTGTTGCAGCCATCTTGTGTCCACTTGGGGGCAGCCATCTTTGACCACATGGGGGCAGCCATCTTGTGTGATGGAGTGATGGTCAATTTGCATATTACTCTTTTATTGGATAGGATAGAGGTCTAATGCACAGGTGCGGGCCAGCTGGTTTGCCCTGAAGGGTGTCCTGGATCAGGGCGGGTGTTCCCTTGAGGTGTGGGACAGCCTGGGTGAGGGGCCTGTGGTTGTTTGCAGGCTGGCCATGCCCCCTAGTGAACCAAGCAGAGGCCCTAGTATCTGGGATTTATTTATCTTCTATAATTGAAACTTTATAGCCTTGAGCAGAGCCAAGCCTCCTGCTCACTCCGTGGCTGCAGCAATTTTTGTTGGGATTAATTTATCTTCTATAATTGAAACTTGGTAGCCTTGAATGTAGGCCTGGGTCTGCCAGGGTGGCAGGGAAGCTTGGCTTCCTCCATTGCCGGGGAAACCCAAGACCCCTGCTTGCTGCAGCTCCGTGGCTGCAGCCTTCTTGGCTGGGCTAATTTGCATACTCACTCCTGATTGGATGGCAGGTGTGGCTTGTGGGTGTAGTGGAGTGATGGTTAATTTGTATATTACTTTTTTATTAGATAAGAAGCTATTCTGAGCTCCTACTATGTACCACATTCTAGGTTTGGGGGATAAAATGAAGCTCAAGACAGATGAGGTCCCTGCTCCTCTGCAGAGTGCACTGTGGATGAGGCAAGAATGAACAAGTTACATGAACAAATAAGATAATTTCAGGTAGAGGTTAGTTCTATGAAAAAAAATTTAAATTGTGTTGCAGTGGAGGAGGTACACAGGTTAGAAAAGACTTCCCTGAGATGGTAACATCTGGGCTGGACTTGAGGACAAGAAAGAGTCAACCAGGCAATGATGTGGGGAAAGGAAGCAGCTAGGGCCCTGAAGGTGGGACTTAGAGGATGAATGACACTTGCTTCCAAAGAAGGCAAGCTTTGGGAACCATGAAAGAGCTAATGTGGGCAGAACTGCAAGGGAAAGACACAAGCCCTTATAAACATCCAAACCCACACAGAGTAATATAGCTGGGAGAGATAAAACAGAAGAGAGTGAGGGAAATAATGCATAGCTGCAGAAAGATCTTTGGGCAAAACAACTTCTTATGCCATGTGGACCAAGCCTGTTTCCATAAAAGTTACATAGACTGAGGCACAGAGAGATACTGACAGAGTGATGAAATGAGGATGGAAGATGCTGATTACAATAGGAGAAATGGAGACTGTGTAGTTAGGAAGTTTTGTCTGCCAATAAAAAAATACCCATCTTGCTGCTTAAACAGTAAGTACATTTAATAGCCTGGAGGTAGGTGGTTTGTGGTCTAGGGCGGGTACTTCGTGAGGTTATTAAAGACCCAGTCTCTGTGCCTCATTCTTAGCAAGTTGCCTGTTGCTGTCAGACTCATTTCCTCATGGTCAAAATCAGCTCTAAGCAAACTCTCCACATAATTATGCCATAGCCCCCATGCCCTGTCCATGGGGAATACAAGCACTCAAAATCCCCCCAGTGGATCTGAAATCAAAGCTAGCACCAAACACTATATGTACTCCATTTCTTCCTAGACAGTAAATTCTCACTCAATCATCATAGATAGGATCCTGGAAATGGCAACTTTCAGCGAAACAATGTAGAATGAAACCACTTTTACCTCAGGCTAAGTGATAGAAACAAGAGTTAAGTTTCTATGGTATATTTCTGGTCATAAAAACATTACCAACCTTCTAAATAAAGACCCCCACATTTCTAATATTAAACATTAAAATAAATGTGAGCTGTACCACCACACTAACCTGATAACTGAGCCGGCTACTAAGTGACTAACAGGCAGTAGCATCTACTTCATGGAGATTCGGACAAAGGGATGAGTCATGTTGGGTCAAAATGGTACGAGATTTCATCACATATCTCAGAAGGGGCAAAGATTTAAAACATATGAATTGTTTATTTCTTGATATTTCTATTTAATGTTTTTAGGCCGCGGTTGACCACAGCTAACTAAAACGAGGGAAAATGAAATGGTAGATTGGGGAACCACTGTATGTAAGACCAAGACCAGAAGAGAGGGGTAGGGGTGGCAGGGAGCTCTCTGGGGGGCTCTCCCTTTGGCTGGTGAAATCTTAGAGTGCTTCTGCATGCCAGGCTGGCCACACTGGTCACACTCGGTGGAAGTGACGAAACCTACCTGTCAGGAAGGCTGTGAGGAGCAGAAACTGGCAGAGTGGGCTGTGAGCACCTAGCAAGACTCTCTGGGGATGCAGAGTGTACACATTAACAGTACTTTTTGCTCTGTGTCTTTTTACTTTTCTCACTCTTCTAAAATACATACAGTTGCGCATATATTATAATATACACAATACATTAAACAATAGCATCTAGCCCTGGCTGGTTTAGCTTAATGCATAGAGTGTCGGCCTGCGGACCGAATGGTCCCAGGTTCATTTCCGGCCCAGGGCACAGGCCTGGGCCATGGGCTCAATCCCTTGTAGGGGGTATGCAGGAGGCAGCGATCAATGATTCTCTCTCATCATTGATGTTTCTCTCTCTATCTCCCTTTCCCTTCCTCTCTAAAATCAATATATTTCAAAACAATAGCATCTAGATAACTTACACATAGATACATGTGCATGTATTGGGAGTGCTCACAAAATTTACTGATAAGGGTCCAGCTGTTTTTTAAAAACAATTTGAAAACACCTTCCAAGGAACATACTGCATACAAAGCACTTAGCCCAGGACTGGGCGTGGATGGAGTCCTCAACAGTGTGGTCCCTGAGCTGCCTTTCAGATGCATTAGGGTTGCAATTCTTAATGGCAAGGTCAAGCATCTCACCGCCCTTCCTGAATCCATTCTCAAAATGCTGCGTATCATGTGCTCTTTTCCCGCTTCAAATCCCTCTCCCAGAAAACAGGATTACAAGCACCGTGCAATGCGTGCAGCCCCAAGGAGTCCTTATCACGCAGCCTCCCAACCCCTGGATTTCCTTCTCTTTCCACCTGCTGTCTAGCTTTTGAATGTTTGGGGCAGGTGGTCGTTTCCATGAGGGGGTGAACAAGGGCGTGGAGGAGGGGCAGCCAAGCCAGGGAGGGGACTGGCAGCCCCTGAAATAATGAGATTCTGGGGTTTTCTGTGCAATTCATTTCTCTCTGTGACCCCTGCCTTCCATTAGCATCCCATCTGCCCTCATCTGTCTTTGCAGGTAGTCAAGGCTCTTTTAAGAAGATTTTTTCCTCCTCCCAGCATCACCTCTGCAATGGACAAGAGACAATGACCGAGTGGGGCACAGGTAGAGAAATAGAGTCACAGGGTCACCAAGTGGCTCAGCTAGAATACACCCACAAGTCCTGACACCTGACCGAAATCACTTTTCTCATTAAAAGCACAAAGATAAAGACTCCTTTATATATATGAGGCCCTTGAATATTATCCATTCCCATAGGTTATACTAACTGCGAAGCCACTGTTCGCCTATTTAATTTAATCTTTCCCCACCACCTGAAGCTTTGGGCTTTGGCTTTAAAAACCCACATTAAAGTCTCACTTTTAATGATTTGACCGCTCTCCTTTTGCTCCCTTTAAATGAGCTGCCGATAAAGGAAGAAGACTTGCCTAAGAAATAAGAAATAAACCCCCTGCACAGTGTAGGCCTTTATGCTACGCTGTCCTGGCTGGAGCCCCTCTCACACGAATTGAGAGATAATGCTAATGGAATTACACTGTGACTGGATCTGCCGCAGAAAGATAAATACCAAAGCAGGGCTAGGCCCTTAATCAACAATAAGCCCCCTACTTGTCCTGAAACACACACACACACACGCACACACGCACACATGCACGAAAACCTGAGGCCTTGGTGTGCATCGTGTATCACTGCCTTGATGCTACACTCCATTCCATTTAGAGGAGGTCCTACATACACACTTCTGAAAGCAAATTAAATTAGTAAGAGTGGCCCACCCAACACATGTTTACGGTGTCACAGATAGGACCATGGCAAACCTCTCACAAGATAAACTGTCCCTGGATTCATTCAGAGAGATGATATGGAGCTTATCTGTTTTGTTTGGGCTCCGTTTTAACAAGATAAAATAGTTGGGCCCTATGGTCTGCCACTGGTGAAGCTGTTGAGTACACAACTGACATGCAGTGTGGGCTGTTACGGAATATGGAGTGGCAGGTGACGGCTGGCTGGCGTCCCTCCCTCCCCGCTCACCCTGCTCCACCCAAGTGGGGTTAGTGACACCTGCAGAGCACAGGTCCGAAGTCCTAGCTCAGACTGGGTCCAAAGACATCCATAGAATGGCATTGTGTTATCTCTTAGGCCGCATGATGGGTCCTGATTCCTTCTAAAATTGAAATAAATGTAGTGACAACTCCCCAGGTAACTGCTCACACCCCAGTGCATCAGTAAGAGCTTGTTTTATAAGCAGCAAAAATGGGTTCTGCCTCTCAAACAAAAGTGGGACTTAGTGGAAGGACATCAGAGATTCACAAGAGTGGGAAGTTCTGGGACATGAGCCAGGAGAAGGCCCAGGGAGCCACCTGCAGGGGTGATGTTCCTGGGTGCTGCTTCATATATGTGGCATCACTCACTTGGGGATAAGGCCTGGGAAGATGGTCCAATGGGCTGAGTCTATATCTTATGTCCACCCTGGCTCACTGGAGACAGGAGGAGGGTCTGCCCTTTCGGTTCCCAGAGTGGGAACAGTACTTTTTGCCAAGAAAACGCTACACAATAGGGGACACCCCAAGAGGAAAATAGGTGCTAATGAATAGAGGTTGAAAGGTGGGTACCCCCAGACTGGCAAAGGACTCTTACACTAGGACTAAAGAACACCTGCTTGGGCTCCTGGTGTAGTCTGAGCATCGGGGAGGAAACAGTTTGCAATAATGAGAAGATACCTTGACTGTGAATCAATGACTCAGAGCTGTGCTTGGGTGTCTGCACCAGGCAAGTCTCTTCCAGCTGAGGCAAACCCACTTCTCTCTGCCACTGGTCCAGGTTGACTTGTGTCCCCCTAAAATTCATGTACCTCATGTAACCTCCAGTATCTCAGAAAGTGCATTTAATGGGAAATAGGATGTTGCAATGTAATTCGTTAACACGAGATCATATAGGAACAAGGGAAAACTTGGAAACACATACAGGGAAAATGCCATGGTCTCCATAATTGGAGTTATGCTGCCATAAATCAAATAATCCCAAAAGCTAAGAGGGCAGACTGCAATAGATCTTTCTGTGGAGCCTTCAGAGGGAGCACAGCTCTGCTGACATCCTGACCCCAGACCTCCAGCCTCCAGAACTGTGAGACATTTCTATTAAGCCATGCAATGTGTGCTACTTTGTTTTGGGAGTTCTAGGAAGCTAATGCACTGGTCTTTCATAAGAGGAGTGCGTTGGAGCAGATCTGTGACTTTCTGAGACCTGAACTTGAACTTCCTCAGCGTCCTACAAGTTCTTGGCAGCAACCTTTCAAAACCATGAGGCCAGGTAATCTCCAAGTTCCTTCTAGCTGTCTCTAATTAAAGCCCTTTTCAGTTTTGACAAAAGCAGTGCTCAAAATGTTAGAAAGAATGTACCAGGGACATTTTCTTCTCTGGCCCTGCGGATAAGCTAGTCTTGTAATTGGCCCCATGCAGATCTCTATACCACACACATCCACCCTACTGACAGCCAAGGAGCCCTGGGACAATGAGGTTCCTCATCCAGAGCCTGGAAAGCTGGCAGATGTTTGGTCTAGTCCAGTGACATTTCTTCTCTGACAAGTATATCTTCGCTGGGTGTGGGTCCTGGAGACTCAGTCCCCTTCTAGACCCTTGTCATCACCTCCAGTTCCAGAGTGGATCCACCAGACGAAGGGCTCTGTGAACTACCTTCCTCCATTAACCCCCAGCATCCAGCTGCTGTGTCCAATGCTCCATAGAACAATAGACACCAGTGTGAGGTGTATGTGATGTTCTTGTTTCTACCTTTACACAGAGATAGAAGGATCAATATATTCCAAATATTTGGGGGTGCCGGGCACAGTGCCAGGCCCAATCATGTGCCTACCAGCAGCCTCTGTGTGAGGTCATTACACTGTGGACTAGTTCTTTATTGGTCTATCAGTCCCCTATGCCAGACTGACAGCTCCATGAGAGTAGGGGCTGCTATGCTCTCAGGTTTGAGTCCTCAGATCCAGGTGGATGCACCATAGGTGCTGCAGAGTGGAGTCCAAAGAGCTACCTTGTTCCTAAAGCCTAATCAGTATAAAACCAGGAAACAGCACTTTCCCAACATCCAGACTCAGTGTCAGCACAGAGAGGAAGCCTTGTCCAGCTACACCTGATTTCCCTCCCACATCAGTAGGTCTGCAACTCAGAGAGAAAGAGAGATCTTCAAGATACAAGGAAAAGAAGGCTGACATTTTTCGTTCCTCCAAGTTTTGTTATAAAGTTGCCTCATACATATATAAACAGTTTAAAATTTTCTAAATTAAACCCATGAATATCTTCTTCCTATAACCAATGATTGTTATCATTTTGGCATATTTGTAGACATCATAGAATTTCACTTCTAGATACTTTAGCACCCCGCCCCCCCCCCCCCCGGAGAATCAAGTATTATCCTACTTACCAGCAACCATTATCACACATAATAAAATCCTATCTAATGAAAGAGTAATATGCAAATTATGCAAATTGACCATACCTCTGCTACACCTACCAGCCATGCCCACCATCCACACCCACCATCCATGCCCACCAGCCAATCAGAGTGAGTATGCAAATTAACCCAACCAAAATGGCTATGGCCACAGAAAGCAGGACGGCCACCTGGGTTGCCCCTAGTGATGGAGGAAGCCAAACTTTCCACAAAGCCTGGCCAGCCTCCACTTAAGGCAACAAAATTTCAATTGCTGTGGGAGCAGAAGGCTTGGCTCTGCTCCAGGCTACAAAGTTTCAGTTGTAGAAGATAAATAAATCCCAGATACCAAGGCCTCCTCTTAGGTTGCTGGGGGGTGTGGCCAGCCTGCAAACCACCACAGACCCCCTCGCCCAGGCCATCCTATGCTACAAGGGGACACCCACCCTGATCCAGGACACCCTTCAGGGCAAACCAGCTGGCTACCACCCGTGCACTAGGCCTCTATTCTATCTAATAAAAAAGTAATATGCAAATTGACTATTACTCCAACACACAAGATGACTGCCCCCATGTGGTCACAAGATGGTCACCACAAGATGGCCAGCAGGGAAGGGCAGTTGGCAGGGACCAGGCCTGGAAGAGAGGGCAGTTGTGGGTGATCAGGCCAGCAGGGGAGGGCAGTTGGGAGGGACCAAGCCTACAAGTGAGGGCAATTGGGGGTGATCAAGCCTGCAGGGGAGGGCAGTTAGGGGTGACCAGGCTGGCAGAGAGGATGGAAGTTAGGGGTGACTGGGCCTGCAGGAAAGGGCAGTTGAGGGGACCCAGGCCTGCAGGGGAGGGCAGTTAGGGGTGACCAGGCCCATAGGAGAGGGCACTTAGGGGCAAACAGGCTGGCAGGGGAGCAGTTAGGCATCAATCAGGCTGGCAGGGGAGTGGTTAGGGGGTGTGATCAGGCTGGCAGGCAGAATTGGTTAGGTACAATCAGGAAGGCAGGCAGGTGAGCAGTTGGGAACCAGCAGTCCTGGATTGTGAGAGGGATGTCCGACTGCCCGTTTAGGCCCGATCCAGGTAGGTAGGATCGGGCCTAAACGGTCAGTCGGACATCCCTTGAAGGGTCCCAGATTGGAGAGGGAACAGGCTGGGCTGAAGGACACCCCCACCCACCTGTGCATGAATTTTGTGCACCAGGCCTCCAGTTAATAATAATTCCATAACAGTATCTAATATCAAATCTATATTCAATTTTACCATCATCCCAAGGAATATTTTGCACTGTTTGTTTCTAAGCAGGTCCAATCAAAGTGTACACACTCTGTTTGGTTGTTGTTTCTTAGTCTCCTTTAACTCAGTATAGCCTTCCAACTCCTTTTCCTTCATGATGATGCCTTTTTGAGGAATCCAGGCTGACAGTTTTATGGGAGGTTTTGTTCTCCACCTGTCTGTTTCCTTGTGGTGTAGTTTGACTTGTCCCTCTATAAGCTGGAGACAGCTGTCATCACGATCTATCAAAGACTGAATGTGACCTGAGGTCAGAGAGTAACAGGGCTAAATGCTCCTGCTCAGGCTCATCTGGCCCCTCTCTGCACCCTGTGCGGGCTCTATGCCAGTGAGCCCACCGTGGCCCTGCCTGGTCACTGCGCCAGGACCACCAAGAGCAGCGGCGGGCCTCTTCAGGCCCCGTGGCCTCTGAGCTTGAGTGAACACAGCTGGAAACACACGTGCAGGGCTGCAGAAGATTACAGAGATTTACAGGTTTCTCCGTGATTTATGTCCCCTTAATAAGGGCTTTTACGCTTTAATTAAAAAGTTACAGAAGTTGTCTTTACTTCTGAAAAATGTGTTTATGGTTGACTGCCTGGGTGAATTAAGCAGCGTCAGATCCCTGGCTTGGTTCCATGCTAGACTCCTAAACTTGCTTTCAGGGTATGGGGAAGGAGGTCAGTGAGAAATACCATTAAGAAGGGAGGCTGTGACAACTTTCATTACTTTTTGATGATCATGCAATAATTTTACACGATAAATCATCTCATTACATCTGCAAATTCAGAGGCAGAATCTGAATACCACAGTCCTAAAACATACACACACACACACACACACACACACACACCAAAAACAGCATGAGAACCTGATTTAAAGGGACTCACCTCTTCGTTGAGGAAGCAAGATGAAATTTTCTGTTTTGTTGCTCATTGTTTGGTTGGTTCTCGGGTCACACTAACTATGTGTGGTGTATGTTGTGCAGGGCTTTCACCTGCGCCCGTGTACAGCATGGAGCCAACCTCAGCATCTTCTGAACCCGGATGTGGCCAGACTGGCCGACTGTCTGGGTTGGCTGCCTCCGGTATCAAGACGTCTTCTTCTATTCCCTATACAGGATTGTCATCCCTTGCCTTGCATTCCCATTGGAAATAATTTCAATATTCACTTTTATTTTTTTCTATCAATCTTGGAATTCTATTATTTATGCCATGCCTATCTCCCTCACTGGTGTAGGGTTGTCTCCTATACAATCTCACCTCTCTAGCTCCCACTCAGGGAGAAGTTACTACACCAGGATTTGTGTGCCCCTATTTTACCATGAGCAGAATTGTTCTAAGAAGTCTAAATCACTTTATTCCACTTTTTAAATGAATATGTATATCTCCTTCTACTAAACTGTAAGCTCTAATAACCATAATATGATCATTTATTTTCTTCTATTCTACTAGACCTTAGGTTAAAGAATTGAGTCAACCATACTCCCAGTTCATAACACATTCATTCATGCATGGTCTCTTCATGCACTCATTCATTTGTGCTTGCATTTATTCCCTTTATTCCCCACTCCCAAACTGGCTGCCACTTTAATGAAGTTAATGAGGTTCTTATGTTTATATGCATTTTATAAAGTACATATATTTTATGCACATGGAATTTTATTTATATAAATAAATAATGTCATATGCTTCATTATATATGCACACATACATATACATAGATAGTAAAAATTTACTATTCCTTATAAGTTTGGTAGAATGAAACTTTAAAACTATCTAAGCCTGGCCTGGCTGGTGTGGCTCAGTTGGTGGGATAGTCAACCAGTATACCACACCAAAAGGTTGAAGGTTAGATCACCGGTCTGATCAGGGTACATGTGGGAGGCAACCGATTGATGGATAAACAGGGCAAAGAACCCAATGTCTGAGCTTAACTTTGACTTTGGGGATTGGTAGGCAAGAGAGGAGTTCAAAGGAGTTAGGATGGCTTTATGCTCTTAAATGTAAGCTGCATCCAGAGCAACCATGACCAGACATGTCACCAGTAAGAAGAAAACAGAAGATGATTTTACTGAAAGCTGTCTATGTGCCAGGTACTGTCTCTATCTCTTTCTCTCCCTCTTTTTCTCTCTCTCCCTTCTCCTCTCTCTAAACACACACACACACACACACACACAAAAAAAAAAAAAAAAAAAGCAAACAAATGAATGAACAAAAAACCCTATCTGAGCCTGAGATAATATTCCAATTTTTAAAAATACTTATTGGTATAATTATCTTT
Organism: Lasiurus cinereus; assembly: GCA_011751065.1. Lineage (NCBI taxonomy): Eukaryota > Metazoa > Chordata > Mammalia > Chiroptera > Vespertilionidae > Lasiurus > Lasiurus cinereus. The sequence continues at coordinate 53,569,526 of JAAGEH010000307.1, read as the reverse complement.
TCTAATTTTTTATTGTACCAATTTTGGCATTTTATTTTCTTTAAAATGTATCCATTACATCTATTATTATGTCTAGTAGGATCTATTATTATGTCTAGTATGTCAGAATGTGCTTATTATTCTGATCTCTGCTCTGTCTACAGTTATTTCTATTTTCACTCCACACTTTATTTCATCTTCTCTTATATCTTAACCAGTGTTTTCAGAGGTCTGTTTTACCACAAATATTTACCATTTTACCAAATCTTTTGGTTTTGTTAATCTTCTCCAATTTTTAATTTCATGTTTAATTTTCCTATTATATTTATTTCATTTATTCTTGTTTCTTTGAGTGAACACCATACATCTTTTTTTTACTATATTTTACACTGAGCACATACCTAGTACATAGAAGCTTTTTATAAAATGTTTATTGAATAAGTGAATTGTAAATACATTGAGATTAGATAATGTCTCTTCCATCTTCATAGTCTTCAAATAACCTAGTATACCACCTACACATGGGAGGCCTCAGCAAATACTAGTACTGTATACCCTTTCCTAAAGGAACTTCTAAAGGTCATTTAATTGAGCTTCTGATGAAAAATAAAAGACATTTCTGATAGTGTGGTAGAGACCACTAGCAGAATTAGTGATGCTCTAACCCACTGGTTCTCAACCTGTGGGTCGCGACCCCTTTGGCGGTGGAATGACCCTTGCACAGGGGTCGCCTAAGACTATTGGAAAACACCTATTTCCCATGGTCTTAGGAACCAACACACAGCTCTTCGGTGTAGCAAAATGTAGCAATGTAGTTTACTGTTGTCATATTAAGACTGTTACCCATGCTACACCACGATTCAAGACAAAATTTCATTTATATGTAATTAGAAATAAATATTTCACAATATATAATTACATATTGTTTTTGTGATTAATCCCTATGCTTTAATTATGTTCAATTTGTAACAACGAAAATACATCCTGCATATCAGATATTTACATTACAGTTCATAACAGTAGCAAAGTTACAGTTATGAAGTAGCAACAGAAATAATTTTATGGTTGGGGGTCACCACCACATGAGGAGCTGTCTTAAAGGGTCGCGGCATAAGGAAGGTTGAGAACCACTGCTCTAACCTTTTCTTCTTCCATGACAGAACCCCTCCTTTTAGCTAGCCACACACCATCTGGAATCAAGGCCAAGTGAGTATGTCCTGGCCAACGGGATATAAGTGAAAATGGTGGATCCACGCTGAGGAAGTGTACTTCTGGGAAGGAGATGTATTTTTTCTCTCTCCCTTTCTTTATCTCAAATTCTGGAATGTTGATACAAAGGTTGGGGTTCCAGATTAGGTGGTGACCTTCTGGGTGGAAGCACACATGACAGATAAATGAGATAAAATGTCTGGGTTTTTCCCAGCAGGATCCATCCATGACAGGCTTTGAGGAATGTTATTGGACTTCTTTGTAAGAGAGAAACCTCCTCTCTTGTTTAGGACACTGTTTTCAGTCATTTGGTGGGAAGGGGCTTCTGTCACATGTAACTGAACATATTAACTGCTTATAGTAGCATTAGATTAGAACTGACTCAATGGGTACATGTTGATACTTTTCTAAAGCATGTCCTTCCTCACACAATACAGACCTAAGAAAGGAATGTTGAAATCCCCATTTCACACCTAGGAAAAGCAGTGAGGGAGCCCAGACCAAGCTCATCTCTCATTCTTACTCAGATTCAACGCACTGCCCAAATTTACGTCTTTTAAACCTCTTCTAAATCAACTAGCAAAGGGCTCATCTCAAGGGTTCTTATATTAGAATGCTCTAGTATTTCTCAGGTGACTTCCCAACAATTTGTAGCCTCACTGATTGCCTGGGAAAATTCCAGGTAAACCTCACTTTTTCAGACTCTGGTGTTTTCCTTCTCAGGCTGGACTCTGTGGCTAGCTAGGCAACCAGGTTGGCAGTTCTTTTCAAGAAGCTCAAACACAAAATAAAAGTATGAAAGCCTTGTCCACTCTATGTGACTAATGACCGTGACCCTAAAGTACTGCTTTTATTGGTCCTCTGTGAGTTGTGAGTTGGGATCCACACTCAGCATGATTTTGCATACTACAGAGCAATCTTCATGGATGATACCTAGATACTATGTAACCTATAAAATCTAATGGCCATGCCACCTCTGTCTCATTACCAGCTTCTTTATGTCCTTATGGTTTCTTTGCTATTACCAGGGGCTTCTTGTAGTGTTCTCTCTTAGGCGATATCATTATCAATGATCAATATCAACCTGGATGGACCCCAGACCCATACCGAAAAGAGATAGATTATTCTAGGTACACACAAGGGTTATAACTCCAGGACAGCAGGGTCTGGATATATAAGGCAAAGAATTCAATGTCTGAGCTTAACTTTGACTTTGGGGATTGGCAGGCAAGAGAAGGGTTCAAAGGAGTTAAGATGGCTTTACACTCTTAAATTTAATCTAGGTCAAGAGCAGCCTCTGGCCAGGCATCTCACCAATAAGGAGAAAAAGGAAGAAGATGATTTTACTGAGAGCTGTCTATGTGCCAGGCCTGCCAGGCCCTGTACCCGGCACCTTCACATATATCTCTTGTTGAATCCCAGGTTCAGTTGAAAGGCAGTACAATGCAATTATTAGCTATGAGTAACTTATGTTCATGAGATTCAAGTAAAAAGAGGTAAAATCATTTTTACTTAATAAGGATGAATAAAGATATTCAACTATGCTTATCACATAAGCTCTCAATAACTACTTGCTGGCTATTATCATTAATCATCACAGTAGACTTTAAAATGGACTTTATTATGTCCAGTTTGAAGTTATGGAATTTTTTTAAAATATATTTTATTGATTTTTCACAGAGAGGAAGGGAGAGGGATAGACAGTCAGAAACATTGATGAGAGAGAGACATCGATCAGCCACCTCCTGCACACCCCACACTGCCCGCAAGCAAGGTACATGCCCCTGACCAGAATAGAACCCAGGACCTTTCAGTCCGCAGGCCGACGCTCTATCCACTGAGCCAAACAGGTCTAGGCTGAAGTTATGGAATTTAAGAGTCAGATATTTAAAATAACCTCACAAGGTCAACTGTTAATAAATAAAGGAACCAGAATTCAGTTCTGGGTTCATCTAACTCCAACCTCCTAGCTCTTTGCCCCCGTCATCTTCCAGAAAGCTAGTCCTTCCCTAGATGATTGTTTTAGACACCATTTAGCACTTCTTATGAAAAAAGCACTTGCTCTCAGGGTCACTAATATAGTTAGTAGTTATGCCACTCAATAGAAATGACTGTTGGCCTTTGAGGAGATGACAACTGCTCACAGGACCTCTCCCCTCTGACTACAACATCAACTAAGATAGAATTGGACAGGAGTTAAAAAGGAATAAAAATATTGTGTTCTTTTTTTAACTGGTAAAATAGAGGACACAGTTTAGATCCAAGACCAGCAGAAGTTACCTATTCTTTCTTTCCAAACCCTAATTCTGGTGTTCACACACAGGGAAAGTTCACACACATGTACCCAGCCCTGGTATAAGGGCATATGAAAGAGCCCAGAGACATGGGAATCCGTCTTGATGTAGATCCCGCCCCTGGGGACAGATGGACAAAGAATGTCACACTATCACCTGCCAGCAAGAGGTAGAAAGATGCTTCTTCCTGATACTATCAGAAAGTGTTGGTACAATTCTATGAATCAGAAGAAACATGGAAAAAGAAAATCTCTCCTCTACCATAACCCCAAGTTCCCAATACACATGCTCATCAACCACTTACAACCAATCAATCAATACAAAAATAAAAGAAATCCCACCAGTACCCAGAAAAGAGCTGTTAGCCTTGAAATGAAAATATTAAAAATGTTTTCCTTTTTTTCTATGCCATGTTTTTACTCTACTCAGAGCTACTCGTCCTTCAAATAGCTCCCACACTAACACGATTGGTAGTTTAAATGTCTAGAAGAACCAGCACAGAACACTGAAATCTGTATTCTCTCTGGGAAATAAAAACTAAAATGGACTGCAGAGAGTTTGGTGGAATTAATTTCACAATGGAAAGAGAGGAGTGACGTTGCTTCAGTCTCTTGGTTGATAAGGTCACCCGAATCCCATGCTGGGAATTACTCCTCTGCAAATCACTTCTGCCCAGCTACTCTGCGGCCCTGAGTTGCAGATAATCCAGACAGTGATTGTGTCTGGTCTCCGAGCAGTAGCTTCACTGACCTCCTCTAAGAGTATTTTGATACCAGTTGTGTATACAGGAAGAGGCACAGGAGCCCAGCCCCAAGACATGCCAGCTCTGTGACCACCTTGAGGCCAGGATTCAGCCGTGCAGGTAAACAAACATCCTGGGTAAAGAGGCCCCTGCTGAAAGTATAGTCTCTGCCACAGGAGAGGTCCCCATGTCCCCTGGCCCAGTTCATACAGCACATGGGCAGGCAGGGCCTGTTTGAAGACTTGGCAGATGGGATAGCCGACTGCCACCAAGTGCACTAGACTCCCAGCTGCAAGGCTGGCCAAAGTCTTTTATAATTTTTCCTTGGGTGTGGTTTTGTACTTTTTAGAATATATCACACCAATTAGTCCATTGTTGGCTACCAATTCATTCTGGTCGTGGGAAAATCACTTAATTTTGAGCTTTAGTTTCACACAGATCTCAGTTAAAACCCTGTATGAAGTACCTATTGATGAGTAAATTGCATGATCACTCCAAGCCTCTGATTCTACACCAGTACATGGGGAATGCTAATGTGTATTTTGCAAGGTTCTGATAAGGATTTAAAATGTAACACATAAAATACACAGCAGACTATCTGATTTTATTAGTTTCTGATGGGTTATCTGCCCAGCTGTGTCCATCACTGTGCACCATCCATACTGAGAAGTCCCCTTGTGTCTCCATCTGCATGGTCCAGGAGTGGTCGCCAGTATACCTGAATATAGTTTGATTCTGAGATCTGGAGTGGAGCCACCTAATCGAAGGCAGGCCAGTATGAGTCCCTTCACCCAAGATTGGCATTGGATGGGGGCTGAGAGATGGGTCTTTCTCAGAATAGAGAGGACCCTGAACACCCATGAGCTCTGATGGAGACCATGTGCTCTGAAAGCAACTGGAGAAGCTGGTCTTCAAAAAAGGAGAAGAGCAGCACATACTGTATACAGAGAGGAGAAGAGCCAGAATTCAGCCAACTCTCAGCCTCTGCCTCTAATTCATCTCTTCCCTTGGGCTCCATGAACTCACACCCCAAAAGCCTCATCATAAAGTTCCTTTCTTGTTAAAGTTAGCTTGAGCTGGTTCTTCTTGCATGCAATTGATAACAATCTTAATAATCGGGTAAACTGTTGTTTTTCAATAAACAGCAAACACTAACTTGTGTAAAATGAGAGAAATGAATAAATAATGCCAGATTCTTCCCTATGCTCCTACTCTCTTGACTTGAAACAATTATTTATTGGGAATCCCATCTTATTTATATCTCCTTCTGTAATAGCTTAGACCCATACTTATCATTATTCAATAATTCATTCATTTGATAATATATTTCTCTATACAAGGGCAGGGACCATGATATTTCTATGTGCAGATGGCCATTCTCTCATTCTTACTCCCTGGCTAAGACCTTGCTCGCACCAAACTCTATTGCAGCCACTTCCTGGATCCCAGCCCATGAGGTCTTGCACTTCCCTTCTGTCCCATTCTTGGTGCCTTTCTTTGGTTGACTCCAACCCAGGCAGCACTCAGCAACTCAGCCACAGCACCAACCAAGAAAGGGGCACCTTTAAAAGGAAAGCTCCCTGGTGCTCACAATAAAAATAGCTGAAGTTTGGGTCACACACTGAGCACTCCACAGGAATCATCTCATTTAATTCCCACTGCAACCTCTGAGATTGGCATTGTTATTACCCATGTTTTACTGACAAAGAAGCTGAGGCACTGAGAGGAGAAGTAATTTATTCAAGGGCACGCAGTTAGGAAGTGGCAGAGCTAAATCCCAGTCCATGCTGCCTCAGCCGAGGTCCATGTACTTTACCTCTTAACCAGACTAGGCTGGAGCCTTTGAACTACGGTTTGGTTAGGGTATGTGCTACACATATGAAGCCATGTCTGAGTGGCGGCTGTGAGCATTCAGAGAAGGGATCCAGGATGGGCTCATAGAGTAATAACCAGTGGGGATTGGGGGACAAGGAACAGCTGGACTTTGGCCCTGGAGAATGGGTGTGGGACATGATAGATAATAGACAGTTCAAAGGCCCAGAGGTGTGACTTGCTTGGAGGGCTAGTTATAAAGGCAGGTGACATCAGTAGCTATAGCCAGCTCTGGGAACACAGGAAACCAGGAAAATGGTTGGGGTTTGGTTTGTTCATTTGTAATAGGTTGGATTGTGTCCCCTCAAAAGATATGTGCAAATCTTGATCCCCAGTACTTGACTTCATTTGGAAATATAGGCTTTGCGGATGAAATCAAGGTAAAGTGAGTCCATACTTCTATAGGGTGGGTACTAATCAATAGGACTGGTATCCTTACAGGAAGGAGGAAATTGAGACAAAGAGACATAGGAAGAATAGCACATGAAGGTGGAGCAGAGATTGGAGCAATGCAGCAGCCAGCCATGGAGCATCCAGGACTGAGGGCCACCACCCGGAGTAAGAGAGCACCTCCAACAGCTGGAACAATTAATTTCTGTAGTTTTAAATCATCTACTTCGTGAAGTTTTCTTATGTTAGCCAGTGAAATAATAGAAATATATTAGTAGATACATATATAAACATATACATGTACATGTACCATACATATACATATACATATACGAATGTCTCTGCCCCCAGTTCCTGGCACAGAGCTCCTAAAACCCTTGTAATTCCCTAGGTGATAGAGTGCTAGGAGCATCTTTTGTGCTATTCTTTAGCCTTTGACCATGGTTGCTGACCCAGGATTCCTAAGTCCCTTGGAATTTCCTGAGTGATAGGGGCATCTTTTGTTCTAAAGAGGGGTTCTCAGTGGGCTACTGGTGGTTTCAGGATGGGAGCTGGGTACCAGGAAGACCAAGCCCTGATTAGAAGCTTGGAGCTTTCCATCCTCATCCCCTGGAAGAGGAGAGAACTGAAGACTGAGTTAACCATCAACCCTGCCTACCCGATAAAGTCTCTGTGAACTCCCAAAAGGCTTCCAGCTTGTTGGAGGTGCTGGGAGGGTGGCTCACCCAGGGAGTACATGCAAGTTTCATGCCTCTTCCCCATGCCTCCCTTTCTGCATCTCTCCGCCTGGCTGCTCAACTGTATCGTTTATTATACCCTTTAGTAATTATACCTTTTAGTAATAAACTGCTAAACATAAGTAATGGTTCCCCGAGTTCTGGGAACCATTCTAGCAAATCATTAGACTTAAGGAGGCGTCGCAGGAACCCCAATATATAACAGTCAATCAGGACAGTGACAATGGGGACTTGTGTCTGAAGTGAGGGTGGTCTTGCAGGACTGAGCCCTTCACTTGTGGGATCTGACGCTCTCTTCAGGTAAATAGAACCAGAGCTGAAGTGAGTTGTAGGACACCCCGATGGTGTTGGATCATTGCTTGATGTATAGAAAACGCACAGCTCTGGCGTTGGAAGTGAAACTGTGGTGTGAGCCTAAAGGAAACCACGTTGAGTTTTGCTTAGACATAGCCCTGGGAAACGAACACAGTCATCATCAGAGGAACCTCCCAGAACTTGAATAAGACTGAGGTAAAGAGAGGGAAGTTATATTTTAGCAAGCTCAAGCTTAAACGGTGGAAACTGCTGAGGCATCAAAAGATAATGGGCTTTGAAGTAAAATTAGATTCAGTCCAGCCCTCGCTATGCTTTCTGTCTCTCCCTGCAGTCCAGGGGACAAATTCTGTCCTCCCTTCAGTCTCTCCCTCTGCCTCCCGAATGGTCTAAAGGCTCTGAGCACTCTGCCCTTTCTTCTCTACCTTTTCTCCACCTGTAGAACTGGAGAAGACAGTGCTGCCTGCTCCCTGCTCAGGGCCCCTCATTTGTCCCTTCTGTCTCCCCTTCCCTTACACTACCTTTCTCCAAATTGCTTTCCACCTCGTGGCTGAGTGTGTGCTGATTTGCTGGTTTCTGTCTATTTCGCTTCACTAGCATCCAGCTCCTGGAGGGCAACAATGTGTTCTGTTCACTGGTACAACCCCATGCCCAGATTAGTCCTCAAAACATGGCAGGGGTCTGACAAATACCTGAAGAATATGGGAATAGTGGGGAGAGAAGATTAAATGAGATAACATACATAGTGCATCTATACCATAGTAAGGACTTAGTATGTGCCAATCCTGTCCCTTATTCATCCCTGAACATGTCCTACATTTCACAGAGAAATTTTATGCATATCAGAGCGGGAATGTGTTCTGTGCTTTGGCTGACACATATGTAACGTTGAAGTGATCCCACATAATCTATCTATTTTAAAATTTTGTTCTGTTTTCCATTTATTTTAACTGGAAGATATACCTCACATTTTTTAGAAATGTTCTTCATAAATGTATCTTTGGTGAAGAATCAAAGTGGCTCAGGGCAAGGAGGTCAAATGTTACTCTCACATCTAGCAAGACCCCTTCTCTTTGAAATGAATTCTTCCTCCCTTCCTCATCTGGTGGGCATGAGGCCTGCAGCCCCCCCCCCCCCCCCAGTTACAGCCAGGTTTGCTGACATGCAATACATATGTTCTTAAGGATCACCACAAAGCACAAAATTGCACAATGAAAACCATAGCACTTGTGGGAAAGATGGGGTTAGAGGCATAAACACCACATTTAAAAAAAAAAAAGACTCCCATAAAAATGGTAGGTCAATTTTACACTTGTAAAATGGTTTTAAAAATTCATAAATGCTACAGTAAACATGGTACTTTATCTGGAGATGTCCCAATGCTTGCTTGTGGAAATTGGCACCAGAAAGTTTGCAGCTTGTGAGTTACCGTGACCTTGTGCAAAGAAGGTGATCTGGAATCCACAGAAAGTTGTAACAAAGGATATGGATGGGCGTGGCTCAAAGCATGGTGAGTGAACTTAGGTAACCACAAGTGTTTTAGGAGTGTGGTGTGCATTCTATACATTTCTATGCTGCTCAGTTAGCCATGTACAGTTGTTAGTGTGTGTTTTAATCCTACTTGAGGAAATGTTTATTTTCCTTTTTTTCTTTTTACTGATTTTAGAGAGAGGAAGGAACAGAGGGAGAGAATGAAAGATAAACATCAATGAGCGAGAGAAACATGGATCAGTTACCTCCTGTATGTACCCCGACTGGGGACTGAACTTGCAACATTGATATGTATCTGACTGGGAACCAAACCTGCCACCTTTCGGTGCCGGGACAATGCTCCAACCAGCTGAGCCACACTGGCGAGGACTAGCCGTGTATACTTTTCTGCATTCCCCCAGTGTTTCTGCCAGGCTAAATCACACATAAGTAAACGTGAAATTTGTGTTATGCTCAAATTGTTCCCTACGACACCAATTGCATTGGAACCAATTTGCATTTCTGAAACAATCACTATAGCAGAACTGACTGTCTATCCAAACTCACACAGGGAATTCTCAATAGAGCTGGGCATAGTTTATGCTCAACTCTCCTGATTTGCATGGCCACGTCTCATTTCCAGCCTGAGAGAAGATAGGGAAGGGGCAGCATCTGAGATGTGGTAAAAATTTCATTAACCAGGAAGCAATTCGAAACCTCGTATATTTAGAATTAGTGGTCTTCAACTTTTAGAAGAAGCCAATCACAAGAAACAAGCTGATATGTGGAAGTTAGCCAAGTAAAATCAAGAATGTGTCCCGGAATGAGATTTACCTATCCCCTGAGCCTTCCACACCTGTGATCGTGTGTAATAAAAGTTGGCATTTGGAATGGGGACTCTGAATCGTGATCCTGAATGCTTTCTGCATCACGAATCAAGAGTAAACAGTGCTCAGTGCGCAAACAGCTTAAGGAAGGAAAACAAACCAAAGTCTTTGAAAAGGAGGTTAACAAGAATAACCAAAACAAGGATTTTTATAATCCACTCAACCAGAAAGCCCATTCCAGTTCCCACTGGTTGGCCTGTGGAGGCCCACAAGAGTTGTGCCCTCCAAGTCTGTGAGAGGTACCACAGTTTAAAATTCTGGAGAAATTGTCTGAGTGGTTTAAATTGGCCAGGATGACGCTGCCTCTTTGCTTCCTTCCACCAACCCTTGATCACTTCCTGCTTCACCAAGCAGGATCAGCACAGAGCAAGCAGAATGGCCAGCGGCTACAAATCTATATTGAGCAGATGAGGAATCAAAGGAAAATGTTATAGAAGGAAAGATGGATAGTTCTGAAATGTAATAACCAGGCTCAGGGGATTGGAGTTTTGTTTTCTTTTGATAAAAAAAAAAACCTTAATGGGGCCCCTTGCCAGCTGTAAGAGCCATGATCACAGTGTAATGGAAATGTTCCTTGAGCCTCTGGCTTCTTCCAGCCAAGAATTCTAACCAGGATACTTTGCTTGCATTAATTAATTAGCACTCCTGAGCTCCCCAGGGATTCTTGGAAGCTTTGTGTTCTGGAAAGGGGAAGATGAACAGCAATGCATCATCACTATCATCATCATCACCATCACCATCACCACCACCACCACCACCATCATTATCACCATCATCATTATCATCATCATCATCACCACCACCATCATTATCATCAACATCATGCCATGGATTTGACAGGCATCGATCAGACTTCATGCTGGAAATTGTAACAAACCTGTTGGGCACTTACTCTCCCTCAGAGGTATGCAGTACAAGGAAAATGAAGAGTTCATTCCCTCATCGATATATTAGAGGCCCAGTGCATGACATTCATGCACTGGGTGGGGTGTGGGGGTTGTCCCTCAGCCTTGCCTGTGCCCTCTTGCAGTTCAGGACCCCTTAGGAGATGTCCACCTACTGCAGAGGTAGGAGAGGCTCCCACCACCTCTGCTGCACTTGCCAGCCATGAGCCCAGCTTCTGGCTAAGCAGTGTTCCCCCTGAGGGAGCACACTGACCACCAGGCGGCAGTTCCTGCATTGAGCACCTGCCCTCTGGTGGTCAGTGTGCATCAGAGCAAGCCATTGTTCTGCCATTTGGTTGATTTGCATATTAGCCTTTTATTATATAGGATTAATTCAAAGGTTCTTGGAACCCTATTCTATATTAGCCTGGTAGGTACAGACAGAATAAAAAAGACATAGCATCTGCACACAGGACACACCAATTCCAATGGCAAAGGAGAAACAAGGACAAGCATTATAATTTAAGTGCCATAAGAGAAAATTAGTTCCAGATATATATTTTTTTATTTTTGTAGTCAACATTTACAGGTTTATTTTAATGCCTTCTTTTATGTTGTGCATAGTTCCGTATTTCCCCAACCCTTAAGAACATCAAAATTATGTGCGGGGAGCTTGTCTGTTAAATATACTAATTCCTGGGGCTGCTCCCACAAATTCTGGTGCTCAGGGGCTCTACTTGTATCTGTTTATAAGAGCTCCCAGCTGAGTTTCACATAGCTGGCCTGGCTCTGGCTCTGGCAGGGGCATCCCATTTGGGAACCTGTCCTCAGTGCTACTTTGCTTAAACATCAAGTTTGGCTCCTTCACTCCATCTCATATTATATTACTTGTGATATAAGTCAGCTTCTTCCCCAGGAATGTAAGCTCCCTAATGGCAGGGTCCTCTCTCACTCATGTTTGCATCAGTGAACCAAGCTTTACATGTGTGCTCAGTGGGATGGCGATGCTTGCTGAGTGGGGTCAGGCTCTGTGGAGGTGTGTGTGTATGCATGTATGTGTATGAGACATGAACCTTTGTTAAAAGCAAATCTCTCCATTTGCTGTGTCAGTGTGATTTACTGTAATAGAAGCCAGTGCAGCTTGAGCAGAGGACTTGCCTTGAAATGGAGTGAGGTTAAGGAAGGGCAGAGCTGCCCAACACTTTGCTGGGAAATACTTCAGTGTCATCCTCAGCTAATGGGACTCGTTTCACTTCCGTTAAACACCTTGTAGAGGCCATTGTGGTTTCTCCTGTGGAATTGTACTAGCAGAGTATCCATTGGTCCAAGATTCTAATTGCCCAAGAAAGCAAAAAGTAATCATCCCCAGCTCCCTGTCACTCACCCCCACATCCAGTCCTCACCAAGACTGGCCAGCCTCTCTTCTCACTGTGACTTCAGTCTGTCTCTCTTTTGCTCTTTGATAAAGGCCCTTTCCAGTTATTGTAGTAGCTGAAAACTGGCCTCTCTGCCTCCACTCGGGCTTCTCATGTTCTGATGGCCCCAGTGTAGCCAAACTGACCTTCCCAAAGTGCAAACCTGCAGGAGTCACTCCACTGGCTCCCAACCCTCCTTCTCTCCAGGCCCAGCTCAGGGTCAGACCAGGCCTCACTCAGTGGCTCACAACCAACACTCCTGGTGGGTGGGTGTCACACCCTTCCTCCTCATGCCAAGTAGGACTCATCACATTTTGATGATAGCATTTTTAAAGTTTTATAGAAATTTAATTTGTTTAATTAAATATCTATCTTTCCTTCTAGACTTTGAATCCTTGAGGGTATGGCTATCTCCCCAGTGCCAGGTCAGGATCTGACACAGAGTAGGGGACTCAGCAATGGCTGGTGGTAGGGATGAGAAATGACAAACTGCCTATTTCAAGACTATGCCAATGGCTCCCCTCAAAGAATGGGAGATGCTCTTGATATGATTGTAAGCCCCATAGTGTAAAACTCCTATCCTTTCTTCAGGGAAGGCTGACAGAAATGTGTGCTCATGGGAGGCCTGCAGGGATGTACTCCATCAGATTAATAGATATTATTATTATTAGAGGCCTATTGTATAGGTGAGCAAAGTATACCCCTGGGGTTCAGTTGCTCAAGGCCACACTAGCTGTGGCAAATACCAGAGCCAGGATTTGAACCTATGCCTGTCTGACTCCATAGTCTGAGTTCTTGCCATCACTCTGGGCAGCATCCCACTGACAGTGGGAAGGGAAAGCCTATGGTGGATAGAGGGGCAGCTTGGATCACATTGTTGCTACATCCCATAGGGCCTACACTCAGTGAGCACTGGTTTTTACTTCCCTTATATGGTGAAAAGAGAGATGCCCATTCCCCCCCCTCCCCACCCCTCATTCCTGCAGACGAACAGACGGGTGCTAATTTGGTAAGTGCAAATTGTCTGGCTCCGGTTCCATCCACCATCTGCCCGTGTGAACTAGTGAAACCAGGGTGACTTGTAATTATGCCCAGCTCTCTTCACAAGGTCCTTCCATCCCTTCAGATGAGTTTATCCTCTTTCTATTTTAAGAAAGAGCTTCACAGAGCAAGGCATTCATGGAACATGTCCAAGTACCAGAGTAGAAAGTGATATTTGAAGCCAAATCAATCACACAGACAAAACCCTTAAATGAGACACCGGGGACCTGGGCTGGTCCCACTCTTCCCGGAGAATTGCTGAGCCACAGGAGATAGTCATGGCAATGTTCAGGGCCTCAGTTTCCCCTCCAGGACACTGGCATTCGGATCCCTCATGGCAAAGAAAGTGGTGCTTTGTTGTCTGTGTGGCAGGCTTGCTCCTACTGCTGCTGCAGCGGCAGTGGCTATTGTGGGCAGGGGTGTAAAGGGACTATCCCCAACTTCTCATCCTCAGTATCCAAAAGAAACTCTTCCAGCCCTCAGTAAAGACTCCCCACCTCCCCAGCCTGCTAAAAATCTGAAGCTAAATTTCATCTTATTCGCACCACAGCTAGGATAGAGCTGCTTGAAGATCCACCTCCCTGCTCTCCGTAACAGCCTCCCCCAACATCCACCCCCACCAGGTTTTAAAAACTAAAATGTGCTGAAATGATAAGAGGGTCAGAAGGCTAAGAGAAGCAATTTACTCAGCCCAAAGCCATCATTTAACCCGGCCTCCTCATTCTAATCCGAAGAAGTACTTTCCATTCATTTACCTCCGGCTGTCTCCTGCCACTTCTCCCTCCTGGAGGCTGCACATCTAGGGGATACCACCCCCGGCAGAGAGGTGGGTTCTCCTTCTAGTGGGGGTGGCACCTCTTGCAGGAGCAGAAGTTGGCCAGCTGAGAAGTGTGCCTGGCCAACTTGCAGGAGTGTGCCTGGCTCCGTGGAGCATCCCTGCCTGTCGCCTGGGAGAAGGAGGCTTCCCTGTGCTTGTAGGCGCTCCCTCTTTGTCACCTCCTCCTATCACTCCTCTGCCAGCCCGTCACACCTCCACTCCATTCTCCAATCCCTGAAACTGGCAAATGAGCCCATCCCACCATAGGCAGCCAAGTTAATTTTTTTTAAGTCACTCTTTGACAAAACTAAGAGAGAAACTTGGCTGTTTCATTTGGTGGTTTTCTTTAGCAACACTGAAATGTCTAACATCTAAATGTGTGGTGCTTGCGAACTTAAACATGTCACCTCTGGACCAGCCTTCCTCGGGAACATCTGCTCTCAGAAGCCCAGAGTGGAGACTGCAAAGTTGCGTGACTTATCTTTCCCCGAAGAAATGGCAAGTGTGTTTCTCCCCCTCATCGTCACAGCTATTCCTCCACATCAGAACCCCAGCCTGCGGCAAACCTCTTTATGCTTCCAAATCTAGGCTCCCACACAGAACTTGAAACTTCAAACGTGACAACGTGGTGACACCCGTGCTCAGTCCTCAGTTCCCGACTCGCTCATAGCTTTTGAACATCTCACATGGGGACCCGGGGCAAGGAAACTACTGTGCAGAGCCCGCACCACAACATAACATACACCCAAAGACGGGGGATTCCGTAAACAACCTGGTGTGTGATCCTGGCAGATGGGCTACATGCAAATCTCCCCATAGGTAGAGTCTGGCTGAGAACTTGAACAATTGTGAACACTGCATCTGGGACTGGCTGACAATTTGGTGTGCAAGGAGATCGGTGCCATAGAGAAGCAGAGATGCCTATGGAGACCCTGAGATGTAGCAGAAAGAGCCATGGACCTTCTGTTTCCTTGGTGACTGTGGCTCAACTAGAAGTAGACTCAGCCACGTATTACAGGCAACCCCAAATCACAGACTTTCTACACGGGTTCATTCTGTCATGGAAAAGATGTCGGGAGGGAGGGAGTCCAGGGGCTCCATGAGGCTAGTGGAGCCAAGGCTCCTCTGTCTTTGTGTTCTGCCATCTTCAAGGTCACTTGAAGGCCACTTCCTAGCTTCCATCCTCAAGGTCACTGGGATGCCCAGATGGCTGTCTAACCTCCTGCTATCACACCACATCCCACAGACCAGGAAGGAAGAACAAGAGCACAGTGGCCCCCTGACACCACTGCAAGCCAAGCCAGCTCCATTTTTGCAACCATCCCCTAAGAATAAGACGTTTCTGCTGACATCTCTGTGGCTAGGACTTAGCCCTCAGCTATACCTAAGAGTATGGGATACTGGGAAACAGCACCCTTTAGCCAGATGCATTGTGACATTGAAAAAAAATGCGCTTTTTCTGCTAAGGGGAGAGGAAACACTGGATACGAGATGGCAGCTGGCAGCCTATGCTTTCCATCCATGGAAAGAAGTGTTGATCCTAACTATGTATATACCAAGTTATCTCAGCTCAGTTCTGTTGACATTTTGGGTCAATCAATTCTTTGTTATGGTGGGCTGTCTATATATTATAAGATGCTTTGCAGTATCCCTGACTCTACCCATTATATGCCAATAGCACCATCCCCAGCACTTGTGGCAACCAACAATGTCTCCAGACATTGCCATATGTCCACTAGGGCACAAAATCAGCCCTGGAGGAGCACCACTGGTACATATCAAAAGGGCATTAAATTAGATTGTATACATAATTTTCATACAGAAAGAGCATGGATTTGACACCTATTCACCGTGAGGTAACACTATAAGAAGCAATGGAATTAAACTTGATGCTTTGCTGAAAGGCAACTTGATAGACTTTAAGAGTCAAATGTACTGTGTGATGCTCTCAGGGTTCCAAAGAGTAAACTGAGAGCACAAGGAGGAAACTGACCTACTAGTGTTTCCTCTGGCCTGTCCAAAGCTTGGAACTGCAGAGACAATGTCTTTGGCTCATGCAACTCTCTTCCTCCCTCCCTGGGTCTTGACACTCCAGATTCCCTCTGCCCGGGCCCCTCCTTTCCTCTGTGCATAGCTGACCCTCTGTTTGAAGGTCATGGACTCAAATTCACCACACATCTGAGTCCACCTGCTTCTCCATGGACTGGTTCCTCTTCTGAATTCTACTTATACAGTTCATAAGTATATACTAGTCTATTCACTTTTGTTATCACTCTCCCCATTAAGGTAGGGAATGTGTCTCTTTATTCACCTGTATTAACCAGCACCTGGCACAGTAAAGTGGCATTAAAGATTTGATGAATGAATGAATGAATGGAGGTGAGAGAGAGTGCATGCACAGTGTGTGAGGAAGTTGGTCAGAAGATGAAGGAAAGAATCAGAACATAGACCAGGGCAAAGGCCACACCTGATCTCACAAAAGGCAATGAGAAATGAGAATGGTTTACTTTCATAGACTTAATATTTTCAGTCAATTATACTTAGAATAAGCAAATAAATGAGATATAATCACAAGGACCTGCAATGTAATATGGGAGATAAAACACACATACTAATAATTAAAATAAAGGTTAAAGTGCCAAAAGTGTATTTTTAAAAAAGAAAAAGAAAAAACTGTTAAACTGTTTTGAGGTATACAGGTTCTTGCTGTCTGTGGGCATGGAGCTTCAAAGGGCAGCACTGCAGGGAGGTTTTGCAGGATGGATAGGAGTTAGTTAGGTAGAAAACAGGATGTCCCTTAGTCTTAACTTAAATTCTCTTTCCCTCTCTCTTCTGCTCTAGAATGCTAGTTTCTGTTCCATGCAACTGAAGACTTAGAAGTCCTAAGAAATATAATTAGTACAGGGCTTTATATGCAATGTTTTTTCCCTCCTGACTTGGGGAGGATGTGGAAAGGATCAGCATGAGAGGTGAAATTGCCAGAATTTAACAATTGATTGAGTGGGAAGCAGGTATTAGGAAGTAGGCTGAGGGTCTGAGCCTAGATGCTGGGAGACTGATGGTGTCCTTCATACAGATGGGAGGGGGGTGGGGGAGGAGCACATCTAAGAGAAGGTGCTGCTGCATTAGGCACTGACCCTGAGTTCCCACCTCTAAGCCTGGCTGGAGACATCAGGTAGCCATGTCCCTTACTGAGTGGAGGACACGGGGCCGGGGGTGGTGCCTGCGCCAAGTGTACCCTAGTCTGAGCTGTCTCCTCCCCCTCCTCCCTTTCCCCCTTCCTCTCCTCGTCCTCCTCCTCCTCCCCCTTCTCCTCCTCCTCCTCCCCTCCTTCCCCCTCCTCCTCCTCTTCCTCCTCCTCCTCCTCCTCCTCCTTCTCCTCCTCCTCTTCCTCCTCCTCCTCCTCCTCCTCCTCCTCCTCCTCGTAATGTCGAGACCCACAGGTTGAAAACCGCTGCTGTAGAGCCTAAGACATCGGAAAACACAGGTATTTACATTATGATTCATAACAGTAGCAAAATTACAGTGAACCTTGATGTGATTTTCAGCTACTCCAAGGAAAGCAAGGCAGATCACATGTGGATTCCCTTGCAATTTTCCCCCTGGTTCTCCAGACTGAGGTAGCATTTAGCTCTACGTGACACCAAGTACCACCACACTCTACGTCACACACCACACTCAGTCATAAATGCATATCGCCTCTTTGTAGTCCTCTGCAAAGCACTGCAGCTGCTGTTCCATTTTCTGCCTACAGGCAAGAGAGCAAAAGATGTAGTCAGTCTAATTCTCCCCTGTCTCAGCCTCTGTTCTCTAAGGACCTGTTAGGTATCTATCCTAGCTTCTAAAAAGGGAATTATGACTGGAATTTCACAACCAAGAAAACCAAGTCACCTTGGGGTTTAGGTCTCCAGGAATTGATATTCAAAGAGCCTTCAGCACTCAAAGGGTCTTTGGAACCTATTCTCTGGCTCAGTGGATGATTGCCTGTCCCATCCACAAAACTTCTTTTAGCAACTACTCTCAGGTACATGCATATTTATTTACTTACAAATTATAACCATGTACAACTACATGTGCATTATGCACCATATAAATAGATATACTTGTTATAATAGATATAATAGATATACTCAAAAATAAACATTTAAAAAGGAGAAGATAAAGAATAAATATAACTGGAAGTCCCACTATGTCTTCCTACTCCCAATGGGTGATCTTGCACATCTCCTGGGGCACACACTTGCTTTGAAAACTCACTGTGCTCACCCATGTGGTAAGCATCACTGCCACTCACCACTATTTCCTGTCCCCCTTCCCTTCCAGACATGGGGGAGGATTGTACTTCCCAGCTCGTTAAAGTAGAACTGGCTATGTGAGTTGAATGTCCAATAAAGCTCACTTCTGCTTGGAAGCCTCACAAACCATAATTCTCCATGTCCTCTCTTCTCATGTCTAAAAAAAGCCTGATGCCTCCTGTTGAAATGTAGTGCCATAGATGGTCATGGAACCATCATGTGGGTAAATGAGCAGACACTGCTAAGCCATCTTGCCTTTGAAATTTGGGAGTTGTTTGTTACTGCAGCAAAATGTAACTTATCTTGCCTGATACTATTTGTGAAGAACCAGATGCCATCATGATCAGGGTTTGCTTCTGAGAGCTGAACTCCCCCAAATAGCATTGCTGAGAGGGTGATCCTTGGTAGTGACAGCCAGAGTGCCACAGAGGGAGGAAGAGCAGGTAACTGGGCAAAGGATAGGGTCAAGACATAAGAAATGACTGAGAGTCTAAAGAGCAAACCAGGAGTTCAAAAGGCACCATCTGTGCGGACTTGCCCAGGAATTGATGGGCAGTCTCCGTTCTAATCCAAAGTCCATCCCTGAACTGGGCTAAAGATCTCTTAAGTCAGAGAGTAAAAAATGACTCTGTATTCCTGGTTGCTTCATGTCCTGTGTCTTCCTAATAGAAAAAAGTTCAAATATATAAATCCTTCTCCTTTCAGCTACTCTTTCAGCTCCTAAGGCCGTGGATCTTTGTCTTTAAGAAAATTTCAGGGGAATTAAATTATAAAAGTACCTATATCACTGAAGCTACCTTTCTATTGAATCTAAAACATTGGTAGCTGATTCTCATTCCCCTAGATTGGCTGACACAAGGACTGCTTCTGAGTTACACAATGGGATCCCAAGTGGTTAAGAAGAGAAAATTGGGAATTTGGAATTCTCTTTTAAAGCTGATATTTGGCTTTGTGTATTGGTTCAGCTGTCCTAACAGAGACTAATAGTAAGTTATACCAGACAGAACATTTTTTTTTTTTTGCTTTCTTACATAACAGTCTGCAGGTCCTTATGTGTGGCATCTCTGATGCACAATATTGTTCCTGGTTCATTCTACCTTTCTCCTCTGCCACCTTTACCATTGAGTTTCCATTTCATGGTCTAAGATGGCTGCCTCTGTTACCACCTACAGGCCCTCTTTCTAGACAACAGGAATAGAAGAAAAAAAGCACAGCTTTCATCTTCTGGGCATGAACCAGAAGCAGTACGCATCACTTCTGCTCACATATCATGACCAGGATTTAATCACATGGCTGAACTTAGCTGTAAGGAAGACCTGGAATATAGTCTCTAGTTAGGTGGCAACTGCCCAGCTAAATTTTGGACATGCTATTATTAAAGAGAGAAGAGGAGAAGGAATATTAGTGGACTGCTAGCAGTCTCTAGCTTCTTAGTGAGCTACGTGGTCTTTATTAGGAAGCTTTTCCTCATTCCTCTGCCCAAGCCCATGAGTTCCCACAGTTCCTTGTACTGCTGCTGGTCAAGCAGGCACCCTGTGCACTGTAAGTGCCTCCCTGCTCTTCCCTATGTTGCGCAAGGTGAAGCTTTATGAACTCAGAAGCTATGTTCATTCTGCTTTCCCTTCTGTCCCCAGGCTATGGCACTTCACAGGTGCTTAACCAATATTTATTAGCTAAGTGAATGACTAGATGGTAAGAGAAAGGACAGTGATTATTAACCTATGACTCTTCTCCATCTTTCCCTCTCTACTGCCCTTTAGTTCGGCCTACTTTTGCTGCCTCTCAGTCTTTGCTGGCGGCTCGGTTTTTGCTGCCCTTCTCTAGGCCAAGCTCACTCCAAAGACACCAGTGCTTTGGGTTTTTATGATTCATGATTGTGACTAAGGGAAGAGGAGAAAGAAAAGGAGCAGAAGGCTAGTGTTGGGAGGACCTTTTGTGGTACCTTTTGCTCTGTGAGTATTTTAGTAACTACACTGCATGAAAATGTGGCTGGGAAAGAAAGTGCACTTAAAGTGGATAGCAGTAAGGAAGGCAAGGAAAAGACATATTAGTTCGAAATTTAAAAATGTATTAGATTGTGTTTCTATAACCCAAACACTGACTTGTGACTAGACAAGTTGTGGCTCAGAGGAAATGACTCATGACACCAGGAAAATCTCAGAGAAGCGTAAATCTCAGAAAAACTTCTTACAATTCCTGCTTTGAATCCTTAAGAAAAATGAACAACCCTACAAAAAGAAATCAAAGTATATGTTGGTGATTTTCAATTTTTTAGGTTGTTTCCAAGCCTAGAAATCATGATGTGCTCTATGATATGTGGCAGCATGAGATATTTGTATTTTTAATTTCCACTTTACAAATCAAAGACAAAGTGTTTTCAAGGAGGTCATCTGATTATATCATATGTAGGAAACATAAAATCACAACCAGGCATACATGTCCAAAAAGATTCATTATCAAACAAAACATTAAAAAAAACTATTTCTGATTTTCCCTGTTAATATCCACTTGTTAATATCTTCATTGCAGCTGTCTGTGCTGGCTGGAATATAAGTAACACCAAAATCAAAGAAAAAGATTATGGGAGAAAAACTGAAAATGGAGAAAATGCTATGCATTCTGTAAATTGGGAACTATCACTAGGCTGTAATCTCTACAAGGGAAGTGGTGAGGGCTGTCATTCATTGCGTTGTTTCAGTTCCAAGTACAGTTCTGAAATCTTCTAAAAACAAAAGAGAGATATGTGACCTACTTTTTCATTTTTGTTAGGGAACCTCTCGCTCCAGCTGGAACATCATTTGAGAATGATTGGACAACAGCAGCGTCCCGGAGCTTTTCCTGTCTAAGCTCTTCTTTTGTTGGCAAACATGTGCAAGGGTGCAGGGCCACATTAGCCCCTAGTGGTCCTTAGAGATTGAATGACACACTCAGTAAGCATGAAGTCACAATCCCAAGCCCTCCTGTGATTTTTGGAGATGACCCTGGATAACTGACCGGCTTCAGAGTAAGGTTTGTAGGAGGGTTCTTGTTGTTTTGTGCAAAATTTTTAAACATTAGAATAACAAGAAAATATAAATAACATTATTTGCAAAATCCAATATACTGGGCTTTTCCACTTTTCTTCTTATTTCAGTTATTATTTTCTTTTTTATTAATATATTTTTATTACATAGGTAGTTCATTAATGTTGTTTTATAATAATTAAAATCCAAACAGTAAAAGCTAAAAATCTCTTTGACTACCATCTCAAATCCAGTGCATTCGTTAAAGGTGACAACTTTTCCCTGGTTTGTATCCTTCTAGATTTTTCTGTATATTTTACATATAAACACATATGTAACTAGGTATCTACGGTTTTACCTTGCTCTTGTGTGTGTGTGTTTTTTCTATAAATGGTTGTACTATGATACCTTTTGCTCTGTGAGTTGCTGTTTTTCATTTGGAATATGCCTTAAAGTCTTTATCATGTCTATCTGTATAAATCCACCTTACAGTTTTAACCATTTGTGGTATTCCACAATACTGGTGTGCCATAGCTCACTTACCTGGTGCTTTACTGCTGGTCATTTTGATAGTTTATAATCTTTAGTTTATGTACATTGCTGCCAATAGGCATCTTATTTGTGCCTCACTTATACATTTAAGAATGTTACTCTAAAAAAGATAGTAAAAATGGAAGTTTTCATAAACGCTAACAAATAACTCTCAATGTGTTTGTACCATTTTCTCTCCCACAAGCACTGGAAGAGAAAACTGGTTTCCCTAAAATCCTGCCCTCACCATCAAACTTTAAAATGATTGCCAACCAGATGAGTGAGGACAGTTTCCCACTGTTGTTTTGTTCTGCCCTGTCATATTTTGAATGTTGAAGGTCAATTATGTTGCTGCTATTTAAAGACCATTTTTCCTCACTGCTTTATTCCTACCCCCTATAAACAGGGAGATACAACCTTAGCGGCTGGTAGGGGCAGAAACTGCTAACCGTCCACCAATCTCTTCTTTGGGGCACACAATTAGACTACATTTCCCAGACTGTTTTGCAGTTAGATAAGGCCTTGTTACTGGGTTGCAGCCATGGGAACATAAGTGAAGTGAAGTGTACCACTTCCTGACAGATCTATGAAAACCTTCCACATGCTGTCTCCCTGCTCTGGTCCCTTGCACTAGCTTGATGCAAACATGAGCCTGGAAGCTACATGTTGAGATAAGATGCCTGGGACCTTGAATAACCACTTGGGGAAGAGAAATCCACCAATGCAGAACACCTGTTTGAGATTTAATGTGAGCAAGAAACAAACTTCTCTCATGTTTGAGCTTTGGGGGTTTGGGACAGTAGCCATCAATATGCTAATACAATACAGTGAGGATGAAGTCATTAAAATGAGTGCTATGAAAAAGTGCAAAAAGAATCAGGGAAGTTCCCTAGGCATTTAGGGATATTTCCCAGGGCAGAATACTCCATCTTGAAAACACTAAATAATTAGGTGCTCACGGAGGACAGAAAACTCTGGAATATTCACAGCTTAGCTAGGAAAGGGATTCCATCCATTTCGTGGTCCCTGCTGTGGCCTGAGAATCATCAAGTCACTAGGTAGATTGTGGGTTTTGGCTGGCACTCAGGCCTAGGAGATTGTTCCCTTGGAAATGTTCTATCAGCTCTCAAGGTCAATTACTGCAGAGTCAATGCTGAAGAATTGTTTCATCCAAGGTCAAAGAGGACCCAGAAGGCCATTTGCTAGTAGAATGCCCCCACGAGCTCAGGGCCAAGGGTGAAGCTGCCACACAATTACCAGGCTACCTGTTGAGGCTGACTGCAGAGAAGACAAATTGCCTTAGGAAGGATCATGCTAGCATTTCTTGTAAAGCATAGCAGTCCTGGCCAGGAGGCTGTCAAAGCTACTGGTGCGGACCTGTTGTCCTATGGTTACAAAGGGAAGCCAACCCACTCTGCCAGGTGACTTGTCACCCACAGAGCCCTTCCTCATTCTAGATAAGAATCGAGGTTAAAGTATTTATACCCTGATCACATCCAATAATGATGAAAAGTAGTCTCCGTCTCCAGCTACCACTGGGAAGGGCAGGAAGAAACTTTGAAAGAGGTTCACCCATGAGTCAGATGTAAAAATTAGAAAAGATCAATGAGCAGGGCTGTTGTGCTTCTTTTACCAAAGCAGCAGTTTTCAAACAATAAAATAAAGCAGGAAAAGAGACACAAATCTGGCTGATAGCAGGGAGCAGGGTCCAGAGTTCCTCCAGCTTGCTCTACCCCTCACCTGTGTGAATTTCTTCCCTGGGACCCTGGGGTCCCAGAGCTCAGTATGAAAATATCTCTCTAAAGGCCATTCAGATGACCCACCCAAAGATCTAGCAGGAAGCACCCCTAGAATGTGCAGCTTTATACCCAGAGGTGGCTGACCAGCAAACTTGAGGGCAGAGACTGATGTGTTTTGCCTACTATATTCCCAGTGCCTGACTTAGAGTCGGCACACAGTAGGCACTTAATATCCAGGGAGTGATAGAATGAAGGTAGCTTGGTCTTCACATTGCAATCAGCAACAGTTATAGCATATTGTGTACAAAGAACTTCCTAGTTTACAAAGCATTTTCCCTTATACTGTCTTATGCAATTCAGAGCCCACTGTGATATAGTATTGACTCTAATTATCATCCTTTTAATAGAAACTGAATTCCAGACAAATTAGTTGACATATTCAAGGTCACACTGCTAATCAAGGGCATTGGCAGGACTGGAACCACATGTTCAGGCTCCAAGTGCCAGTGCTGTTTCCACCACCCTCAGCACTGAGGTTTTCAGGGACTCCCACATAATGGCAGTAACCATTGGTGCAATGGTGGTGTAATGTTCATGAAGACCACAACAATATGCAAAGCACATATAGACTCCAGGCCCTGGCCATAACACAAGAGTGCTTTAGCTCATGTTGCTGCAAGATCTATCTCTTTACACTGAGAAGAGCAATCCATGTTCCATGAGCACAGATCTCAGACCCCACACCACATAGTCATCCTAAATGTTCATGTCAGGGATCTTCATGGCCAGGAAGAATAAATAGCTTATTTTATGGACCTGGGAACATAAAACTCAAACTCTAAGCCCTACTTCATATAGAAGTCACTCAACTGATAAAGGAAGCATGAGTTTGGAGACTACAATTACTGAGTCCATACAACTCACAGGTTGTCAATTTGGTGTATAGTGACCTAAATGTTAAACACCAGTCCCCACCAGCAAGTTGCTGAGGGCTCCCTTATTTACATTCACCAGAACCTGCTCACTACTCTTTGAATCACCATCCCCTACATCTAAGTGAGTCTATGAGCAAGCATGAGCAGGAAGCATGCAGATAGAGGGGTCTGTATAAAAGAGAGAACAAACAGCCCAAGTCAGGAGACTTTTTGCTACTTCTCATTGCCCAATTTATTTTCCTGGTATAAAATAGGGAAGATAACTCCTTCCCCTGAATGGCCAATGCTATGAGTGCATTTTCATTTGCAAAAAAACTGAGCTCTAACCAGAAAGTAGTATATTCTGCCTTTAAAATTTTCCTTCATTTGTTCTTCCAATCCCTCCTCAGTTTTCTCTTTCTATATCAAAAGTGAGAGATAGTCTATTTGAAAGAACCTAACCTCCTCGATGGGATGCAGGCCAATGACTGAGGCCTAGGAGAGGCACAGGGCATTGAATCAAGCATGGGAAGGATGTGGTGTTTATCTCATTGCTTTGCATCCATGAGGCACATATCTGCATTATGACCATATTGAGGATAGGGCTTTGATGTATGAATTGGGTGGGGGGGGTACATTCAGTCTATACCAGAGGACCTCAGAGAAAATCACTCATTGTCTTAGATTCCTAGTTCATTCTTCAAACCAGTTTGCTTCTTCTTGGCTTCTTCCCAATAATATTTCAGCTCTCTTTGCACTACATTATTTGTCACAGCCCATTGCATTCTAGCTCCCATAGTTTTGGGACATCTTTTACCTTTAGTCTTCTCCTCTCTTGTACTTGGTCCTTTTTTTAACCCTTTATGGTCATTTTAGTGGAATTTTGCAAGGAAGTAAAATAAATGCAGGTGTTGGATTTGTCAGTGTACCTGGGATTCCTTGAAATTGACATTTCTACACTGAAACCGTTGCTATGACTCTTCCCTAAGTAAAACCCTTCCATTTCTCCCCATGATACATAAGAAGGATCTTCAGCCTCTCCACCAGGGTACCCGCAGTGGCAGAGGAGCATTACCATGTGTATTCCCATTTCTGGGATGGAGTCCAAAGAAGTCAACCACTTGCATGAAATTTCTTTAAAATCTTAAGTTTTGTTTTTTTAAAATATGCAAATTTTGCCCCTATTCCATAATAGATGTTTATTTTAATATAAGAATATTATTTTAAATTATTGGCATATAATTTACTTTACTTTACTTTCCTTCTCCAAGCTTCAAATTGATGCTTAAAATTGATGCTTGGGAAGACATTATGTTAATCTCATTGCTTTGTGCATCCATGAGACACATACCTCAATTGAAGAGCCCCAGTCCTTATTCTTACTATGTCCTCAACAGCAAGCACCATATTTAGCTCTTAGAAGATATTCAACAAGTGGTTAATGAATGAACTGAACTGAATGATCCTCAAGGAAGAGTATCATTTGGATAAAGGGTGCGGAGGGGGCATATGGCATAGCAAGTAGACTATTTAGCTAAGCCAAGTTCTAGAGGGAGGAATGCCTGCAGCCTAGTGAGTATGCTGTGATAATATGCCAGCTTGGGAGCTTGTCTAAATGCTCTTACATCTGATCATTTGCCCTGGGATCTTAGGGTGACTGTGTCCCTGGATGAGCCTTGTCATTGAGGTGCCTTCACTCTGAACCTTTCCCTGCCCCATGCTCTCACCTGCTGCTCACCTACCTCTCCTGGCAAGATTAAATCTATGCTGCTTGTCCAAGCCAATCCTAAAAGCTAATTCTTGGATATTCCTAGGGTAGTCTTACACTGGGGAGCATGGACAGACACTTCAACTTTAAACGATGCAGAGACAGTCCCCTAACACAAGCAATCTTCCATTAATCAGACTTATTTCCCTGAGTGACTGTCCTCTCACTATGCAAAGGGCACTGGGAGAGGTGTCACGGATAGTCTTCAACCTCCCAGGGTGAATACATGTAAACACAGCTACCTGTCTTCTATAGCAGGAGACATGAGAGGCCAGTGCAGGGGAGGAATTCCCACTGGAATTAATTCAGATTTTTTTCAACTGCTAACCAGCTTTTAGAAAGAGAAGGCAGCTAGCAACAGTCCTTTTGGTTCTCCTTTCTGAGTCTTTTATTTTGGCCCCATAAGTACATGTGCATCTTCTCACCTATTTCTCCTTCCCATCTCTTTTTCTTTCTGCCTCCTCCTTTCACCAAAGCCCCAAAAGGCACAGAAATGTGAGAGAGATTGGATTGATCAGCTAGGGGAAAGTATTCCAAATCTCTTGAGTAAAATGTCTGAAATTAAAGGTCTTGGGAGATAAGCAGATCCCACAATTAATGGAAACTTTAGAAGTAATAATAATAGGGAATACATGTTAACTCATTTATTCCTCACAGCTCTACAAGGGAGATTATATAATTCCCATTTTACAGATGAGGAGCCTGAAGCCCAGAATTCACATAACTGGTAAATGCTGATGCTGAGTGTGAACCTAGACTGCCAAGTTCCAGATTTAGGCCTGCAGGGAGGGGAAAGGAAGATATCTTTCCACCACTTGCCTTAAAATTTCAGCTGGGTCTGTGGTGTCTGTAATGAGACAGATGAACAAGAGGAAAGCACACAGAGTTATTTAATGCATCAGGGCCTACATAAGGAAGTGAAGATCAAAGACGTGGTTAATTTGATTATTTTTATACTAGGTATGATGGAGAGTGAAAAGTCCTGGGAAAAAGTGATAAACAAAGGGATATGAGCTAAGAGTAGCAAATGGGGAGACTTAGCCAGGCCCATTTGTTAGGAGTCCTCTGGGCATCATTCCATCTTCAGCAATAAGATTGCCTCTTTTTCTCCAGAGACAGAGAGAGCACATTTCTCACATGAGGGTCTATGACCTGCTTCAGGGGGAAGTCAAAGAGTCCTACCTGCACCTGCTTTTTCCCAAATTCCTTCAGCTTGATGTGGTCACTGTGCCAAAGGGTTATGGTTGTGGCTCTTACCTATGACACCACCTCGTGAAGTAGAAATGGAGCATCTCTCTCAACAGCTCCCAGACTCTGACTTTTCATATGCCAGGAAAGTTTCAAAAATAATTTGGGGGAGGGAAGATCAACACAGAACTGCCAACTTTATATTTTGCCAGATAAGTACATTAAAAATAAATCCTATTATCACTATCATTTCATTTTTAAATGACTTGTTAACACTGCAAAATGGGAAAAAGATAATTTCAGGAAAAAAGCATACATCTAAACAAATAAATTTAAACTTGTGAAAAATGATACATTGCCCTTGCATTCTCCATTTTGCTAAAGACCAGTGAAAACCATTGGGGCCCTCAGTGATTCTTTTACATCACCTGAAGCCAGGGATCAGCTCACCTGATCCATTTCCCCAGGACCCAGAACTGAGTCCTCTAGGTCCATGTGGTATGGGGGGTTGAAAAGGGACAGAGACCCTTAGCTTCAATCCTGTGTCTGGTTCTATTGGAGGCTCCATCCATCCTAACTAGACTTTACACACTTCTTTCAACCCAATTACTCCTGGGCCAAGAGCAGTCAGTGTGTAGGGGGAGGTGGGCGAGAGATGGAAAGAGAGAGAAATAAAATCAATGAAGCCAGTGTTCTGAGTGGGCTGTGGAGATCAAAGGTCTAACAACGAAATGGGGTAGTTAATTGCCCAAGACCGAGGAGGCAAAGCACAATTTGCTCACGATGACTGAGAAACCCGTGGGGCTTGATGTTCTCATTCTTGTGTTTATTATTTCTTCCTCCATTTGGGACTGCCATCAACAAGTATTTGCTTAATAACTGAATCATTAACAATGAGGTTCTGGTCTTGACAATTTTACCTGCTAAATATGTTTCATGTTTCCCCCAGCGAATTCCCCGGCTCATACCCTTATATCTTTGGTCAACCATGGCAAAGGTTCGTCCAGTGTCCCCACAGCCCATCTGTCTTCCTCCAGCCCACGTTTTCCAATATGCATCCCCTGTCATTCACCTACTACCTTAATACCTCTTCATTTGTCACCAACAGAATCAAGTCAGGGCACACAAACATGGCACACACGGCAACCCCATCTCCTGCCTCTTGCCACCAACACACAGCAACAGTGCCCCAACACACACACACACACACACACACACACACACACACACACACACAGCAACAGTACCTCAACATACACACAGCAACTATGTCTCAACATTCACACATAGCAACAGTACCTCAACCTTAATACACAGACATGCACACACACACAAATACAGCAACAGTACCTCAACACATATACACATATAGCAATAGTGCCTCAACACACACACACACACACACACACACAGCAACAAGGCCCTAACTCATAGCCATGCACCCACACACAGAGCCACAGTACCTTACTACACATACACACACACACACACACACACACACACACACACACCATCCTGTGCTACTCCCTACCTCATGGTCAGTACTCCAGGACTGTGGAGCTCACTCTAGTCAGCAGACAAGCAGCTCTGGGCCTCTGCTCAGGCTGTTTTCTCCATCTGGCCTATACTCCCTTTCTCCCACCTAATTCCCATGCACCCTTTAAGACCTCACTGTGGCCTCAGTTTCTCAAGGAAGCACTCTGGGATCCTCCCTGGCCACCACCTCACACCTCAGCGAGGTCCCATGAATGTGGGTCTACGGTTTGATCATGGTGGTCACTGAGCTTCCTCTCTATGGGCAAATGTCATATATTTATTTTTGCACTTTCAATGCCCACACAGCACATGACACAGAACAGGCTCTTTGAAGCCAGACATTTGTACACAGAGAGCCTGGTGAGACATGGTTCCTGTCCCAAGAACCTGTAAGTTAGCTGGAGAGGTAATACACTCCAGGCCTAAAGCATTGTAAGACAAGAGAGTGCTGGATTCCAGATAACAAAGAGCTAGGACACATGGTGGTGTGTGTTCCCAGCAACCAAACCCCGCGAGGTGAGGTTGCTAAGAAAGTCTTCATGGAGGACTGGGGAAGAAACGATGCCTAGCTTTTTCTGACCATTGTGCTGCACCTCGCCCTAGTCCTCCACAGGCCGGCCCCAAACCCTCCACCAGCTCAGGAGGTGTGAAACCAAACCACAGCAGTGGGAGAAGTCCAACAGCACAGATTTTTCTGAGTGCCAGGTTATTGAACTTGAAATAGGTAAATGAGTCTTGGAATGACTATTTCTAGCAATTTTTAAAGAAAGGATGGCATGTCTTTATCTGCAAGCAGCAGGGATGAGATGCAATGGTGCCAGGAGGCTGGGGTATGGAGAAGAGGGTGCCCAGCTTCCGCTAGGAGAAACCCTCCCACCAGAACTTGGTGGGTAGGGGCAGAGCTTCAGGAGTGACTTAGTCACTCTGTAAAAAGCTCTGATGTGTGGCAGGAGATGTGAGGCAAAAGCCACATCATTGCAATAAGGATGGGAGAGGAGGGCAGCCTCAGGTGTAAGACTAAGGTTGGAGATGAACTCCAAGTGGTCTGGGGCTCTTGGACATTCCCTGAGCTGAGAGAAGAGCAGGGGATCCTGGAGACAGGGCCAGGGCAGAGGAGAGAAGAGGCCTTTTGAAGTTGGTGGGGGTGCTGAGGTGCTAAAAACCTGGATCCCAGCTCCATGGGTTGGGAGAGATCCCCTTAAAGTTTGATGGTCAAGCTGTGGGGCCTCTGGGAAGTGGGTTATCCAGGAATTTTTTAGCTTTAGAGACTCTACCAAGGAATCGCACCCCAGGGGAGGTAGAACTCTCCGAAGGCTATTGCTCTATACCAGTGGTCAGCAAACTGTGGCTTGCAAGCCACATGCAGCTCTTTGGCCCCTTGAGTGTGGCTCTTCCACAAAGTACCACAGCCTGGGCAAGTCTATTTTGAAGAAGAGGCATTAGAAGAAGTTTAAGGTTAAAAAATTTGGCTCTCAAAAGAAATTTCAATCGTTGTACTATTGATATTTGTCTTTGTTGACTGATTAGTTTGCCGACCACTGCCCTATACCTTCCCCTCTATCTCATGGTCGCCTTGTAAATACCCAAGCACTCTGGTGCACCTGGCTTCATAGTTAGGCCATTCACAGCCCAGGAAGGTAGGAATAATACTCACCTGTGAAAATCCTGCTCTGCCTGCTGCCTTTCTGAATCCCCCCAAACCGGAGGGGATTTCACCTCATTGCCACTTACAGTCTTTCCCCATCACATCCCAATAGGTTGCCTTCTTTGGGCAGACTTCTCAGCCTAGCAACTTCCTGTGACTTATTTACTTCCAAAAATGCAACTGTCTTCAGGTATTGAATCATTCACATCTCTCTTGGGGCACCCAAGCCAACCCTCACCTTCAGTATTTGAATAAGGTTACAAAACCCACAACTGGCTGAACTCAATGGATGCAGGAGGTTAG
Source organism: Lasiurus cinereus (assembly GCA_011751065.1). NCBI lineage: Eukaryota > Metazoa > Chordata > Mammalia > Chiroptera > Vespertilionidae > Lasiurus > Lasiurus cinereus. The sequence continues at coordinate 53,538,556 of JAAGEH010000307.1, read as the reverse complement.
GAGGTGGGAAGAATTTTGCTTGTCTTGTGGCCCTAACACACACCTCCTCCCTCCCAGAAAGCACCTGCCTTTGCTTTCCTGGGTGGAAATGCCCAGAATGTCAGGGAAGAGTGAAAGAGAATGCAGAGATAGATGGTCCTGGGAGTCCACATCCAAAGAGCCTTTTGATCATTCTCTCAGCTCTTAGCTCCCTTTGCTCTTGCCCTTCTCCCTACCTCACCCCAGCCTCTTTCTCTCGCTCTCTCTTTCCCTGCTCTCAGACCAAAGCCACAATCTGTATGCACAATCCTCTCTCTCCATCCCCATCCGTGGGTGTAAAAGGATGAATTACCTCCTTGATCTTGACGTGATGGCCCCTGTCCAAGCACCCTCACCTGCTGGGTACGTAATTGAAGTGCAGTCCCTGGGTCTGCAGCTGTCACGGAGGAATTGACAAAGAGTGGAGAACAGAGCCCCACACCCAGGCTCTCTCTCCTTGGCCACCTTGAGCACACAAGAATACAATTTTCCACACTCTGCACAGGGGAAGGCCACGGGAGTCCCAAGACACTGCGTGCAATTGAACTGGGGGGAGATGAGCACTGACACCCCCAGACCTGCTTTCAGTGGCCCCTCGCCCTCTGTCCCTTTTTGTCCCAGAAGATTCAGAAAGGCTGACAAGCCAAGGCCAGGCCGGTCTTCTCAGGCTGCGACAAAGCTTTGGCAGCAATAGTACTGCTCTGGCTTGTACTTCAGTTTACTCACTATGTTGTAGTTATGCTGGCACTACAAATACATAAAGAAGCAAATAAATAGAGATAAAGAAAGGACTCCTTGAGGGTGGGTCTTCCCTCCTATCCCCTGTCTCTGCCTCCTTTCTCCTGAAGGCTGTGGCCTGGGGCTTCCCTCCCACCCTCTGTCCAGATCCTGGGATAGAATATATATAGTGGCTTAGTCTCTTTCCCCATTATAAGGCTTTCACCTTGGTCCCTACTCCTAAATTCAAATACTGCTACTAAGCAGGGGATCCCTTGACCTCCTTTTGTCCTAGAGTCTGCCTGGAGCATCATTTCCCCACTTCCCCTATCAGCCAGCTTTGCTGTCATCCACAGCAGCTGTACCCGAGGAAGCCCCAGCCATTGAAAGAGACTGCATCTCTGTCTTCCCCACCTCTGTCTCTCTATTGAGAGTAGATCTCACACTATGCACAGGCCTGTCCCTCCCTGCTGCCCATGACATGAGCAGGTCACACCCATCATGGCGTGTCTCGGTCTGGGGCAGTTGGAGACCAAGTAAGACAATCTGGATAAAACTCATGAAAAAGATGACAATGGGCATTAGTGCCCCTGGTTACTGGATATCACTCCTCCTTTCTGCTTTACCCTTGTCACCTCAATAATAGGACAGGAAATAGACAAAAGGATGATGCTAGGGATGCATTTTGAGCTAAGAGGGAACAAGAGATGCTCTGGTTTGTGCAACTGCAGTGTCTCAGCTGCAGGGACAAACACTCATTGACATTCAGTGCAGACAGCAATGCCTCAGAGCCCACATGCCTGACAAGCAGGACATCCCATCTTGTTCAAGTTGCCAACTATACCCTAAGGTCCTGGGAAGCCGTGTCTGTGTGTCCAGTACCTCCTGGTTCTGGTGAGCATCCCTCTGTGTGCTCTATGGTGTTGGTGTTGGCGTTGCCAGGCAGCAACCAGGCAGCATCTGGGGCCTTGTCAAAGCTCACACTCTGGTGGGGAGGAGAGGTGATGCCAGAACTGAGTGTAGCACGAGGCTCAGTCTCGGGCGCCCTGGTGCTGATATCCAACCTCCAATCCTGAGTGTCCAGGGTGGGCTTCTCTTCTGAAGGGGCAGTGAAGGTTCCTCTGCTACTTAGGTCTTTGCTCATTTTCTATAGCAAATAGAAACAGTAGCCTGTGCCTCAGTTTCCATTTCCAGCTCAAGGTGAAGATCAAACCTCATGTTCCTGAGTCTTTGCTTCTCTTCTTCTATTTTCCTTAAAACAACTCCAAGCCTCCCCAACCTCCTCGTCATCATGACAACATATACACTAACATCATTTACTTGTATGAGGAAAAGCGGCAACTCAGACAAAGGAAATGTTTGCCGTTCAGCCTCTCCCTCAAACACTACCGCGCCGCCCCCACCCCTCCTCAGCCCATATCCCCAACCTAGCCACCAAATGCCCTCCAGGTTTCCTAGTGTGAGGGGTGCTGCTCTACATAACCAAAGGAACCACTTAGGTTATGTCATGCAGAACAAAGGACTAATCTTTCCAAAATTAGTATAAAAGTTTTCATCTCCAGCTAGAAAAAATAAAAAATACGTGCACTTTTCAAATAACAAATTTCCTGACTTCACATCAGATTGCAAAAGTCTCAGGGCCAGGATAGCGAGTTTCATGTGACATGTGTGAATTTCAGACTGATAAGCAGAGTTTTGGGTAGAAAGGGCCTGCAGAGGAGACCTGAACTCCAACCCCAGCCCTGATTCTAATGAGCTTTGTGGAAGACTTTGCTCAGTTTCTTTGTCTGTGAGCTGAGAGAATTTTACTACACCTATAATGCTTGCCAAATTCTCATGGTCTATATCACACTGTCCTTCGTGATTGGCAGTTAGGACTGGCCAGAAGTGGTCCTGACACCAGCATACACAGGAGGTCTCTCACATTCCTTCCCAGAGCAGAAAATGCTCAGCTCTTGGAGAGTACCATGAACAGGTGTCAGTGGTGCAACATATATTCATGGAACATCTGCTGGGTGCTAGACCATGTGCTGGGAGCTGAGGAACAGTGGTGACCAAAGAAAACATGGCCATCATGGAGCTGACAATGGACCAAAGAAGCTATGATGCTCAGAAATCTTTCAATTGACAGGACAAATTTACATCAAATAAATATGTATCACTGTATTATGGACTGAATTGTGCCTCCACACCACCCCCTCAGCACCAAATTCATATTAGAGCTGTAACCCTCAATGTGACTATGTTCAGAAATGGGGCCTTTAAAGGGTTAAATAAGGTTAAATGAGATCATAAGTGTGGGGCCATAATTTGTGTTCTTATTGGAGGAAGAGAGTGTTCTCTTTCCATTCATAAAAAAGAGAAAAGGCCATGTAAAGACACAGCAAGAAGGTGACCATCTGCAAGCCAGAAAGAGAGACCTCACCAGAAACTGAGTTTTTCAGCACCCAGCTTCCAGAAACCTGAGAAAATTAATTTCCATAGTTTAGGCCACCCAGTCTGTGATATATTCTTATGGTAGCCTGCACACACATACACATCACCACCACCACCTCCATCATCATCATCATCATCATCATCATCATATTTCATCGAATCTGCCAGCAGGGTTGATTTCTCTGAGGCCTCTCTCCTTGGCCTGCAGATAAGGATCTTCTTGCTGTGTCCTTGCATGGCCTTCATTCTGTACATACATCTTCCTCCTCTCAATATAAGGATAACATTTATATTGGATTAGGACCTCACCCCTATGACCTAATTTAACCTGTTTCCTTTTTTAGGCTCCATCTTCAAATACACCAAATTGGTGGTTAGGGCTTCAACATACAAAATTTGGAAGGATGCAATTAAGTCTATAACAGTGCATTTTATTGTTACACTACAAGAACATATTGAATTAATATTACCTCTCCAAAGATAAAAATTTGCTTTGCTAATATCAAATTGACAACCTGCTGTTCTGTTTCTTTGACTTTCTGCATAAACTTTTTGTTTTAATGCCAAATAAGAGTTTTTTTAAAGATATTTTCAATATAAATTAAACCCAAAACATGTAATGTCAATAATGTGCCTAACTCAGCTGAAGTGACGACGGTATGAACAACCATGATCACATCTGTGCTTGCTCAGTCAATGCTAATAGCATCGAGACTGCTGCATAAGTTACAGCACTGCAAGACAGTATTAATAGTAAGGCATAGCCAGTTTCAGAAATGTTACATGTGAACAAAAGTGTGTATATGTTAGATAAAATGTGGTAAAACACATTTAATTAGGACATCCATAAAAGTTCCTGTGCAGTTTGAGTTTTTAATAATTCACTTCCATATGATGTATAAAAAATTTGCAAAATGCATCAGAAAAGAAATTTACTCAGGATTTCAATGAAATTTTTAATGATTCATTTGTTCTCATTTCTTTTCTTAATTTTCTAGGTAATAAACACTATGTCATCTGCAATGGTTATATCTAATTGTATCTGATATGATGTTGGATATGTCAAAAGCCAATCTTCCTCTAATTAAATATGGTAAATTATTATTAAATCCCCCTCTCTGTTTCATCTTCCCAATTGTTTATATCATATATAGAAGTGAATTTATTAAAATGCCAAACTGTGAATACTTTAGGGCTAGCCTGTGTAGTATCATATGATTGATTCCAGTGTGTTTTGAGGCAGAGCTGCCTGGAGAAAATATTTCTCAAACTGACCCAAAAGGTGAGTTGAGTGTTATCAGGGGAGAAGGGGGTATTGCAAGGAGAAGGAGCAGCATTGAGAGGCCTAGAGGCTGAAGAAACCAGTGAGGAGGGCTCACAGACTTGGATCTGAGGTGGTGAGGGAGGGAGAGCAGGGCAGGACAGGAGCTGGAGATCCAGGTAGAGGCCCAGTGGGTCCTGCCTTTTGGGTCATGTCTACACATACAACAGAAGGTAAAGAGGTCATTTATTGCTACGTTTTTAATAATAGCAAGAGATTAAAAATAATCTCCATTTTTCATTGGTAAGGCACTGGTTAAATACATTATGCCGCACCCAAACAGAATTTCTCAGGAGTTGCAGAAAAAGAAAGTGGAATTCTTTATTAATATGTAGTGATCTTCAAGGTGAATTAAGTACTAGATACAAAGCAGTGAGTATAATGCCATGTAATTTGTGTTCTAAAAAAGAAAATTAATTTGAACTTGTTTGTAAGTGCTAGACTGTTTCTGGGAGGATCCAGAAAGAACTAAAAAAGTTGGGTACATCCAGAGAGGACACTGGATGGCTGAGGATAGGGATGGAGGGAGAATTATAATGGTCTTCCCTTTGTAATCTTTTATATTTGAATCTCAAAAATGCAGTAACTATTAAGGGGATGTTGGAGGAGGAATAATATCAAGAAGAAGAAAGATGCTTTAAGGGTAAGGGATACTCATTTGGGACTGTGGCTGTTTTTGGTAAAGCTTGTATGCAGACAGATAATGGTGGAGGTCCTCCAGGTCCCTCAAGACCCTACAGAATTCTGTCTGGTTTTGTTCTCTAATCTTTTCACATGAGGATATGCCTTGCGAAAGATTGCAAGCCCCTCAAAGGTGGGAACCCGAATGTGTTAGTTTGGAATCCCCACAGTGCCCCAAACACCATGGTAGTCACAGCAAAGGGTGTCTCAATTCTAGCTGCCATATCTACCTCCCCTAAAACAACCTATGGAGATGGCCCAACCCAAATGCAGCACAAAGAAGCCAAGAAACTTCTCTTCCAGTTATGGCAACCTGGTTTCAGGGTCTGAACAATATGCCCTTACTCTCACAGGCACCAAGAGGAAGGTCTACAGACTGAGGGTTCACAATCCATTAATGAGCTGTGAGATCAATTTAGTGGGAAGCAATGAGCCTTTATAAACAAATAAAAATTGTTTTTAAAAAGCATAAAAATTGTTTTTATAAAATCAAAATACATCACACAGAAGTGAAGATAAGTATTATTTAATTTTTTTTCAAATATGTATAATATATGTCTTACTGTAGGTTACAGCCAAAGTGTTCAAACCAGTGATCTAGAATAGTGGTTGGCAAACTGTGGCTCGCGAGCCACATGTGGCTTGTGAGCTGTGATTTGCCACTGTGTTGACTAATGAGTTTGCCGACCACTGACCTAGACTCTTGTTTCCAATACTTACAGGCTGGGCCTCTATGGCAGTGAGACAGAGCCCTCAGTCAGGGCTGCCTACCCAGCTTCTGCCAGCGACAGAGGCCATGAGAAGTTGAGGTTGGAATGGATGCATGCAGGTTCCCAGAAAAACCTCTGGGCCCCACCTATCCGGGGGCTCCATACCAAACCCGGTCCCCAATTGGCACAAACACATGGGTTCAGAGTACCTCTACACTCCACCATGAAAAGATCAGATTTTTCATGGGATGAGGAGAGAGAGAATTACATAACCAGACACTGGAGAAGACAGACCATGGGCAGACAAATAAACAGCCCGCATATGAAAGAAAAGCAGGCATCATCAGAAAAGAAGGTAAATGAAATAGAGGCAAGCAACCTGTCAGAGAAAGAATTTAGAGAAATGGTCATAAGGTGGCTAAAAAGAATGGAAGACAAATTCGACAATATGAGTAAGAAACAAGAGGAAATGAAGAACCAAGAAGAAATGAAAAATAACATCGCTGCTGTAAAGAACTCAATAGAAAGCATCAAAAGTAGACTAGAAGAAGCAGAGGGCCACATCAGTGAGCTAGAAGACAAGGTAGAAAAAAAATACCCAAGTAGAGCAGCTTCTACAAAAAAAAAAAAAATGAAAAAGCAGGAGGAGACCCTAAGGGAACTTTGGGACAACACAAAACAAAATAACACCTGCATAATAGGGGTTCCAGAAGGAGAGGAAACTGAGCAAGGAATAGAAAACCTCTTTGAAGAAATAATGATAGAAAACTTCCCCTAATATAGGGAAGAAAAAACCCACACAAATCCAAGAAGCTCACAGAGTCCCAAGCAAAATGAATCCCAAAAGACCAATACCAAGACACATTATAATTAAATTGGCAAACACCAACAACAAAGTAAGAATCTTAAAAGCGGCCAGAGACAGAAAGTTACCTACAAAGAAACCCCTAACAGACTAGCGACTGATTTCTCAACAGAAACTCATCAGGCCAGAAGAGAATGGAATGAAATATACAAAGTCACACAAAAAAAGGGTCTGAATCCAAGAATACTGACCCAACAAGCCTATCAATCAAAACTGAAGGTGAAATCAGGAGCTTCACAGACAAAAAAAGGACTAAGGGAATTTATTACCACCAAACCAGCATTGCAAGAAATGCTAAAGGGTCTGCTGTAAAAAAAAGAAATAGGAAGCAAAGAAGGAACATAGGAGTAAAGAATAAAAATGGTGATAAATAAGTACCTATCAAATAACCTTAAATGTAAAGGGATTAAATGCCCCAATCAAAATATATAGGGTAAGGAATTGAATAAGAAAACATGACCCATATATCTGCTGTCTACAAGAAACCCAGTTAACAAGAAAAGATGCACACAGACTGAGGGTGAAGGGATGGAAAAAGATTTTTCAAGTGAATAGAAATGAAAAAAAAGCTGGGGTAGCAATACTTATATCTGACAAAGAAGATCTCAAAGGACATAACAAGAAGGAAGGCCACTTTATAATATTAAAGGGAACAATCCAACAAGAATAAATAACTCTGGTAAACATATATGCACCCAATATAGGAGCACCCAAATATATAAAAAAATTCCTGGAGGATATCAAGGGAGAGTTTGACCGCAATACAATCATAGTAGGAGACTTTAATAGCACACTATCACCAATGGACAAATCCTCTAAACAAAAAATCAGCAAAGAAAACACCAATCCTCAATGACTTACTAGACCAGATGGAATTAACTGACATCTTCAGAACATTTTACCCCAAAGCCATAGAATATACATTCTTCTAAAGTGCACATGGGTCATTTTCAAAGATAGACCATATGCCATATGTTGGATCATAGGCAAAATCTCTTCAAATTCAAGAAGATAGAAATTATATCAAGCATCTTCTCAGATCACAGTGGCATAAAACTGGAAACCAATAATTACAGGCCATTGTTGTTCTTTGTGATTAAGCCCCTATCCCAGTGGTCGGCAAACTAATTAGTCAACATAGCAGCAAACCATGCCTTGTGAGCTGCATGTCTAGAGCAATCAGTGGGCACAAGGACTTGAGTCAAGTAAAGGGTGGTTCAAGCCCATCTCTGTGCCTTAGGAGGTTTCCCAACTTCCCCTAATGGATAAAATGTAGATGGTATCCATGCATCATGGGATTATTGCAAGGTTCTGAGCTCAATGGTCAACATTCAAAATTGCTATAACTCAAGAATGTTACTATCATCACCAAGAAATACTCCCTGCAGCTTGTCGAGCCTCCCTGGCCCACTGTCCACCTATAGACTTGGCCATGTTCTTGGCTGAGATGAGAGCATGTGGTGGCCTGTGTTCTGTGTGCCTGGCCACCTCAGAGCACTCCTGACTACCAGCTCCTCAACTTCCCCCAGCAGCCACCAAGACCCCAACTGGCTGCACAGCTTCCACCAAGGGGGCTGGATGACCGAAAGGCATGTCTCAGTTCAATGGAGAATATTTATTTGCTCTAATAGGACATTTGTTATCCTGGTCTCCTTTCAGCATCCAGGCCAGGGAAGTAGATACATAATTCTTCCATGGCAGATTTAAAGAGGAAGATGATGAAGCATAAGATGGCAGTTGATTAGTGGTTTGAAAGAATATGTGATATGCATGTCCCCGTCCAAAATTAAAGGTGATGAATCAATGTCTGAGAATGAAAGGAAGTGCTTTATACTGGAGCTTTCGGTCATAAGGCTTCCTTTCTTCTGCCTCTCAGTTCCAGCTTTTGAACAATGGGGAGGGTTTTTGTTCTGAGTCACGTCTCTGGTAAAAAATCCCAAAGTTCACCTCCCTCCCTGTCAAGCTCCCCTAACCAGCCACCTACCTACCTTGTGTACCCACCAGGGCACAGGTAGGGAAAGGCGCATGTAACATCCAGGAACCTGAGGATGCAGGGAGATCACTAGACATTTCCTGTTGAGTTGGGTCTGCACCTGGTACCTATGGACCAGGGAAAACCGGACTGTCCTCTCACTTATGTGTGGCTCAGCTTATAGAGTTGAACATGGGCCACAAAGGTGAGCTGCCTGTTGCTAAGGATGCTCCTAAGTGTCCACACTATGACTTGGTACCAGATCTTACACTACTTGCTTCCTTGGTCCTCATTTCTTGGTCCTGTCTCTGCAAAAATACTAGGGGAGCAGAGGGGAATATAAAAAAGAGGTTTCCACCCTGTCCTGAGGAGGACAAACTCTGGATGGAGGAGGAGCTTGGTCAGGTTGGCCCAACAGTGATATCTTCACATGGCTCATCCCTAAGAGTTCATAGCGCTTCCAGGGGACTGGCAGAGGGAGAATCACTGTGTTCTATGGAGCTTGTCACCCTAATGGCCTGATGACAGGAGGTGACAGAGATAGATCAGGATAATACTGTAGATTACTTACTGGATTGCCATTATCATTAACAGCCTTAATTAGTCTATAATATACTGTACCTCTGCTGCAAGTGCCAGAAATAAAAGTCAGGCCAGCAGTCAGAAGGCCAGCAGTTGGAAGACCAGAGTCAGAAGATGAACAGCAAGTCCATGGTTCTCAGATCTACACAGAATGCCTTCTGACCTTGGAAGGCAAGGCACTGACTCAAGTACAAAATTCAGTTGCTCATTGCCGAGTCTATGATTCTGGAGCCTCCCACACTTTCCATTCCCTTCTGTCCCCCAATTCTCTGACCAATAACTGCTGGCTCTCCTCCTTCTGCTTTCCTTGATGGCAATACCCTTCTATGTGTCATTGCTTTACAGTTTTCCCAGGCATGTTTGCACTTAGCTTTCTTGCAGAGACTCCGTGGGATTGGTAGGGGCAGATATTATTATCCTTGTCTTACGGAAAGAGGAAATTGAGACATCGAGTTATTAGATGTAAGGAAACTGGGACCAGAACCCTTACTAGGACTAGGATCTAATTTCCAATCCTAATTTCCAACCCATTTCCAGTTCCACAATCAAACACACACACACATTTACACACATTTGCACATTCACATAGCCGCAGACATATATACACTCACATATACTCTCACACACACATCATGACTGTCCTTCCTTCTTATCAGACTTGCTATCCATTTCTAATAGTATTAAGTCATCCCTCATTCTTGAGATGAGTTACTCACAGACCTTTTCCCCTTATCTAATGCTCACCAGTTTTTTGGTGATATAAAATAGAGAATTTGGCCACTTCTCATAGGGTCTCAGCTAAAGTCACAGGGGAATGCCTAAGCTGTTTTTACAGTTTCCTTCTGCCTTCATACTCCCAGCAGTCACACTGCTCAGCACTCCCAATGATTCTTAATGAGGGGCCTCCTCCGTCCAATCTTTTCCCTATCTCTCTGGGGAATTGAAGCAGAATCACTAGAGCTTTCAGCATCTGTATTCCTCCTCTTCCTCAATCCTGCTCAAGAAAAGGAAACATGATCTGTCAACAAGTGGACAAGAACCTGTGCATGAAAATGGTCATCCATGGTATCTACTTCCCCAACCCCCACAACCTCAGTCTAATCACCAGCAAATATCAGACTCAAACTGAGGGAGACTACTTTTTCTAAGCGCTGTGCTATAGGAGTTAGCCCCCCAAAACTCTTCTACAGTATCAAGATCATGAAAAACAAAGAAAGAATAAAAATGTGTCACACAGTGGAGAAGACAACCAAATATGACTTGGAATCCTAGGCTGGCTCTTGGCACAGCACGGGACAGTAGTGAAAGAACTGGAGAAGTCTGAAGGAAGTCTGAGGTTCAGTTAATATTATACCAAAGCTCATTCCCCATTCTGACCATGGCACTATGGGATGTTGGAGGTTAATGTCAGGGAAAACTGGGTGAAAGGGAAGCAGGAACCCTCTATACTATCTTGGCAACTTTTCTGAAACGTAAAATTATTCCACAATAAAATGTTTATCACATAAAAGGAAGGCCCAGCCTATATGACCACAAAGCAACGTGTTACATTATATTCTGCCTTGTGCACCTGATGGTTACATATGATAAGGGTATCATGCCTATGGCACATGCATCTGAGCCTTGCCTGGCAGTGAATTGCTCATGAGGGGTGGAGAGGATGTGTTGCAGTAATGCCTCACTGGTACTATTTATTGGGTGCAGACAGGCCGAGGCCTGAATTTGAAACAAATCAGTGCAGAATTACAGCCTTCTGAATCAATGACATGTTAATAAGTAATATGTACAGTGTACATACTAGTGAAATGTGTGTGTATACACACACAGATGGCAGAAAAAGCTTTAAGATCTGTGCAATATGAGTTAGCCTAGCAAAACAAATTAACATGTTGGCTTTTAATATGTTGATACTTAGCATATAACCCAGTGAAGTTGTGTTTTTCTATTACAGTTTTTTCTATTATAATTTTTGAATAAAGTTCAAGTTGATTCTATAGAGAGAGACCCACAGACAAGCTTAAAAAACTCTGGGGCAATCTTTGATTGTACAGTGTGCCTCCTCACCCAAGGTCACTCAAAGAGAATCCAACTCTCCTGGCTTCCTGTCCTGGGCTCTCAAGGATAGGCCCAGTGATGGAGGCCTGCATCCCTGGACAGCCTGGAGCATGAGTCTGGAAGAGTCCAATGTGCATTTTGAAGGGGGAATGTTGGTAGACAGCTTCCTAAAGTCATCGCAGTCAATGGGAGGACTGGGGCTGGTGGAGGAGGCAGGTTATGAGAATCCTAGTGAGTGAAATCCCACCTGTGAGAACACAGAAGACACCTCCAAGCCTCCTAGGACAGGGAGCAGAGGTGCTGACAATTGAGCCCAACTGCTGCAACAAGTCCCTGTTGAAGGACCAAGTTATTGGCTGTGGCATTGTTTCCACAAGAAGAAAGGAGAAAACATCGAAGGCTGGATTTCAGGGAAAATCAGAGGCCATGGGAGGATAATCCTGATGTTGTAAAAGGATAATCAGAGATAAGTGAACTGGGGGAAAACCACACTCTAAATTCTATAGAAAATTGAATTATTCCTTGATAAATATTCCAATCAAGTCAATAAAACCCTTTATAAGAAATAGGCATGATATACTAAACACAGGCATTTAAAATCCACATCCAGCCCTGGCTGGTGTGGCTCAGTTGGTTGAGTGTCTTCCCATGCACTAAAAGGTTGCAGGTTCAGTTCTCAGTCAGGGCACATGCCTGGGTCATGGGCTCAATCTCCATTAGGAGGTGTGCAGGATGCAGGTAATGGATGTCTTGCTCTCACATTGATGTTTCTCTCTCTCTCCCTCTTCTTTCCTCTCTCTCTAAAAATCAATAAAAATCCTTTAAAAATAAATTCCACAGCCAACTATGCTTGAATTATTCTTCTCTTATGGTCCCAAATCCCTCCTGGTAAACAAGTCAGCAATGCCTCCAAGTTTCGTGCTGGGAGCATCCAGCCAAACAAAGACACAGACCAATAAGCAGGGACTGATGGAGGCAGCACATTGACATTTAAAGATCCCTGTGCCGAGGGATCTGATACTGGTGCTTTGTTGCTTTTTAGCTAAGTGGTCTGAGTTTTCTTCATGCTCTCCAAATACCTATTTCCTCTTTTTAAAAAAAAAAAAGAAAGAAAGAAACTTGAATTTAATAATTTTCTTTTTTCTTTTGTGTTAATTGATTTTTAGAGAGAGAGAAAGGGAGAGGGAGAAAGAGAGAAACATTGAAGTAAGAGCTGAACATCCATTGGCTGCTTCCTGCTGGATATTTAGCACAACCCCAGCATGTGCCCTGACCAGGAATCAAACCAACAACTTTTGGTAGTACACAGGATAATGCCCAAGCAGCTGAGCTACATTGGCTAGGGCTGTTTCATCTTTTGAAGAAGGTCATCACTTCTCAATTCTAAGCCATAACATATCACCTCCTTGTTTAAAACCCTCCAGTAGCTACCCATTCAATTAGCATAAAATTGAATAAAATCTTATTAAAATAAAATCCAAATTCCTGATGATGGCCTGCAAGTCCCCCTAGGATCAGGCCACTCTCCATCTTTTTAACCTTATCTTATATGGCTCCCTTCCTCTATTTGTTCTCCAGCTTCATCGGTATTCTCCATGTCCCCCAAAATAGCACCTCTCATCAGATCTAGGATGACAACTCGACCCGCACCTCACCCCTCCCAAAATTCCAATGGTCACTCTTCCCTGCCATTCCTTCCTCCCCAGAGAAATCTTCCCTGAGCACCGTGCAGCTTTCATCCCTAGTAAACATTAGCTATATCTAATATTACCTTTGTATGTGCTTATTCGCTTATTGTCTGTCTCCCCTGATTAGAATGTCAGCAACTTGTCAGTTTGATACAGGGCCCTATCATTTCCTAGAACAGTGCCTGTCATATACTATGTGCTCAATTAAGTAGAAAGTTTCCTTCACCCAAAGTGTCTCTAACCCCTGATTTTTCTACATCAGAGATATTCCCTAAATGTATCTTAGAGTTTGTCTGTGAAGAAGCAATGGCTTTGATGAAAAAGCACTTTGCAGAGAGGATCCAGGCAGAGTTTTTCAGCCTCATTTTCTCGTCGTAAAGCGTGACAGCACAACACAGTGGTCTGCAAGCCATCTTGAGACCATGCTGCTTCCCTCCCGGGACTTGCACACCCAGTGCATCTGGTTTACAAGCCAGACATGATATTTTTCCTGTCCTTGGGTAAGCTCTGACATTCGCGTCAGATGGTTCTTCTGTCTCAGGAATTTGAGGCTTAGAAGGTATTGAAAGGATAGCCAAGGCTAAAAGACAGATTTTCTACATTGAATAGGGGACCTTAGCCTCACAGGAATATGTTTTTGACTTAGTCTACGCAGTGCAGCATTCATAAGCAAGCTTCACCCACAAACTGTCCAAGTTCAAGTCACTGGTATTGATGATTTGGGGCACTGGCACCACCATCTTTCCTCAGACTATTAAGAATGAGAGAAAGGCACTCCTTAAGAATAAGAATAAAGTACAGAGACTTGCCTTGCCATATCTCAAGATTTATAATGCAGACCCATATCTTTGATAAAGAAAGGGCATTTCAGGTTACTGAGGAAAGGATGAATGTACAATAAATGGTGCCAAGACAAGGACTATATAAGGCAATGAAGGAAATATATGAATTCCTCCTCTCATTTCCCTTAACCATCAATTCCGGGTAGATTGAAGAGTAATGCCATCTCTGCTGTTGGAACCCTACATTAATACAATCATTTTGGAAAACATTATAGAAACATCTCAAAAGTTAAAACTGCACTCACCACCAGCAAGTGATTGTCCCCTGGATATACATCCTAGAGAAATTCTTGCCGGTGTGTACCAGTTAAGAGTACAAGATGTCCACAATCACAATATTATGATCAAAAGCTTGAGACAACCCAAACGTCCACTGCCAAGAGAGTGACACAAGCAACTCTACACTGTGCCTGCCCTGGGGAGTCTTCTCTGAGCAAGACAAGTGTGGTTCTTGCCCTTATTCTGGATCCGAGCCTGGCAGCTAATCTGAGATGACTCCATTACCACCCCCACCGAGCTAATACCTCTGAGAAGAGGCAGTGAGCAAGGGATAGGGGCCTATCTTGGGAGGGGCTTTAAAAACAATCCCCTGAGGAGTCTAAAATCTGCCTCCCAAGCACATATTAGTTTGTAATGAGGCTTTCATTGGCCACCAGGCTGTCCTTCAATGTAATTAAAGCCCGAAGGCCTTTCTATACAGCTGGCTGATGTCAACTGCTTGGAAAGCAGCAGTTTGGAATTGAATGCTGGTGCTATGGCTGAAATGTGAATGTAAATGGCCTGGCTGTGTTTTTACAAGCAGTGGTGTGTGTCCTACATCCCAGGTTCTAGCCTTCTCAATTACCTGGTGAGTCTAAGCTGCTCTCCCCTAAACTCCTGGTTCCCATACATGCATCAGCCTCTGGTCACTGCTTGCCTGCCACTCCCTGCAGGAGTCTGATGACAGCTGGATGGTCATCAGAGGAAAGTGATGGCCAACAGCCTCACTCAACCCAAGCTGCTGCTGTCAACCTGCTTGGACACACAGTCAGAACTGTCCATCCACTATGTGAGGAGAGTGGGTCGAGCTGGCCAAAAACTGCATCCCCCTCTTCTACTAGGGATCTCACTTTTCTTCCTCACTGAATCTCAAAATGTCCAGGGGTAGACTAGAGAAGCTTACTCTAGTTTTTATTATTCTAGTCTCTGGGTAAATTCTCAATCACCTAGAACAAAAAGGAACTGCTCTAAGCGCAACCTTCAGAAGCAGAAATTAGTTATGAATCAGACTTAGAGCAGATGAAGTCAGGGCCTTTGTGGAAGGATGTAGGGATCGTTAGTACAGCTGGAAGTCCAAACTTTGCTCTGAGGAGAGGGCTCAAAAGGTGGCAATTCCTCCAAGGTGACCCCAGGAGGAGTAAACCAGGTGTGAAGGGCTCAGAGTGCTGTCTCACAGAACTCCCAGCGACAATAGAAATGTCAGGTGGGGGAAGTTTTCAGTCATTATTTCTTCAAATAGGTTTCCCATATCTTGCTCTCTCTCTTCTTCTGGCACATTCATAATTCTGATGTTGGTACGCTTGAAGTTGTCCCAGAGGCTCCTTACACTATCTTCACATTTTTGGATTTTTTTTTTTTTTTTGCTTTTCTAGTTGAGTGTTTTCAGCTTCTTTGTATTTCAAATCTTTGACTTGATTCTTGTGTTTCTCTAGTCTGCTGTTAGGTCTTTGTATAATATTTTTTATTTCAGTCAGTGTATGTTTAATTTCTAGTTGGTTCTTTTTATCTCCTCTTGAGTTTCGTTAAATTTATCCATCTTTTCTAGGAAATTCTTGAAAAACCTTATAACCATGGTTTTGAACTCTATATCCAGTCATTTGTTTTCCTCCATTTCTTTTGTTTGTGATCTGTTCCTTTGTCTCCACATTTTCACTGCTTCCCTGAGTTGTTAGAGTAGCTCTGAAAACTTTCCCCACCTGGTGAAAGAAATAGACTTACAAGTCCAGGAAGTGCACAGAACCCCAAACAAAATGAGTCCAAAGAGGACCACACCAAGACACATCATAATTAAAATACCAAGATCAAAAGACAAAGAGAATATTAAAAGCAGCAAGAGAAAAACAGTTAATTACCTGAAACTATGCAGGCCAGATGGGAGTGGCAAGAAATACTCAAAGTGATGAATAGCAAGAACCTACAACCAAGATTACTCTACCCAGCAAAGCTATCATTCAGAATTGAAGGGCAGATAAAGATCTTCACAGCTGAAACCAGTTTGGCTCGGTGGATAGGGTGACTGAGGGGTCCTGGGTTCAACTCTGATCAAAGATATATACCCTGGTTTTGGGCACATC
>JAAGEH010000307.1:53480944-53521936 GCA_011751065.1 Lasiurus cinereus | reverse complement strand
TTCTTTTTTTTAAATATATTTTATTGATTTTTCACAGAGAGGAAGGGAGAGGGATAGAAAGTCAGAAACATCGATGAGAGAGAGACATCGATCGGCTGCCTCCTGCACGCCCCCTACTGGGGTTGTGCCCGCAACCAAGGTACATGCCCTTGATCGGAATCGAACCTGGGACCTTTCAGTCCGCAGGCCGACGCTCTATCCACTGAGCCAAACCGAATTCGGCCATATATATATATATATGTATATATATATATATATTTTTTTTAAGAGTTTCACAGATAAGAAAAAAACTAAAGGAGTTCATCAGCACCAAAGTAGTATTATATGAAATGCTGAAAGGTACTTTAGGAAGAGGAAGAAGAAGAAAAAGGCAAAGATAAAGATTATGAACAACATATACATATCTATCAACAAGTGAATCTAAAAATCAAGTGAATTAATCTGATGAATAGAATAAACTAGTGAATATAATAGAATTAGGGGCATAGAAAGGGAGTGGACTGACAATTCTCAGGGGGAAGGGGTGAGAGGGGTACAGGGAGAGACTGGACAAAAATCATACATCTATAGATGAGGACAATGTGGAGAGGTAAGAGCAGAGGGTGGGATGAGAGCTGGGTGGAGGGGAGCTATGGGGGAAAAAGAGGAATAATTGTAATAATCTGGATAATAAAGATTTATTAAATCAAAAATAAATGTCTCATATCTTTACTGCCCAATATGGTAGTACTTGAAATGCAGCTGCTGTGACCAAAATGTTGAATTTCAAATTTTACTTGAATTACAATTAACTTAAATTTGAAGAGCTACATATTGCCAGTGGCTATGTATTACTATATTAGATAGGAAAGCTCAAAAAAAAAAAAACACTTAACTAAGCAAAAAGAAAATAGATGAGGTCAGTGGGAGGCAGTCACCCACCAGCACTGGGGGCTGCCCACAGGTTCTGAGCCAAGTTCAAGATGTTGATTGGGCAGAGCTTTGCGGGCTGTGAGAACGGCAGTTCCTACCTAAAGCCAGGAAAAAACCCATATCTATCTCCAAAAAATAATCTTCTGGGACCAAAGAGAGAGAAATTTAAAGACAGACATAAGGAAAGCATCACTGTGTTGTTTGTAATAATCAAAGTATTGGAAATAACATCAAATTGGATGAATAAAGATTGGTGTAAACTTACAATGGAATCTTATACAAACAAAAAAAATCGTGATTTTTAAAATGTTTAATAATGTAAGTGAAAAAGCAGAACATAAAAAGCAGAACTATAAATGCTTCATGGAAATGTCTATATACATGCATAGAAAAAGTTTAAGACAAAATATACTAAAATATCACGAGGAGGCTTTTCTGATAGCTGAAATGATGAGTACTTTTACTTTTTTTAAAAAAATAATGTTTGTATTTTTCCAAATTTTCGGTAGTGGCCATTATTTTATGCCAAAAAGAAAAAACGTCTTCCTCAAAGCATGCTGTAAAGTGCTTTTAATCATGCAGAAAATGCACTTACACATAAGCAAACAGTCTAGTACATGAAGCTCTACCAAAGCTACATAAACCATGGTCAGAGAAAGAGATAGGACTGGTAGTAACTCTCTGGTGAAATTGTGCGTTTTTCCATTTTTCTCTTTTTTTTTTCTAAAATGGGGGTTGGGAATTGGGGTGCGTCTAATCGTTCTAGATGGAACTCAAACCGCCAACATTAAAATAAGTATTTCAAGCCCTCCAGCCAACCCTGGATAGACTTGAGTAACATCCCCTCCCACATCCTCTGGGGTATTAGCTGGGCAGGGTCCATCTAGCAACCTCAATGGCTTCACAGTGGATGGCTACTCACTCACCCTTAAAGGGTGACCCTTTCTCCTCTGACCCCTCCTACTCCATCACCATCATTGAAGGAGATCAATAACTATGAAAAGCGATTGATTTTCTTCTCCTCTCCCATCTTCTGTCTGTCTGACAGAATAATTCTGTCTGACATGCTTAACAGGAATCATACCAGAAAGGAAGTAGCTTAGCCCTCTCCCTCCCCTCCACCCCACCCCTCCCTTTATATTTTCAGGGATTTTTAAGATTGGCCACAGTGCTATTTATCACCTTGGCCGATGCTATGGCCTCTCCTGGCTTGGCTCCTGTGTGCATCCCTTGCTGGGTTCCCGGTGTCTGCTGCTTCGCCCCTGCTAAGATCCCAATACCAGCATCCCTCCCACAGCCAGCCAGGCTCAGGCACCACCCAGTCCCAGGAGGACAGGAAGCTGGAGCAGCTGGCTCCTCAGACTGCATGGTTCATCCCAGAGCCTTGAGAAAGAATTCTTGGAGAGATTCACATCTCAGTGAGGAGCCTCCTTCCCTTCATCACAGAGCAGAGAAGCTCAGAGTTTTAAATGGGCCTGACCCCGGTGGGAGTCTATGAGGAGCCAACTTCCACACAGCAGCCACAGCCATGTCATTCACACGTTTACCTTGCACTATTTTGCCCCAGGAAGTCCATCATCCAATGTGATTTGCAATTTTATTAAGGCATGAATTTGAATTTGTTGGTGCTATATGGTTGCTAGGGCCTAGCAAAATTGAAATTAAAAGCTGAATACAACCAAGAAATACTCATTTGGAAGGGAAACTGAGGCAGCAAGCAATGAAAGGACTAGTCCAACAGGCCCTTGAAGAGTCTGATTTCATTCAACAGATGAGCACTCAGTGTGGTTGAAACAGAAGCTGATCGGAATTTATAAACTGTCATAGTTTCTTTTTTTATATACTTAGGTTTTTTTATTAACTTCTTTAATGAACAGTAACATGCTGACATAGCAGGAAAGTAAGGAAAATCCTTAGAGGCCAAAATGATAAGAAAGCAGCAATGTATAGCATGAGATGGAGTTAGAAGTTCACTGTTTGAAGATCCCTTTGTCCAAGGGATCCTGGGGCTCAGAGCAGAGGTCTGCAAACTGCCTCGTGTGCTTCCAGGGGACATTATGCTTTCCGTGGATGTGAGCGCTAGCGGCCACTCTAAGCAAATCATTTCCACCTTAACTTTATGTTTCCCTAAAATTCATCTGCTTGAGCATGTTCCCGAGGTCGAAGTACCTAGCAACTTTGCCATTTCTAGTTTTCCCTCTTGCCCTTTCCTGATATAATTCTCCTACATTAAAAAAAAAAAGAAGTTTAAAAGTCAAAATTTTAACCCTCCTGAATTTCATTGCATTATATTTTTTTCAAGTATGTACACAAAACTTCCTTCCTTCTTTCTCCCTTCTTCCTACCCTCTTTACCTCCTTTCCTCTTTCCTTCATTATTTATCATGTACCTGTTCATGTGCTAGGCACTGGGAGAATAAAAATAAATACACTAACTGGACTACTTTTCTCTTCTTATTCAAAATACACTCAGAAGCTAAACCTCAGCATGGAGAGCAGCAAGCAGTTTTTATTCTGCTGCATCCCTTGACCCCTCTCCTCCTCCCCTCAGTGGACCTCCAGTAATTAAATGAGCTCAATGCCTTGGTGTTTCTATTGATAAAAAGTCCTTATTTTTTTTCCCCTCACAACCTTGAAGAGAACCATCTTCATTTATCTATAGTACGATGGTTTGCATCCCTCTAGAAACTCTTAGAAAACAATGTGGTATTATTTAAACATGCCAATGAAAGAATATTTAAACATTCAGAGAATGCCATTCCACTTTGTATATTAAATGCTTTGGTAAATCTGCACTAGAGGTTGTGTTACAATGTAGTCTCATTTTAAAGTAAGAGGAACCCATTATTCTCATTTAACATAATAGAATATTCAGGTACATATGCAATTTCTGTTTTCTCTAAGTCATAATTTGAAAAAAAAAAACTTTCTACAAGGATTCAAAAAAAAAGTTGCTTATTTTTCCTAGAACTTCCACTGTCGAATAATTACTGTATTACTCAAAGCATGAGTTATACCAAGGATATATAGATTATTTTGGAGTTGCAACATGCTGTACAAGAAAAAGTATTAGGATGGAAGTCCAGAGATCTGGGTTCTAATGTCAGAATTGCTACTTACAACTCCTGCATCTCTTTTAGTTAAGGTTCTTTTGGTTGCCAGCATCAGAAATAAACTCTAAATGATCTTTATTTTTAGGAAGAATCCATTGGAAGGACATTGGGGAAACTCGTGAAATTGAAAAAAGAGCTGAACAACAAGATGAATGAAGAGAAGACATAAACATGTCTCCAGGCTCTCAGCATCCAGAGAATGTGAATTCCTTCCAATCTTGCTGCCTTTCACAGAATTACCTCAACAACCCACTAGTCTCTGTTTTAAATACCAAATGCTTAAGGAAGAGATTGATTAATTCAGCTTTAGACCAGGATTGAGAGCTAGATGTCTCCGCAGTCTATCTCAGGAGGGATGACAACCCAGACATAGTTTGGCTTCCTCCTTGTACTCCAGCAATTCCCAGAAAATAGGGGCATCAATAGGGCTGGGATCATACCCAGAGGCCTCTACCAGGGTCTTTGGGCAAGTGATCCAACCCATGAGCCTCAGTTTCTTCTATAAAGTACAACTTGGACTCTATTATTCTTAAGATCCCCTCCTCTTCTTCATTCTGTAATTAATAGTGGTTGTTCCTAGCAGTTCTAGAAAACAATAATGGGAATCTTAAACTCTTTTCAACACTTCCAAAAACATAACAGAAATTGTTTGTTGAAGATAAGTCTGCCTAGGCACACTAAAAATAAATGAATAAATAAAATAATTAATTAAGAAGAAACAAGCCGTTGCAATTTATGCCCTAGAATTATTTCAACACAGTGGTCATATATAGATGGACAGCAATGGTCATATACATATGCAAAGCTCTGATTGGCAGTTAATTTTGATTAACATAAGACAGGAAAATAATCACTTTTTAATCAAGGGTAACTTGATTTTTTTAGGTGAGCAAATTCCAGTTTCCTTAAATGTCTTGTAGCCCTGGCCAGATAGCTCTGTTGGTTACCGCTGCTCCACAGGTTTCCTTAACCCAGCGGTCGCCAACCTTTCGGACTTCACAGATCACCTGTTGGTGACCACTGGTTTAGAACACAGTCCTGATACACCAAGGTTGTAGGTTCATTCTCTGGTCAGGGCACATATAAGAAGGATCAACCAATAAATGTATCAGAAGCATTAGCAGCCTTAATTTGTGGTAAGAGAAAACAATTTTTATTAGTGGAAGTTGGAATAAACTTTCTCACCCACATCTATAGACACTTCCAAGAAAATTCTGGAAAATGAGGAACTTGTGCTTTCCTGTTGAGCCTCCAGTAGAAAAGCCCACACACATTTATCAGTTT
This sequence comes from Lasiurus cinereus, assembly GCA_011751065.1. Classification (NCBI taxonomy): domain Eukaryota; kingdom Metazoa; phylum Chordata; class Mammalia; order Chiroptera; family Vespertilionidae; genus Lasiurus; species Lasiurus cinereus. The sequence continues at coordinate 53,516,628 of JAAGEH010000307.1, read as the reverse complement.
CCAAAGTGAGTGAAATGAAATTCACGGGGACATTTGAAAGAAGAACTTTGATTCATCTCAAAAAAGCTGTCAGAAGTGCAATTCTCCCCCTTCCCCCCCTCTCCTTTTAAGGAACGCAGAACGAGGTTTGTATCTACTTTTTCCCAGTATGGCCATTAACAATTAAAACACATTAAAATAATAGACAGCCATAATATATGCTTATGCCTTAAACATTCTCGGTTAATTTTGGCTTAGAAAATTACCTCTTCATTTGAGAAACAAAAACCAATAGAAAAGAAGTTGATGTCTGCATAGAATCAAGTGGGATGTTAGGTGACCTGGATCCTAGTTAGTCCCACCCCTCCTGTAACCAGTTTTGTGTCCATGGATCCATCACCTCTCCCTCTGAGCTTTAGTTTCCTCCTCTGTAGACTGAGAAGCACAATATGAGGCTAATTCTTTCTAGCTCTCATTTTCTGTGTTGCTAAAACAGCACATATTGCTCAAGCTCGTTCTGTGTGTCAGGCATTCTCTGGGTGATTAATATGTATTATGTCCTTTAATTCCCAACAGCAGCATACCATTTTTCAGTTTATAAGAGAGAAAATTGATACTGAGAGGTCAAAGTAGTGAGGAAGACCCAGAAGTCTGTGTCCAGAAAGGCACTTTTAGCATTACCCACTCAAGTACTGAAAGTTTCCCACTTCCCCTTCCTCCAATTTCTTCCACAAAATCTGAGCAGATGCTTTCATGTGCAATTCTTTTCATTTTTTCCCTTGACATCACCTCTAATCACCTAAGTTACTTGTCTCTAAATCTCCTGCAATTTGTCTTCATCTTTCTAGGACTGAAGAGAGGATAGCAATACGTCTTCCAGGTGCAGTTTCCTTGGGCCCCTAACAAGGAGGTAAACTTCTTTCAGGAAGTTCTCTAAGGCAGAGCTCCAGGTCTCTCCAGGTGGTGCTGTGCTGGAAGGTTAAAAACCAGAGAATTCAAAGACAGTCAGAGTCCCAAATGGGGAATAGCTGACTAACAAATAAAGGGGTTGGGGGATTGAAATTAGGCCAAAAGGTTAAGGAAACTGGAATTTGCTCACCTAAATAATTCTCCATGGACCCTCACATTTTTGCACATCTTGCAAGCAGGGTACAGACTGCCCTTTGTTCTAGACCATTTTTCAAGAATATTTGTACTGCAAATAGCCTTGGGAAAATAGAGATAGGGTCTCACTCCAGACAAAGTGCAGGCATATTTACTGCTTATTATAAAGATTTGGGCACCCTAAGTTCAGGGTTCCTCTCCTAATATAGAACTCACTATAAATATAGGTGTCATCTGGCCATCTTCATTCCCATTCTATAAGAATTGGGGCTCAGGGAACCAAGACACAAGACACAAATATGTTGACAATGTGGCTACTATTTTGTTATGAGTAATAAAGTCTTTCATCTCTGATCCAGAAATCTCAGGTCTTCTGCCAAATTGAAACAATAACAGGCTAACTTAATAGGTTACAAATAGAGTAAGTCCTCAAACCCTCCACAATTCCTGACATTAATAGACCAGAGAACAAGTTTCCATGAAAAGAATTATATATGTTCAAAGAGAAGTAAACAAACTTTATTTTCCCCTTTGTGAGAACCCAAGAGTATTCTCCTAAATTGTAAAAAACAATATATGAACCCAGATTGTTAGGTAAGCCATACAAATATTTGTTAATATTTGTATGGCTTATCTAGGGCAATTTTAGACTCCTCAGAAGATCTTAAAGAATAGTCTACATACCTAACCATGTGATATATGTCAGACCTGAACACCCCTGAATGCAAAGGTACAGCCAGGCACCATCATGGCCTTCGTCAATGCTAGTAATGGCTTACAAAGCAACTCTGTCCATGTACACACCCTGAGCCTGGTTCTTTTTCCATATGAAATATCCACAACATGTGGTGCTTTCTCTGGGCAATTCGCTCAGCATTGGTCAACCCCAGAGCAAAATTTCATGATTCCCATGTCTCGGGTAGAACCCAGACCCATTTTTCAGAACCCATTCCTGAAACAAGCCTTTTAAAAAAATGGATCCTTCCAATTGTAGCTTGAAGCTTGCATAAGGGAGCTGCTGGTGAACTCAGAAGCATGCCAGGATAGGAAGATGACTTTTATCCTCTTCACTCTATTCTCCTCTCTTCTGCCCTCCCTACAATGTCCTCCTTGGAAATAACTTGAGGAATGGCTAGATAAGGACTTGGGAAGTCCTAATAGCTTCATTATATGTAGACTATGATAGCATGGAGGCCTGAGCATCATGGAAGAATATGCTCACTTCCTTACTAAACACAGAACTTCCAATTACCAAAACCTTAGACATATCCTTTCTGATTAAAAAGAACTCAAAGTACTCCACATAAAATTTCCTGCACATGTCCACACCATTAGCACTACTTTACCTGTGAATGGGACTTTTCCTCTTTTAAATCACTGTTACCTCATTTGAATTAAACAAAACCCTATTGTCATGCCAAATATTATTAAACCCATCTTACAGGTAAAGCAATTGGAGTTTATAGAAGTTACAAGTATTGCTTGACGTCCCAAGATGTGCAGAGTTGAAACTGCCTGACTCCAGGTCCATGATCCTTTCTGTTATGCCATACAGAAAGGGGATGCAAGTCACAACCAAGGTGGGCAGGGAGCGGGAGAGATGTTGTTCTCATTTTATAAAAAGACAAGATTCAAATGACTTATCTAAGTTCACATATTGTCTGAATTGCGGTGGAACCAGATCTAGATACAAGGTCTGCAGAATCTGTGGCCCAGCTCTTTCCCAGTGATTACTCAAGCTTGTGGGATGGGTGGCAACTCTTTTTAAACCAAATTATCATCTTTGCGAGGCTGAGCATGAGACTGAGCTGGTCAGTGTGTACCCCAAGTTTGGACACCAGAGAATTTGACCTTGAAATCAAGCATCCTGGATACAAACACAGTATTCTTTCTATCATTGGCCTCACCTGCTCCGGAAAGTCCTCCTTTCATGAAGCTTATATGGGGAACTAGTTTCTGAAAACCCACACTTCCCCTAGTCCCCTCTGCTCTCTCCTTAAGAAAAAAGAAAGTTAGGTATGATGAAAGTTTGCCTACCCCTCGACTCTAGACAAAAAACTTGAGAGAATGGTAACCTCTCTTTAAAGTATCCTGCTCAGCCCCCAAAACTGCATGGAGCATTTGAAGTAGAAGCTGACTACCCACATTTTTAAGGTCTTGCATTGGAGATAATCTAGAGGAAATCACTCATATTTAAAAGAAATAAAAAGCAATGAAGTCCAGCTGAAGAGAGTTGAATAAAGGAAATCCTTCTGGCTCTTAAGTTATATGATTCTATGATACTGGAATTGGGATAATTTGGCCTGAAGAATAGAAGACTAAGGAAAGCAAAATAAGACATTCATAACTGATTTCAAGGTTAAAAAGTTGTAGACAGAGGCAACCAGGTGAATAGAAATAAAAAAAGAAATAGTCCTCTGTTATATGAGAAAGATTCAGATCAGACATCCTTGAAAACTTTCAGACAATAGGAACAGTAAGACAAGAAAGAGGTCAAGAGAGAACACAGGGCAGAAAATCAGTTTCCTTGACCCAGGGCTTCCTTTCAGCCCAAGGTGGAGCTTGGTCCTATGAAAACAGTGGTGATGAGTAAGAGGAGGAAATTATTAATGTGTTAGAGTCATCATGCAGTTGACACTGCAGTCCTGTTCAAATGACCATTCTAGTACCATGTCTTTCCTTGACCAAGCTCCTCCAGTTCCTCCCTGGGAGAGATAAGATGATGGTCATTAGAGTGTCTCCTCCTTTATTCCAACTTCTCCTTCTTTGTTGGAGGGGAGCACAGGTTTAGATCTCCTTCCATCAAGAACTCATTAAGTCACATATTTATAAGGATGGGCAGTTTGGACCAATGGAATCTCAAGTATCAGCAGAAGATTCTGGCACCTGGATTGGCCTGTTCCTGCATGAAGGGGAAATTGTGTGTTGGGGAGCTGGAGGGCAAGATAAAGGGTAGGGAACAGAAAAAACTGGTACCAGCATCTCCTGTTCTTTTCCTTTTTTCTCTCCCTCTTCTCCTGCTTGGTGTCCACTCTAATGAAAATAAGCCTGCACAGCTTCTTCTGCAGCCCAAGAATTTGTTCAGAGCAATTTGGAGCCAATTGAATGAACAGGAATAAACGGGCAGATATTGTAGCTTATGGCTGGCTGCTCCAAGACCCCAGGTAGTGATTAGAGGCCCATGGTTCTTTTTATGCCCACAGCAAGCAGACATGTGAAATTTGGTCCAGTTAAGAACTCTAAACAGGAGGTGCAGTGGTGAGGAATAGGATGGGCAATTATACTCAGGGTTACTACCTGGGCGGTGGCCATGCCACCAGGATCTGAGAAATAATTAAGTGATTGAGTAAAAGATTGAAACAGTGGGAGGCAGTGATTGCTTTGTTAGGCCCATGGATGTACAGGGATGAAGTGTCATCGTGGGAGGGAAAGCTGATTGCTACCCATGGTAGACCTTGTCTGCTCTTGGACTCTGTCCCAACAGTGATTCACTCTCCCTGAGCAGCAGGGAAAACAAGAGTCACACATACATGCTTCCCTGAAATGGTAGTCCCCCTCTGTCCCCCTTCCTCTGCCACATTGCTGGCAAGCAGACAGTGATACTGAGGGCCTGCCTGTGTGTCCTCCCCCATAGAAAGAATGGGTTTCTTTGGTCTCTCGGGATCAGTCACCAGCTCTTGATCATGTTCAAGGATACAGATTCCCAAAATGACTGTTTAGTGTTGTGTGAATGTCTGTGGTTTTTGAATAGAGGTTTCCTCTAGGACCTTAGGAGAATGGAGCTCATGACCTTGAACTCATAACCAGAGAAATGTTGAGCAAATAGGGTTGACCTTGACTGAGCATCTGCACCTCAGTAAAGCATTTAGGAAAAGACCCACTGGATCACTACAGAGAAGTATGCTGTCTTAGGAGCACACCCTGCCTCCATGGGCATTTTGCTCCCCACCACTATTCTGAAAATTAAAACAAAGGTAGTGTTTTTTCTAAAATCCCTACACACATACTTTTTTCTGCTTTGTAGTAGTAGCAATAAAGGTAGTTGAATATGATATGGCCCCTGCTCTCAAGAAATGGAGGTCTTACAGTGGAGATAGATATGTGAACATTGTGCTAGAGGAAAGTATGGGACAGTATGTGAAAAAAGAAGGGGTCACCTAGTGCAGCCACAGGACCAGTAGGAACATCCCTATGTCATGTGAGCTGAGCCTTAAAGGATAAGGGCCAGGAATTAGCCAAGAAGAGAACAGGACCACATTGGTTGTTCTAGGCAAAGAACAAAGCATAAGAAAAAGCATGGAAGTGGAAACTTGTGTAACTCATTTGGAGAATTACTCTGGATCCAGCATTATTAAAGCACTAGAGGCCCAGTGCACGAAATCCATGGATGAGTGCAGTCCCTAGGCCTGGTTGGAGATAGAAGTACAAGCATCTGGCATAGAAGGCCAGGTCCCAGCTGACCTCTGGGCCCTGAGCAGCATCTGGGCCCCTAGGCCCCCATGAGCCCCCCTTCACCTGAGTTATAGTGCCTGAGTCCAGCCGGATGCCATGGGCTGGGGCATAGTGTGGGCCTCTGGGCCACCCAGTAGTGCCACAAAGGAGCCGGGTGGGCAGCATACTCTCTCCTAACTGGCATTGTACACTGGCTACTGTGTGAACCCATGGGGAACCCATCTGGCCCCTGTGGTTCCTGCTGCTGTGGCCTGGCTCACCCAAAAGAGGCCACGCAGCAGTGTGACAGCCACTCAGCACCTGAGAATGGGGGTTTCCCTGGCATGCAAGCCCTGGCATCCCAGGAGAGGGTAGCAGGGGAAGTGAAAGTGAGCTTGGTGGACACCCCAAATTCTCACTGCCCCTCTTTCCCTGTCACCCCCATCCCCAGGTAGTTGGCAAGAGGTCGCAGCACGTTGCTGATGCCCTCCATGTTCCACACTGACCTCTGGTAGTCAGTGTTCATCATAGTGAGTGGTTCAACTCCCCGGTGAATTCCCAGTGCCTGACGGGACAACTTGATATTAGGCTTTTATTATATAGGATAGGTACAGTGCAGATGAATATATAAGATGAGGTCAGCAGTTCCCATTCGCCATGTTGGAAAACATAGACTTTATCCAACCAAAAAATGATGCCACCGAAGGATGTCAACTCTGCTTAAGGGGGTAAGGTGTAGCCAGTTTTAAATTTGAGGAGAATGAACTTGAGGGAGGAAGCTGTGACAGAGTCCAGTTCCCCTGAGATAAGGTGGAGGTCTGATTGGGGCACTGACTATAGGGTGGAGAGAGGGGGAAGGATTTGGAAAATCCTCAGGAGGGGAAGTCGTGCTTCATTGGCTGGACGTCATGACCAAGTCACAAAATCATGGCTACCTAATTTCTGACCTGGATGATACTAAGTGGGTGTGACTGGAAGGAAGAAAAGACTTGAGAGAAAAAGGAAAGGGTTCCATTTGACCATGTGGAGCTCAGCTCGACAGCTTGATGGGTCTCCTAATGAAGGAATTTCTAGCTCTGGCCCAGCAGCTGGACCACTCGGGGAAGGCACTTGCCTCTCTTGGCTTCAGTTTCCCTCACTGTAAACTGGAGTACGCACTTCCCTCAACTCACCTTTTGGAAATAGACTGTGAAGGCCAAATGTGAAAATGTATTTCAGGGACTTTGGAAATAAAGCTGCTACATAAATATAAGGGATTTAAACAGTCTCTGCGTGGGGTGGTCTAAGATTTCCTAGAGCTGCAAAATGATTGCAAATGATGGACTCATTGGGTGGTAGGTCAGCTCTTTGTAACCTTTAAAATGTCGACACGTGAGATTTGCTTGACTTTAACTCTTTACCCCTTTGATGCCATAAAGAAGCAGGGAGCTGTGTGTACAAAGGGCACTCAGAGGCCGTATGGTCCAGTGCTCTCACTTCACAGATGGAACAAGATGACCAGAGAGAGGAGGCCATTCACTGGAAGAACACAGGTAGTTAGTAGCAAAGCTCTGATCAGCACACAGGTGATCAAACCTCCCCCAGTGTCCTCTGGAGCCACTGGCAGGGTCAACTCCATAGCCAAGGCCTCCCACCTCAGCCCACTGGGCTGTATATTCTTGTAGATGAAGAAAGAGCTACTGGTTAATGGTTTCAAAACCCTCTGAAGCTCTAAAGAGTTAGACAATCTACACAAGGCTCATATATTAATAAGTCTCTCCCTGTCCATTTTAAGCCCGAACATTGTCTAGATTTAAATAATGCACAGCTGAGTATGGATGGATCAGTAACTGACAGCAGCAGGGTGGAAACATGGAACTGTGAATAAATTAGAGCACAGGGGCCAGAGTGGGGTCAAGGGAACAGGAAGCTCAGAGGATAAGATAAAGAGCCTTCAGGTTTGAGGGGCAGGCAGTGTGGGGGACAGGAAGACAAGGCTGACCTGGGATTTGGCAGAGCCCACAGCCCTCCACAGTGGGAATCAGAACAGGATGGCCAGAGTGTACCCAGGGACCGATGTACCCAAGATCCTCAATCCTCCTGGCCTGGATCCCAGAGTGAGAGTGTGGATTCTGCAGTCCCCTAGGTAAACCCATGCACATAGGGGTTTCTGAAGACTGAGCAATGAAATCTAGTTCCTGGGAGATGATTCCCCCAAAGGTGACTGCAGAGTGACATCAGTGTGGGAGGCTATATATACCATAGGTCCACATGCACATTCATATTTTAAAGGATCTGAGAAGTCCTGCTGTAGACAAACCTGATTAACTTGGTTTCCCAAAATGATCTGACCTGAGAACCCCATCCTCACAAAGCTCCTCTCGGGGGACACAGCTGGGGATCACGCCCTGGCACATCCCCTCTGTCTTTAGATGGCTTCCTCTCCGAAATGACACCATGTTTGCCTCTGAGTACAGGGGATCCAGGAGTTTTAATTAGGAGTTAATTTGTTTCCACCTGTTTTGTCAAAAACATAGGTAACTCAATAGCCCAAGAAAAGTCTAGTCTTCTCATGAAGATTCTGACCAAAATTCAATTTAATTCAATGCAAGTCCCTTCTGAAGACTGATTTAACACTATAGTGGACATAAGAAAATTATACAAGCAGTCTGGGACTTGACCACAACCAGGGGTAACAAAGCTCCAAACCAGAACTGGTAGTTCCCATGCCAAAGTGATATTCAAGTAGGTGCTAAAATTGGGGGGTCACAGCAGCTCATTCTGAGGACGGTCAGAGGAGAGAGAAATCAGGAAGCCTTCTTACAGAGGGTGAGAGGCAAGGTTTGAAGAGTGAAGGTGAAAGGATGACAATTTGGGAAGCTGGATGGCTCAGTATGGGTTCCATGTGAATGGTCAGGGGAGGTGGGGAGATGAGCCCACAAGAGCACTGCTGTGCACAGACCTGTGATGGTTTCTACAAGATCTTGAACCTGCTGATGACTAAAGAGGTAGTGAAGGCCCCTTGCCTCAGGAACTTATCCATTCCTTTGGTTATGCCCCCCAAAAAGACCCAACTACATATGAATGATAAACAGATCTCCCTCCTGCTCCTGGTAGGTTCAAATTCTAAGGCAGGTCTGGAAGAGAAATTGCTCAGTTGGAAGCAATCATGACATATTTGTAGGAGAAGGTAGAATGACTCCGTGTCCAGAACACCCCTGCACATCAAATGGCTCTCAAAATCTGCCCCCTGAAGTTTTTATTATCAAGTGACACAAGTTTTATTCAAGGCTCAGTTTCTTCCCTAGAGAGCATTCTGCCGTGAGGGTCTGGGCATTGTCACATCACAGAGGGGACCAGCTGCTGCCACATGAAGGCATTTCAAATGCAACTTGACCACAAGACCTCCTGACCTCTCCCCACCTGTCCAGCCAGGTGAACCCATGGATTTCTTCACCTTCCCTGGGGGCTGGGGGATGGGGCGCAGCTCCCAAATCCTAGGCTGTCACTCATCTCCCATGTCTCACCACTGAACAAGGGCTCTCTCATTAGTTGGCTCCTCCCTCTCCATAGGCCTTTATTTACAGTAACTATGGAGTCAGCTTTCTGACAAGAAGGAAGAGAGCAATTAGAGGCTTTTGTCTCTGCTGGGCAGCCTGGCTGACATCATCCTCCACTCCCTCCCATTCTGGGCTCATGGTTAACCCCCTTCTTTCCCCGCTGCCTGCTGGTCAGCAATTTGAGTCAGGGACATACAGAGGAGCAGGGTAATGAGTTGCAGTCCCCATGTATACAGAGGTCAGGGCCTTGGGATATTGTGAGAAGGAGGAAGTACACCCTATAACCCAACCTACAAAGAGAACTGGACATCACTGAAGTCACTAGGCAGATAGCTACCTCTTCTCTGCCAGGCCTGGCTCCATGGTCATGACCTCCCTGGGATTCTAGCACAGTGGAAAAGACCACGGGGCTGGGGTCAGTAGCCATGCTGCTCTCTGTTGCCCCATTCCCATGCTGAACAAACACAGTCCAGTCCCAGTCCCAGACCCAGTTTAGTGCTGAGAAAAAAGAAGGCAATATGGAAAACCCAGAGGACATTATGTGTTCCCATGGCACCAAAATCATCACCAGATTTTAGAAGATGTCGTGAATTCCCCAAGCTTTTATAGAGTATCTACTGTGTTTGAGGTACTGAGGACCCACTGCCCCTGTCCTCATGGAGCCTCCAGTATATCAAAGCAGGCTGACACTGAACCAGCCCATGGGAGGAGTTCTCAGTGCTCCCATGAAGAGGGCAGCAGGCCAGAAGAGGCCCTACTATGAGCACCTAACCCAGTGTGGAGCATCAAAGACAGCTTCCTGCAGAAAGTGATGTTCTGGTTGAAAGATGGGCAGAAGTTAGTATGGCAGATGAGGCCAGACACAAAGACAAAGGCTCACCACCCAACTTACTTCTCTCGTCCCTCCTACCTCACAGGGACCAATGGAGAGGCTATTTGTGGGGCATCCCAGGCTGTCCTGCTAAGACACTCCCAGTGAAGGAAGCACACTGGGGTTCACTTAGGCACAAGTGCAGTTGGCAGAACCTTCTTCCCTAAATTATAATGAAATCTGGGTCATGGTGGAAAACAGAAAACTGTAGGACTTTGAGTCATACACATGGGATTTAGATTCTATCTTAACCACTTGCAAGCATATGAGATCATTCAAAAATGTTACATTAACCTCTCTAGGCTTTTATTTCCGAATCAAATAGTGTCTCTCTCATAGAGCTGTTGAGAGGATTAAAAGAAAGAGTGAGTGCACAGTACCTAGCTCAGAACTCAACAAACATCAAACATTTTTCTTAGCCATGCCCCGCCCCCCATTTCTCTGAAGTGTGTAGCATTTATTCAACAATCCTGCATATTTCTGAAGTTTCTCTAAATTCCAGCATTCCTAGTTCACTGGACTATTCCCCATATCACATGTTTTCTAAGCTCTTTACCATCCAATTGCATATAGCAAGTGAAGAAAGAAGCTGTTAAAGCCACTTAGCGCAGAGCTCAGGATAATTAGGTCTGTAAATGTCAGCTGCATGAGGGCAGAGCTTGTCTATCTTGTTCACTGCTCTATGGCCAGCACCAGCACAGAAGCCAGCATACACTACACACTCAGTATACACTTGCAGAGAGAATGACTAAAGTCTGGGCATGATGTGTCTATTAATGCAGCCTCAATGTTCATTTTTAAAGAGTGACATATTCTTAACTCATCAGACTGACAACAAAAACTCTAGGATTTCAACATGAGCTGCTGTTGCATCGAGCCTCCTTCATCCTGTCTTCAGTCAGTTTTTTAACTAAAGGCACAACTTTGATTTATCCCTCCTACCTTTTATTTTATTAGTCTCAGTCCATTGTTTTGATCTGCCCAGACCTTTTTTGAATATTCACTCTATCATCCAACATATTAGCTCCCCCATCTATCTTTGCTCCATCTATCAATTTGTTAGGCATCCCTGTATTGTCTCCGTGTATCTGAAGATAAAAATGTCAAAAAGGACAGGCACAGTGTATGATTCTTTAGAGAAAAAGACAAGTCTCCTGTAACTCAGCACTGAGGATTTTCTTGATGACATCGGTTTATTAACCAACACATTTTGGAAGTCATTGTTCAACCATTGAGGAAGCCATCATTCAGCCCGTATCACTATTTTGTCCACAATGATACTGTGAGAAGCACTGTCAAATCCCTGGCCCAAATAAAACCCTTGCTATATAATAACTATACTGTATAGGGAGTCTATCATGTGCCAACCCTACTGCATGCTATCTCACTTACCCGTCACAACAACGCCAGAAGGCAGCTCTTGTATAGGGTAGAATGTGGTTAAGCGAGCTGGCCTTCCTGACTCTTCCCCTGCTGGCCAGGCCATCTGGGATAGTGTATATTAGAGTAGATTATCTGCTACAATGAAAATCTCAGTGGCTTAACAACATAAAGGTTTATTTCTTGCTCAAATCACAGTCCAATTCATGATGCTCTTCCATGGGATGGTTTGGGGACCCAAGCTCCTGACATCTAGTGGTTCCTTTAGGGAGACTTATACTGAGTCTTCTCCATTCAGCCAATCAAAGCTCAAAGAGAGGGTGGAGAAGTCTAAGGCAGGTACAGTTCTAACATATCACTGTGTCCATATTCTATTAGATAAAACTAGTCACATGACCAATTTCAATGTGCAGGAGGCTGGGAAATGTAGAGAAGTGTGTTGCAGGTGGCAAATACTCTGTCCCATTCATACATTTATGACATAATAATATTCCTACCTCATAATTTCTGTATTAGTCAGGGTTCTCCAGAGACACAGAAGCAATGGGAGAGAAATAGATAGATATAGAAATATAGTTATAGGTACATAGATAATAGATATGTAGATATACATAGAGGCAGATACTTTAAGAAATTGCTAACATGATTGTGATGGCTGACAAATATGAAACCTGTAGGGTAGACTGCAGGTTGGAAATTCTGGCAGGAGCTGATATCGCAGATTTGAGTTTAAGAGCACTCTGAAGGCGTTTCAGTCTTTTAAGTCTTTCAACTAATTTGATAAGACCCACCCATATTATGAAGGATAATAGGCTTTACTCACCATCTACAGATTTAAATGTCACTCTCACCTAAGCAATACCATCACAGTGACATCTACACTGGGGTTTGACAAAAACATCTGAGCACCATAGCCTAGCCAAGTTGATACATAAAATTAACCACCATAAAGTCATTGTGAGGATTAAATGAGATTAAATGAGCTGTGCTTAAAAAGTGCCCATAACTTCAATTTGACCAGTTCCTGACACATAATAAATAATCAGTAAATACCTGTTATTGTCACTGTCCCAATTTACAGGTGAGAACATTAGGACTCAAGTAAAGTACACAAGACCACTGCTGCCAGACTCCAGAGCCCACTCGTCTCCGTGCTCCCTGGGACAGTTAGTTAGGAGCAACCTCCAGGCAGATGTTGGGACAGAGGGTAAATCTGGAGTATAAACTAGTTAGAGGCAGGATGCATACAGGCAGAGTGCCCAACACATGAGCATGTCACGTGCTCATAAATACCTGCAGACTCTAAGTGCAGTTGTAACACCAATGTCAGAGCGGGGTCCCCATTCTAGGAGGAAATGTCTGGAGAAACAATTTTCTATGCTGTGGACACATTAACCCCATGCTCAATAGCATCCATCTAGGTCAGTGCCATCTAACCTAGAAGATCCTCAGAGCCAAGGCTATGCCTACTCACAAAGATCCACTCTACCATGTGGGGAGGCTGTCCTTGGAGCCATTGGTCAAGAGTCAGCCGGTCAGAGGAAGGTAAAGCTGAGCCTGAAACAGATTTAGTTCCCAGGCTGGTCACAATACAAGCCTGCAGAAGGGCTCACCAATGGCCTGTAAAAGTGTGTGGGTGATCACACATGTAGGACCCAGTGAGGGAGTGTGACTAGTGCTACATAAACCTTCTCTACAAGGGAGCAAACAAACCCTGTCTTGGGCCAGCAAGCCAGAAGCCCAGAAAACAGAGAACTGGGATGAGAGTTTGAGACTGACGCTGTCCCCTGCTTCCAGCTGTTCCATGTGGTCCTCTGGCTGCCCTGCTGAGCTCTTATCCAAGCGAGCCATTCTCACCATCTCTGTGTGACTGAACAGAGCCCTAGACTACAGATGGAAAGTGCTGGATTCTGGTCATGGCACCCATCATCAGTGACCCTGGGGAAATCCCTGGCCTATCTTGAGCCCCAAGTTTCCCTCTGCAAAATGGATCAGATTTTCATTTGTCGAACCAGCTGCATACTACCCACTCTGTCTTTGAAAGCACATTGAAAACAATAAAACACTATATAAATGTTCAGCACTATCATCAGCATTACTACTTGCTGGAAAGAGATTTAAGACAACCCCCCTCCGATAGGCCTCTCTCCCCACCCATCCCAGCTGGAACAGATCTTGGCAGTGATGCTCACAGACACAGGTTTCATAGCATTGTCTTCATGGCCAAATGAAAAGAATATGACATACACTGTGGTATGCAAATGATGCCCCCACCCACCCACCAAAAATGTCTAACCACCGGAACCTGTGAATGTGGTATCTTACATGGCCAAAGGGACTTTGCAGGTGTGATTCAAGTTAAAGACCTTGGGGTGGAGAGAAAATGATGGATTACCCAGGTGGACCTCACCTAAGCAGTCAAGACTGTAAAGTGGAGACTCTCTCTGGCTGTGGTCAGAGTAGCATGTGGCTCTAGATCAGTGGTTCTCAACCTTCCTAATGCTGCGACCCTTTAATACAATTCCTCATGTTGTGGTGAGCCCCAACCATAAAATTATTTTCGTTGCTACTTCATAACTGTAATTTTGCTACTATTATGAACTGTAATGTAAATATCTGATATGCAGGATGTATTTTCATTGTTACAAATTGAACATAATTAAAGCATAGGGATTAATCACAAAAACAATATGTAATTATATATTGTGAAATATTTATTTCTAATTACAAATAAATGAAATTTTGTCTTGAATCGTGGTGTAGCATGGGCAACAGTCTTCATATGACAACAGTAAACTACATTGCTACATTTTGCTACACCGAGGAGCGGTGTGTTGGTTCCTAAGACCATGGGAAATAGGTGTTTTCTGATAGTCTTAGGTGACCCCTGTGAAAGGGTCGTTCAACCCCCAAAGGGGTCGCGACCCACAGGTTGAGAACCACAGCTCTAGATAGAACAGGGGTCAGAGAGATGAGCTGATGTTGGCTTTGAACTGGAGGAAGGGGGCCAAGAATCAAGCAAGCAGCCAGAAAAGGTAAGAAGATCCCCCTCAGGGCCTCCAGAAAGGAATGCAGCCCTGCTGACAGCAGCAGCTTAGCCCAGTGAGGCCCATGCCAGACATGTGACTTAAAAAGCATAAGATAATGCAGTTGTGCCACTTAAGTCACTGTGTGTGCAGCAATTTGTTATAGCAGCAAGCAGGAACTAGTACACAGGCACAGAAGAAGAGGGAAGAAGCAGTTCATGTGACTGGAGGAAAGGTAGAGGAGAGCATAGAAAACAACAGGCCCAAATGCCTAGCAGACTCTGTTCTCCCCCTCTTTTCTAAATTATTATTTTAAGTATATTTTTATTGATTTCAGAGAGGAAAGAAGAGATAAAAACATCAATAATGGGAGAGAATAATTGACCCACTGTCTCCTGCACATACTCCCACTGGGGATTGAGCCCACAATCCAGGCATGTGCCCTAACCGGCAATGAGACTGTGACCTCCTGGTTCATAGGTTGACATTCAACCAGTGAACCATGCCCACTGGAAGCCCCCTCTTTTTTGTAAGTGATCACCATTCAGGAGGGTGTGGGGGCAGGAAGTGATGGGAAAGTCGCTTCCAAATCAGAATTAGAATTTGTATCCACATCTGGGCTGGAACTATCTTCGTGATCTCAATGTGTCTCTGGGTTTTCTTGTGTAAAATAAAAAGGAGATTATGAATGCCTTTCCTACAACCATCCCTGTTCTAGGAATAGAGGACCCTCTCTCTTTGCCTCCTCCTTCCTTCCTCCCTCCCTCCAGCAAGCATCCACCCAGGGACTGTCCCAAGTGACTCCTTCCCACCCAATCAGAGCAAGCAGCCATGGTTCTCAGCTCTTAGTCATCTTGCAGCGATGAACGATGAACGCCATCATTAAGAGCCTTTCATTATCAGCGGCTTGCACGCAGCTGATGTTGATTTGATAGAATCCAATTTAGCATCCCACTCTGGGCTCTGCTCCATAAGCATTTGGGTTGAGCATGTACAGGCAGTCTGATGCTGTCTTGATGGCCTTTTAAGCGGCTGAGAGAATTGCTAGCGTGGCAATTTGGTGGCAGGCAGGCCCCTGATGGGTGCAGCTGGAGGGATGGGGGAAGGAGCAGGAGACAGAGGGTACTCTTCAGCCTGTGACTGGACAAGGCAGCTCAGTGCTTCGGAATCAAACATGTAAAGTAGAGAAGAAACAAATCCACCAGCGTGTCTAAGGGGCTCTGCCCAGTGAGATTTCACCAAGGGCCGCCTTCTGATGGGCACAGCGCTGCTCTCAAAGTCAGTCAAAATACTTGTCACCATGCTGTACACCTGAAACTAGTGCAAAATCAGATTAAGTGCAAACTGTAATTTAAAAATGTGTTTTTTAAATACTTGTCACCTTGCACTGGTGAAGGCATGTCACCATTCACAAAATGTTTCCTACATTATCCCAGTCTTATGTTAGCCCCAACAAATTGTCAGGCTAACTCTTGAGGATGTTATTATCCCTGTTTGCAAATGTAAAACCAAAGCTCCGCTGCAGGTGCCTGAGGTGGAAGCAGAGGTAATTATTGAAAAAGTATACAAGTCAGTGTCTGCTTCCTTCACTCCATTTCCTGGTCCCCCAATGACTCACTGCACCTCACCTCTGCCTTTGAACACAAAGGGGAGTGTTTGCCCATTTCCTCCCTGAGGGGCGACCAGGAAGGAATGGGGGTCACATGCTGCCAGTTCCTTGCAGAATGGGTAGAGCATAGTGTGTGCTGGCAAATCCTTGCCACTGGCTCTCCAAGTAAAAAAGTCCTGGCTTGTAGCATTTACCCATTTACCTGTTGTCCATACTGCTACCACACTGATTTAAGCTGCCAATACAGATATGGATAGGGGTGTCCTTCATGGGCTCTACCAGTGTGAGTAGGCTCAACCTCATCAGTGCTAACTGGTCAGATGTTATTCTGAACTTGTGGCCATTTTACAACTGAACAAACTGAGGACCAGAGTAGGTTTGCTCCAACAATGGGCCCAGGAATGTCAAAGATGCTCAGCCACTTTCACGGGAAAAGACATGCTGACTCCATCTGAGGCCAGAGTCAGGACAAGGCAGACAGGCAGCCCAGTCTGTACATTGCCCACAGCCCACAGCCCACAGTTCACATGCTACATTTAATATGCACCTTCTCCTGGGAACAGTGAGCAAAGGGGTGTCTGATGAGGCCAGGGCTAGCAGCTCCTGGGGGATGGGGAGGAGTGGGAGGGAAGGAGGAGGGGATCTCCTTCCAGTGCAATCCAGTTTCAGTCCTGGAGGCTGAAGGTCCTGGGAAGTGTTCCCTTTCCCCTCCCACCTGCATCTTTTCTCCCTCCTACATCGGAGGCCTCTGAAGATCACTGCCTGGAAATCTTCCTCCTGGTGCTTGGTGTGCCTGTAGCAGAGCCTGTCTTCCTTCTCTGATGGTGAGCTGGGCTCTTCAGCCTGAGGCCACAGTGGCCTTGCAGGGATATAGCAGAAGCCCCGTGGCCCTAGTCACATGAGTGGCCCACCTCTGATTTCAGCCACAGCTGCACTAGAGAGTTTGGGCTGAGTTCAGACTTATATACACCACAAGAGTCCTATTGCAGGGGCCTCTTTCTGCCCCAGGCCCTTCTCTGTCACTATGGGTTTGTCTTGCAAGCAAGTAGCAGCCTGCAGCACAGGGGAGTTTGTCTCTGGGTCAACTCTCAGCCAATGGGAACAAGAGCTGGCAGTGTCCCAGCCTCCCAGACAATTGTGGGTTTTCTCTAAGCTGGCCTGCCTTCCTTCTCTCTGAGACTCCTCCTGCCATCTCCCAGAGAAACTCCCTGCACCCAGCTCCTTGTTTTAGGTACTGTTTTCAGTTTTCAGATATAAACACAAACCCTCGTAGGTAGGGACCATTATTATCCCCACTGACAGGTGAGGAAACGGAAGCTGCATCTGCCTGGCTTGGGCTAGACAGGTCAGCCCTCAGCCTGCCCCTGAAGATGTGGTTCTCAGGGAGGGATGTAGCCACCGCCCACATGCACTGAGATGGCCAGGTCGGGGCTGTCCTGCTGAGAGCTGGAATATCATTTGGCTGAAGGAGAGGAACCTCAGCCATGGCAACCCAAGGACAGTGGCCCCCTTGATTCTCTTTGAAAAGAAAACCTCTCAACATTTGACCTCATTTTTGTTTTGCTTGGGTTAATATATAATATTACATTATATATATATGTAAATATATGTATATGTATAAATATCATTAACAAACATATAGATGTATATATGTATGTGTGTGGATACATATTCAAAAGATTGGAAAGAAATTCACCAAAATGTTAACATAGTTATTCTTGGATAGTGGCAGATGATTTTTCCCATTTTGTGTGTGCTTTTCTGTCTTTTCTAATTTTTCCCACGATAAAATATTATTGTGGAAAGAGGCAAAAGCGTTACTTTTTTAAAAAGAGAAATCAAGCCTCGTTGTAGGGAATCATTGTTAACTTAAAACACTGTGGCTAGAACACAGGGCCCAAGGAAGCATGAGAGCCCCACTAGGGCAGCACTCGGTCACCTGCTGGGAAACCCATGCAGCGCAGGGAGGAGGGCAGAGAAGACAGAGGGGAAAGTGAAGCAAAAGAAGTCTTAACTTCTTTTGAAGAAGAAGAGATGGGGCGTCCTTCCATGGGACTCACAGTGCACTGGGGTGGGAAGGGAGTTTGGAGACGAGTGGGAACCCACTAACTGCCCATGGCAGGAGCAGTGTACACCTGTTGTGTGACAAAATGATTTGAGGCCGAGACTGGTTTGGCTCAGTGGATAGAGCGTCGGCTTGCGGACTGAAAGGTCCCAGGTTCGATTCCGGTTGGGGGCATGTACCTTGCTTGCGGGCACATCTCCACTGTGGGGCGTGCAGGAGGCGGCTGATCGATGTCTCTCTCTCATCGATGTTTCTGACTTTCTATCTCTCTCCCTTCCTCTCTATAAAAAAAAAAATCAATAAAAAAAATGATTTGAGGACACAAAGGCCTCAGATTTGAATGAGATGCCAATAAGGGGTTCTGGAGGGAGGGGCAACATCTCAGCCTCCCTATAACAGCAAACACATTACACGTCTTCCCATTCCTGGCCCATTTCAGGGAGGGGGATTACCATTCACCTTGGCGTACTGAGAAAAGTGTTTGTCCTAAGTCAATCAATTCTCCCTTGTTCCGTAATACCACAAGTCTGAACTGAGCACCCCGGTTCCATTCTGTAAGCTCCATGAGATCAGGGACCATGACAGCCTGACTGATCACTGCCCCCACCAGCTGCTAGCACAGAGACCGGCAGGCGTCCAATAGATGGACCGAATGACTGAGCAAATCCAACAACCATCCCTCCTTGGAGGGTCAGAAAGGAAGTCAGTAGATCTGAGTTTTGTCCCTGATGTTCCAGCAACCCACCTCATGACCTTTGAGAGGTCAGTTATTTATCTTGTGATTCAATTTCCCAAAAATCAGACATAAGAGCTTACTCTAAAGGAAAATCCACAGATGAAATAACGTATCATCTATTAGATACTTTGGGTTCCTTAGGATAAAGAACTGGCATAAATGGAGGGCATAAATCATCCTGTCTTCAAATCCTGTTTAGCCACAGGAAGTCCAAAGGAGTCAGCCCTGGGGCCCGTGGGGCCCTCCAAAGGCTGCTGGGACTATGGCTGGATGATGCTTGCGCTGGGTGTAGATCTTTCTGCTTCTCTTCAATGACTTCTCCTCTGGGATCTTGCCGTCTTAATGGAGGCTACATTAGCTAATCTAGTGATTCAATTAGCTCTAAATGCTCCCGGCCTGAGAAGGATGGATGGCAAGGTGGGGATTTGCTGACTTCTCTTTGCCGGAAAGGGTTTCCCAAGACAATGGAGCTGCAATTTGAATTCCCAAGTCTCCCACTTCCCTCTCCATTCAAGAGCCCAGGGTCATCAACCCAAGTGAGATCATGCATGTGAAAGCACTTTGTAAACTATTTTTATCCTCAATTCCTGGGAGGGAGGGAGAATGAGGGGGGAGGGAAAGAATCTACTATGCCCTCTCCAGCTACCCTCTGTCCCAGAGGTAAGAGGGCTGCCCTAGGACAGAAGGACCAGAAGTTATCAAGGGCAGTCAGGCAAGCCCAGGCTTAACCCTGAGGAATTCCAAGTTAGTGGTTTTCCTGACTTACAGAAGTGATATTTAGATCCCCTACAGAAAAGATCCATTCCTTCCCTAGTGGCAGCTCCACTCAATTCTTGGCAACTCAGATGGAAAACCCTACCCCTCTCTCAATGAGAACACAATCACAGACTGTCCTACCACCTTCTACTTGCCCCAGTGGCCTCATCTCCCCAGAGACCTGACTTTGAGGGCAAAGACCATGTCTTAGGTGTCAGTTCCTAGGAAGACAAGCTTAGTACCTGGCAAGAAGAGACATAAATAAGGAAATGTGGGAAGAAGGGAGGACAGCAAACAAGAGGACAAAAGAACACACAGACAAGGCTATAGCATTTGAAGGCCCTTTTATCTCTGGAGGAAAATACACTTTTTCTAAATTCCAGGAATTGATACTTACTTCCCAGAAGCTTCTGGAATTGGAAAAATATCACTTTACCTCAATTCTTCCTTTGTGAAATGGGAATGTTAGATGGGAATAGTGATTTCAACTTTGGCTGAATCATCTGGAAAACTTTAAAAAGCTTCATGCCTTGTCTCCATACATAATGATCCTAGTCTAATTGATCTGGGTGTGCAGTCTAATTAATTATTTTCATTTCTCTAGAAAGTAGTGTTCTAGTTTACCAATTCTCAAAGTAAAAAACACTCTGATTTGCAGCATTTGCCAATTTCCATGGTGTAAATATTCTCATTGTGATCTATTTAAAGATACCAACAGTGTTACACAGCTCCCAGTGATTCTAAGTTGCAGCTAACGTGGGAAACCCCTCCAGCTGTCTCATGTGTCACCTTATAAAGAGGCATTGCCTGGGACCAGGAAGCTACAGTCCCCAAAGCAGAGGTGAGAAGGAAGGGTCTGCTCATAAATGACACTAAGAGATCCCCACCTACCCCACCTTTCTCCACCAGCTCCATCTCATTCTCACCACTAAAAGCAGCCTGCAGTGGTTTGTGGAGCTAAAGTGCAAAGAAGGAAAAGAAGTCCCAGTGGCTCCCAAATACTGTCAGGGTCTCTTCCAGGAAGAAAGCTTTCTGTTGCTCACTTCCCTTCTTTTTCATCAGGAAAATGTTTTTAAGACTGACATCTAGGAGGTCAATTTTTAGCACATTATCTACTACTAGTAGCCCTGTGCACGAATCTGTGTGCCAGTAGCTCACCAGTAGCTTGCTGCTGCCCTGCTGTAGCCCTCCACTGCCTGCTTGTAGCTTGCTGCCCCACCCTCCTGCTGATCCATGATCCAGTCCTGATGTGGTTGGTCCTTATGCTTCACAGCATAACTACCATTTGCATATTACATCTTTATTATGTAGGCTCACTGACAGTAAGACCAAGCAGTTTCCACAGAAGGCACTCAGAACCCTTGCTGTAGGCAAGGTGGAAGGAAGAGGAGGATGGGAAGGGGCCCCAAGAAGGAGGAAGACATCTCCTGGCAGCGGTGGGTCTTGGGTGTTTTAGTTAGGTCCAAGTCTAAGCCATCCTTCTTCCTTTCCTCTGAGGAAGATGCATCTTATAGTCAATAAAATTCAACAGCATTTGTTAAACATTCAGTATTTCAGCTGGAGGCCAATCATTTTGAGAATTTGTTTTTTTAAGTGGAAAATACTGTCTTTTGAGGCACTTAACTAATAGCATGGTCAAGACTCATAGAAGAAGCAAGTTGGAAACTCTAAGTCATGTGTAAACTAGCATGACAGCTGGGTACAGGTTCTATTTTGAGTGTTGGTAGAATTCAGAGTATGTTTTATAAATGTATTCCAAAAGGATGTATAAAAGGCTGAGATCCAGAAAAGGATAAAGACTCAAACTGGAAGTCCTCATGGTGGGGAGACTTGACATTATACATAAAATGATCCAGCAGCCCCATGGGTAATGGCAAGCCCAGGTCTGTTGGACCTCTACTTTGGGCAGTAAGAGAACTCAATTGTCTCAGGCAAACAAATGGCACATGGTCTTGGTTTGCCCATCATGGAGACTCCTCAAGTCTATATCCACTTAGAAAAGGAGTCTTTTTCTAATTGGTTTAAAGTACCCAATTGGCCAGCAAGAACTCCAAGATGAATTCAATCTGCCAACACCGTAGGTCCAAGCTTTGCCTCACCAAGGCACAATGACATCTTAGACCTGAGTTCTAGGTCCTGCTCTGTAATGAACAAGATGAGTGAGCTTGAGCAAGATGCTCTACTGCTAAGAATTAAGGATGCTTAAGGAGATGTGGGGAGGGAGAAGCACACTTGGATCATAAATCAGAGAATCAATATGTACTCAGCCCTTGGGTCTTAGTCATTGTTGCATTGGTCTTCTCTTAGGTTTAAGTCAATATTTTACATTCTCATAGCCCACACATACCTGGTGGTAGTTAGATGCCTGGGGGAGTCACCATGACATACAGAGACTCTTTGTGTATGTAGTTAGGAGTTGACTATTTCCCCATGTATTAAAATAGAATGAATATTTGACATCAGCCTACTCTCCTAAGCCATAGAATCGACTAATAATATTAAAGCTACAAGGGAGCTTAGACATAATCATCTCATCTAATTTTACAGATGACAAAACCAAGATTAAAGAAATAAAATGGTCACACTTCTTCCTAGAGGTGGACCTTCACCTTAGTGAGATAGGGCAAAATACAGGCAGTCGCCACCATTCACAAGTTCAGGCACCGTGCCTGAAATGATATGACAGGGGAAGAAAAGGCTGAAATACAGAAGAAATATCGAAATAGATAGTAATGCTGATCCAAGTCAGTGGCAGGTTGGGGGTGGGGAGAGGAAAACAGATTTTAGAATCAGGAAAGGGCCAGATCAGTCAAGGGTGAGAAAAGAGAATTGTGAATGAAAGACACATGGGGCACAGAACCATGAAATAAGTGAGATGTGACACCAGCCTTCCTTGGACTTCACTTTGCAAGACAGCCTGAAAGCTGCCTGTCGCTGGTGGGGAGGGGAGGCTGGCCCTGAGCTGGCGACAGTGTGGCCAGCACACAGCAGAGGGGCTTCTGGAAGGGCTGGGGCTCCTGGAGATTCTGGGTTAAACTCAGATGGTTGCCTGAGCCAGAGTCTTCCCCAGCAGCCAGGATGGCACAGTGCCTGTTCTTCTTCATCCTCTGCTGAGCCTCTTTCAGCCACCCCTCTTTTCTTTCTGTTGACATAGTTCTTGCCTCCTCAAGTCCTGGATTCTAGTGCCAGATCAAGAACTTAGTGCAAAACCTGCCTCTTCCCCAAGTGTACTCTATTTCCACACAGGGATGTATACTCAATATCCAGGCTTGAGGTCCAAATTGCCTTGGAAGGAAGCAAAAAGAAGAAGGGGGAAAAACCTCAGAGGCCATATCCAGTGTCACCTCTGACAACCTACAGGCATGGACCAGAGTGCTAGTGGGAAGCTGCTGCCCTCTTGGCAGCCTAAGTTGCCCCTGCCCTATGGCTTCTGCTGAGCTGAATAAATGTCAGAGTCACCAACAGCCCTGAGGTGAGGGAAAGAGCATCTATAAAGAAGGACCTAATGAACACCTCTACTCTGTAATTTAATCTCTGGGCAACCAGAGGATTTAACCTCCTCTAGCCTCACTTTCTCCATCAGTTCAACACAGATCTCTTTATTCTGAAGTTTTCTGTATTTTTAATACATAGAGATTAGTGGTATGTCCCTTCCCTCCTCCTTCTAAAGGAATACACTGGAGGATGCCCTGACATTTCTGTAAAATATGGAATCTCACCCTGGCTGGTATGGCTCAGTAGGTTGGGTGTCATCTGCTGCACCAAAAGGTTGCTGGTTTGATTCTTAGTAAGGGCACATGCCTGGATTTCGGGCTTGATCCCCTGGTGGGGAGGATGTGCAGGAGGCATCCAATGGATGTCTCTCTGTCTGTCTGTCTGTCTCTCCCCCTGCTCCCTCTCTCTACAAAAATAAGTTAATTAAAAAAACTCTTTAAAAGAACCTCCATGCTGGACCATGCTGATTCACAGAGGGGCTTCTTAGTCAGAAAAGCTTTTTTCCATTTAACCCATCACTCCTGCCCCCACTCCCACCCCCCATCACCACCACAAAGTGGGATAATTGGGGATCCATACAGCAAGATGCTGGCTCAGCAGAGGCCCATATATAAAAATTATTCTTGATGGTGTCAATGGAGTTTGCAGTGTTCAAGCCAAAATGAAATATGAAGATTGGGTGACAGAGGATGACTGGGTGACACCAACAGCTGTGATTGAATACAGTCCATGAGCTACATTCGATACTTATTGAAGTATAAAGATGAGGTTAGATGCTGACGGGTTATTTCTCCTCAGGCCTTCCAGATATTGTCTCCAGTGTCACATTATGCCATGCCCTTTTATCTGCCCACTCCCTTCCCCTCCAGCACTAAAATGAGTTGGATACTTCCCAAGGAAGAAAAATCTTCTTAGAGCTCTTGGTTCTGGTCTGATGGATTCCCCTGCTTGAGGGCACATTGAAAGGGTAGAGGATAGGGTTTAGGTTGGGATAAAGGAGACCTTGGCCCCCCTGCCTGTTTCCTGCTTGGTTCTGGGACCCTAGGCAAGACACCTAACATTCCTGAGCCTCTTTCCTCATTTACAAAATAGAAATACTGCCCCTCACTCCATTGAAGTCCTAGGAATGGTCAGGTAAATGTCAGCTGATGGAGCAAAAGTTTATTGAGACACCTGGAATAAACTATTTAGTCTTGCAATGATTAATTTGGTGAATCTGAAAAGAGAGACCATAAAGGCAGGGGCAGGGGCCTAGGAGCATTTTGGAAAGCAAGCCTCTTTTTCCCAAGGGACTGTGGGAATGTTAACAATAAATGGGACTGCTTGCCCTGCCCAGCGACAGAGCAGAGGTGAAGACCATTAATTTTGGAGGTTTTGCTTAAAAACAAGAAGCCTTTGGCTTAATGAAGAACTCTTAATAGGTGTTGTTTTTCCTAAATTATCATATTAACCACAGATAATTAACAAGCGTATCCTTAATGCCGCAGGATACTGACAAGCCCACTGCATGCATCTCGCTGCCTATAAATCATCCAGCCATCCTCAAGGCAGCTGCTTAATTACTCCTACATTTGGGAGGAACAATATTGAGGCTTTCTCTAAATTTGGTTGCCAATGAAAATAAAGTCAGCAACATTTCAGTTCTTTATCATCATAATTTCATCTTAAGATACTGCAGCCGGTTCTATTTATATTGGTGAAAACTGGAAACAACCCAAGTGTCCAGCCATAGGGGACTAGGTTGGCCAAACAAAAGGATGGGTATCATTTTTTTAAAATATATTTTATTGATTTTTTTACAGAGAGGAATGGAGAGGGATAGAGAGTTAGAAACATTAATGAGAGAGAAACATCAATCGGCTGCCTCCTGCACATCCCCTACTGAAGATGTGCCCGCAACCAAATTACATGCCATTGACCAGAATCGAACCTGGGACTCTTCAGTCTGCAGGCCACCTCTCTATCCACTGAGCCAAACGGGTGAGGGCAGAATGTATATCAATTTAATGGGCTGTCACACAGCTACCTCAATGGCAAAACTGAAACTATGTCAATACATGTAAAACACACATCCTGAATTACGTTTAGTGGGAAAGCAGCATAAAGAGCTATGTACCCACTGATTACAACTATATACAGAGGTATATAATTACTGATAAGTAATACATGAGAATTTAGAGGAATATCAAGTATGGTTAATGCTTGTTTTCTATTCTAAGGTAGATTAGCTTCATTTTTTAAAGCAAAATAAAACACTGCTAGCTGCAGTTGGGCCAGGCTGTTTGGACGGACTCTAGCCAGTACTTCTCAGATTCCCATATTCTAGGAAAAAAGCAGCTCAGCCTCATTCATCCGACCCCCCCCCCTCAGTTGGGTCCCCCATTCTAAAATATGCTTGGTCTGTGCAGCATCCAGCATCCCTGATGTCTGGACGGTGTTCTGAGGGTAGAAATCAGATGAATGTGTGTGTTTCATGCGTGTTATTCGTGGAATCATAGGGCTCCAAGCAGGAAGAAACCTGATTCTCAGCAGCTACATCTACTATCTCTTGCAAGAAATCTTACTATGAGCTCAGCTGCGAGTGTGAAATGCCTGGCTCTTAAGCCCAACAGAGAGGGTTTAGCTGTGGTGGCACAGAGAAATAGGGAGCAAGCAGGAAGAAGAGATGTCCTATGCCCTCACCCCACATACCAGAAAACTCAAGCTGGGACTGGGCTATAGTGGAGCAATTCCTTCTCAGAGTTCATAGGAACTGAGTCTGCCCTTTGAAACTACCATTCAATGGGACTTGCTTTTTTTTAATTTTTATTTAAGCAAAGTTTTTCTTTCCCCCCTCCCAAGGGTAGGAAAGAGGGGTTGATGAAAGAAGGCAGCTGGGGGCAAATTGAGCATCCTGGGTGTTGGTGGGAGGTGGAGTCCCAGAAGCCACACTTCAGTTAAAATCTGGCTGCTGATGCAGAGGGCCAGATAGTCACCAGCTGACTCTCTTTCTCCAATCCCAGCATGATCACTTAGGCTCTCTGGGCCAGAGCACCACAATGGGCAAGGGGAAGAGTAAGAGATGTAGAACTCAAGGCCTCAGCCAGCACAGGAGTCTTAAGCTGTGGTCTCCTCCCTGCAGCCCTTCATTTAAAAGGAGGAAGCATGATGTCACTCATATGTGGAACCTAATGGACAAAATTAACAGATGAACAAAATAGATCCAGCAACATGGAAGATGAAACAGAATGACGGATCTCAGAGGGAAGAAAGGGAAGGGGAAGAGATTAACTAAAGAATTTATATGCATATATGCATAATCCACGGACACAGACAATAGTGCGGTAGATCTGGCAGTAGGCAGGTGCAGGGTGGAGGGGGTCAATGGAGAAAAAAGATGGACTGCTTGCAGTCCATCTGTTGTAATACTTTCAATAAAGGTAATTAAAAAAAAAAAAGGAAGAAACCACTCACCAACCTGGCAAGGCTGGAAATGGCTTTATCAGCTGGGACTGCTGTTGGTGTATCTCAGAAACACGTGGCCCTCTGCAGGAGATTCCCCCTCCCTCTACCCCGTGCTCCAGAGAGGTCCTCATCTCTCTCCCACTTACATCTGCTTGCAGTCCATTATCTCATTGGCCGGAACTGTTGCTGGCCGCCTCCCATTTCTAGTTTTGAAATTTTATTTCTGGTTCTCATTAACATATTTAACCAGAGCTGGGGATGAGTCCTGAAGCGACCTGAATTGCTGTCGTGTTCACTGTGTCCCTCGAGAAGCCTGCAGGAAGGATTTAGACCCACCCAAGCACTGGGATAAGCTCCTTCAACCAGCAGTGACCATGGTGCAATTCCACGGAGGAAGGCTCAGCCGTGATCTGCAGAGGGCCCGAGTCAAAAGAGTGATGCTGATGGGAGAAGATGGTGGGAAAGCAGGTCAGCAGCATGAGTAAGAACTGAGTGTGAACTGAGGCCATGCACATAAAGGCACACTCAAAGTGCCTGTGTGATATGGAACATTTTACAGGTGAAGAGACAGAGGCCAGAGCAGTCAAATAATGTTTCCAAGGTCACATAGTTGATAGGTGAAGAAGCCTGGGTGTGAAGCCAGGAGGCCTCCCGGCCCTGCTCTTACAAGGTGATGCAATCTGCCATGCTGATGACCCTTACAGGAAGGAGTAAAGGGAATGAAGGCTTCACAGTATAAAAACAGTGAACCTCCCCTCCATATGGAATCTCGGAAATGACTCTCTGGTATCTTCTGCTCTGGTTCTGCATCCAGGAAACAAGCTTCTGAGCTCCCATTCGGTTTTCTGAAAGGACCTATTTACTGGGGAAGATGTGCCTTGGAGAACATCACCTGGCCGGTTCTGTGGCCAGGTCCATGTATCCACTTCACTTCCCAGCTGGTAATGCAGCCTCCTGGGCTTTTCAGGAGCATGAAGCCTGTGCCCACTTCTGACCACCTCAGGCAGGACCAGGTAACCATCAGAGCATCTGCCCACCAGAAGGAACACCAGAGACTGTGTTGAGGTGTAGGTGGGTTTACAGCCACGGGTGGCCCATTGAGCAGCTCATGGAGGGAGAGATGGGATGAGTCCATACTGTGTTTGGGGAAAGGGTCAGGAGGAGGCAGAAGCTCTGATTCAGTTCCTCACAGGAGCACCTACTTTGGCCTTTTCCTTACCTGCCTCCTTGTCTCCAACTTAACCTACATCTTCCCTCAAACCTCCATCAAAAGTGCATTCTACAGCACCCCAGGCTTCATCTCCAGCCAGTGAACTGTCAGATCTCTCCTTTCCACCTTTCAAATAGTTCCCTAATCCCACCCCAGGGAGCCATGCAAAGAAAGTTGATGTGGACAATATGAAGGATGACTCATATCTGTGGTCACAACATGAAAAAAAACCTCCACAAATAATAAGTTGCGCACCAGAGAGAGTGAAAGAGCAGAGAAAATAAGAATAAACCATGTTCAGCATAACGGGATCCCATTTGTGTAAAATTTCTAGTTACACGTGTATACTAGTATATGCCCAGAGGGAGGCCTGGAAACTTGGTTGTAGTGTGAGGGGTAGGAGATTTCAGAGTGATTTTCCTCTCTTTATAATCCTCTGTATCACTTGAATGTTCTGTAATGAACATATATTACTTCTCTAAATAGAAAATATACAACAAGCCATAAATTTAAACTAAACTTTCCTTTCTTGACAAAGCCTTTTTAGATTAATCCAAGGAGAACAAATTGCAAAGATTGCTGGGAAATGGTTATTTTCCATCTCCTTTAGGCTGTTTCTCTTACACTCCCCTCCCACAAGCCATGACACTTTTCACTCTTGGAAACCCAAGGTGCTCAAGGCCAGTTCATCAGAGAATTACCTCTCTCTGGACCAGCCTCTACTTCTCCAGGTGCCTCTTAGGCTGTCCTTAGTCAAAGCTGCAGATCACATTACAGACTTTCTTCAGACTGCTCACTTATCTAAAGAGGAATATAACTTATATGTGTTTTCTAGAATTTTGTATGTTTTAATTAGGAGAATAGTATATATTTTAATTAGCTTGTTCTCCCTCTTAGTAGCCTTAGGAATTCTCATAGGCCCTGCCAAGGAAATCTTACTTTGTCTCTGCCGTGACATTCCTCTTCACCAAGGCTGAGCTTGACTGAGCTTTGAGCTCCTGTCTCTCTTCTGCGGGTCTTGAGTCTCTGAACTGGATTTCTTGGAAGGTACATCTTTGTATCGCTCTGTCTATTGGTCACTTCAGATTTTCTCACTCAGAAGCCCCTCCTTCTGGCACGTGGTTCCTCTTTGTTCCACTCAACTTCCAAAAGGACATGATAACCAGAAATGTGTTCAATAATAAGTAACAGACAACCTGACTTAAAGTGGCTTAAACAAACAGGTCTTTATTTTTCTCAAACAATAAAAAGTCTAAAAATAGGAAGCTGAGGACATTGACTCAGCAACTTAACAATGTCAGAGCAAGTGGTCTTTCTAACTCTATTGATCACGCTTTCATTGGCCCAAAGTGACTGCTCCAGCTCCTGACATCACATCAAGAGTCAAGGCAGAAAGATAAAAAATTGGCAATGTTCACCCATGCCACCCCTTTTATTAGGAAATCAAAAGCTTTCCCAGAACACTCAGAGAAAACTTTCATTTATGTTGCCCAGATTACACCATATGGCCATTCCTAGATGCAAAGGTGACTGAGAAAACAAATATTTAATTTTACCAGACTCCAAAGTAGCATATTAGTTGGGTCCTCCATCACAGATGCCAAACTCTTTGTCTTGAGAAGCTGTACAAAGAGAGTAACACTAGCAAACCATGACTATGCACATATTCTGCACAGGCTCTTTGCTAAGTATTTTCCCACATCCACTGTCTCAGGTAATCCTCCTCAGAGTCCTCAATGCAGGTGTGAGTAGTATCTCCATTTATATATGAGAAATCTGTGGTTTACAAAGGCTAGGGAACTAGCCCAAGATCACCAGTCTGTAAGCATTATAGTTGGGATTTAAATCTCTCTTAGCCAGGGGTCAGCAAACTCTGCCAAGGGCTGGATAATAAATATTTTGGGGTCTGTGGGCCATACAGTCCATGTCACCACTACTCAACTCCATTACATTGCCAAAGCAGCCACAGCCAGTAGGTAGACCAATTATGTCCCAAAAAAACTATCTATGGACACTAAAATTTGAATTTGGTATTATTTTCACCTACCACCAAATATTATTATTCTTTTGATTTTTTTTCTGATGATTTAAACATGAAAAATCTATGCTTAGCTCAAGGGGCTGTAAAAAAATGGGCCTCGAGTCAGACTTGGCCCATGGGGCCTTAGCTTGCCAAGTCCTGCTGTTAGCCAGTTGTAAACACGTAGGATTCCAAGCATACCTAAGTTTTAATGCACATGTTCACCCAGCCCCCTGCTTGCCTCACACTACTGCTTTGGCTTGAATGTTTCTATTCTGCAGTCATCAGCTCCTGCAACCTTGTGCCTGGATTCATGAGGACTGCAGACAGAGGTCGCCCCACCACAGATCACTGGAGCCTCAGAAATGCCTGGGTTATGGGTGTTGCCACCCACACGACTATTATCACGAGAAAACTGACATTGCCAGAAAACCAGGCCCGTCAAACTTAGGGCAAGCTCCAGAGCAATGACGGGGTGGTGGGTTTTGCCTAGTTTTAGAACTGTGGGTGACTTTTTCCACCCTAACAGCAGATACTCCACAAGCTCTCAGCAAAGGAGAAAAGGAGGAATGAAAGCCTAGGTTGCTTTTCTTTGCTACTCCAAGTAATGTTAGGCCTCTTATTTAAGTGGATGCAGAAGAACATGCAGAGGAGAGGGGAGCAGTGTGGCATGGCATCCAATCACTCTATGTCATCCTTCCTCTCAGATACTAACACCCTCTGTGCACAGCCCCGCTTAAAATCACCCTCACAAAAGGCACTG
Organism: Lasiurus cinereus; assembly: GCA_011751065.1. NCBI lineage: Eukaryota > Metazoa > Chordata > Mammalia > Chiroptera > Vespertilionidae > Lasiurus > Lasiurus cinereus. The sequence goes on along the minus strand of JAAGEH010000307.1, from coordinate 53,486,200 downwards.
GGATTCTCTCCGGTCTTTCTAATTAAATCTTCAGAAGAGGTGCGTTGGTTCACAAAGGCTGCTGCTGCTTTAAGGGGCTTAGCCAATGATTCCTTTCCCTCTGTGGTGCCCCTGCCAATGACAGCAATGGGTTGGATCTCCACAAGGTTCCCCTCGCCAACAATACGAACTGGGAACGGTTTCCTAGCAGTGGGTACCTCCTCCTTTCCCACCCAAAAGAGCCTGGTGTGCAATTCCCTAGGGACTGTTAAGCAAGACTCCTTCTGGACACCAGTTAAAGGGCAGCAAGGCCCACTACAGTGATGTGACGTGCAAGGGGCCCACTGCAATGAGGTTGTAGGGGTGGGGGGGAGAGTGGTCTCAAGTCCCGATACCTTGAGGAAAAGTGGAAACGTATAGCCGGGGAGCAAGGTGGGGTCAGTGGGTGAAAAATTACTGAGAGGAAGCCTCAGGAATAAGGGGAGGGTGGGTAGTATGGGGATTCTAGCTACACGGACCTAACAGGACTTTTGCTGAAGGCAGGTTTCTGGCATGGGTGGTGGAAGATGAGGAACCAGGTGAGATTGTAGGATGATCAGATAGTGTGTGTGTGTGTGTGTGTGTGTGTGTGTGTGTGTGTGTGTGTGTGTAGGGGGGTTGATCTAGTTAAATGGAATTAATAGGATTCTTGCTAAAATTGGACAAGTCGGAGATCAACACAGTGCCCAGAGTCAGAGCCTAGTTGAGAAGATTTTGGAGCAGCCTGACCAAAGTTTGTTCAAGGAGAAAACCTTTGTCAGGTGATTCCCCAAACAGTATGTGGGTTAATGTGATGCTTCCTGGCAGTGAATATTGTAAGCTCCCATTGGTGATTCCAGTGCCTTGTTTGGCCTCCTCTGTGCAAATGCTGATGATCTGGCCTGCAATGCAGGGTCACAGTGAGAAATCAGTGAGATTGTGTCTGTGATGACACCTGACATAGCACAGAGCAGGTGCACACCTATGGGACAGGCCTCCCTTCCCTAAATTTGTTATGTGCAATGGAGAGAATTCTGAGACTCTGTCTGATACTCCTTTCCCTGCCTCCCTGTCCCCAGCCACAAAGGGGATTGGGTAAGAATATGAACCAACCAGCATCACCAGCCTCTCAAAGACATAAGCGGCTCAGTGAGTGTGAGGCCCGCGGATGGGCACATCAGCTTTGCACAGGGAAAATGGCAGCTTTGACCAAGGCTCTACGGGTTCTGGTTAACTGATCCTTAGTTCATAATCACCTCCAACCTGCTTCACCCGAAAGGGCAGATGTGCACAGGCAGAGAGAACAGACTCTGTGGCCCGGGCTCCCTTAAGGAAGGTGCTGTTCTGGTTCCTGGCTTGTTGGCAGCACAGCTATGAATGGGAGGCCAATGGCAACAGAAGGGTTGAAGAGGGCAAACCAAGGAATCTATCACTTCCTCTGGCAGACAGAACTTTGAGGTTGAGGAAAAGCATTAACCACCATGTGCCTGTCTGAGGTTTCAACTAGTCCTGCAACCTCTTCCCACATTCCCAGGGACTGAGCAGTCTTAAAACTGTGACAGAAGCACCCTTGTTCTGGAGGGGCCCAGCCTAGCTCTGTGGCTCTGAAGAGCAGCTCTAGGAGGAAATTCCTATAAAGGGCTTGCGTCCTCCCAGACTCAGAGACAAGAAAGAAAAGAAGAGAAAAGAAAAAAGAAAAGAGCAGGAAAAGACTCAGCTTGAAGCCTGGAAGCTTTGGGTTTCATTGCTCATTCATCCCAGCAAGTGGCGGGGTAGGTGAGGCTGTCTGCACAGCCCAGGTGCCTGGTTTCCCATTTCCCTAATGGTCTATGGGACTTGCTCATTCTTCAGGCCAATCAGATTCCTTCTCTCCAAGGACACAGACTCACAGTAAGCCAGGGCACAGGCAAAGAGGGAGAAACTCTTGTCTCTATTCTCGCCAAAGACCTCAGGCTGTGGATACTGGTCTTTGAAGGGAGTTTCCACCCTCCACATTTAACCCCTCAGCACCCAGCTCTGGCCTCCCACAGGCTTTCCAGCACAGCTTTCTGCCATGTGATGGCAGCAAGGTGCTAAAGCCTTTTTAAAAGACAGCCAGGTGTGTGCTTGTGTGACTGGGTATGTGTGGGTGCACACACATGTGTGATGAGATGGGTAAGAACAAACTAGACTAGGTATTTCTCTCCCTCTCTTGAGTGTTAAAATCACTAAGTGTTTACCACACCCAGAAGTGACTTCTCCACAAGCATTAGCAGAAGTCTAAAAGGTTGGTATGGGTTTGTTTTGTCCCCCTAGTTTGTATGTTAAAGTTGTCACCACTTGGGACCTCAACATGACCTTATTTGGAATAGGGTGCTGCAGAGGTAATTAGTTAAAATGTCATCCAACATGACTGGTGTACTCCTAAAAAAAGAAGGCCATGTGACATGACAGAGACATGCACAGAGGGAAGAGATGCAGAGACAGAGAATACCACCACCTACAAGCCAAGGCATGTCTGGGGGCACCAGCAGCTGGGAGACAGGCCTGAAATCCACCCTTCCCTGGTGCCTTCAGAGGACCATGGCCCTGCTGATGCCTGGGTTTGAACCTCTGGCCTCCAAAACTGAGACACTATGTCCCAGGTGTTCTAAGTGATGCTGTTTATGATACTTGGTTATAGCAACCCTAAGAAACTCATACAGAGGTCAATAAGTAATAAAACAACTGCAGACAATATGAAAGGGTAGCATGCCCTCATCAAGGCAGCCCTGGGACAGGGGATGATGTTTCTTAGCCTTGGGCTCGAGTGTTAAAGTCATTTTCATGATATAAACCCTGGAGACCCTTGACATTCAAGGGCTTAGCATTCATGGTTTTGACTATTCATGATGGATCCCATAATTTATGACACATGACGTGCAGCCATTAGTCATTTTGCCAGGTTGCAAACTTGAATCATGCCCTGTGAGCCTGGTGCATGAACAGGGCTGGTGGCTTTGGTCTCCATTTGTCATCCACAGGCAGGAACCTAGGGGAGGTGAGAAAGCCTGTGCTTCTGTGTGGGAACCTGGAGCTGAAAAGCCAGGCAGCCACTCAAGTGGGGGAGGAAAGAGAAGAGGCCTAACCATGTGATGGTCTTTGCCAGAAAGAAGCTTCAGAGATGACCTGACTTCCATTTTCATAGGATCACCATAGGTCTGAAGGCGGCACTAGATTTTTCAAGCAAACTTTTACTACCTGTGGGGGTAGGAATTATACAATTAGTGTCCTTCACAAATTTGGTAATTCACTAAGCTGTGAAGCCGTATTCTTTAAGAATGTTAATTGTCTACTATACAACAATATTTGACTCTATTTTCCAAACCTCCTGTTTTCTTTGGGTCCCAGAATTTCTGAAGACTACAATTGCTGCTATATCCTTACTCCACTAGCAGAGTAAAGACCCCTGATGTCGTATAATTTGGAGAAATTCTGAGAAGAACCTTAACCTAACTCATCAATGACCTAACGCACTGCCTCAACTTAGAAAGCACTCATAGTTGGGACAGGGCAACATTAAATTACTGACAATCATGTACTCCTCAATGTGAGTGGGCTTAGCAGAGTCTTTACAAGTAGCCTGATCACGGTTGTTAAGAGAGAAAGTAAGAGGAACACATGGGCCTGGCATCCTGGTAGGAGGATGCTGGAGTCTTCCAGACCTCACTAAGGTCAGCCATGGCAGTACCTCATGCACAAGGATCCAGTGGATGAAGGCTTGAGTGCAGATCCTCTGTCTATGAAATTGATGTGGTACAAGGAACATCAAAAGGGGTCCATCCAATGGCATCCAATCTTTAAAGTTGTGAGTTTCTGTTTAATTTTTTTTTCAAATGAACATTCACAACCACATGAATTAGCTGTGAGGTAATCATCCATTGTGGAGAAAAATACTTAACATTAGATACTAGTATCTCTAAGTGTTGACTTCCAAGATAATGCTCGTATATAATGGGTCTCTAGAGCTCTTACATTGATACCCCTTAGTTCTCTCCTGGTTTTCCTTCCTTTAGAGTTCCATTCTTCCCTACCATGTTTCAAAAGTTTTTTAGGGTAACTCTGAAAACAACAAAGCAATGTTAGTAAGGGCCATTGCCCTGTTTGGTTAACAGATAACCGTGTCACTCTTTCCCATGATAGCTACAAACACCACCTTTGAAACATGCTTCAATTTGTAAAAATAAGATGGATTAAGCTCAATACAAACAGACAGCAAGGGTTCACAGGGAGAGCAATGTCACTGAGCCTGTTGGTATAGCACAACCACTAAGCCAGGACAGCCTCAAATTTCAGGTGTATTTTCAAAGAGGTTTTCCTTCAGCACACATTTGTGGTTGACTGCTGAACCTACACCGTTTTCCAGAATCACCACCAAAACTCTTTAGACTTATCCTATAACATGGAACTCTTTGTATTATAGCAGCTGATATTGGCCAAGTACCTAACTGTGGAGCAGGTAGTAGGCTAGAGAAAACAAGCTGGAAGAGGATAGGGACTGGTGGTAAGAGGTAGAGCTTTGAAAAAATGCGATCTTAATTTTGGTATCGAATGTAACATCTACAGCTACCACTAAGGAGATCATTTCAAAGGAACAAAGCTGAAGTTTGAGGGGGACAGAGAGATGATTGTGTGGTGAAGATGTGTGAAGGAGGTGTAAGACCTTGAAAGCTGAGTTCAGGTATATTGTGGACCAAAATCAGGTGTTAACATAGATTTTCTGGAACAAGAGAGATGACAATTCTGTACTGAGGAGGATATGTTGAATAGTAGCCTGTGCACAGAGCTGGAGAAGTTCTCTTTACCTTCTGGGATTTGGGAGAAGACACCTTCCCATGCTCTTTGGAGCTACATTACTTAGTTCTTGAGTAAAGGAATCTCTCCCCACAGACTGCAATCAAGGTGCTTTAAGAGTGACAACCCTACATATCACCACCCCATTCCATAGCCTCTTTTCCTGGCATGGCATATAGTCCCAAATTCCACATTATAGATTCTCCCTATTTTAAGGAAGACATATTGAGTCCAACATGCATCCTTTAGTTTCACTCCTTAAGAGCTGAAGGCTTTGGCTACTACATCCTTTCCACGCTTTTCCCTAACAGCAGCTCATTTCCACTGCAGCCTCTGAGGAGGTCCCGGGAGAGAGGCTTGATAGTATACATGAGTGCTGCAACCATCAACTAACTAACTATCTCTCTCTCTCTCTCTCTCTCTCTCTCTCTCTCTCTCTCTCTCTCT
>JAAGEH010000307.1:53422958-53480934 GCA_011751065.1 Lasiurus cinereus | reverse complement strand
TCTCTCTCTCTCTCTCTCTCTCTCTCTCTCTCTCTCTCTCTCTCTCTCACACACACACACACACACACACACACACACACACACACACACAACCATATCTGTATACCCCATCCCAGAGGGAACATTCATTTTCCCTATAATGTCTCTCCCACTGTGAGTGGTGATGGGCAATAAAGATGATGTAATAATAATTTTATTGGATCAATATATCATTTAGAAAATAAAAGATCTTCCCATGGTAGGGTGATGACCCAAAAGGGAAATGCCTGTGTCTGGTCAGTAATTTATGTATGTGGTGCAGAATAGAGACCTCCAGCTCAATGTCCTTGAGTCTCTGTATTGTACAGTAGCCCCTGTCTTCAGCAATGCCTATAAAGCATTCCTATGAAGGGCTCTCTCCTGAGCAGAAAGCAGCCCTCCCATAGGGCTGAGAGCTCGGTGGCTCAGTTGGAGGGCAGCAGCTTGGCAGGGGCTCTCTTCTCTGTGCAGTGGATGATGAGGTCAGCCCCACTAGGCCAGTATTTACCAGGACACTTTGCCCTCGATAGCAAGTGAATATTAGGAATCCCACTTTACAGATGGGGAAACAGGGGGCCCAGAAGGTAAATCTTTTCCTCCAGCCCATAAGGGCAGAAGTCTTCACCTTCAACTTTAATGAATACAACTATGCATCTCTACAACTTCATGGGTGGGATCCAAACAGAAGATGAGCAGAGAAATATGTAATTTCATGGTGACAGCTGCATCCAAGTCAGGAGGATGAAGCAGCTGGCCTCCCTGTCCCTTTCCAAAGCCCTTTCAGATCCTGCTGTCCCAGCCTGACTGGTGGCCTGTCCAGCCTCCAGCTGTCTTCTCCATGACAACCTGAACTCAGGTTCCATCAGTGACAGGTACTTTGGAGCTCGCCACAAGGCACCCTTAAACACCTGTGCCCTGTGCCCTAGGTTGAGTGTATTCTTTGCTTTGGTTCAAACAAGCTCCCTGCATAATAAAGCTAGACTGCTGTGGGGCAGGTGGGAGAGGAGTAAAGGGCATTTTGCAGGGAAACATTTGATCAATGAGTGGCAACTGGAAAAAAAAAAGAAAAAATGAGAAAAGGAAGAAAACCATTATTTAATGTGTGTTGAGTACTACATTAGACCATTAAAATACAGAGGCAAAAACCCCAAAGGAAATTAATCTTGTTGAAGTGGTATTGACCATAAAATAGAGGCAGTCTTTTTTTAATACTATATGTGGTATCACCACTCTGTCCCTAAATGGGCTGAAGTAGTTTTTGCCATGGTGGAGAAAGACTATAATTAAAACTTCTGCCCTTGTACAGCAGGCTTTCCCTTCAGCCCAGGGGCATCCATTCATCTGTCCATTCATTCACTCAAGTTTTGCAGGGAGGAACTACATGTTATATGTATTTAACACCAAATCTTACAACGGAGAAAGAAACTTACAGTTGAATTATTTGGGAGCACCTTTTATTTTAGTACATAGCACAAATTGACTTTTTAACAACAATTTTTTTTATCATTTACTATGTGCTCAGCACTCTTAGAGTACAAGGGGTTCTAGGGTAAATAAAACAGAGGCCTTGCACCTCAGGGATTTGACTAATGTTGGGATCCAGAACACAGGATTGAATTCATCACCTTGGCCCCCCTGACCCCAACTGACTCAACTCTTCCTGAAATAAAATGGTTGGGATTGTGTTTGATAGGTTTGCTTTGGGTTTTGTTTTGAAAGGGTGCTCCAGCTCAAAAGGCCAGCAGGCCACTCAGATAAAAATGGCAAACCCAGACTCTGTTTTTGCATGTTGCATACTCCTCCTGCAATACCAAATCCAAGCACATTCTCAACTTGCACCTCAGATTCCTTCAAGTTTCCAGCCACGGTCAGGACTTCCTCAAGGCTAGTAGGAGATGTACACAAATGGGAATCTTGGGTGCTTTCAAAGCCCTTCCCCCAGACCCCTAGAAAAGAACTCCCTCCATGGGAAAACAAAGGGTGCGTGGTGGGAGCACAGGCAGATGTCTGAGATGAATAGCTAAGGTCTATGAAACATGGCCTTATATCTCCAATTATCCAAAATGTGTTTTAGCTCCAAGTATTTGTTTACTTTGCTATCCTCAGTACCCACTACCATGCCTGTCACACAGTAGAAACTCAATTAATGGTTGTTTTCACAACTTAACTTTTTCTCCCAGTGACATGCACATGGTACCAAATCAAAGTTTGCAGGAGTGCTCTTTTGTGTAAAGAGAGCATGGAGACAGAAACAGCTAAGTGCCAGGTGGTGGCAATATAACAGGGACTACTGAGGGACTGTTTACAATCCAAGCAGCAGCAGGATATGGTCCCCTAGGCTCTCAGCATCCCCAAGGGGGGTGGTTGAAGCCTGGCCTGGCTAGAACAGAGTGTGTGGGATGGGGAGGGATGAGCCCCAGGGTCATTGTCATTAATTGCTCTTCAAGCTTCGGATGACCTGACCCTGCAATTACCCTCATCTCCCTTCCTAGAAGCGATTTCTAAAACCAATCCATTTTCAGTGATCCCGGTGCTTGTTACCTTTTTTAATGCTATCAAACTTTAATAAGAGCATTTATAGCATCAATTAAATAATGTCAGTTAAACTAAAAAGAGTTAAATGAAAAATTACTTTAACAGGGAAAACACAGGCAAATATCTTGCTGTGGTCTGCTGCTGTGAAATTTAAAAGAACCTGCATGAGACCCCAGATCCCTGAGCCCCCACAGCTTAACCCTCCACTCTCCTGGGGGATAGGATAACCCCAGGCACTCTGATACTTTCGGGCCAGGCAGGGCTGCATGGGGAAGAGCAAGGGCAAAAGGGCCCCTAGGAAAAGGCTGAAACTTAAACTTCACGTTAGCCCACTTCAGTCATCAGTGTTTTCTTCTCTTAGCTCTCGGAGATTTTTCTCTGGCCACAGAGCCACTGTCCAACCTCCTTGAGCATTTTTCTCACAGAAGAGAATCTGATTTTGATAGAAGGAAGTGGTTCTTTCCAATTCTTGTCTTCAGCCATCTTCCCATGGAGACTGTCCTTTTGTTTTGTGTAGTTCATGTTTCTGTGCACTTCAGAGCATTTCTTCTCTGTTCCTAAGCAGTACTGCTCCTTTTCAAGTGATTTCCTCTGAATTTGCATCACACGTTCTTGATTTAGCTGAAGCTTCTGAATCTCACTTTCAGGATGGAATTAGGCTGCAAAGCTGCTTGCTCAGTTTGGAGATTTTCTTTGTCCTGGGAGCTCTTCCTTCATTTGATTTTCTTCACATAATTTTTGGATAATGTTTATTTTTCTCCAAGTCTTTAATTTATTTTCTAAATATACTTTTATTTGTTTTAGAGAGGAAAGGAGAGGGAAAGAGAAACATCAATGATGAAAATCATTGATCAGCTGCCTTCTTTACTCCCCCCACTGGGGATCAAACCTACAACACGGGCATGTGCCCTGATCAGAAATCGAACTGTGACCTCCTGATTCATAGGTTGCCTCCCAATCACCGAGCAATACCAGCTGGGCTCTCCAATTGATGTTTTTAAAGGGAATGTTTAAGTGAACAGATCATGATTTTCTTCAAATCCACCTCTGAGATCTGTATCTTCTGCTCACTCTTTTTCTCTCATTCCAAATTGCTGCCATCCTGTGTTCTCTGCAGAAAGCAGACGAACCTGTGATCTTCAGTAGGGACTCCGCCAGAGATGTGAGGGGCTCGTTTTCTCATCCCTGATCAGCTTCATTTGTGCCTGGGCCTTTTCAAGCATTTTTTTTCTGATCCTTGAGTTCCCTCATTCTTTGCTTCCCTTCTTTGGTTTCTTGGCACACAGTTCTAGCCTTTCTATAAGATTCAAGTTTTCATTCAAATCATCCTTATTTTCTTCTGAAGGTGTTCTCCATTGTCCTGAGATGCATTCAAAGTGCTCTTTTGTTTTGGTCCCTGGGGGTTGTGATTTCTTCAAGTGACCCTGCCATTTGCATTTTGATTCTCCTACCCATCCTTGAAGTTTTTTTTAAAAAAAAGAGTTTAGAGAGAGCTTGTTTTTTTCTGTCCTTTTCTAAGAAAGTGAAAGCCTGTTCTGATTTTTTATTGATTTTTAGAAAGAGAGAGAGAGCGAGAGAGAGAGAGAAAGGAAGAAAGAGAGAGAGGGGGAAAAAAACATCAATTGGCTGCTTCCTACATGCCCCCTATTGGGGATCAAGCCCACATCCTGGCACGTGCCCTGACTGGGAATAGAACCAGCAGCCTCTTGGTTTATGGGATGACATCCAACTGAGCCACACCAGCCAGGACTGTTCTGATTTGTATTAAGTGCTGCCAAACACAGCTTCTGTAATTACAAAGCCTGACCACACCACAGGCCACAGAGGGCTCCACAGGCTGTGTCATTAGCCCAATCTTCACACTGACTCTCCAGCTCACCATGCAGCAAAGCTTTTGGCTGGCTTTTTCCCTCCTTAAAGTGTGCCTACTTTTTGCAATAAAAACCACCACTACAGTGCATACCAGGATCTCCCAGGGAAGCCCACAGAGATGTGGGTCCATGTCAAGCACACAGGTGTCACCAGCAGAATACTGGCTGGGGAGACATTTCTGTGGCGCTGAGCAGGCCCCATGGCTCCAAAGAGCACCACAGCTCTACCTCTGATGCTAGTACCTGTACGCCACACTGGCTGCATGGAACCTTGTGGAATGTTCCATCTCTATATGAACACCTGCCTGGCAACCAGCACAGACCATCAGTTGAGCTGGAAAAGGCAGGACCAGCCAGCTCTATGAAGTAATGCTGGGTGCATAAACAGAAAATAATACTGCTTTATATAGTGGATTTGGGAGGTAGGAAGGGCTGATTGGTTGAAGCCAGCCTACAGCATGGTCATTCTAGGCCCTTTCTGACTCAACAGCAAACCCAGAGAATCCAAGCTGTGCCCTCCTCTAAGTAGCATTTATCACTCCACTTCTTGGGTTACCAACTCGCTCAACCTGACCTCCTTTAAGACCTAAATCAATGTTTGTGGTTTCATATTTTTATAGATATTGTTGGTTACTTTCAGAACATGAACTAACATGCAAAGCATGCCTCCATTAATGTTTCCATCAAGTTCAGTCAGTATTTTCTTCCTCCTCCTCTTCTTTCTCCCTTCCTTCTTCAGCCTACTCGCAGATAAATGTTCACATTAAATTGCAAACAGTAACATTTACATTCTGCAACCACAGCCCCTTCTTCTAAGCTTCACAGGTTGACTCTCAATGTTTTTGTTAAAGTGTTTACACTAATATTACCACACACATATTGTCCTCTGCCCTAACAAGTAGGCTACTGTACTAATTCCTTCCCTACAAGTCAGAGGTTACAATCCCTAGGCCACACCAAAGAAGAATGGTCTCAGCATAAAGTTTAATAAACTCCTTTTCTTATATTATAGCAATTGCTTAAAAATTCATGCTATATTTTTATTATTATTGGGATAATGACTTTCTGGTACAGCTGCTTGTTTTTGTAGGAGTTTCCAAATACATTCTTTTTGTCCTAGAATAATGCACATTGTTCAGGGCTTTGCATCCTTTCAAGAATATGACCTCCAATAAGAGGTTGCCTTTTTCTTCAGACCCTCTCCCCAGCACAGCACTCCGTTCTGCTCCAATCTGATCTGAGTGTCCTTTAGCCTGGTTGTCCTGCAGACTTGCTGCCTGCTTACTTGTCTGGGGTCTTAGTATCTTGCTCCTTTATTAGGCAGCTCTCCTGTCTCCTGGATCCCACATTGTTCTCTTCCTTTGTTTATGTCCCCATGCTATAGGGATACATCTTCAAGTAACCTTCTAAAAAAGGGTATATAGAAACTAAGTCTCCTTATTTTGCCTTGCTATTTAATTAACCATTGGGATGGAACAAAAAAAAAACAACCCATAGGTTAGGTTTTATTCTCTCAGAAACTTGAAGGCATTATTTTATTGTCTTCTAGTATGAAGGCTATAGGTGAAAAATCAGATGTTGGTTTGAATTTAACTCCTCTGAATTGCTCAATCTCTCTGGAAGATTTTAGGATCTATCTGTTACCTAGAATTTTGCAGAACAGTATCTCAGTGTTGGTTTGTTTTAAATTATTTTGTTGGACACTCTGAGCCCTTTAAAATTAAGGTCTTTATTCAGCCCTGAAATTTTTTATTCTACTATTTCTTTATTTCCATTTTCTGTATTCTCCCTTACTGTGATTCTTTTTTCTTTTATGTTTGCTCTCAAGATGAGTTCTCATGTCTCTTACTTTTTCTCTAATATTTCCGTTCTACATTCTAAGAGATTACCTTGACTTTATAGTTCAAGCTTGTTTTGAATTTTTTTTTTTTGGCATTAAAAAATTTTAAATCTCAATGAACTGTCACTTATTCTCCTTTTGTTCCTTTGTTATTACTTATTTTATGGGTATAACATACTCTTGAATCTGCATGTATAAATTGTAATATCCTTTTCATAATTACTTTAATGTCCACTATTTATTAGTTTATTTATTATGGTCCGTCTCTTTTGGGTCTTTTGGGCTTTCTCTAATTCTTGTGATCTTTCCAACGTCTAAAGGGCCTGGGCAGCTGATGTGGGATTTTTTTCTGCATTGTGCTGATACTCAAGGAATCTATTTTTCACAAGGTCTCTATCCTAGAACTCGGTCAGGAGCTCACCGTGGGGTGTGAAAGGTTGTGGGGTACATACTGGCTGGCAGTCTGGCAGTAGGATGAGTGGGTAAGGAGCCAATTGACAGTCCAGCTATGGGTTTCTCGAATGCCAGGATGTGGGTTCTATTGTGGAACACCAAAATCTGTACTAGATGCCTTAGCTTTCTCTGGAGACTGGTTTAAATTTAGAGGCATGCCTTTTTCATTTTGTCTTACAGCAGACACCAGGTTACCTGCAACAAAGTATGGCAGGTATGTCCCACCGACTTAACCATCTCCCTTTATTAGCTCCATTTCTTGCTCCTGTACCTGTTAACTCTGAGCTCAGAAGCTTTTTTTGTTTGTTTCTAACAGGCATTGTTTTCCATATTCATTGCAACCCTCTTGTATTCCAGGTTATGCTTTTTGTGGCTGCTGCATGCATCACAAATCCTATTCATTTGTCTTCCTAAACATGTAAAGCTCTCATGCCTTTGGGCAATCTTCTTCCCCAAAGCCTTTGCCATGACAGATATCACTTACAGTTTTATTTCAATGAAACCTAAGTGACAAAGATGAAAGCATGTATTCATACTGCCATCTTGCACCAGAAGCTCTCATTAGAAAGTTGCTCGAATTCTACTTTGGATTAGAACTATGATTGCTGTTGTACTTTAAGAAGCATTTGACTAAAGATTACATTTGAGTTCATCTTGTTGTTAAAAAGTTGCAAAAGGAAAGTGAAGGTGGACTTGAGAAGAATGTTTCAAAAAGTTCAAGGGCAGAAAAGGCCAGGGTTGGCAGCTTCTGGCATCTGCCCCGACCACAGCTGTGGCAGCACACAAGGTTTGGAGGCCACTCCAGCTCCTGCCGGGAGGACACAGTGGCTGTCAGTCAAGAGCAAGAGGCCATGCATAGGCCTCTGATCCTGGGCTCCTCACCAGCAACCTTTCTCTGCATCAGCTCAGCTGCCAACCTTCTGCACACCTGCTTCCCAGGGCAGGGCCAGGAGAGATTGGCTAGCTCAGAAGGAAAGTTGGAAGCAAGGTCGGATCTCTGGATTGCTTGATGGGCTGGTCCATGATTGATCTCTGAGTAGCGGGAGGCACGAAGCTTTTCTAGAGCTTTCTTTGGGACTCTAGTTTCCAAAAGCAGAAACTAATTGAGGTAGCTTAAGCAAAAAAAAAAAAAAAAAAAAAGATACTTTTATCGCAAGGGTTTTGGGGAAACCAATGAAGCCCAGGAGTCTTAGAAAGGGCACAAAACTGAGGGTTCAGAGGCCATTGCAATTTGCCCACCTCCTCATTTCCCATCTCAAGGCCTCTCCATTTCCTCTTTCTCTCTGTCTACAGACTGCTTTCTCTTCTCCTCAGTCTACATGGCAGACTGCCATCCCAGAGACGGCCTTTCCCTTAGACCACACTTCTGTAAAGGCAAGAGAGAAACTATTTGCAGCTCTGTGGGCCATGGAGTTCCTGGTGAAACTACTTAGCTCAACCATAGTTACATGGAAGCTGCCCAACCTCTAGGTAATGAATGAAATGCATAGGCTGTGGTCCAATAAGATGGTATTTACAAAAGCAGTGGACAGGATGTGGCTAGTTTGCTGATCTCTGCCTTTGATACAATCCCAAATTTCTGCAAGAATCAAAATGGTTCAGTGTGGGTCAGTAGCAGTTTGTTAGAAACCAGCCAGGCAAAGAAACAGAACAGATGCATGGCTGCTGGGAGCCCAGCCTGAAGGCGGGGCTCACAGTTCCCAGAGAAGAGAGTCTGAGGGACACCCCAATAAGGGTCCCTTGCATTGCAGCCATTAACTAGGAATATCAGTCCTTGCATCTTCTGACTTCATGGAGCTGAGTAGCCAAATGGTCCTTGCAACCTCTTGAGATCCTCAGAAAACAAGTCCCATCTAGACTGAGGCATTTCAAAATTTTCCCATAATAAAGAAGGAAATGAAAAAAGGATGTGAAGCAATTAGCCCTATAAACAACCTAAAGCTCTACAACTCGAAAAGCTTATTCAAATATTTTATTGTTTCTCAAATGGACATTTAGGGAAATTTTTTTACATTTAAATCCAAGACTCTGAAATGGAACAGGAGTAATTTTGAACTGAGTTGGCCTAGAGATTTTGCTGCCTCCCTCTCCTACCCCCCAGGCTAGAGCGTGTGCAGTGGCATGGTTGAGGGTTGAATTATGTGCCTGGCATGGCTATAACTCAGTCTGTGTCCTCACCTCCCGTGGCAGCCCTGTGGCTTACAGGCATGCCATAAAAACTCTGTGGTTGGTGGCTGCAGGTGGGAATGTAAAGTGATGCAGCCGCTGTGGAAAGCGGTATGGTTTTTCCTCAAAAAATTAAAGGTAGAATTACCATAGGATCCAGCAATTGCACTTGTGGGCGTATACCCAGAACTGAAAGCAGGTCTCAGAGAGACATATATGCACCCATGTTCATGAAAGCATTATTCACAGTAGCCAATAAACAAAATGTGGTGTACACTTAAAAGGAAATCCCAATATATGCCACCACAAGGGATGAATCTTGAAGACACTATGCTAAGCAATAAACATAACGTATTTATGGCACGTCTTGCATTTTATACCAACATAACATATTGATAGCATGTCTTGTCATGAGCAGGCTATACTGTGTGATTCCACCTATAAATTATCAAGAGCCGTCGGATCACAGAGGCAGAGGGCCTAGTGGTGGCTCCCAGGGACAGGAGGGGTGGTGTCCTCTCTACTGGTCATTTTGAATCACACCTTAAAGACCAATGTGAAGTCCCAGGTCTGTGAGGGGAAGAGTTCTGGGGATTGGCTGCACAACAGCAGGAATGTACCCAACATGATCACGCTGTGCATTTGCAAATGGTAAATTTGATGTCATGTTTATTTCAGTATAATTTAAAAAAAATAAAATCTGTGGTGGGTCAGGCCTGGGCCTCCACAAACCTCACCATGTCAAGGCTGCACACAGATGAGAGCCACTGTCCCCAGAGGTTTTCCTGGGAATGAGCTCAGTCTCTGTATTCTGTGTGTCTATTAAAATAAGAGTTCTGTCAACGGCAACCAGAGAACAGCTGTTTAGAAGTACCCTGCTGCTTGCTCCTCTGTGCACTGTTCTGGGGGCTTCTCTCCTGAAGGGAACCTGGAAGCCACAGGGACTGTGGGATGACTGGAGTGTCCAGCGAGATGGGGGAGGTGGAGGCTGCCACACCATGGCTGTCCTCAGGATAGTAGTTTCACAGATGACCAGATACCATGTGACCCACTGCAGGAGCAGAGCACCCGCCTCCACCATCTACACCCTGGACCTCCTCTGAGGGAGGAAGATGAGGAGAAGTCCTCTGGGAGATGCTTCTACCCCTGTGAGTTACAGGCCTCTTTGCTGGGGCTCCCCAACCCTTGCACTTTATTCTGATGGCTGGGGATAGGTTTGTCCTTTCAGTTTTGAGTCTCAGGGGTAAAATTCTTTAAAAGTAACCATCTTTAATTCTGGCCAAATCCCTAGTCTACCAATGTCGAGGGGCTGATGGCCAGGACTCTGTCCCTGCTGCCACATGGCTGATACCCACCAAGATGGGTCAGAAACCATAACAGTGGGAGGAAAGGATGGTGTTGCTAACCCTTCCCCAGAGCCTCCATGGAAGCTGGGACGAACACAGTGTCTCTGCCAGGGGCGAGCTTCTGTGGTTAAGGGTTTGAGAAATGCAGTGCGATTATAATTTCCTACAAGGGTTTTCCTTGTGGCAGCCTGGTGGTAGCATTTAACCTCTATGACCTTCAGTCTCCTCTCCTGTCAAATGGAGAAGATACTACCAACCACGTACATGGAAAGACTTTGCAAATTGCAAGACATGCTACAAATATGTTTATCCATCTCCTACACCAGTTGAAACATTTATAGACTAAATAAAGTTGATATAAAGTTATGACCTTGACTTCAATGGAAGAAACAGCCCAAGGTAGACAGACAGTTCAAGGGATGAAGAAAGAACCGAGTCACCTCAGATGAGCAGACGGGAGGAGAAATGGGCTGAGCGACAGTGAGGAGCAGCTATCCATGTTCACTGCAGCATTATTCACAGCAGCCATGATACGGAAACAACCCAAGTGTCCATCCACGTATGAAGAGAGAAATTGTGGTATACATGCACCCAGATACATACACACAGGGTAGTGCAAAAGTAGGTTTATAGTGGTTCACGTAGAAAATGATGCAATAATTAATCGATAATATAAAAGAATAAACTGTTCTGTCTACCCACACATGGAAATCTAACTTTTCCTCACTATATATATATATATATATATATATTCTCCTATATAATAGAGAGGTAACATGCAAATGGTCATTAAGGTGTGATGCGAAATGACCGGTGGAGGGCTGCAGGAGGGCGGGCAGCCGGAGTGCTGAGGCAGGGAGCGACTCGTGCACGGACTCGAGCCCCGGGCTCCTGGTAGGTGCAGACAGCCGCTACCACCATGACCAGAACACCAGGCCCCTGGCCCAGGCCCCGCCTCCCAGGGAACAGTGAGCGGGGCCCCTGGGGCCTAGTCAGCGTGATAAGGTGCGGGTTTGATGGGAGAACGGTCCAAGAAACAGAGGGGAAGGTCTTAAGGCTCTGTGGGGCTCAGGTGGTCGGCCGGAGGAGGGGAAGGAAGAGGAACACCCGATTGGAAAGCGGCCCAGCAAACCACCTTTCTCACTGCGAGCCGGGCGGCGCCGGCCGAGGCCTGAGCGGCGGTTGTTTCGGGAGCGGACTGCGGACCCACATGCGTGCGGCAGCGGCAGTGCTCCCGGAACGCCACTGATTCCAAATAGCAAACGGCCAGCAACGTCAGGGAACAGGAAAACCCTCTCCAACTAGAGGCCCGGGCTTGCCACGCCACGGAAGGAAACTCCATGTGAGGAGGACCGAGAAACCCCGGACGCGCGGGATTGTGGGAGTGGGGAGGACGCCTGGGCACTGCGGTTAGCACGTGAGCCTGCTGGTGCGCATGCGCATGGCCAGCCCTCGCGTCCTCCGTCTCGCAGCAGTGGGACGTGACCGCTGGCAGGAAGTTGTTCCTCCTGAGGTTCGCTGTCCCCTTGCAGCAAGGAAGATGAGAATGGAAGGTGTTGTTGGTTACCTTGGTTAGAAGCGAGGCCCGGTGCTGCGAGGACGAGTCCACGCGCACCTCCCAGATGCAGCGCGCCGCCATCGAAGCCTTCGATGAAGCCACAGGATGGTCAAAGAGCAGGGCCACGCTCAAGAGAAATGCAGCCCGGAGGACCGGGAGCGCTGCCGGCGTGAGGGCCATGAAAACGAGACGCAGGGGATCCTGCTGCGCTCGCAACGGCTCCAGCCTCGCGTCGCGGAGAGCCCCCGAGAGCCGCAGGAAGCTGGGCCAGGGGCTGCGGACACAGGCCTTGGCCAACTGGGAGGCCGGTAGCGCAGGAACAGCCTGAAGCCAGACCGCGTGCATCTGCGCCAGATCCCAGACCGGTGCCTGGTATGGCTCGCCCCGAAAGGCGCCCGGCAGAAGAAAATCAACGCGTGGTTAGGAATCAGAAAGGAGACTGAAGACCAGAATGCACTGATGGAGGATGAGGATGACCCTCCCCCACCTGGAGGAACGAGCCTGGTGTGTGGGCAGGATCAGCCGCTCGCAGGCGGAGGAAATGCTGAGCGGCCAGCGGGAAGGTACCTTCCTCATCCATGAGAGCAGCCAGCCAGCGGGGCTGCTGTGCCTACTCCGTGGTGGTGGCCGGCGGCGATACCAAGCACTGTGTCACCTACCGCACGGCCACTAGCTTGGGTTTTAAGGAGCCCTACAGTCTGTGAGGGTCTCTGAAGGAGCTGGTGCTGCATTACCAGCACACCTCCTTCGTGCAACACAATGATGCACTTACCCGCATACTGGCACATCCCGGAGAGCCCCAGGCCCCGTCCCCACGCCCCTCCTGCCCCATCTCGCTGACTCATACAGAGCAGGACTCCATCTTTCTGTGTGTCTATCTGTCTTTCTTATTTGTGAATCTTTATCTCAGTCTCTTGCTTTCTCTGAGTTTATCTTCCTGTCACTCCTTCTCTCCCCATTTCTGTCCTCTCTGTCTCTCTTAGTCTCTGTACCTCTAAGTCTCTGTGAGAGGAGTATACCTCCTCCATCCCATGCGCCCTTTCCCCATGGGCACTGACATCCCCTGGCTTTGGCTGCCCCCACCAGTTCCTACAGTTGCCCCTGCCTGTACCTGCCATGTTTACATAGGCCCCTGGGTTGCTTAGCCCCAACCTGGTGTCCTGATTTTTAAGCCATAGACCTGGGGTCAGGCCAGGAAGAAGGCAGGAAGGAACTTCACTGGGCCACTCCAGGAACCTCAGCAGTGACATTTGGGGCCGGGCGGGTCGGGGATCCCAACCCACAGACCCAACTTCCCCTCCAAACCCTGAAGTGAAACCTGCACCAGTTACCCCCACATGGAGCTGCTGCCCAGAAGCCCTCCTCCCCGAAAAGTAAAATTATTGAGAATAACCTCAAGAACTGGGCCCTATCTGGCCCCAGGCTTCCCAGGAAACGAGGCTGCTGCAGGTACTGCTGGGACAGCCAAGACACACTGCTGCCCACAGCTCAATGCAGTGTGAAGACTTCTCTTTGATCATGTTGGGTTCTGATTTTGTTTCCTTGACCGTAACCCATTTTCTCCTCTTTGGGTACAAGAACCCCAGTTTTCTATGCTGCCATGGACACCACCACTCCTGCCTACATGTTCCCCCAACCCCCTGCCTACCCAGGCGGGTTTTGTATGGTATGGTAATATTGATGTGAATATAAAACATTGAACTAAAAAAAAAAAAAGGAGGAGGAGGAGGAGGAGGAAGAGGAGGAAGAGGAGGAAAGGGGATAGTGAAGAATAAGAAACTTTGGAAACGGTGAAGGGCAGTTTGTCCAGACTGTTGAGAGCTAAGAATTGGAATTTAATTGGGATAGAAATCCTGCTGATAGCACCTGATGCCTGAAATCTGAGCACTCTACTTTTAGGTTTTCCAGTTCAAGTTTTTGGAGACTGCCTATTAAAACATGCTGGTTGGAAAGTGTTTGCATAGAAGTCCATAAGAATTAAGTATTTGCTGTGTTTACCATGCTTAGCCCTCTGTAAGGAATATGGAATAATGTTAAATGCCTCATGTTCTCAAGAAACTTGACTTTTTTTTAATTAAATCTTTATTATTCAGATTATTACATTTGTTTCTCTTTTTTCCCCTCCATAGCACCCCTCCACCCAGCTCCCACCCCTCCCTCTGCCCTTAGCTCCCTCCCATTGATCTCATCCATAGGTGTATGATTTTTGTCCAGTCTCTCCCTGTACACCCCTCACCCCTTCCCCCCTGAGAATTATCAGTCCACTCCCTTTCTGTGCTCCTGATTCTATTATATTCACCAGTTTATTCTGTTGATCAAATTTTTAATTCACTTAATTTTTAGATTCACTTGTTGATAGATATGTATTTGTTGTTCATAATTTTTTGGCTTTTACCTTTTTCTTCTTCCTCTTCTAAAAGAGTACCTTTCAGCATTTCATATAATACTGGTTTGGAGTTGATGAACTCCTTTAGCTTTTTCTTATCTGTGAAGCTCTTTATCTGCCCTTCAATTCTGAATGTTAGCTTTGCTGGATAGATTATTCTTGGTTGTAGGTTCTTGCTATTCATCACGTTGAATATTTCTTGCCACTCCCGTCTGGCCTGCATTGTTTCTGTTGAGAAATCAGCTGACAGTCGTATGGGTGCTCCCTTGTAGGTAATAAACTGTTTTTCTCTTGCTGCTTTTAATATTCTCTCTTTCTCTTTTGCTCTTGGCATTTTAATTATGATGTGTCTTGGTGTAGTCCTCTTTGGATTCCTTTTCTTTGGGGTTCTGTGTGCTTCCTGGACTTGTAAGTCTATTTCTTTTACCAGATGTGGGAAGTTTTCAGTCATTATTTCTTTAAACAGGTTTTCAGTATCTTGCTCTCTCTCTTCTTCTGGCACCCCCACAATTCTGATGTTGGTACGCTGAAAGCTGTCCCAGAGTCTCCTTACATTATGTTCACATTTTTGGATTCTTTTCTCTTCTTGCTTTTCCAGTTGAATGTTGTCTGCTTCTTTATATTTCAAATTTTTTACTTGATTCTTGCCTTTCTCTAGTCTGCTGTTAGGACTCTGTATAATATTTTTTATTTCAGTCAGTGTATGTTTAATTTCTATTTGGTCCTTTATCATCTTTAGTAGGACCTTTTCCATCTCTAGTTGGCTCTTTTGTATCGCTAGTTGGTCCTTTTCATCTCCTCTTGGGTCTCACTAAATTTATCGAATTTTTCTAGCATATTCTTGAAAAACCTTACAAGCGTGGTTTTGAACTCTATATCCAGTCGTTTTTTTTTTTCTCCATTTCTTTTGTTTGTGATCCCTTCCCTTGTTTCGGCATTTTCACTATGCCGGGGAAACTTCTGTGTTGAATTCAGCTTTATGATACCAGATGCAAAACCGAAGAAGCCTCTGTTGAGCTTGGGAGGGGTGGAGTCTCAGGGCTTAAGGGACCGCCTTGCCTTCCAGTTGGCCCCGCCCTCCACGGCCCCTGAGTCTCACGTGACTGGGTAATCCCTGGAGCGGTCCTTGTGCCCTTGCGCACCCGCAGTGCCTCTAACCGCTGCCTTTCCGGCTCCCCTGCGCTCCAGGACCACACGAGTCTAGGTCCCCAGGGTTTCGCCCGAAACAGGGGCTTAGTGGAATCAGAAGTGGCACAGTTCGGAGGGTCTGTCTCTCGCCCACCCGCGAAAGCCAGCAGCACAATCAGCAATCTGTCCTGCGCGCAGCACGGTCCACATGCGAGACCAGACCTGATCTTCTGCAACTCCCCTAAATTTCCGTGCACCTCTCCCTTTTCACAGTCCAAACTCCCCCTGTATGAGTTTCGCTGGATCTGGGGTTTAGTATCGTAAAATAAGGGGTTCAATGCCGTTGGGAGTCTCCGTTTCGCTCCCGCCAGAGAAAGCCAGCCAGGTACTCCGGCACCCGCTCTCTCAGCACGTGCGTCTCAGTACCTCGGCTTTTTGCAGCTCCTCTGGGTCTCCGTGAGCCCCTCTCTTTCCTTCCAGCTGTAGAACTTACACTCCGGCAGCTTTCCTGTGGTTCTGGATGATGTCCGTTCTGTCTTTTAGTTGTAGTTTTGAAATTGTTGTGCGAGGCAGCAGTGTAGGTGTTTACCTATGCCGCCATCTTGGATCATGTTCAAGAAACTTGACTTTTAAAATAAAAAATAAGAAATATAAATATTAAAAATAAAAAAAAAAGAAGTTTGAGTTTAGGGGCAAAATTAGGTGGCTAGAAGAGCAGTTAGGGGTGATCAGGTAGGCAGGTGAACAGTTAGCTGTCCTGGATTGTGAGAGGGATGTCCGAAAGGTCCAGGATTTTGAGAGGGTGCAAGACAAGCTGGGGACCACCCCCCACCATGCACAAATTTTGTGTGCCAAGTCTCTCTCTCTCTCTCTCTCTCTCTATATATATATATATATATATATGTGTGTGTGTGTGTGTGTGTGTGTGTGTGTGTGCAAAGTGTTTAAACTGTGAGATATATATATGAGAGGAGGAGAGAGAGAGAGAGGAGAGAGAGAGAGAGCGAGAGAGAGAGAGAGAGAGAGAGGAGATTATTCAGACATAAAAGGAGACCCTATCATTTGACATGACCTGGATGGACCTGGAGGACATTATACTAAGTGAAATAAGTCAAACACAGAAAGCAAAACCCTGCATGACCTCACTTCTGTGTGGATTCTGAACAAGTCAAATGAAGCAGAGAGAAGAGTGGTTGCTAAGGGCAAAGAGATAGGGGAGATGGGGGAGATGGGAGATGTTGGTCGAAGGTTACAAAGCTGTAGATATGTGGGATGAATTAGTCAAGGGATCTAATGCACAGCATGAGGAATAAGTTAGTAATACTGTGCCGAATGCTGAACATTTGCCCAGAGAGTAGATTTGAGGTGCTCTCAACACACACAAGTAACTATGTGAGGTGAGTGATATGTGTGTTAATTAGCTTACCTGTAGTTATCATTTCACTATGAATATGTCTACCAAAACATCATATTTTACACCTTAATTATATATAATTTTTATGAAAAATAAAGACATGTATATCAAATACACATGAGAAATGAACAGTATTAGCTGGTTACGGGTCTCGAGGCCTCTGGGCTCTTAGTCACCAAGTTGAAACCAACTCTTGTGCATTGTCAGCAGCACAAAGTTTAGAACCACCCCCACCGCAGGACCCCTATTACAATGGCCACCTCAAGGTTGGGCCTCTCTGCAAGTGACCAGTGGGGAATCGAAGTGACAGGGCTCAGCTGTCCCCATCCAGCCCTGGTGCATGACCAAGGCTAGGATTTCTCCCATTTACCACTTCAGGCTGCGCAGGACTCCATGCTCAGGAGGAGAGACTGAATTGGGCTGTCAGTTCCCAGAGATGGTTTCCTTCCCCAGGGCCTTGGGGACTCAGGCAATTGCCAAACTCTATGGTCCCTGGTTCCCCTTAAGTGTGATAGATGGGCTGAGTTTTCCCGGCAGTTTAAACACTTTGCATTGATTTGTGTATTAGTTTGTATATTGTTTTGAGATACCAATTTCAAGACAAGCTTTGTCTGTCGTCCATCAAAGCTCACTGGTGCTTTATCTTCATTCTGAGTTGGCTGCTCATCAGATTCTAGCAGGCTGCTGCCCAAAGACCCCGCAGCCTGCGACCTCCATTCATCACAGCTCGGGGTCATCCAGCCTCAGGTGTGTTGAGATTCAGTGGGAGATGCCGGCCGCTGGGGCCCTTTACTCAGCACTATTCTCTGCTCCATGGAGAGCTCTTCCCATTGCAAGATACTGGAAACTCTTTTGATATAGGAACTCTCACAAGCATCTCACAGATGTGGATACTGAGGGCATAGATGTGAATGAGGGCATCAAGGGGATAGATGGTGATGGAAACATAAAGCTAAATGTAATTTAAGTTAAAAAAAATTATGCAATAGAGACAGATAGGAACCATAGCTGCATCCCAACAGCATTTCAAAATGGACAGAAAGGAAACAGCCATTGAGAATGGAGCACTTTTTCTCTGACTTGCCAAGCATCTATGCTTATACCTGTGATTGGGTACAGCTTTGGTGGAGGGCCATGGGGATTGAGGTGAGGCCAATCACCCTTCCTGCAGCATCTTGCTCCCTCAAGGGGACCGGTTCCTGTCCTTCATCCATCCCTGGAACAGGCCAGTTCTCTGTCCTGCAGGGGTAGACATGTGACACCTTGTGTGGGCAGCTCGTCCCCTCCCGGGACAGCTCACTCTCCCAGCCTTGCTTTACTACACTCTGACAGGAAGAGACAAAATTCCAAGAGACACCCCACCCATGCCTCTCAGCCCCGAATCCTGGCCTGAGGGGCCCAAGGTCATAAATGAATCTGAACCAACTGGGGCTGATAGTGAAATCAGTTCACAACATACAACATCACAGTCTTTCTCTCCTCCCTTCTCTTCTCCTCCCCTCCCCTGCCCTCCCCTCCCCTCTCTTCTCATCTCCTCTCCCTTTCTCTCCCACTGTTTCAAGGGCAGGAGCCTTACTGATTATTTTCTTTCTTTGGATATGCACAGGGTCCTGGCCCCCCACATCAACAGTGTGGTGGAGACAGGAGCTAGGTGATGCCAGGGTCCCCTCACCTGGAATTTAAATTCTCCAAAGAGCACTAGACAAAGTGCCCACAAAACACAGTAGCAGGCTCTGGGTGCCGGCAAGGTCACTCAGCTCACCAGGAAAGCTGGTCCCACCAGACCGACAGGGACCTGAGACGTCCCAACAACGGGAGTATGACGGTCACTAGGAGGATCACTATGGACCTGGGGGTGGCAGTAAATGAGGAAAACGGAGTTAACGCTAATAAAAATATGTAAGAAAAAAATCAGTGACCTTCAGTCTATTTCTGACCCTTTGCATCCCCATTAGCAGGACCCACATCCCCTCCTCTTGCCTTTCTTAAGGAGGACCAAGTTCCAGACCTTGCCATTCTCCTCCCTCTCATTTATTTGTTCAAATAGGGATGGCTCTCCAATATATGAAGAGATGCTCAGCCTCCTTCGGAATAAAACAAATACAAATGAAAAATGCTTTGAGATTCCACTGATCACCATCAAGGTGGCAAAAGGCCAAAACTCAAAGACACACTGTGTTGACAATGCTGTGGGTCATGGGTCCCTCACTCACTAATGATAGTAGGGTTGGGAGTGAAAAGGGATGTATTAGGATAGCTTGGCTCTTTCTATAATATAACAAAAAATATATTTGGTTTTTGTCTCTGGTTCCTGGCACAGAGCTCCTAAAACCCTTATAATTTCCTAAGGGATAGGGGAGTCCCTTATTCATAAGCAGGCTCTGTCAATCATACCTGAGTTTATGCTGATGAGTGACTCTGGTGGGGATGCCTGGAGAGCTTTAGGTTGGGCGTGGCTTTTGAGAGTAGCTGCAGTGTGATTTGGTGGATTTCATCATGTTCACCCTACTTCTAGGTCAAACATTCATTAAACTCAAAACTGTGGTACAAGGTAGATGGCAGAGGTGCCTCTACTAAAAACAAACAAACAAACAAACTACGATATCAGGCTTGTTAGCATCTTCCTTTAACTGACTGCTACCCTACCCCAACAAATGAGGCAGCCATGCCAGCCAGGGGCAAAAACTCCAGAACGAAACTGTCCTTCAGCCATAGTGTGGGATGAACGCAAGTTATGTCTAAAAAAGCCAAGGGGGTTCAGAGGGAGATCAGCAAAGTACTTCCATAAACACCTTGGGAAAGTAGATCAAGGTAGGTCATAGATGGTGGATGGGCATGTGGTGAATCAGAAAGATCTGGGGTTTATGAGGAGAGCTTTGGATCACAAATTAGAGGCATGTTTGGCTCCTTAGACTCTGCCGGGCAGACTGCTGCTGAGGGAGCAAGGCTATCAAAGCCTCCAGAGGGAGAAATGGGTAAGTGAGATGAATGGAGATCAAATCCCATTATAACCAATTCTATTACAAAGAAAATTTCACCTTAACAGAAATATATCCAAGCCCCAGGCACTGGCCCATCATAACCATATATTGTTCAAATAGCCCATTGTGAGCATGCTGTTCTTTAGTCCTTCTAGGTAATAGTTTCTAGTTATAGCAACACGGTAGCACATCCCCACTTAGCACATGATGAATTATTTGCTGTACACAAGGATACCTGAATTCCTTTCCAACCCTCTGACTATGGGAGATGACTTTTAAGATGCCCTATCGGAAGGTGATATTCTGAAAAATTGCAAGGAATTGGTCTTAATAAGAGTTTTTATCTCATCTTACAGTTTCCCATAAAATCAGCCACGTGGGCTTAATATCATTAGGAAGATTGGTTAAAATGTTAGGCGATCACCTCTAAATATGCAGAATAAACATATTTGACAAAACTTTATGGTTTTAGAAAAATCATAAGAAAGTAAGACTAGAAACTTCATTCATCTAATAACACCCATTATGAACAGACCATAAACATCCTACTTTAACGGGGAAGTGTTTAAACCGTTCCCTTAAAAATCTGGACCCAGCTCTAGCTGGTTTGGCTCAATGGATAGATCATCGGTCTCTGGACTGAGGAGTCCCAGGTTTGATTCTGGTCAAGGGCACATGCTTGGGTTGCAGGCTCAATCCCCAGTAGGAGGCATGCAGGAGGCATCCAATCAATTATTCTCTCTCATCATTGATGTTTCTATCTCTCCCTCTCCCTTCCTCTCTAAAATCAATAAAATGTATTTAAAAAACAAAATCTAGACCCAGATTTAATAGTCATTATGGCAAAAAAAAAAATGGCAAAAGCGAAAAGATCTAGAGTATATTGGCTGTCGACAAGTATTTGGAATAATGAGAACTCTCCTGCGATGGGTATGCGCTATAATCCTGTAAGCACATGGGGCTTTAACAAGGAAATACAGCACTATACACATCTCTGACCCAGCAACTCCATGTGCTCCAGGAGATGTGGAGAAAAATGTATTAAAACTATGCTATTAATATAAAAAATATTAGAAACAACACACCTATCCATCCAAAAATAAAAGAGAGAGAATACATAAACAGTGATATATTTTTACAATGGAAAAGTACATAGTAGCTAAAGTGAATCAACGAGAATTACATGTCTCAACATGGATCCATAGCAAGAAAGGAAAGAAAAAAGAAAAGAAAAGAGGAGAAAAGAAAGAGAAGAGAAAAGAGAAAAGAAAAAGGGAAGGGGAGGAAAGAAAGAAAAGGAAAAGAAAAAAGAAAAGGAAAGGAAAAGAAAAGAAAAGAGAAGAGAAGAGAAGAAAAGAAAAGGAAAAGAAAAGAAAAGACAAATTTCAGGAGGACACGTGCAGGGTGATACCTTTACATAAAGTTTAGAAGGTGCCAGGACTAGGGCTCAGCACCTGGGGATCTGAGGGCAGGAAATACAGCCTAAATAGGAAGAGTCCCCACAAGTATTTGTCTCCGAAACAGAGTGATTTGGGAGGCACTCCAGCCCTGAACTGGGGAGGAAGCAGGATAATACCTGCGTCTCGAATGATATTAGTGCCTTAGCTCAGGCTGCCATAGGCACCACCACTGACTGGGCGGCTTAAATAACAAACATGGCTCACCTGCTGGAGTCAAGATAGTCATCCTCTCACATTGTTCCCTCACATGAAAGAGTAAAAGCAAGCTCTCTTCCTCGTCTTATAAGGACATGAATTCCATCATAGGGGCTTTACTCTCTTGGCCTAATCACCTCCCAAAGACCTGCCTCAGATACCATCACATTAGGCTTCAGCATAAGAATGTGGGGAGAAGCATTTGGTCCACAGCAATCAGCAAGACCCTGACCCCTTGGGAATGACCAGAAATCTGCAATTAGACCAGAACAATGGCAGTATGGCAAGAAACACAAGACACCCTCTCTTCCACTGTTCTGTCTCTTTTCAGAATTCCACCTTCCGGTTTCTGAGCCACTTTCACCACCTGTTACATATGTATCTGTTACACATCCAGAAAGCTACCCCAGAATAGTCCCCCTCTCCCCGCGCCCCCACTTCTCCATATCAATAGAAACATTAGGAGACCAAGAGAGAATTGTGAGGACTTTGTTGTCTGGGACATGTTATCTCATAACACTCCGTAGACCCTGGGAACGTTAAGGAAATTAAGCTGATCCATTTCAATCTGCTTCTTCTTTGGGGTTCAGCAGGGTAACATGACTTTCCCAAGATCACCCAACTAGTTAGTAAAAGAGCAAGACCCCACTTGAAGTCTCCTGTCTGTAAGAATTGTGTTGGTTCCACTCTACCACCAAAGTTCACAAGATACACTCATTATGCAAAATCCTCAAAGCATCAACTTGAGCTCTCTCATCCCTCTTAGGGTTCCAGAACTATCAGATCGTGTTTTACGTCACTTTTAATTCATGAAAGATCATTTTCAGGTTGCCTTCCCCAGAGAGGTTAGAGTCATGCTTACCATCAGGACCTGGGATGGCACCCAAACACGCACAGTAGTGCATGCAGAATGGCAGCCTCCACATTTAGACAATTATTCATCATTTCAAATGTCACCGGGCTTGGAACAACCTGAAAGAGAAGGAAGCCTGGTGAGTTCTCATTGGAGTGTGCTGATGAAGACACGCTTGTGATAATGAAAAGCAAAAATAGATGTTTCCATTCCTTCCCTCACAGGTTGATACCCGATTAACATCAAGACTCTGGTAGCCAAGAATTGTTTTAACAACAGAAAGACTGAGCTATACGTGCAGGAAAATGTCTACAAACACCCATAACTTGATTGCTTTCAAGATTATCTTGATTTGTGAAGATCAGTGAGAAATATGAATCAGATGTAAAAAGTAGTTAGCAGTTCACATTAATGGATAAGCTTTCATACTGATCATTGCTGCAAAGCTGAGACCACCTCCAGTAGCTAGCCCTCAAAAAATGTACAATCTCGTGCAGATCCAAGAATGAACACTTGGGACAAATTAAACACATCTATGGAGAAGCACACAAGTAAGTGGTACTTAATTGAAAGAGAACACCAGCTTCTTCTGGCTTTGGAAAGAGACAAAAGAGATGATCCAGGTGACATGGGATTAATTAAGGAGGACTTCCTGAAGAAGTATGAGGTTTGTGCTGAGATATGGAAGGAAGGAAATGCCTAATGGTGAGAAATCAAGAAATCAGATGTCTAAGACAGATGAATGGCTTTTGCATTTACCCAGAGAAGGGGATATGGTGATATTGGCAAGTCTTTACATCAGTAAGATAAAGCAGTTTGCATCACTCATTTCTCTATAGACAATGACCTCAGGAAAGAGGTAAAGCAAGAAGTGTGAGGGTCCTCTACATTTACAGAGGGGGGAACAGCTTACCTAAGTGGCTTATTCTAGGGTTCATAGGCAACAAGCAGTAGAGCTAAATCTTGAACTGAGGACTGTGGATTCCCAACTATAGAGCATTCAGGATTCCTTTGATATCCTAATAGTCTGAAATAGAAACATAGGCAAAGTGATGGCTTTTAAATAAACCCGATGAGGCACAAGTATAGGGTGAGGGTATATGCTGTGTACCTTCAAGGGAATCAATAGCCACAAATTTGGCCTGTTAGGTTTGTTGGTCAAGAGTCATGAAAAATGATTTAATGAGATCAATGTCACAGTGTTAATATCTCAAGAAGCAAGGTTGAGATCACAGCTGCAAACCATTGTTATCTTCTCACACAGGTACACCAGTCTGAAAAAATTAGAGATGAGGAGTAACAAATGGAGATCTCTGTTTAAAAATGGGTCTTTCAATGTACAAATTCCCACAGATGGAAAAAAATACCTCCAAAACTTATTTAACAATGGCTTGCCCAAGATCTTTGTGCATGTGAAGACCAACATGTTACTATTGTTCATTTGAAGTTAAACAGGGCTGAAGATTTACTCTTTCCTCTTATAGCTTGACTTCAGGAGCTTCCAGCTGGAATGCAGCCACCCTTTAAAGAGTGTCAGGTTCAAATTTGTTTAACTTTTATCCCTAATTAAAAAGGCCAAGGTGATACTTGGTAAATACTTGGTGTCTAATTAAGTCTGACTGCATTACAAACTGGATTCAGTGTACTCAACTTTTACATTTTGAAATTACAAAGTGATCCTATCCTCTCCATTGGCCACAGATGATGGCTCTTTGCAAATTTTCACCAGCTGGTCAACAGCTCAGCCAAAAAGTCAACCAGTTCTCAGACACTGCAAAAGAAGATGTGCTGTATTCTGAAATTTTCTCTCTGGAACCCTGTGTCTTCCTTTACTGTCACACACATGCATGGTTCCTGGCTTCTCCATTAACATTCTCTCTGTTGTCAGTTGTTCCCAACCTTGGATGCATATTGGCATCACAATGGCCAGATGCCAACACCAGAGGTATTGATTGAATTGATATGGAGAATGACCTGGGGTCAAATTTTTTTAAAGCTTCCCAGGTGACTTAAGTTGTCAACAAGGTTGAGAATGACTGCGACTAAGTGGTCTTATCCAGTGCCTGGTTTTAAATCCCATCCATCGGCTATGAGTTGTAAATTTAATCTCCTGTCTTGTGCTGTCCCCTGAGTTCCAGAATCATTCATTCAAACTTCTTGCTGACTTGTCTACTAGGAAATCTTAAAAGCTTTGAAAACTTCAGAAGTTGAAAGTTAAACATGGATTTCACTCCCCATCCACATGTTTCTCTTCCACTAGTTTTCATTGTAGTAAGTAGCTCAAACCAAAAACCTAGAAGCCATCCTTATTTTCTCCCTTTTCCTCATTTACTACATTAAATTCAATAGCAAAGTCTTGTTCGTTCTATAACCCATGTAGGCCTCATAACCTTGAGGGTATGCAGCTTCCACAATGGTCCCCAGTGATTTCCTGTACCTAGTAGTATCTTGTCCCCTCTCGTGTTGTATCAGAGGTAGTACTTATGACCAATATTTTGGCAGAATTGATGATATGTTACTGCAGATATTAGGTTATAAAAAACTATGATTTCATCTTGCTCTCCTCCCTTCTCCTTACTCCCAGCTCCCATCTGAGGAAGCTTCGTGCTGCCATTTGTGAATAACTATGGAAGAAGCTTGAGTAGTAGGAATGGAACCTTCTGACAAATAGCCAGTGAGGAATTGAACCTTCCAATGATCACATGAGTGAAGTTGAAAGTGGATTCTCCAGCCTCATAAAGCCTCGAGATGGCTGTGGCCCAGTCAATAGCTTGAGAGCAACCTCATGAGACCCTGAGCCAAAATCACCCAGTTAAGTTGCTCCTAGATTCCAAACCCTCAGAAACTCTGTTATATAACAAGTATTTATTATTTTAAGTTGCTAAATTTGGGGATAATTAAACAATAATAGGGACTTATTCTCATCCACATTTTGTATCCAATGGCCACAACACTACCTCCATTTCTTACCAAGTGAGGAAGTTCAATTTCATCTTAAAGATGAAAAGACCAGATGACCAAGAAACCCAGTTGAGCCCAGAACCTTACCAATCCACCATTGGACTGCAGTCATAACAGCCCAGAAAAAAACACCAGGGGAAAAGAAAACACAAAAAAACACTCAAACAACTGACAAAATTGTGAAAAATAATAAATTATTGTATCAAACTACTATATTTTGGGGTTGTTTGTTATTCATAAACTACAGGCCCATTGCACAAAGATTCATGCAATAGGCCTTTCTTCCCTTGGCTGCCAGCACTTGGTTTTCCTTTGGCACCTGGGACCCAGGCCTTCACTTTGACTGGAGCCTTCAGTGTTCACTCCGACTGGAGCCTTTAGTCTTCTTCACTCTGGCTGGAGCACAGCTCCTGTAGCTCCCTCTGCCACCCACATTCCCCCTCATAATAGGTGTCCCACCCTGCCCTGCCACTCCATGCCTGCATATGCAAATTAACCCACCATCTTTGTTGGGTTAATTTGTATATTCACTCCTGATTGGCTAGGGACCCTCCTGGGTTTTCTCTAAACTGAACACCTTTAGTGTTTCAACAGATTTCCACCACTGTGAAAATTTCTCTAAAGGCCCTCTGGCCTATTCTCTCTGCTACAAGTGTGGATCTCAGTAAAGAAAAACACTCCCACATTCTGGCAGTGTACCTCTTAGAGAGACTGCATTCCATTGGTACAGACACTCTGCTCCACCCATGTCAGTGTTTCTGTGCCTTTTTTAACATCCCCATCACATAGTGGTTCACATGACATCATCTTTGGGTCATAAACCACAAGCCCTTTCTCACGAACTGTTGTGAAATCCCATTTTCCAAATCTTGTATATGAAAACTTGACCATTTGAACACATATGTGGTTCCTACTAAATTGATCACAATAGTTTTGACATGTGGGGGACTTTCTAAATCTAAAGTCTCTATAACAACAGACCTCTATCTCATTAAATTCAATGATCAAGTCTCACTCTTCATCTTATTTGATTTATCAGCAACATCTGACCTGGTTGAACTCTCTGTCCTCCTGGAGGTGCTTTCTTTCCTTGGCCTCATGGGAACCCTCTCTCTCGGTTATCATCCTGTTTCATTGACTGCCTATTCTCAGTCTTTGCTGTATCCTCAGACTTCTTCCCTTCCTTACCTGCCCTTGTTCACTAAAGCCATCTATAGGCTGAATAATTCCCAACACTATTTCTCCAGTACTCATTTCTCCCCTGAATTTCAGATTCCAATTGCTTACTGAATATCTCTAATTACAAAACAGGTACCTTAAATTTAATCTGTCCAAAATAGCACCCTAGGCTCTCCCTCACTACCTCTTTCCAAACTTTTTCTCTCCATCGCTACAAATAGTGACTTCATTCTCGATTTTCCCAATTGTTCAATCCAAAATCCTTGACATCACTGATTCCCCTCTCACATTCCAAATCTGATTTGTCAGCAGATCCTTACAATTCTACTTTCAAAGTGCCTAAGGATCCCACCATTTTCATCTCCTCCATCACTCATATCCTAGTCTAAACCATCACTGTCCCTGACCTGACTATTAGAGTTAGCTCCAAATTGGCTTCCCAGCTTCCACAGCATGTTCTGCATCTGTCAACCAGAGTAACTTTTAAAGACATAAATCAAATATACATGTCATCTACTCACAACCTTCTGGTGGCTCCCAAGTCACCTAGAGTAAAGTCCAAAGTCATTGCCAGGGCTGGAATGCTCTACACCAGGGGTGAGGAATGTCAGGCCCTTGGGCCCACGAAATCATGTGGTCTGGCTTTGCCAAGGCATGAGGGGTGAGTTAATTAAATGTTTGACCAAATATAGCAGGCTAATTTTTAAGGTGATAATTTTATGTGGCCTGTGAATGATGTTATAAATATCCAAGTGGACTTTGGCAGAAAAAAAGGTTCCCCATCCCCTGCTCTACACTCACCTCTCCTATTCTCACCTCCACGTACTCCACCAAAACTACAACTGGCCTTTCTGCTGTTGCACAAACACACCAAGGTACTCCTGCCTCACAGCCTTTGCATTTGCTCTTTCCACAGCCTGAGAATACCATTCTCCTGAGACTCGTTGCTTTTCTTTATTTTACACAGCCACCTGCTCAGAAACCCCTATCAGAGAAGCGCCTTTCTGGGACCAGCAATAATTCCCACCACATGCTGCATTACAGCTCTTCTTCCTCTGACGCAGAGGTCTGTCTCCATCACTAGTGTACAAGGTCCGAGAGAACCGAGGCTTCTTTGTTCCCGCTGGATCCCCAGAGCTAGAGCCAAGCCCAGCTCGGGCTAGGTGTTCCATCATAGTGGAATAAGTGAATTCACTGTTCCTTCAGCTTCCAGCCATATGCAAATTGGATGTTTGTGTCAATTATATATTTGTCCAAGAAAATGATTTCTTTACTTGGTCAAAGGCACACAACCAAAAATTACCTCTGGGATAGTATGTGCAATGGAGGTCATAATCTTAAAGATGAATTATACTAGGCCTAGACTGTGGAAGATCTTAAATGACCAGCCAGGATCCAGATTGTTTACCAATGGCAGTGGGGTGCCATTAAAGAGGTTTGAATATGAGATGATAGAAATAACTTCCAGTGGGTACATTTTTAAAAATTCTACTTGGATTAGTTCGGAAGCAACTTGACATTTTCCTTCTCTTCCTACTGGTTTTAGAACATGTTGACAAGTACAGTGTATTTTGCACATTCCTAAGTAATTTTCTGGTCTTGGGCAGGAACCAGTGGGTCATTTACAAGAAGATACATGTGGCTGTGGGTAAACAAACTCTTGTGCATCTGAGTTCTACGACCACATCCTACACGCCTAGCACACATACTTCTTCTGACACCTGGACCACTGTGTAGAGCACACACCAAATCTGATGTCTATTCCACACACGGAGGTTCTTGCCTGAGCCTTTTTTCCGAGCCAGGGAGTCTGAGCAGCCGGAGCACACTGGATTCCCGTGAGTCACTGTGTGACCAGCACACCCTGCAGGGCCAGGAGCAGCCAGGACAATAGCAGTCTTCTTAGCACAGACAGGCTTGCGGTTGAGAAGGAGGGAACGATGAGCCCATTCCGAAGATTTGTTCAGTAACTTCTCCAAAGTCAAGGGGAGACCAGCAATGACTGGAGCAGAGGCCCCAAAGCACTGTCTTTAGTCCCTGCAGCCAGGTCAAAGGGCACCAAGGGGCAGCGGGGTGGAAGCCCTAGGCTCTGAACGGGCTTCAGAGGAAAAAACAGAACTGAGTCTTCCTTAGTGTCCCTCTCACAGCAGCCTCCGCCCTGGAGGCCCTGGTGCTCAGGAACTGAAACCAGAGGCGGTTCCTTAATGTTACCAGGAATGTTACTAACCCTTAGGTTTTCCCTAATTACACTGTGCCTATTCTTGCCTCTATTTTTCTTACCTTCCTTCCAGAGCAGCACTCAATCCTCCATCCCTTAACACTCTCTCACTCTCTCTCTCTCTCTCTCTCTCTCTCTCCCTCTCTCTCTCTCTCTCTCTCTCACCTCTGCTCCTCTTCAGCTACCTGGCTCTCCAGGTGAGTCCCTCTCTGACTTCCCTTTGCCTCATTTCCTTGTTCATTTATTCATCCCTTAGACCTGCGTGCAGATCTCTGCTGTTCCAGCAGTTTCTTCCTGTGTTGCAGGTACATAGTTCAGTGATGCAGCACAGAAACCATTTATACCGAGGCTGACTATTCTGTTCCATGCAGGCTAGTAAACAGCTGAGAAACCAAAGGAATGCTTGCACATCAAAACCAACTCGCATGCTGGGGGAATTCAGAGAAGGGACAGATCCCTGAGGGGTTAAACGCAGCTGTGGGCCCCTCGGAGCAGGTCCAGGAAGCTGGTTCTTGAGCAGAGCCTGCCGGCCACTCCTTTGTGAATCAAAACAGGGGCTGCATGGTGGTTTGTGGGAACTTGCTCACATCCCCATGTTACTCCCAATATTTGTCACCTCCCATCGGAAAGACAGGAGGCCAGAGAGGGAAAAATCAACAGGTTTGAAGCGCACACATTTTGAGGTTGCCATGACAACCCCTCTTTTCCACACACAGCCCTGCCTCCTCACCAAATGTTTGTCTCAGAGACACTTCCCAGAGAGGGAATAAACTCTCAGACCTCGCCTGGCCCCACGAACACTGCCTGCCTTTCCTGCACACACAGTCCAGGCATGGCCGAGGCTTGTGGTCATGGGGACAGCATGGAGCTTCAGGTGATCCTGTTTCCCTCACCTGAGCACCCCAGTAGTACTGGGAATTTACAGTGGGGATTTTTAAGATAAATCCATCTCTTTTTTCCCTCCCTTTCTTCCTTCCTTCCCTCCATCTTCCCTCCCTCCTTTCCTCTTTCTTTTCCTTCCCTTCTCTTCCCTTCTGTTTCCTTCTCTTTTCTCTTTTTCTCCCTCCCTCCCTCCTCACCCCTCTGTGCTGTTGGTGCTGTTTCTCTGGGCTGTGATTTCAGGAAGCAGAAAGAAACAGGAAACAAAAGGACCACATTTTAAAACCTAAACATTTTATAGATTAAAAAAACTGAGGCCCAGAGAAAAGAAGAATGGGCAAAACAGAAACAAACACCATGTTTATCCATGTTTTCATTCTTAGCTATGGAAATAATAAATTTTAAAAAGCTCAGTGGAAGACTCTTTAACTAGAAGGAAGTAGACAATTAGCATTTTGGATAGTACCAGGGGCGTGAGCACTGAAAGGACACCTGAGCAGAGACTGTCCTTGACCTTCATATGCCAGAATTTAAGCTTCTGGGGCCCCTCCAGGATCTTTTTTATTCCAGGCCACTTATATTACAGAGCCTACATGGATGGATAAAACTGTGATTTTCCTCCATAAGTATCTCTTCAAAATTACTGTTCAAGAAATAGCATGACCTGTCATGGGTAAAATATATATTCTACTTACTCACACATTTCATGGTAAAAACATCTTTCTAGTTACAATCCTTGAGCACCAGGGTGGCACTCCTCAGAACAATGACACATCCATGACCTTGTAGGCAAAAGAGGACAATAGTTTGCTTCCATTCCTCTCTAATCACAGGACAAGGTACCTAGTTAGTGCATCTTCCTTAGGAAAAGTCATTTCCCCCAACAAAACACAAGTCATTTAGGCATAAGAAGAGTCTTTCAGGCATGAAAAGTTCACTGATGCATCATTTCCTCTGCTGTGTTCTTCGGCTTTAGTAAAAGTTTTATTATTAGTACCAGCATTTTTTTAAAAAATGAGTCCCACGTAAAAAAAAAAAAAGCCTCATTTCTATTTATTCTTTTCTCTCTTGGGTGACGCTCACTGTTGGGCTCCTGCTCAGATCCTTTATGAGCATTTCTTCTAGGGCTCTGGAGATGTTACAGGTGGTTAAGCAATTGGTAGACTTCTTAAGCAAATAAATTCTCAGAATGCATGCAATGTTCAGTCCCTATCACACTGACAATAAATCAACTATGTCATTTTCAGAGAATCATGGGAAGGTTGTACATTCAGGGGCTGCCATGACCATGTGCGTAAAAACTAGCATTTCAGAATACCAAAAGCACTTGCCAAACATTGGCTCATCTTATCATAATCTCAAGACTGGCTAGACTGAGCCACTTACAAAGGTCTGTGTCCTAACCACAGTCCAACCCTAGTCCTCATCCTAAGGCCTGAACATCATCAATATTTAGTAGACTTTGTGAATGGATGGAAGCATTCCCTGAACCATTTGATGGAGATTTAAACTTAGAGGTTAAGAGGTAGCTAGCAAAGTCTGGGCACAAGGTCAAGTATTTGGCTACTGATAAGCTTTCCAGGCTCTCAGTAAATCATTACCTTTTTAGGAAAAAACAAACAAACAATAACAACAACAACAAAAAGGAGTTAACACTAGCAGCTCTTTTGGAAATGGGGACAGTAAGGAAAAGGGAGACTGTTGGTTGATTTACAGGAGTTAAAAATGTCCCAGTAGGGAAATCTTAAGGATTATCTCCAAGATACAGAATGGTATCATGTGAAGAAGGAGCCACAAACATCTCAGACCCAGCCACAGTGCTGTTCTTTACTAAGGCCGCCTACTTCATGTTGTTGCTCTGAGCATTAAATGAATAAGCCTGATGGTTAATGGTATAGGTTGACTTGGTTAGGCTATGGCACCAAGTTATATGACCAAACACCAGTCTAGATGTTGCTGTAAACTTATTTTAAAGATGTAATTAACATTTAACTCAGTAACATTGAGTAAACCAGATTATCCCCATAGGTGGGTGGGCCTTGTCTAATCAGGTAAAAGCCTAAGAATAAAGATTTCCTAAAAAAGAAGGGATTCTTCTCCAGCTTGCGGAGGAATTCAGAATCAAGGCTGCAACATGGACTCCCACCTGAGTTACTGCTCTGCTGGCCTGCCGCCCTATAGATTACAGACTTACTAGCCTTCACAATCACACTTAAAAATAAATCTTTTCTTTTTCTTTCTTTCTTCATTTCCTCCTTCCTTCCTTCCTTCCTTCCTTCCTTCCTTTCTCTTTTCCCTCCCTCCACACTCCCTTCCCTCACCTCTCCGTCCTCCATCCCTGTCTCTCTTCTGTTGGTCCTATTTCTCCAGATAACTCTGGCTGGTTTAGTAAGTCAAGCTCTCACACGGCCTTTGCCAGAAAAAGTATCCAAATGTTCATCCTCTCCCAGTATCCTTGCTGAGTCCAGTGCATCATCCTATGAAATATATGAATGCCTGCCTGCAAGACACCAAGTGGGGAAATGACTCAGCGACATTAATCACCTCCCCAAACTCAGGAGCAGTCAAACTAATATTAGGAGCCAAATCCCCATCTTCTGCCTCGTTGTCTGTTTTTTTCTCTTCTTCCTATTACAAACCCACCTCTTCAGCCCCAATTTATTCAGGTGCTTGTGCCCGTTAATGGGAGAAATCAGAGTTCCCCACCAGCCAGAATGACTGCCATCGTTTGGGCCATTCATGCACTTTAAACTGGCACATTTACTTGGGCTTCCTCTTCCTTTTGGCAGCAGAAAGTATCTCTGTGAGAGCCCAGCTAGTCGGCTTGTTGCTGCTGTGACATCTGCCTCTGGGAGCCTGTGTCTCTAGCACCTTTTTCTAGACTTTCATGTGCAACTTAGTCTGTGTTCAGTAGCTTAGTTACAACAGCCAGCATTAGAAAGACATGCAGGTGGTAAAAGATTCTACCCTTCTGAATAATTACCAACTACAAGGTTTGGAGATGTGTGTCCCCAAGACCACCTGACTTCGATCACTCACTAGCAGACCTTGCAGAAATCACTGGAAGCTGTTATTCTCACGGTTGTGGTATATTCCAGTTAATGGATACAGAGTAAAGTCAGTTGAGGGCACAAGCACACAGGGCAGAGTCCAGGAATGTCCCACCTGCACAACTTCTGTGGAGTGTAGACAGTGTGGCCCCACCCAGCTATGAGGCATGACATAAGCTCACCTGAGCCTCCTATGCGGAGTTTTCACTGCGGCTCTGTGGTTGATCTGCTATGCAGCTGAGCCCTCCGGACATGGCGTGGATACCGCATGGCCCAAGGCCCCCATCAAGAAGGACATTGCAAGGGACTACTCCCTGTGGCTGAGGACAATGGCTTTCTTTGGGTAAGCTTACCCTCTTCACTGCTCTGCCCCCATGGTGCCTTTCGAAGTGCAACTCAACTCTGTAGCATTTTACAACTACCTTCTCACTCCCACATTCCTCACTCTGACCCATCCTTCTAAAAATGATTCCATGATCACCATCCCCACTGCTGGTATTTAATGATGCAGAGGTCAAGGTGACAAACACCAGGAGGTGCTGTGGTTGGTCCCTTCCCCTTCCCTGGTACACTCATGGGGGATTAGCCCAATTCTGGGGTAAGCCTGGAATCCTTCCTGCCCCACGAACTAGCCAACTACTTCCTTTCTGCTCATCACATACCAGCTCTACTGGCATCCTCACTTAGTTAAAATGCCTCTTAGTTCAGCTGCCTCAATGACCATATGTGTTATGTCAGAAGCAATTCACCAAATTTGTGAAGTCTATGGATTACTGGCATTGTGAAATCAATTGAGTTTTACAAATGAAGACCCCAGGACTCCCTGGGGGCTCACGCCCTGCATCTCCTTTCCCACGATGCAGGGCGGAGAATCCCATGAAGCAGAACATGGCTGCAGGGAGGCATACTTCAACTCGCATAAGAAAAGCCAGAACTGATGACTGACTGGGACAGGGCTGGTAAGGGAGCACCTGAGGGAGGCAAGTGTGGCAAGTGTGTGGGGTTCAGCCTGACAGGCCACAGGTGCAGGGTGAATAAGCAGATACAAGCATTTTGTACAGACAATTACTTTTCCAATGCTCTGCATTAATCATCATAGCAAAGATGGGCCCACGTGGCTGGAGTTCCATTCCTAGGCCTTTATCCTGGGGCCATGAACCCGGTCCTCCTTCTCAGCTCCCTCCATGGCTAGACCTGGTTGAAGGTAAGATGTGCAGTCCACACTTTCATCTCAACTCCAGCACCAATTCTCTGTGACCCGAGCCATCTGACGTCTCCCCTCTGGTTAGTCCTCTCTAAAATGGAACTAAGCTAACTTTTCAGAGATGTCCTACAGAGGACCGAGGTAACACTTGCCAAGAAGCAGCCAAACACCTGCAGGCGCAGCAAGAACTATTTTCATGTCCTACCTGCAAGCAACCGTCTCAACACAGAGTACTGTGTTGGCTTTTCTGCCTATAATATTTGTGCTCGGATCATGTCTGTATTTAAACTAAACATGATATTTAAGACATCAGAAATAAGCAAACAAAAAAGAAAAAAATCCATCACATAGTTTTTTGGGTTTTTTTTAGTCCATTCATCCAGATGGTGATCACTAGTAGTAGGATCGCCTGTCTGCACCTGCTACTGTTTAAGCACACATTCTACCTATAGGGATGTGTGGGGAACCTCCTGGGTGAGTCTAGCAAGTGATGCTGTGGGATCAGATACAACCAATAGCTCAGGGAATCACCTTTAGTTCTTTGGTGGAGTCAAGAACAGAGCTCTTGGTATTAGAAGGACATGCAAAGCCAGTAACAACTGGCCTGTGCACCTCAGGGACTCACCCCTGCCTGCAGTAATGCTGCCACACACCTGAATGCAAATGCCTGGCTATCGGAAAAGCAGCCTCAGCAGTCATCTGGTGTTTCTTTCAACCCCCTTCCAGGGCCCCAGCCTAGACCTACTGAGTTGTTTGGAGCAGTGGTTGGAAATACATCAGCTTTAATCACCCAAGGGGTCTGATAGGAAGGGGAGTTCAGGGTCTCCGAAGGCTCTGTTTCAGGCTTGGCCATCACTTTCTGACCTTCCTGTGTGACTTTGGGAAGTCATTTTCTTCTGGGCTTCTCTGCCTCAACCATGAGGATGTTGGGCTAGCATAAAGGGATTCCTGCTTGTGGCCCAGGGACCCTAGGGTTTCCTTGAAAGCTCCAGAAGTTTCTAAGGGGAAAGTGGTAGGAAGAGAATAGCTTGGGTTCTGGTTTTTCTGTCTCAAGAGTTAATCATGGGGCTGCTGAAAACCTACTTACAATGACCTGACAAGAAACAAGAACAATTGGAAACATTGGCCTGGGATGTGGGAAGAACACAGTCCGAGAAGTGGGTTCAGGTGGCTTACGTGGGCCTCGTTATTCCAGAAATCAATTGTAAAGTGTTAGTCCCTGAGGGAATCAAGGACTTGGACTGTGGGACCTTGAGAATCTACTTTATTTCTGGAAGTCAGGATTTCCTCATGGGCAAAGGAAGGGGTAACCTAGATTCCATTTAGGGGTCTAACATTTTGCCATTCCAATAGTTAGGATGCTCTGCATCTAATGCATAGCCCAATAATGGACCCCTGGGAATACAATGCACAGCCATGGTATCATTACCATCTTCCCTAGACTGTGTCCCCCCAAGTTCATGTGTTGAAGTCCTAATTTCAGTGTGATATATTAGAAGATGAGCTTTTAGCAAGTAATTAAGGTTAAATAAGGTCATAAGAGCAGTATTCTAATGTGATAGAATTAGTGGCTTTACAAGAGGAGACATGGTGTGGATCAGTGGTTGAATGTCAACTACGATGTTGTGGTTCAATTTCAGGTCGGGGCACAGACTCCATCCCGGTAGGATGTGTGCAGGAGATAGCCAATTGATGTAGATGTCTTCCTCTCTCCCCCTACCCCTTCCCCTTCTTCTGTCTCTAAAATTAATAAAAACATATATTTAAAAAAAGAAGAAGAGACACCAGAGCTCTCTCTCGAGGCTTGCACTAAGAGAAGGCCACCTGAGGACAGAGAGAAGGTGGTGTCCAGAGCCAGGAAGAGTCCTCATGAGAGCCTGCCCACGCCGGCACCCAGCCTCAGCCTCCCAGCCTCCAGAACTGAGGGAAAATAGCGCCTGCTGTGTGGACCCCAATTGAGGTGTCCTATGGCAGCTGGGCTGAGATACCGTCACACCACAACCATCTGCCCTGGACTGTGTCCTTGCCATGGTCAGCTGAGGCAGCCACGCAGCCATGTGTGGATGCCACATCCTGCCTCACGGCTGCTACTTTATCATCGGAGTCATCTGCTCTTACTTAGAATGTGTGTTGGTCTCCCACACGAAAATGCAAGCCCCTCGAGGGCTAGGAGTTGGACATGATCCTTGTCTGCAAAATCTCATTGGATCCCATTGACCCGAAGAAGAAATGGAGACTCTGAGGCTGGTGGTTTGTGCCCAACCCCACCCCTGGCAGGAGGCAGCGCCTCCAAGGCCTAGCTCTGGGGTTTGCTCCTGTGCTATCTCCTTTGGGGCTGAGCTCAGTGAAGCCCTGGAGACAGGATGGAATGGGAGAGAAGGCACCCTGTACCCTGGCTGCTCCTAATCCTCTAGGACCATCTCGGCCTTGCAGCTGGGTGTCCCAGGGCAGTAGGACCCCTCTGAGAATGAACAAGTTCCCACAATGGCTGGGAGGGGTTAGGTGTGGCAGGGTGAGAGGCCCCGTGTCTCTCTCCAGAGATGGACAGGATGCTGTTGGCCAGGGGAGGGAGGCCTATGCGCTCTGGAGTCCCTGGGGAGAGCCACACTGATAAAACATGATATTAACAAGGTTACAATTCTGAGGCCTGTTCCTATAACTAATAAACACCTTAAAATTACTTGTCTAGAGCATTTCTATTTAAGTGCCTTTATAAACAATGTCATTATTCTTTACAATAATCCTGGGAGGCTTTTATCCCCAGTTTGGAGGCAAGTAAACAGCCTCAACTGTGACAAAGCAAATTCACAGTTTTGAGCAGCCCTGGTAAGACCTGAGCCCCAGGTTCTATTCCACACCCACTGTTCTGTTTCACCCTGGGTTGCTTCACACAGAAATCAGTAAATAGCTATAGAGTGCTCCTCAATCAGCCTCAGGCCTCATAATCCTATGCTATTTTTGGCTAAGGAGTAGGAGGTGAACCAGATGGAAACTTGGATGGCTTCATAGAAAGTGGTTTTTTTCAAATAGGGTTCCAGGGAACCTTAATGCCCAGCAAAATGTTAAAACATACCTTTTTGTTGTTGTTGTTGTTAAATGTGGGATGTTCTATAGTTAAGTGTGGGCAATATTACATACACTCCTTCCTTCCTAGGAAATTATGTTAACAATAAAAGATTCTGAAAGTCCTGCAATAAAGAAACTGGTATAAATTTGCTTAATGCAGCATTTGAAAACAACTCATTTTTAATGTGGGGTCTAGCTTGTACAACATAATACAAGGTTTTTAAAGCCATATGCTAAAGAGTTATTTTGTATGAAGCACTTCAGATTTCCAAGTTATTACATCAGCCTCATGAGGGCCATATTCTTCTCCCCATTTTACAGATTAGTGGTATATTCAGAAAGTGAAAATGGCTTAATTAGATTTCTTTTTCTGATCATCTTTATTGAGATATAATTCACATATCATAAAATTCACCCATTTAAAGTGCACATACATCAATGGTTTTTAGTATATTCAGAATTGTGCAACTATTACCACTATCTAACATTCTCCACCCCCAAAAGAAGCCTTGAATGCTTTAGCAGTCACCCTCTCTTCCTCCTAACACCCCGCCCTGGCAACCATTGACCCACTTCCTGTCTCTGTGGATTTGCCTATATGGACATTTCATATAAGTGGAATCACATGACAGTCTTTGTGTGACCAGCTTCTTTTACTTAGTATATTTTCATGTCTAACCTATATTGTAGCATGCATCAGAATCTCACTTCTTATCAATTAACTAGAGGCCTGATGCATAGATTCATGCACCTGTGGGGTCCCTCTGCCTGGCTTGTGGGGATTGGGCTGAAACTGGCAGGATTGCAAGAGGATGCAGGCCAGGCCGAGAGACCCCACCCATGCATGAATCTGAGCCACTAGTATGCATATAATCTTTGGTTAATCTCTTTCTCCCCTCCCC
Organism: Lasiurus cinereus; assembly: GCA_011751065.1. Lineage (NCBI taxonomy): Eukaryota > Metazoa > Chordata > Mammalia > Chiroptera > Vespertilionidae > Lasiurus > Lasiurus cinereus. The sequence continues at coordinate 53,443,271 of JAAGEH010000307.1, read as the reverse complement.
CACCCCTTTCCTCAGAGATTCATCAATCTGTTCCATGTTTCCATGCCTGTAGTTTCCACTCCTGCATTGAGCATCTGCCCCCAGGTGGTCAGTGTGCATCATAGCTACCCTAACTGCCCTCTCCTGCAGGCCTGGTGACCCTTAACTGCACTCCCCTACAGGCCTGGTCCCCTCCAACTGTTCTTTCCTACAGGCCTGGGTCCCCCAGCAACTTGCCCTACCCTGCAGATATGTTTGTTTCAACTTCCCTCCTCTGCCAGCCTGGTTCACCCCTAACTGCCCTCCCCTGCAGGCCTGTTCCCTGCCAACTGCCCTCCCCTGCTGGGCATCTTGTGGTGGCCATCTTGTGTCCACATGGGGGCAGCCAGCTTGTGTGTTGAAGTGATGGTCAATTTGCATATTACTCTTTTATTAGATAGAATAGAGGCCTGATGCATGGGTGGGGTCCAGCTGGTTTGCCCTGGATCAGGGTGGAGGTTCCCTTGGAGTGCGGGGCAACCTGGGCAAGGAGCCTGTGGTGGTTTGTGTAACAGAGCGAGTCCCCACAAGACAGACCACAAAGACCAACCGAATTCAAACAGGCCTAAGTTTATTACAGACTCGAATCTGGGCTCACCTAAATTTATTACAGATTCGAACCTGGGCTCACCTAACTGGAATCTGGGCTCAAACCTTAGCAGACACAGCAGCCTGGCTCCTTTTCCCTATCAGAGTGCCTTAGTTAGGGCAATCAGCTCGGCCTTTTAGGCAGAGGTCCCATGTCCTAGGGCTTGTCCAGATGACAAAGTCTCGGGTGACTACGGCAGACAAGTACTGTGGGTGCAGGTGGGGCATCACTGCACCCTCCAAGCAAGAGAGGTCCCTGTGTAGCTGGCTTCCCTGGCCCACAGCTGAGATGTCAATACACCGGATTGCTCAGGGGTGTCGACGTCAGCAGGAAGGCATGTCATCAGGGCTGGCCAGCAAGACTCAAACTTTGGATCGCCACCACAGTCCCATCCTTTATCACTTCCAGAACCTGGTTTGTGATGTGCGATTAACAGACACTGAGTATAACAAAACAGGAATACCACATCTCGATTTAAGCAGGCCCTTTGGCACCAGTCTCATAGTTGTACAACCCCGTAGTAGGAAGAACCTGTGGCCAGCAAGTGGTTCCTGACGCTGGCTCAGAGGTCCCAGTATTGAACATAGATGTCATAGCCACAGAACAGGAGCATGAAAGGGGACATGAGGTCCAGCACCCCAGCTCCTGGGGGAAAGTCACTACCCAAGTGCATCATCAGCTGCCCACTGTTGAGGTCTTAAGGCCAAAGACCATACCTTGGCCATTCTATCCCTGGAGCCGCTCACGATGATGCCCTCTTTGCAATCCACACAGTTCACCAGCTGTTGGCAATCGTCCCAGCTGGGTTGATGGGTACTTCCAGCACAGCAAACCCAGCTCACCAGAATTAGCCAATATCACTCACTGGCCCGGTCCACAGAGCAGAGAACCAGCATCAGCTGGTGTTTTTCAAACCAACTGAGAACCCTCACCCTCAGAGTGACAATTTAATAGAAGCAATGACTTCATGTTCCAAAGTTCGCACATACAGTTCCAAAGTTCACACATACAGTTCCAAAGTTCGCACATACAGTATCACATGTTGGCTCCTCTGGTAGAACTTACTTCTCTGGACGAAGCGAGCAAGACAGTAGGGTTCTGGTTCTTCCAGCTGTATACTTCCAGGTCGCCCTGTCTTCCCTGGGCATCACGGCGCCTGGTAAGAGCACCGACTAAGGGGCAGTCCCTCTTTTTATACCCATTCTGCCTTCCCCTATTGGCTCATAGATGCTGACTCGGCAATCTCTAATTGGTTCTCAGGCAGCAAGGGACCAGCTAACACAGGAGATTCCTAGTAAGGCTGATTGACCTATTAGCCCAACAAACTCAGGAAGCTGTGGTTCAGGTGTTGTGGTCTGGCCGAAGATAATAGGCTCAAGATTACAGTTAATCAGAGGCAGGTTCACACTTTTAACCCTGATTCTGAACTTTCCCCTCCCCCTTCTTTAATAGTTTGCAGGCCTAGCTTTAGGAGAGGAAGTGTCAAGCCTAGCCGTGAGGGGATTCCTCAGTAGTTCCCAATTTCAATCACTACAGTTTGCAGGCTGGCCATGTCCCCCAGCAACCCAAGCGGAGGCCCTGGGATCTGGGATTTATTTATCTTTGTAGCCTTGAGCAGAGACCAGGGCTGGCCAGGATATGCAGGAAGCTTGGCTTCCTCCATTGCTAGGGAAACCCAAGCCTCCTGCTTGCTCTATGGCCACAGCCATATTGGTGGGATTAATTCGCATACTTGCTTCTGAATGGCTGGTGGGCATGGCTTGTGGGTGTAGTGGAGGTATGTGGTCAATTTGCATATTATTCTTTTATTAGATAGGCTGTTCCATTGTATGAATAGGCCACATTTGTTTATTCATTCCATGGAAATTTGGGTTGTTTCACTTTTTGGCTATTATGAATAATGTTCCTACAGTCAGTGTTTGTGGGACCTATGCCCTCATTTCTCTTGGGCATGTTCCCAGGGGTTTAATTGCTGGGTCATATAGTAAGTCTATATTTTACCTGTTAAAGAATTACCACACTTTGCCAAAGCAGCTGCACCATTTCATATCCTCTCCAGCCATGGGCAAGAGTTCTCATTGCTCCATATCCTCGTCAACCCTTGTTTTGTCTATTTTTGATCATAGCTATGCCGGTGGGTGTGAGGTAGCATCTCATTGTGGTTTTGAGCTACTTTTCCTAACAATTGGTGACATTGAACATCTTTTCATGCTCTTATTAGCCATTTGTATGTCTTCTTTGGAGGACTGTCCTCTGCCCATTTGTGTGATTCTGATATACCTGGGTGGGAACTTCATTTCATACTGTCCTATTCTGTGACTAGAGATTAAAAGTCTAACCTTGACTAAGCATTTGATGAGAAAAATACTCAGTGAAAGATCATGAGAATATCAGTAAAAACCCAAGCCCTGCTAAGAGAAATGCTAGCCTGGAGCTGGAGATTGAAAGGAAGCAGGGAGTTGGTGAGGGCAATTGCGACTCGTCAAATGCAGACATATCACTTAGGAAGCTTTCAGCTTCAAATAGCAGCAAGCCCAATTTCACCACATATGAAAAGCAGAAATGTGTCCCCTCTCATAAAAAGTCCAAATGGTAGAAGAGCTTCAGTTGATGTACAGGCTCCTCCACCTTTCATCCCTACCACCCCCACCTCTTGGCTTCTATCTTCAGGGTGGTCATTCCATGGTCACAGATGGGCACCAAGGTTCCAGGTCCTGAAACTCACACACTAGCATCAAAGGCCACCGTGTAGAGGGACAGCCTCACTAATGTCCCTTTTTAACTTTCCCAGAAACACCCAGAAAGCTTTCTTCTTATCTTATTGGCCAGAATTATGTTACATGTCCATTCCTACACCAATCCCTGAAAGTACAATGACTATGACCAGCTTCTAAGATTGGTTCCTGGGGCTGGAAAGAAAGGCTGGTTTTCCCTGGGAGACTTGGCCTCCTGGCATTGGACAGACTCCAGGTGTTGTCCTAAGGAAGGGCTCTGACTCTGAGAGGCCACACCAAACATCATTAATTACATTCTAGGGAGAAAGCTGATGGGAAAGGAGCAGAAAGAGACCTTGGCCCTTTGGTGGGTTTACAGAGATTTTCCTGAAGGACATCATAGACCATTTTGACCTTTTTAGTGCTTAGGAATCCTCACTCTTAGGACATTGTTTCTGTGGCTCCAAACTATTTATAAAACAATGCATTGCCCAAATTCTCCTGGTGCTGAGACTTTCAGGTCCAAATGGATTGTACTGGGAGCAGGCAAGAGTAGGGGTGAGGGAGCACCCGTGGACTGCTGGGCTTCAGGCCAGGTGAAGGGAACACAAGGTGGGTCACAGGGTGTCATAAAGTCAGGAGGAGGAGCCAGTTTGGGGAGGTGAGGGGGATCATAAAGTACTGTAATTGGAAATTTTGGACAAGTTAAAATTATGGTCAAAATCCCCCAAGAAAGTATATGTAGAGTGCTCAAACTTGTATTTCTTCTTTTTTTCTGTTGTTTTTCATCTTCTAGCGTCTGGAGAAGGGCACACAGTGAAGGCAGGTGGTGAGGGCCGAGCTGGTGATATCTCATGGAGCCCCACACAGCTGCTCCATGCCCGCACTGTGGGAGCCACTCCAGCTTCACCACCAGTGACAAATCACCCTGGAATAGGGCCTGAAAATCCAGACCAACAGGCCATTTCCTTCCCAAGTCTGTGTCTCAGAAGATCTTGGAAACCAGCGGGAACGTGGCCCTGGGAGGTTTATTTAGTGTCTGGGCTGTGCCCTGCACCACCTGGCCCACCTGGGGCTGAGGATGGTTTGCACCTGGCCCACCTCTGGAGGCAGAAGCAGCTGGCACACAGCCTGGCTGCCTCCATCCACTGCTTCTTGGGTGGTAGGCCGAGGTGGAGACCAGAGGTGTCAGGAGATGTCTTGGTGCTCAGGGGAAGTGAAAAAGGAAGCAGGGAATTTGTCTGACAGACCCTAGCAAGCAAAACTAGCATTGGCCACAGGCAGGAGACTTTCCTGTTATTTCTCCCTCTGCTTGAAACCCCGGCAACTTTGCATAGGCAAGAAATCTCCAAGTACTGCACCCAATACCTGAGAGGGAGCAGACAAAAAAAATGTGACTTTTACTCATTATTCATGTAACTCAACATTACTGAAGGCTTATACTGTACAACGCAGACTAGGTGCCACAGGGGATTTGAAGGTTTACAATCAACAGAGTTTGTGCTCAAAATCTAGGAGTTTGTGTGAAGAGGAGACCTCACAGCAAATAAGAGCCAGACTCTGGGAAGGACAAAACTGGGTTGCCATCTACTAGCTGTAGGACACCTAGCAAGTTACTTAATCCTTCAAAGCCTCAGATTCTGCAAAATGAGGGTTTAAAAAGTACCTAATTTATAGGATGATTGTAATGATAAGTCATATATATCACACACACACACACACACACACACACACACACATATATATATATGTATATATATATATAAAATGCTCAATACGATGCCTGGGTCAGAGCGCCCTTCAACAAATGTTGATAGTAGGTATTATTAAGGGCATGAAAATGACTTTGCCACAGAGGTAATTTTTTTTAATATCTTTATCTGAGGTTATGTTCACTGATTTTAAAATGAGGAAGGGAGAGGGATGGGGAGTGGGGGGGGAGAGAGAGAGAGAGAGAGAGAGAGAGAAATCCTTTGCTTCCCCTATATGCCCTGACCATGGATCAAAGTTGCAATCTTTGGGTATACTGGATAATGCTCCAACCAACTGAGCCACCCTGCCAGGGCAGGGATAATCTTGAACCTGTTTAAATTTATCTCCAGTCCTTTGTATTGTGACATATTAGACACAGCAAAATGCCAATAAATGAACAGCTCATTGAATTATTATAAATCAAATAGATCCATTAACCACTCTGGCAAACAGAACAGAATATTACCCAGAACCTAGAAGACCCATTTGTGTTCCTTCTGACCAGTACCCCCTTCAAATCCCAGACAGGTAACTGCTATCCATTTATAATAATATTTCCTTTTTATTCTTATAATTTACCACTTGAGTATCCATTCATAAACATTCACTTATTTTGCCTTTTAAAGACATTTATAAGAATGGAATTATACAATGTACATTCTTTAGTACTTTTGTTCAACAATGTATGAGAATCTTCCATTTTTATGTGCAGCCAGAATTCATTCATTTGCATTCTAGTGTAATATTCCACATGCCTCACTTTATCTGTCCTTTTGATTCTGATGTACATTTAGTTGTTTCCACCTTGTAGCTATGATGAGCACTACTGAACAGTTCTCTAGCTATGCCCCTGGGAATGGCACTGCTGGTTATGGATCTGACTATAAACTAAATGCTTGTGTTCCCTAGAAATTCATGTTGAAACTTAATTCCCAGTGTCATTGCATTAGAAGGTGGGGCCTTTGGGAGATGATTAGCTCATAAGGGTGGAGCCCTCCCAAATGGGATTAGTGCCCTGATAAAGGAGATCCCAGAGAGCTCCCTCGCCCCTTCCACAATGTGAGGACACAGTGTGCAAACACCATCTGTGAACCAGGAAGTGGGTTGCACCAGACATCAAATCTGCCAACACCTTAATTTAGGGTGTTCAGACTCTAGAACTGTGAGAAATAAATTCCTGATGTTTATAAGCCAGCCAGTCGTCTATGGTAATTTTGTTATAACTAAGACAATGTGTTCAGCTTTAATAGATAAGGCCAAATCATTTCCCAAATTGGTTGTACCAATTTGCACTCTGACCAGCAGTATATTAGAAACCAGTTGCTTCACACCCTTGTTAACCCTCATTATTTTCCATCTTTTTAATTTTTGCCAGTCTGGTGACATCTCATGGTGAATTTAATTTGCATTTCCCTAATTAGTAATGCTGTTCAGTGTATTTCATCCGCTTATTGACCATTTAGAGATTTATTTTTTTGTGAAGTGCTTATTTCAGTCTGTTGCTCATTTTCCTGTTCAGTTGTCTTTTTCTTACTGATTTGTAGTTCTCTGCATGGTTGGATATGAGCCCTTTGTTGTCTGTATGCTTCACAGGTATCTTCTCCAAGGCTTGCCTTCTCACTGTCTTCATATTGTCACAATGAACATGAGTTCTTACTATCAAAGTATTCCAATTTATCAACATTTTCCCCTTACGGTTAGAGTTTTTTGTGTCCTGTTTTAAAAAATACTTCCTTATGCTAAGGCCATGGAGCTATTTCTCCATACTGTATTTTGTAGCATCAGTGTGCACTCTCCACATTCACTCCCCATATGAATACACATTAGTGCCAAGGCTCAAGACCATCTCGAGTGATAACTTAATCTTATATCTAGCTCCAGCATATACCTTGTTGCCTACTCAGCATTTCTACCAGGAAGTATAATTTATATATTAACCTTAACATGATCAAAATTGAACCCTTGATTCCTGCCTCCCCAACCCTGAACCTTGCTAGTGTTGTCTCCATCACAGTAAATGGTACCAACATTCAGCCAGTTGCTCAGGCAAATCTTGGGATTCTTACATTTGTTTTCGATTTCCCTCATTCCCCACATCTAATGCAATAGTCTCATTAGGTATATGTATAGAAGCCCTAAATCTGACACCTTTTCACTTTCTCCACTGTTACCAACCTCGTTCAAGCCACTACCTTTTGCTTACATCATGAATGTAATAGCCTCCTACTATTCTGCTTCCACTTGATCACACCAGGCAGTTCTTCACACAACAGCCAGAGTGGTCTTTTAAAAAATGTAAATCAGATCATTGCTGGCCCTGCACCAAAACCTCCAATGGTTTTTCATCATACTCAGAAACGTTAAGTTCTTACCAAAGACAAAAAGGTTGTATGTATTTGGTTTCTGCCTATCTTTCTGAATTCAACCCCCAACACTGATTGCCATTCAGGACACAAGGATCTCCTTGCTTTTCCACTAACAAAGCAAACTTATTCCTGCCTCAGGACCTTTGTTTTCACTGTTGCCCAGCCTGGAATGCACTTCTCCCATCTTCATATCAGTGGTTCTAACTAGTCAAGAATCTGCTCAAATGTCACCTGTTTTTAGTTCTAGCTGCCTTCACTGTCCAATATAATACAGCGCACACACATACCCCAAAGCTCTATTCTCTCTCCCCAATCTCTGTTCCTTTGCCCTGATTTTATATTTTGCACAGCACTTATTACTGACATTATTGTTCACACTCCACTCCCTCCCTAGAATGCAAATTCCATGAGGTTAAGGCCTTGGCTGTGGCCATTGGTCACTCCTGGAACAGTGCCTTGGCACAGTGGTAGGCTACGCTGACTTGGTGATTTAATGTATGAATGATTCAGACAATACCAGTGTCACATGGTGCCATGGCTAAAACCATCTCTCCCAGGTACTCAGGCATGTGGCAATGGGGAGTGAAGTGGAACAAGCTGACCAGTAGGCGATGAACAAGCCACTCCTACCCTGAGGATGAAGTGGGAAGTGGTTATACTCACAGCTGTTAATGTCTGATGTTCCTGGAACATCACCACCTTAATGGTGATTCATATTAACCTCTCCTGCTTCTCTGCAGTAGTATCTAACTTCACCAATACATCCATTTCCAATGCAAACATACCTTCTGCCCACATTACTGAGCTCTCCTGGCTCTGTGTTAAGCACCTGAGGGTGAGGATTGTAAGCTCTTTTATTTTGGGTTCATATTAAGCACGTGGCTGCTGCAAAGGTGCTTTAAGAACACTGAGGTGATTCTAAACGAACTCCCACCAGCAGGTTAGTCGACATCCTATTCACCATCTACTCAAACAGAGTCCCCTAGCTCTTGCTCTGCAGCCTGCCTTTTGAGCTGGAAATATAATGATGCCGCCACTTCAGCTCTGTGTTGAATACTTTCAATGACTTTGTGTTCATGCTTCTGAGATCTGGGTGCACATTACCTTAGGGAGTTCCAAAGCTAGAGTTTGAAGCCTGATGCTGACTGAGGAACCTGGTCTGTGACCATGAAGTGGAAACGGCTCTACCCTTGCCTCTTGGACACACAGGCAGCAGATAATGGGCAGTTGGCCCCAGTTATCTGGTCCTCAACTCCTATTTTATATACCTGGCAGGGATGGGGAGAGGGTGAATGAGCACAGGCTTTCAACTATGCTGTGGGCATCGATGAGGGTACAGAGTGGCCTAGCCAATGGACCACCCCACAGGGAAGGGGCTACAGGAGGCTCCCTCCAAAATGGGCCACATTCCAGCTCAGGGGGCCACAAAACAAACTTATTCCTGCTTCAGGACCTTTGCTTTCACTGTTGCCCAGCCTGGAATGCACTTCCTGTGCCTGAGGAAGTCCAGGAAGAAAAGGCGACTGGAGCACAGTGGCTCTCAGTGTCCTGGCCAATGACCCTGGAGCCTCCACATTTGCACTTAAAAACCATTATGGAAATGCCATTCCAAGCAGACTGGCCTCGCAGCAAAGTGACAGTGACCACAGCCTAGTAAGGACCCTCCCAGGCAGGAAGAGGGGACAAGAGGTGAGGGAAGGCCAGCTTTGCTGCCTGGGAAAATCTTTGTAGTATATGGAGGCCTCACCTAATCAAACACACTTTTGGAGGTTTGAAGCATTGCATTACATTGAGGTGTAGCTGCGTTTCAGGTAGAGTTGACTTGGTTTGAGGGAGTTTCAGGGACTCAATAGTTTCAATTTTCAACTTTCTTAACTGAAAGGCATACATGTGATAACTATATTTTCTGAATCCAAACTGGGTTTAATATTGGATTGTCCCCTAAAAAATAGGGCATATTATCATGGTCTGCATAAGGCTTGGGGTCTATTTGGAAAGTTCAATAAAACTCACAGGAAAAGTAGATGTTTTTTAGTTGGGTGGTGACTTTTTGGTCTCCCCGCTAAAGCAATTCAACTTTTTTTTTTTTTTTAGGGGTCTGCCAGCAACATTGAGGCCAGAGGCACTAGGAGAGAGCACATGACATAAAATATGAAATGTGATGATCTTCAAACATCACCTGGATGTAGCATGAATTAGGTGGTTGGTCATTTTCTCCCAAATTGAGGTGCCACGACTTTGGGTTTTGGAAGGCAATGTAATTAACTGGAATTTCCTAAAGCTATCTGGTGCTTTGGCCAAAATTCTTAGTAAGGGCTCCTGTCAGATGAGCAAGGTGACCCTCATGCTGGATTTGGGGAAACATGTCTACTTTACTTGTAGTGCTTATCCATTCAAGCCAGCATTTCCCTGAGAATGCTGGGCAGTGGCACAGCTGGATGGCACAGCTGGGCTCCTGAGGCGGGTTGGGCAGGACTCAATCTCTTTGGTACACAAGGGAGGCCCTCAGTTTCCCACATCACCGCCTGAAAAATCACTGACTACCCCACCTCCCTGGGTGGTGAGCAGGCTGGGATGATGATAAAATGATATAGCTCTAGATAATCTAAATTGGGATAATTAAAAAGAACTCTCTTCTTCATGTTCCAGTGGATTCGAAAGGACAGAGATTGGAAAATGAAAAGACGTTTATGGGAATAATGCCCAGCCCTTCTCTCCACGCAGCCTTGGTCTCCAAGAGCCAGTGTTTCACTCATGGACAATAACCTATCTTTCCTCCCTTAAATTCCCTTTACTGTAGCTATTGGCACCTCCGACATTAAGTGGGTCAAGGGAAGGAGAAGGTTAAAAAACTGGCACCTGCAACACTTTGCATTCTTTTAAGGGCCCAGTGGGAGAGGCTAAAACAAATGTCTATAATAAATTTAAAATTAAGCAAGGATGTAAGTTAACCAGCATATGCACTGTCCAGATGCCGCAGGTAACAGCAGCAGCACCATGGACTCCTATTTGGGATTGTTATGGATACATGTTCTAGGAAGACATTTCATAATGGATTCAGCTCATTCCCTGGGGCAAGTGACAGGAAACCATATATATATATTTTTTCTAATGAAGATCACAAACTATAGAAAAACACTCAAAGGTTGCAGAGAAGTAAATTATAAACTTAGTTATTTTCCCCAGGAAATTAAAAAACTCCATATATCTGGTTTGTAAGTTAGAAACTGCAAAATAAAAAACCATTAAAGATAAGTTCTCAGTCTATAACTAGTTTATGACTTAGGAGGCTGGTAAGAAAAGGAAGTACCAGAAGTCATTTGTTATAATGGAGAACCAGGGCAGCCCCTGGGTAGTTAGGGCCCTGTGGGGAAGTGACTCATCCCAAGGCAACAGCAGCAGAAACAGAACCACAGCCCAGGACTGTGCATCTAAGACAATGGCCTTTGCACTCCCATGTTACCTCAGGAAGGCAGAGAAAGGTCTCAACCCACTACAGAGAGGCTAGAGGAGGAGATACAGATGGGAGGTGAAGAAACATGAAAACTTGGGGGCTTCGGAGAGCAGAGACAGAGAATGAACGAACACATATTAACTCGTTCATTAAAAGCAGTAGCTTTTCAAGTGTATTAACTCAGAATAATCCTAGTAAGCTACTGCTATCCTTTCAATTGTTCAATGGCTCTTAGTCTTAAATCCTGGAAGTCAGCTCTTAATGGGGGAGAGAGAATTATCCTGTGGGTTTCTGGCAAAAGCAATTATACCTGTTGGCTGAAAGATATCAAGCTAAGAACCCCAGGTTCCCAACTCCTAAGGCAGACACGATGAGGACATCTGGTCGCTTGTTCAGTTCTAAGCAAAATACTGCATACAGCTGCTGTAGAGGGATCTCATTGGTAGACCAGCAAGCTGAAGCATTTGGCTGTTAGCAGTCCACATCTGTTACTAATAAGGATTAGTCAGTAATTTTCTAAACCATCACATCAGTAAGTTTTCTGTAACAAATTATTAGCTTTTCAAAGAGCGGACTTTTGTGCTGGTTCCACCCAGCTTTCTTCTCTTTCATCAGACATTTGTGTAGTGTGATAACATCTGATCAGCTTTTAAGTTACTTGACTTTTCTTGGCCTCATGAGCTATCCTTATAGTTCAAGGTGCGTTCTCCTTAATGGAGAAACTGTTTGGAATGTGTAACTCCCATGGGACTCAAAAGCACAATATTCTTCCCAAGCACTTGTCCTGAAATTAACAGTAACCTGGACAGAGTTGTGAGCCTATCAACAGTAAAGTGCCTAAAGGTGTAGAAAAAGGCATCATCTCACCCTTATATTTCCTCCTGAGTGTGGTCTTTCTCCCTTGCAGCCAACCTGTTTATTAGGATGATATATTAACCACCTGTGCTGGGAGGGAGATGTCCTGACCTTCCACTCTCATGAATTTCACCAGCTTTAATGCCTGGCTCCTCAAGTGGTGTATTTCTCTGCCAGTGACAAGACTGGCAGCCTGGGATGCGCCAAGTTCTTCATTCTAAATTGCAAAACAAAGCAGGGAATCTGTCAGCCGTTTTGCAAACACTGATTTGCAAGTCACCTTGTAAACACTTGTTTGTGTGTACCTATTCTCTCTCCCAGACAGTTACCTGACTGCCATCTTGACAGGGTCCGATGTGCTGCTCCTCCAGCAACCAATGCTCCTTCCTTCACTCTTAAACAAATCAGTTTATTTTGTACCATAAAAAACACACAAAACAAAAGCTTTCATTGAGCAGGAATCACAGAGCCTCGGGGTAATTACAGAGGAGTCGATAGTCAATCAGAATCAGCATCAGGTCCACAGGTGTGGCCACAAGTGTCCACGGAGATGTCTTTGAATGAAGCCAACTCAGGATTTAGGTAAAAGAGGCTATACAGTGGTACCTCGAGATACGAGTTTAATTCGTTCCGTAACCTTGAGGCGTGGGAAACTCTGAGATGAGTCGTGGTAAACTGGTGGGTCATGTGCAGCCGGCCGATCCGCGCAATTACTCGTATCTCAACTGTTGCTCGTATTTCAAAGCAAAAATCGCTCGCTCGATGGCTCGTATCTCAAAAATCTCATATGTTAGGGCACTCGTATCTCGAGATACAACTGCACTTCCGTTTCTAGAGGCTGGATGAAATTTTCCCAACATAAGCTATCCCAACATAAGTCCATCTCAAAATAAAAGGTATTTAACTGTGTGAATCTTCTTCCCACATCACCAACTCCAAACATCAGTTTAATGAATAATCACACAAAACCAACATGTGCTAGACCCAATCGAATGTATATCTACACAGGTTTTTCCACCCCCACCCCAGCAGCTGAGAAATCAGGGGTTCATGATAGTGAGAGGTTTGATTAGGTCCCACGGGGGAGGTGGTGGAGTCAAAATCTGAGCATAAATGCACTTACTCCAGAGCCTGTATTCTTAATTATTTTGCTAAAGTACTTCTCTCTCTAACAGAAATTCTACACAACAGAAGATATTTAGATGACATCACGGAGCCTTGGCATTTTCTCCTCCATTTATTCCTGGAAAGACCTTTCCATTTAGCTTCAGTGTGAATACTAATTTCCAACTTATCAAAATCCAGGCCTGAAGAACCAATCCTCTGGTTAAAAAAGGGAGATATAATTAGAAAGCTTTAATGAGACTGGAAAGAGGGAAAACACTCAAGGTTGGTTGGCTTTTTAAAAATAACATTTTCATGGATCGCAGGGTCGGAAGTTTGTGACCAAGGTTAGCTAAGCTCGTTCTCACCACAGGCAAGATGGCTTAGGTCATCCCACAGGGAGAAAGGTCCATGAAGGTTGTAAAGCTCTTATTACAGCCTACCTACCTACCTTCCTACCTACTCACCCACCTGCCTACCACGAGGCAAGTCCTGAGGAGTGCTTGTGTGGCTGAGGCTCTGCAGCTTTCGGAAGAAAGGTACAGTACACATGGAAACGAATAACAATATAAATTAACTCAGTTCCCATAAGCTAGTGGTCGGCAAACTCATTAGTCAACAGAGACAAATATCAACAATACAATGACTGAAATTTCTTTTGAGAGCCGAAAACCGACTTCTGCGCATGGGCTATGAAGTTTCAATCTCACTATACATGCACGCCCGCACGTGGTGTTTTGTGGAAGAGCCACATTCAAGGGGCCAAAGAGCTGCACGTGGCTCACGAGCCGCAGTTTGCCAACCACTGCCATAAGCATAACCATTCAACTCCTGGAAAGAAGCACATGAGGCCCGGCTGCAATGCCAGTCTTTGTCAGAAAATAAATTTATTGTTGATAGTGAGTGAAGTCAGGTGTCAGTATTCATGATAGAGAAGCAGTTGTATAAGCCAAGGTTGCCTTTATGTTGATAAAAAATGCCTTATTTCACTTTAATCATAAACATTATTCCAGTAAAAGGGACATTTTCTCTCCTTTTTGTCTTCTTTACATGATCGTCATAAGTTAAAATGAAACAGCTCTTATAAAGTCAAGGGAAAAAGGAAGCAGAAGCCCAACATGCAGTCTGGATACTCGGCCAGCACCGAGGGTCTGGATGGAGGTATCCTGGCCTCTCCTCCCTACTCCCATCTCCTCATCCTGGTCCCACCCCCAAGCTCTGCTGGAGTGGAGGTTCACCAAGTGATGGACCTTGGTCAGAAGAGAAAGTTGGACAGAAAGTATGAAAGGTAGAAAGGGTTGCCCTCTCATTGTCATCACAGCCGGCGTTACTAACACTGCGGCACGTCCTCTGCGGCTGATCCCTGGTCTAGCTAGGCCTCGGCTTTCCAATCTTGTTGAATAACTGTGATGTGCTTCTGTTCACTCTGCTCCCAGTGTTTCTCTTCATTGGCTTTTCTCTGAACTTTCTTACAAGGAAAAAATATGTCCCACCTCTGGAATCAACGTTGATGGAGTTTTGCTTCTTCTGAAAGTGGCTTTTATCCTCCCTTCTCAATCATGCTCTGCAAAAGAAAGAGAAAACGTAAGTCTGACCCCTAGAAGGAGGGACCAGAAAACAGCAGCAAGGACTTAGTACCATTTGTACTGTTTCCCAAAGAATGACTTCAAAAACACACAAAGCAAGGCATGCACCTCCTGGTCTCAAAATATCACTGCCTTTAATGGACACCCCTGCTGAACTGTGTACAATCTCCAAATGACCGCTCCCTGTCCACAACCAGCTGAACCCTGAGGGGGGAAACAGCCTGGACCATGAGGCAGGTGGGGCAGTGCATGTGCCATCTCACTGCCTTGGCCATTTGAAATGTATGGAAGCATCTCTGGTGGCCACAGGGACTGAAGGTGGGGTGGGAATGGGGGTATGAGGGGCAGAGATTAAACCCCAAGGGTTCTGAGAGAAAATGTCTCAGCTGAAGATAGGATTCTCTCCTTGACAGAGAACCTCTGCCCACTGCAGGCCAAGACACAAATGCTCTAGAGCTTGTGATGCTGGGCAAAGCTACCCAGGTATATATTCCCGAAATGTTGCAGAAACATCCCCTACCATCTCTTTAGCTACTTATTTTTGCAGGTGAAGAGTCGTTGACGTACATCACTGCATAAGGTTTAAGGTGCACAGCACATTGGTTTGATTTATATACTCTGTGAAATGATCACCACAATAGGTTTAGCTAACATCCATCATCTCAGAGATACACTAAAAGGAAAACAACAAAAATTTCTCCTTGTGGCGAGAACTCTCTCAACAGCTTTCCCGCCTACTGCAGTGTTTGCTCTCGTGTCCACGTTGTACGTTACATCACTGGAAATCTGGACCTTTGACCACCTTTCTCCAGTCCCTGCCTATGGTAGTAACCACATAGCTGATCTCCTTTTCTATGAGTTTGTTTTATTTAAAATTCTACATGTGAGTGATATCATGGTATTTGTATTTCTCTTATTTCACTTAGCCTAATGCCTTCAAGGTCCATCCTTGTTCTCACAAATGGTAGGATTTTCTAGGTGTGTGTATGGCTAAATATTATGCTATTGTATATTATCACAACTTCTCTATCCATTCTTCCATCAATGAACGCCAAGGTTGTGTCCATGCTGTGGCCACTGTGAATGATGCAGCTATGAGCATGGAAGTGCAGACTTCCTCTTAAGTGTTTTCATTTTCTTTGGATATCTATCTAGAAGTGAAATTGCTAGATCATATGGTAGTTCTATTTTTAATTTTTTGAGAAATTTTCATACTGTTTTTCATAATGGCTGAGCCAATTTACATTCCCACCAATAGTACACAAGGATTTCCTCTTCATCACTATTTGTCAGCATTTGTTGTAATTCCCTAGTGACTATCGGTGTTGAGCATCTTTTCATATACCTGTTGACCATTCATACATCATTTTTAGAAAACTGTCTATGCAGGTCTTTTGCCCATTTACTCGATTTTTTTTTTTTTTGCTATTGAGTAGAACGAATTCTTTATTTACTTTGAATATTAACTACTTATCACATATATGGTTCCCTATTTCATATGCTGTCTTTTTATTTTCTTGATGGTCTCCCTTGCTGTACAAAAGCTTTTCAGATTGGCATAGTCCCACTTAATATGTTTTATGGTGTGTTGCTTGTGTTTTAGGTGTGATTCCCAAAAAATCATTATTAAGACCCATGTCAAGGACCTTTTCCCTTATGTTTTTTTCTGGGAGTTTCATGCCTTCAGGTCTTACATTTGATTCTTTAATCCACTTCAATTAATTTTTATAAGCAGTGTAAAAGAGGAGTCAAGTTTTATTCTTTTACCTGTGAATGTCCAGTTTCCCCAGCATCATTTATTGAAGAGACTGTCTTTTCTCCATTGAATATTCTTGGCTCCCTTGTCAAATATTAGTTGACCATGCTGGGTTTATTTCTGGACTCTCAATTCTGTCCCACTGGTCTATTTGTCTGTTTTTATGCCAGTACCACACTGTTTGATTACTGTAACTTTGTGGGAGAGCTTAAAATTAGACAGTGTAATGTCTCCTACTTTATTCTTCTTTCTCAGGATTGCTTGGACTATTGGGAGTCTTTTGTGGTTCTTTGCAAAGTTTAGGATTTTTTTTTTTTTCTGTAAAAAAACATACCATTGGAATTCTGATAGGGACTGCACTGACTCTAGAGATGGCTTTTTGGCAGTAGTGGCATTTAACAAATTTAATTCTCCCAATCCATGAACATAAGACAGCCTTCCATTTATTTGTGTCTTCTTTGGTTTCCTTCATCAATGTCTTGTAGTTTTCAGAGTAGAGAACTTTCACTTCATTGGTGAATATAAATCTATTCCTAAGTATTTTATGATTTTGTTCATTTGTTTTTTTATTAATTTTTATGTTTAAAATATTTTTATTGATTTCAGAGAGGAAGGGAGAGACAGAGAGAGTGAGAGAGAACGTCAATGATGAGAGAGAATCACTGATTGGCTGCCTCCTGCACACTCCACACTGGGGAGCAAGCCGCAACCTGGGTATGTGCCCTGACTGGGAATTGAACTGTGACTCCTGGTTCATAGGTTGATGCTCAATCACTGAGCCATGCCAGCTGGGCAGTACTTTACTTTTTGATACTACTATAAATGTGACCAATCTCTTTTTTTATTCAGACTACTCATTGTTAATATGTAGAAAACGTTACTGATTTTTTGTATGTTAATTTTATATCCTGCATCTTTATTGAGTTTAGCTCTAGTATGTTTTTATGACTCTTTAGAATTGTCTATATATAAATTCTAGACAGGAAGAATTCTTAATCATCAGGTTAAAACTCTATAACCAGTTGGAGCCAGGTATATAGCCTCTATTCGTAAGAATCTTAAAAAAAGGCAAAAGTGATCTTTCCCCTTTAGTTTTGAAATTACTCAGTAAGAAGAAGTTAGGTCAATTCCAAGGTTGTCTCTAATCTGTTCATGACTTCTTCCCACATCTCTTCTCTGCAGCCCTTCACGAAGCTCCTCCTATGTACCCACTGCACTGACTTAGGTGCTATGGGGAAACCAATATACATGCTCATGGAAAACTAAGGTGTGACACAGAGTAATTATTGGTGATTTTTAAACATATTTGCTAACTATGTGCTAAAATTATTTACTGAATAAGTAATACACACAAACAGTATAAAATTCAAGAAGAACAAAAGAATATAAAATCAAATGCAATTCTTTCTTTCCTGTTTCCTGGTTTCCTGTGTATGCTTCCAGAAAAGTGGTTTTTCCAAGGAGAGGCCAGCACTGTAGCTGAGCAATTAGAAGAGGTAACTCCATGATCCTGCAGTAAGGACAGAATAATAGAGAAAAGGAAGAGGGGTAGGGCTGGGATAGGCCAGGCTGGGAGGCAGTGCAAAGACTCAGAGGTGGGAATAAGCCTGTATGTACGGAGGCCGGAGGAAAGAGACAGGCCTGGCTAGAGAAAAGGGTGGGTGTTCAGGATATACCAGAGGTATAAGAGGGACCCAGAGTGAAGGTTATCCTGACACCTTGAGCATAAAGAAGCCTACAGAGGAGAGTCTGGAGGAAGAAAGACCAGGGAGGAGGCAGATTAAAAACCAAAACAAGGGTGGGGATGAGAAATAGGGCCATAAAAACACGGAACAAAAAGAGATGGTGAGAGCTAAGTTGTGGTGGATCCTCAGTGACAGGGAGATTGGTGGTGTCACCAAGAGGAACAGGGAAATCAGTGAGAGGAGACACTGGAAATGAGGAATACGACTTAAGTTTGGGTTTTGTGAGTCTGGAATGACTTCATGGAAATATCTAGAAGGAAGTGTAGGCTTGGGAAAAGAGGTCAAAGGTCTTTAGAGATAAAGATTTAAGGTCAAGAAAAAAAGAGGCAGAATAGAAAGAATGGAAGGACAAATAAGTGTGTTGGTCACAAAAGTACAGGATGGCTCACCCTGAAGCTCACACCGAAGTCTCAATGATTACAGTATTCTAAGAAGTCCATACCCATGGGGTACAAAAGAAGAACAGATATAAAAGCAGGCAAACTAGTGTGGTGAGAACTCACATAGGAATGGTCAGGAAAGGCAATGGGGAAAAAAGGAGACATGTGTAATATTTTCAATAATAAAGAAATTAAAAAAAAAGACAATGGCATAGTCAAGAAGGAAGTAAATAAGAAAAGCTAGCTGCATCTAGAAAAACAGGAAGGACTAAGCAAACCAGGTCAAATACTGTTGAGCAGAGGTAACTGTGAGGCTCCTCTCGAGCCCACCATTCAGAGAAGCTCTGTGTTTGTTAGGAAAATTAAAAACTGAGCACCTATCATGAAGAATCAGACCAGGCAATGTCACATATAGCATCTCATTTATCCTCATCATCCCACCCTTCTTGGGGCTTGATCTGAGTGCAACTCTCTCCAACTACATGAACTGGAAAGTATAAATTCTAGATACATAGACACCCTCGCCACAACATTATTTATTAATACAAAACGGAAGTCAGTATAAAGCCAATCTATACTGAGCCCATCTATGGGCACTGAGTTATTAATGAAAATGATTACACTATGAGTGAAGCCATTTTACATTTTGAGGTTATATACTCACTGCTTTCTTCAACTTGCCAATGGGAACTTTATGCTGCTGTCTGCCCGGTAAAGATTACATGACTGTGCCTCACTCTACAGTTCAGATCTTATGGTTATAGTGGCAGCCATATGATTATTAAGAGAAAAATTCTGATTTGTTCTAAATTAAATCACAGCAGCTGGGAGTGAAACACAAGTGTGTTCACCACCTCACAGCTGTGGGACAGGGAACAGTGGACTGCTCACATTTCTGTGCAGGGTAGAGCTGTGAACTGACTTCTGTTGTGACCACCAGTCACCCCATCCGCATGTGCGTGAACTTCCAAGACTGTGGCCCACAACCAACCAAAAGTAGTAAGCATCTTTTCTTCTTCTTACGGACTGTGCACTGTTCCACTTCATCTTTTCCCATCTGCCTTATCGCTAGTCAATGTAATTTGTCTCAAAACAAATCACACCTTTCTCCTGCAAGATACAGAATATATAAAAGAGCCCAACAACTCCAGGATGGCAGACTTGCTTTGTCTTCTCCATCTAGCCTGCTGCTGATGGTGGGGACCGTGTTATCCAGGACCTGGTTCTCTATGGCTAGCATCTGGCTCAGTAACTCTTTCTTTTAATAAAGTCTTGGCCATGAAATTTTGTTGTTGTTGTTGTTGTTTTTTTTAACACAAATGTACCCTCTTTCAACTATTGCAAAATAATCAGCAGTGACCCCAATATAATTAAAGCAACAGGTAGTGTTATTCTAGAATCTGGGGACTTTTTTACTATTCTTCTCCATACAACCCCAACTAATTTTTCAGCCAATTCAGATGGTGATAAGAATGTCAGACTCTCCTTGAGAGAGACAAGGTGAGCCCCAGCTGGTGTGGAGATCAATAGGCCAGTCTGACATAAAGACAGTAGAAGAACACTTCTGAACAAACAGGAGGACAGAAAAGTACCTGCATTCACAAAATACCATGATACATGCTTTAAAGTCCAGCCGGTTCACAAGTGATTCTTTGAAGACAGGAGGGGCAAACCTGTGTCTTCCCGGGTTGATCTACACGCACGTTATATTGTCAAACTGCCTTTAGTTGCCACCAAGGAGGGTAGAGGTGGTACTAAATGCCTCCCTTCCGTCATAGACATTAACAAATACAATGTCAAGTAGAATTTCTAAAAAGATGAATAGGTAAAACAGCCCGTGTTATTACTATATCACCCTCTGCAGTGAAACCTGCTAATATCCAGACCTGGGGCCTCTGGGTGAAGGGATCCCCAGCCTGGGAGGGTCTGTCACGTAGTGGCCACCCTTATAAGCCCTCCTATAATCACTGTATGGATTCTGTAAGCAGCTGCTG
>JAAGEH010000307.1:53317149-53422948 GCA_011751065.1 Lasiurus cinereus | reverse complement strand
AATCCTAATGTATGGAAAGAAATTCTTTGCATTTATTCATCATTCATTTTTTGGGGGCCTGCAGAAACCCCTTTACAGACAGCTGGGAAAATTTCCAAAGGAGGTCCGGATTCGCATCAACGCTGCTCTTTTCCTTCTGTTTGCTGCCGCCCAGGAAGGGACACGGCAGCTCCCAGTCAGATAGAGCAGGGCCCGAGACCAGAAACTGTGTGCCAATTTAACTTACTAAAATGACCTTAACTGTGTTCCTCCAATATTCTGTCACACAGTAATCTTGTCAACTGGTTTCTGAATTACAGCAGCATGTTGGCTATTGGCTGTCGCTATACAGTTAGGAGGAACTGTGGCCACCCTGGATTGCTAAAGGATCGTCACAAAGAGAATAAAAATAGTTTTCTTTTTCTATAAAGAATACCATTCAGTCTCTGGAAGAGCATCCTATGCGCTACCCCTTCGCCCCCAATCCCCCCGTGTCTTGCTAACACTTCAAAAGCCCTATTAAAGCTGGGCAGAGAAGCAGGAAGGCTTCCAGGGAAAGGGTCATGGGGAATCCAAAAGGGGAACAGGTCCTGGGTGCACCTGAGTTTTACTAAAGAGGGACATGAGAATGGAGCAAGTGGTAAAGAAAGAATGAGACGATAGAAGCAAAAGTGATCGACAAATTCAATTCAGGAGAAGCACAAAGCGAGCTTTGCCGGTGCACCAAGTACTACTCCTGACCACCTGAAGATCTGATTAGCTAACTCATTTTGTTTTCAATATTGGGCTGATTCCCCCCCAGCAAGGACTGCTTTGGAGGAAACACAAGTTAACTTTTTTATGCCTGGATTTTGTTCCACATCTTCGATAATAATGCTCTGCGTAATATTCAAATTAAGTGACAAGTAATGAACTGTTTATGCAGTTGGCTGCCACAACAGACCCAACACTCACTGTAGTCCTACTCTGAAGGGTAAGCACTACAAAAGAAATGCCTAATAAGAAAGATTAAAGACTATTACCATGGTAGTATTTCTTCTATTAAACCCTGATTTTAAAAAGGAAAGGTCATAAAGCCACTATTACTCTCAGAAAGTGGTTTAGAAAAGGATTTCTATGACAGAAGGGGCTGGGCTAACAACTTAGTTTGGAATTTAGTTTGCTCTGATGTGGCTCCAAATTCAAAGGGCGGTGACCTTGAAGAACATGAAATCTATTTGGACTATCCCTGTGTCATCCTGAGCACGGGCAGCCCGGCTGGACGTCTGATGGGTGCCAGGAGGTGGTGCTGATAAAGAAGCCCAGTTTGGCTCAGTGGATAGAGCATCGGCCCAGGTTCAATTCTGGACAAGGGCATGTACCTTGGTTGTGGGCACATCCCCAATAGGAGGTGCGTAGAGGCAGCCGATTGATGTTTCTCTCTCTTCGATGTTGCTAGCTCTCTATTCCTCTCTTCTTCTCTGCAAAATAATCAATAAAATATATATTTTATAAAACCTGCTTCTGCAGGTCTTCCCCGAAAGCCAACCTTCTGGCTTTATTTCTGTGCTCCTCGAGGGTGGGCATCTGTGGCAAACAAACCAAGTGCAGAGGACGGGTCCTGGGCACAGAGGACAAGCAGGGCGATTAAAACAGCAGAGCCAAGTGAGGGTCCAGTCACCATGTGGGCTGGCCAGGGCGCTGGGTTACCATGGGTGGGAGCCTCTTTCTTCCCTCCTGCCCAAAAAACTGGGCGTGGCTCCTCAGCCAGTTTCAATGGCCAGGGGAGGGGAGAGGAGAACTTCTTTTTCAGGGGCTTCCGCCTTCTGTCCAAGACATCTTCTGATTTGTTCCTGAGGCTGAACTTAGGATCCATCTGATCAGACCTCTACTTAAACCAGGTCAGCAGTGATAGGCAGGGGCAGCTCCTCATCTCCCAAAAGAGAGAACAAAGACTGGGCAGGGCCTCGAAAAGGTTGTCTCCTGGGCAGTGCAGGGCAGTGGGCTCCAGCTCTGTGGACAGTCACCTGTGGAACCTGTTCAAAGTTCCAACATCCAGGATCAGAATCAGAATCTCTAGGGACAGAACCAGGTGTGTGCATTTTAAATAAATTCCACGGTGACTGAGATGCTCACCAGCATGTGAGACCCGATACTGCAGGGAAGAGCGTACTGGTCTGGCGACAGGAGTAAGCTATTCTGCTCTGCACTCCGCCTCAGCTACGCAGCACTGGGACTTGGGGCGCTGAGTTTTCCAAGTGAAAAGATGCGATCAGGTTACACGATCTGAGGTCTGTCTAGTTTCACCAGCCTATAGTCTATCAAATCATTTGCATGTAATTTATAGTTGGTCTGAAAATGATGATAAAGTGCAGCCTGCTCTGGCACCAGGCTTTTTTTTCAAGAATTCTGATTTCTAAAGAGATACCAACCACTATGTTTTCAGGCCCTCTTCATACTCAAATAATGGGGCAGTATTTGAGCCCTGGTCTAACAGAATCTAAGCTAGAGAGAGAGAAACTACACTGTCTTTAAGAAAGCTGCCATGTTCTGCTGCAGGAACCTTCTCTACGTGCACAGAGCATGGGGGATTCCAAACCGGAGGCTAACCCAAGACTGGAGGCACTAGCCTTGGATGAAGTCGTGTTTGGACCTCACTTGTCAGGGTCTTGACCCCATGCTCCTACTACAGCTGGATGAGAGGTCAACGGGAAACAGATAGACCCAAGAGGGGCTTCCTTCTTCAGCCAGCTGCTTGCCTACCTACTGCCCACTTGTTGAATTCAACCTCTGTCGTGGTTCATCGACTCCTGCCTGGCCTCCATCATCTGCCTCCGTGCTCCACCTGCCTCCGTCTTCCAGGCATCTTCTGGGTTTGGCCCTTGCTTCTTGCACTGGACTTCCTTCGGCTCTTCTGCTCTGACCTCACAAACCCTCACCACCCATGGCACACAGGATGAAAGCCATCGCAGGGAAGCTAAGTTACTGGACCTGCACTTGATTAGCCGGTAGCCTACACTCTGCCAGGCAGTGCTGAGATTCCCATTTTTCACTTCACTGACTTAGGAGACACTTGGAAACTGTTTTCACCCCCTCCCAAGTTCATTCTGTCACCTTGCTTCCCCAGGGCTGACAGGCATACAACTTCCCAGAAAAGGATGCAACTGTGGGAGGCCAAACGACAGGCAGACGGATGGGAAATGCAGCTGTGCTTCCAGAGTGAAAGCTTCCGGCTGACAGCAGAATCACAGAGAGGCCCCCAGAGCAGGGGTGCTGCTTGTACCCATGAGCCACATCTCCTCACATCAAAGTGGTCACCAACAGGTGTGCCTGTGTGCACTGCCTCCTACTCTCACACATGGACGGAGAACAGTCCTAGATACCAGAGGAAGGCCCTCCCGCATCACCTCGTTCAAACACTTCATTTCCCAAGGAAGCAACTGAAGCCCAGGTTGCCATGACCAGGCTGGTGTTGACTACAGCACTTCCCACAAACTACACTCCAGTGAACAGAGACTGCTCCCGGGAGTCTAGCTGGCTCTGTAGGGGTCTGTCAATATCAGCAGGGCTGAGAGGAGAGCTGGAATCTGCAAGTAAATTGAGGAACAGTGAGTGGGGTGTCCCATAGAGCATAGGAATGCAGATCTGGGAGCAAGCTCTTTCCATACACACCTTGTTATAAACAGAACCTGGGCACATTTGGGCCACTAGTGGGCAATTATTATTGGCTTCCTACCTCCCCCTCCCTTCCAGTCTCCTATAAGGTAGGTGAATGGAGATTGAATGGGAATAGGATTTTACTGGTAAAGAACAGGTAGTTCAATCTTGGGGAGTTTTTAGAAAGCCATGAGGCTAGGCAGATATGAGAAATAAAAGACAAAGAAGTCTACCAATTGATAGATTATATTTTTAAGTATAGTTGTATCTCATCTAGCTGACCAGTAGTTTTTAAGTCTTTGATATAATAATTATAGCAATTTAATATCTCTTTAACTCCATGAAGACACATACCTATTATATTAGAAGTAGCAGTCTAATGGTCTCCTGTCAACCCACGAGGAACTGTTCAAGAATAGCTGAAAAAAGACTGATGTGAATCCGTGGATGACTAAGAAAGGAGAAAAGTAAGGCTAAGGAATATCCGGAAATCTTCCTATCATTAAAGTCTATTAGTCTCAGAACAATGCCCCAAGGACACCAATGAAAGCCTCATCTTATGAGTCATTTAAAAGTGGAGTGGACTTGGCTGTTGGAATTATTCCAAGGGGAAAACTCATGCATAACACCGGAAACGGGGAAGGCAAACTAATGGGCTGTTGTCATGGTCAGTGCTTTCTATGTTGGCGTGTCCAGCTTGCTCTTTGGATGTAACAAGGAAACATAAGAAAGGGGGGGAGGGGGTCCAGGCAGGAACTGCAGTAGATGACCAAGACTAGATGTCCTGTCAGAGACTCTTCTAACAACAGGAGCGCTGGGGACAGCACTCAGACTAACTTGACAAGGAGAAAAAGGAAAAGGTGGTATCAGAGAAAGAGTAGGCACAAAGTGCTGATAAAACTTCCTATCGCCATTCTGGCAGAGACTTAAAATGGGGCCATGAGAAACTATACCTTTGCTTGCCCTTTGCAATCCCACTTCCTCATTGGTTACCCTCAGCCTCTAGTACAAACTACTTAATTTGATCTTCACAGTGTTTCCCTTCGATTCATGATTATTGTACGCATATATCTGTATTAGTGGATGATGCACCTTCACGCACCCAACTCAAAAGTCAAACACTAGTTTTAAATTTTTTGTTTTGATGGCAAGGTATATTTTGGTCTAGTTGTTCCATTTACCATCCTAACTTCCCTGGGTTTCAATTCTCTCAACTATAAAGAGAACAAAATTATCTCTCTTTACATCTCAGGCTGTCATCAAAAACTAGCAAGAGGCCCTGACTGGGTGGCTCAATTGGTTGGAACGTCATCCTGTGCACCGGGCAGGATGGTGGGCTAGATCCCTGCTGGGGGCTCGTTCAGGAGGCAACTGATTGATGTTTCTCTTGTACCTCCCTCTTCCTCTCTCTAAAATCAGTATAACATATCCTTGGGTAAGGATAAACAAACACCAAAAAACAAGTGGAGAAATGGGTGTGAAATCACCTTGGGAAATCTAAAGTACAACAGGAAGAAATATCAGGTATTAATGTTTCTTGGTTCTTGCCCATTTCAGTGTTGCCCATTTTAGGATAAAAATCACTTTGTGGACATCTATCTTTTTAATATTACCAGTGTTATACACACTCTATTACTTGAACGTGAGTGGTTAAAACAATAGGTACTGAAAAGATGTTTGTGGAAACAGTGTTGAATCATATTGCAGGTTGGGTAGGGGAACAGGAGGGTCTTTTGGAATTGCTACTAATAATCTGATGCTTTTGTCTAATCCATTCATTTGGTTTCAACATGAAATATACAACTGAGAAAAAAAGGGAAAAATAAGATTTATGAATACTTTACATAAATGTAATCCTCACAACAACACTGGAGGTAACATGGCCCCAAATAACAGATTAGAAAAATCAAGACCCAAGGTCAGAGAACTAGTAAGAGACACAGCTCAGATATAAACTCAGATCTGCCCACTACAACTCTCAATTGCTCCATATGGCCTATCTGGTTGTGTCATAGTTAACTTTGTTTTATGCTATAGATGTATGTCATCGATCTCATGGGGCCACGTGGGGATGATGCAACACATCAGATAGGCAGGATGGAGTCAATACCCCAGATGCCCTTGCAGCTGCCACTACAGTGATGCTACAGATCACGCTGGGGAGATAGGCACCTGAGTTAGATACCAGCCCCAAAACATCCACTTTATCACGGCCATTCCCAGCCTGCCACCTCCACCGCCATACAGCACTAATATACAGGTCAGAAAAACCCACGCGCCAACTGGCAGGTCCTAAATGCTCCGTTGGTATTAATATTGAACGTCAGGTTTGTTAAGAGTCTATTAGAAGCTGCTTTTGCAAATACAATGTACTAACAACAATATCAACATTATTTCTACTGAAGATCTTTAAAGAAAAATTCCCTGGCATACTATCAAGAGCTATATAAGTGTCACTTTAAGCAAGAAATAGAAAAAAGCCTCAAGCCATCAGGCTTTCAAAGACAACATAGGCTTTTAATCATCTTGGTAACAGTAGTCCTCCCTCATCTGCAATATGTTCCAGTACTCCCAATGGATGCACAGACCACAGATATACTATACTGTACATACATACCTATGAGAAAATTTAATTTATAAATTAGAGAATAACAATAATAAAATTGAACAATTATAGCAATTTACTGTAATAAAAATTAAGTGAATGTGGTCTCCCTTCTCTCTTTCTCTCAAACTATCTTATTGTACTGTATGTACAGTGTGAATGCACTGGACAAAAGGATGATTCCCATCCCAGGAAGAAAGGAGTGAGATCACCCACAGTTTCATTAAATTTCTCAGAACAGTGCAATTTAAAACTTAAGAATCGTTTACTTCTGGAATTTTCCACTTAATATTCTCAGGCCTCAGCTGATCTCAGGTGACTGAAACTGTGCAAAGTGAAACTGTGGCTAAGGAGGACCACTAGTATTGCTGTTATTGCCCTGTGATGCAGGTAATATCAACCCTCCCATCAGATGGAATGTTAAAAATTTATGCTAAATGGTATTATTGTAACTACAGCAAATCAGACTGCGGAAACGCATGCTATGTAGCTCAAACACCAGATTTAGTTGGGCTAGAAGGTCAACTCTGGGGAGTTTAGCAGTGGAAAGAATCAAGGTTTCCAACAATTTCTGTCTCAGAACAGCCTACATCCAACTATTAAATCAGTTAAATGATAGGCAATTATGTGACCGGCCAGAATTGACAACTGGCTTTAGAGTTCAGCATCAGTTTTCTAAAGTACATAAATAAGAGAAAACACATATCCTGTGAACATCATCTTATTCTGATAATGAAGGGCCCAGAGAAGAATATAGTTCTGGTATAAAAAGTGATAGAAATATTTCTTAAATCCTGCTCCTGGCCGCCCTTTCCTTGGCCAAGTGAGTGGACTCTACCAACTGGTAGAAGACTGAATGACAGGTTTTTGTTTTAGTTTTTTGTTTGTTTGTTTGTTTGAAACTAGGCTCTCCACATGACTACTTGCTGCTTATAGACCCGAAGCTGCTGGCCTCTAAACTTGTATCTTTCCTCATTGCTGGCTCTGAGGATTGGCCCAGAAATAGGGAGCAATAACCTCGAAGACACAATTACTATAGAGGACAAAAATTCAGAACGACTGGAAAAGTATTATTGTAGTAAGAATATTTCTTTTTTTTTCTTTCTGAAAGTAAGGAGTTGAGCAAAAGGTGAATACAGGCTCTTCTTACATCCTTCTGGATGGAAGTTGATTACAGCCTAATCAACTTGTCACGGCAATTCTTGATGATGATGACTAGTTTGGTTTATAAGCTTTTTCACACACATTAGCCCGTGATATCCTTACCACTGTCCCATGACACTGGGCATGCTTCCACTGGTGCCGGGAGCAGATGCACACCCACCTGTTTGGCCTGATTGACACAGCGCATGTACTGGCTGGCCAGCGCAGAGCAGCTGAGGGTCTGCTGGGCATTCTGGCGGTAGCACTGGAGAATCTTGGCCTGCAGATCTGCACAGACCGGGTGAACTTCATACTGCCTGAAAACAAAAACAGGGATCACTGAGGCAGATGGTCTTCCGTCAGAGTAAAGGTTGAGGCCAAAGAATATATAAAACATTAAATAAGACAAATGTTTCAAATGAAGAAAACAAAGTTCAAGAGAAAAAATTTTCTTCAACCTTGAAAGATATACAAAGTAAACAATTTATCTGAAATTAGTTTCATTAGCTGACACCATAACAAGCCTCTCTGGACACTAAAACCTTCCCCCAAGACTAAAACCTGGACCAGGCAAATGGCGCACATACTCTTGGGCCCATCTAGCCAGATCAGAAACCTGAGAGCTAGCTAGCTATTCCTTCTTTCTTCCACCCCAGCAACTAATGGGTCACAAAATTCGAGACCCTACATCTGGTTTCTTTCCCCATACACACGATCCTTACTTTTCTATCCTGGATTCTGTGACCTCCCAACTGCACTCTCTATCTCTTAGCTTTTACCTACAACTCCTGCCTTCCAGAAGAAGGTTCTTCCAGAAGGTTCTAATACATAAATCTCAGACAGCCTTGCTTCCTCCTTCTTTGTTAATAAAATACAAGGTCAACCAGCAGGTCTGCACTGGGTTCCTGCCGACTCTTTAGCCTTCATTCCCCAGGCATCTGCAGCATTTCCGGGTTTGGTTCTCATGTGTCCCTTCACATCTTAGCTCATGTGGCTGGCTCTTGATTTTGGGAATGCTCTGCACCCAACTCCCATTCATACATGTGAAAAATACCCATGTGTCTTTTAAGTGGTACCTTCTCTATATAGCTTTCACTGCCTCTCCCATCATGGTAGAGACTATCCCTCTCTATGGTGACCCCACTGACCTTGTATTAACTAGTCTTTCAGTCTTTCACGGGGCACTTAATGCTGACTATAGTTTATGTACACTATGTATACTTACTAGCCTACATTTATTAGGATGCAAATCCCAAGAACTGTCTTATTTTCTTTGTGACCTCCGCTACTAATAAGGATACCTCTTAGAGAAGTCATGCAATTAGTTGTTGAGAATACAAATGTGTGGAGAGAAAATAATAATTTTACATTTTTCTAATTATACTTACAAATCTCAAATTTTAGTTAGATTGCTTTCAGTGAACATGCAGTATCTAGCTTAAGTGCTTTGAAAAAAGTTTATCATATACACTTGAAAAATGATAATAACAAAATAAATGAATTATACAAACCAAAATAAAATAGTCTTAAGATGGTAGAGGAATTTTGATTACAGGAACTAAACACACAGAAAATACATACTATTATCACTTTTAATCTGGGAATTCACATTTTTTTTCAAATTAGGTTTGCTTAATACAAAAGGTTTCCAGTCTCTCATACTAGTTCTTTTTTTTTTTGAAATTTAAATTTTGTCATTGCCACGGTAATCTTGAAATAGCATTATTTTAAATTTAATGGATTCTAAAAAATCCCTAGAGAACACAGGAGGACTATATCTTATCAATAAGTAAACCGCTGGGTGACGATTTGTCTCCTCATTACTTTTATCCAACACACTACTAAGCCAATATATATTTTGCTACAATAGAAAACCGAAATGCAAACCATGTAACTAGTCCCTGAGGGAATTTACTTCTTACTACCCTCTAGAGAAAGCAGACATACAGGGGAAAAATAATCCCACAAATTTTACATAGCTTTGCTTTTACTTTTTATTCATTCCCTCTATGCTCTGCCAAATATCTAAGAACAGAATTGAAATCCAATCCCAGGAGTTTCAATTCTCTTTAAGATTTCAAAGTTCAGATGTCTGTGGATTTTTCTGGACATGGATTTCCTTAATCCCCTGCCGTGAGCATCAGCATCTAAAAGGAGTCAGCTGGGCTTCCAAGAGCAGAGGCCCAGACTTCAGCAAGATGCACATCTGGGTAAATGCTGAATAAAATATGACTTCGAAGAGGTCAGCCAAACCTTGCATACACATGACTAATGCCCATATTAGTTCCCAGGAAAGCAGGAGTATACACACATTTATACTCCTAGTGTTGAGGAACATCCTCTGATGGGCATATCTTAGCTTTAAAGGGGGAATGGGGAGAGGAGATGAGAACAACCCTGACCAGATATATAGCCCTTTCCTGTTACCTAGAGGAAAAAAACTGTGAAGAAGTAGCTTCCACATTCTGCACTTCATACAGAAGATGGGCTTTTTGCTTTTAAAAAGATGATTCACAATGGGACTCATCTAATGCTATGAACTCCTTAGAAATAGGTCATTTAAATTGTATATAAGCATTTACCTGAGTTGAGCTATTTATCATACAAGTTAAAGTCCTGAGTTATTTATCTTTTGAAATGTGTCAAAATATACTTTCACCACAAATCAATGCTATTCACTCCTTGACTTCCTGTCTAGTGGTCTGGAATGTGAGTACAAGCGCGCGCGTGCGTGCGTGCCTGTGTGTGTGTGTGTGTATGTATGCGCGCGCTAAAATATCTGAAATTCTTATTGTATACTTTTCAACCTGCATTGGTGAGTAGATGGCAGAAAGCGAGGAAGGAGTGGAGATCAACATAACTGTTCCCCAGTTCCTGGAGGAGACTCGGGCACATTTTTCTCGGATTAATCTATAGGGCAAAGCTCTGCCTCGTATTGATCTGCAATGCTTGTTATGCTGCCCTAATGCAACATTTTCACTTTGGGAAAATGCTAAATGAGATTACGGTCTAACATTAGAAAGCCATAAAACACAAGGCATGGCACCTTCCATTCAGGAAAAGGATTTCAAAGACATTTCCAATACACATTATGGTAAACCTCCATACAGTCATTGTGTCAGCAATTGATTTTTATTGACGGCTTTCATTCCTGTTGATGGAAAAAGCTTCTATGAGGCAAAAATAACAAAAGGCAGAATTTCAAGATATCTGAGAAGATAAATTAAATCTTCGCTGCAAGAGACATTTAAACAAATTAATTACTTTGCATGTAAATAAGATTTAGAAAGAAATAGTGAAGGACAAATGTCAAGAGAAAGATAAAATATAAATTTGAGAATTCAGCATAATAATAAAGAAGTGAGAGACAGAGTAGCTATCCCAAAACACATTTAGTAAAAAGAAATTGGTGAAATATAATCAACATTTTAAAATATATATTCATCAAAGACAATGAAGAACAATATCCACTTTTGAGACAGCATGGAGGGACTTGGAGAGTATTATGCTAAGCAAAATAAGCCAGTCAGAGAAAGACAAGCCATCATATGATCTCACTCGTATGTGGAATCTAATGCACACAACAAATTGATGAATAAATTGATGAATAAAACAGACCCAGAGACATAGAAGCATGGAATGGAACAAAATTACAGATCTCAGAGGAAGGGGAAGAGGTTAACCAAAGAACTTATATTTATACTAGAGGCCTAGTGCACAAAATCTGTGCACAAGGGGGGGGTTCACCTCAGCCCTGCCTGCATCATCTCTAATTGGGAATCCCTTGGGGGATGTCCAACTGCGGTTTAGGCCCAATACCTGTGGGATTGGGCCTAAACTGGCAGTCAGACATTCCTCTTGCAATGTGGGACTGCTGGCTCCTAACTGTTCACCCGCCTGCCTGCCTGATCACCCCTAACTACATCTGCCTGCCAGCCTGATCACCCCTAACTGCCCTCCCCTGGCAGCCTAGTTGCCCCTAACTGCCTCTGCCTGCCTGCCTGGTTGCCCCCAACTGCCCTCCCCTGCTGGCCTGATCCTGCCCCCAACTGCCCTCTTCTGCAAGCTTGATCTCGCTCCCCCCACACCCCACTGCCCTCCTCTGCTAGACAATTTGGTTCTGATTGGTCGGTTTCTATGCCAGCATCAAAAGCTCCACATTCTAGGCAGCCATTGGCTCCCCACAGCACCCAGATTTGGTTCTAACTGGTTGGTTTCAATGCCAGTCAGTGTCAAAAGCTCCACCTGCCAGGCAGCCATGGGCTCCCCACAGCACCCACATTTGGTTCCGATTGGTCAGTTTCTATGCCAGTCAGCCACAGAAGCTCTGTCTCCTAGGCAGCCAATGGCTCCCCACAGCACCCACATTTGGTTCTGATTGGCTGGTGTCTATGCCAGTCAGAAGCTCTGTCTTCTAGGCAGCGATTGGTTCCTCACAGTACCCACATTTGGTTCTGATTGGTCAGTTCCTATTCCAATCAACATCAAAAACTCCACCTCCTAGGCATCCAGTGGTTCTTCACAGCACCCACATTTGGTTATGATTATTGATTTCTATGCCAGTCAGGGTCAAAAGCTCCACCTACTAGAAAACTATTGGTTCTTCACAGCACCCACATTTGGCTCTGATTGGTCAATTCCTATGCCAATCAGCATCTCTGAGCCTATCTGTAGGCCTGATCAGAAAGGCGGAGCTGAACAGAAAAGCCAGGAGAGAAAGAAAAGCCTGGCTGCTGGTGAAGCTCAGAAAGAAAGAGGGAGAGATAGAGAGAGACAAGTACTGATCAATAGCTGTCACTGAGACTGTGGATCAGACCCTGCCTCTCTCTCTGGGTCTCAGCCCCCTGGGCAGTCAGTGCTGGGTCACCAGGCTACAGTGGGGAAGTTGGTGCTGGGTTGCCACAGCAATCCAGTGCTGACTGAAGGATTTCTGGGTTGGTCAGCCTTCGGTCATGATAGGTCGTTACAACCCTGGCCTTTTATATATTAGGATATGCATAACCCATGGACACACACAATAGTGTGGTGAAGGCCTTGAGGAAGGGGGAAGCAGAAAAAGGAGGACATTCATAATAGTTTTAACAACAAAGATAAATAAAACAAAAACAAAAAAAGTCCAGGTTAGTGGTTACTTGAAATTATTGAGACTTTGGATGGATCCTTTCACATATGATTACAATACTATTTTGTTATAGTATCTAAACTAATAATGAAGGAATATGCAAATTGTCTGGGACGCCATCACAGTAACAACCAACAGGCTGCCTGGGGTGACAAAGCCGGCAGGAAGTTAGTGAGGGATGACCAAACAATTGAACAGCAGGCCATGTGGGACAATCAGGCTGGCCAGCAGGGGAGAGAAGGGCAGTTGGGGGTGATCAGGCCCTCAGGTGGGGCGATCAGGCACACATGCAGGTGAGCAGTTAGGAGCCAGCGGTCCTAGATTGTGAGAGGGATTCCGGATTGGAGAGGGTGTACGCTGGGCTGAGCAGAACCCCCTCCCCCACGCACGAATTTCATACACTGAACCTCTAGTTAATGTAATAAAATAATGTTAATACTAATATTCATTTAAAAGGCAACTAAGAAAATATAGCCAAGTATTTTTTTCATGATGCTGACAGGTCATGGAAAAAGAATAAAGATAACACATCTAGGTTGTTTCTAATTTTTCAGTGTTTAACACAACATGGCGATAAACATAAATTATTACTGTTGCTTCTGATGATTTTTGTGTAATAGTTTCTGGTAAGATAAATTAATTAGTCTAAGAGAAATGAAGGGGAGAATCCAAGATGGCGACATAGGTAAACACCTACACTGCTGCCTCGCACAACAATTTTAAAACTACAACTAAAAGACAAAACGTACATTATCCAGAACCACAGGAAAGCTGGCTGAGTGGAAATTCTACAACTAGAAGGAAAGAGAGGGGCTCACAGAGACCCAGAGGAGCTGCAAAAAGCTGAGGTACGGAGACGCGTGGAGAGAGCGAGTGCTGGAGTACCTGGCTGGCTTTCTCTGGCGGGAGACTCCCAACGGCATTGAACACCTTATCCTATGACACTGAACCCCAGATCCAGCCGAAACTCATACGGGGGGTGTTCGGACTGTGAAAAGGGATAAGTGTGCAGAAATTTAGGGGAGTCACGGAGGATCGGAAGTCTGGTGGCAAGCACGGCACTGCGCACAGGGGACTGACTGCTGATTGTGCTGCTGGCTTTCACAAGTGGGCGGGAGACAGACCCTCCCAACTTCATCACTTCTAACTACATTAAACCCTGGTTTCAGGCGAAATCCTGGGGACCCAGACTCATATTGTACCGGAGGGCAGGTGAGCCGGAAAGGCAGCAGTCTAGAGGCACTGCGAGAGAAAGCACACAGGCGCACACAGGGACCGTTCCAGTGATTACCCAGTCACATGAGACTCAGGGGCCATGGAGGCCAAGGCCGACTGGAAGGCAAAGCAGTCCCTTAAACCCTGAGACTCCACCCATCCCAAGCTCAACAGAGAGGCTTCTGCAGTTTTGCAAGTCTGATATCATAAGGCTGAATCCAGCACAGAAATTCTCCTGGCATAGTGAAAATGCTGAGACAAGGGAAGGGATCACAAACAAAAAGAAATGGAGGAAAACAAATGACTGAATATAGAGTTTAAAACCACGCTTATAAGGTTTTTCAAGAATATCCTAGAAAAGTTGGATAAAGTTAGCGAGACCCAAGAGGAGATGAAAAGGAACCAACTGATGATGAAAAAGAACCAACTAGATATGGAACAGATCCAACTAGAGATGGAACAGATCCAACTAGAGATGACAAAGAACCAATTAGAAATTAAACATACACTGACTGAAATAAAAAATAGTATATAGAGACCTAACAGCAGACTAGAGGAAGGCAAGAATCAAGTAAAAAATTTGAAATATAAAGAATCAGAAAACACTCAACTGGAAAAGCAGAAGAGAGAAGAATCCAAAAATGTGAAGATAATGTAAGGAGCCTCTGGGACAGCTTCAAGCGTATCAACATCAGAATTGTGGGGGTGTCAGAGGAAGAGAGAGAGCAAGATTCTGAAAACCTATTTAAAGAAAAAATGAATGAAAATTTCCCACATCTGGTAAAAGAAATAGACTTACAAGTCCAGGAAGCACACAGAACCCCATATAAAAGGAATCCAAAGAGGACTACACCAAGACACATCATAATTAAAATACCAAGAGCAAAAGAGAAAGAGAGAATAGTAAAAGCAGCAAGAGAAAAACAGTTAATTACCTACAAGGGAGCACCCATACGACTGTCAGCTGATTTCTCAACAGAAACGATGCAGGCCAGACAGGAGTGGCAAGAAATATTCAATGTGATGAATAGCAAGAACCTACAACCAAGAATACTCCTCTATCCAGCAAAGCTATCATTCAGAATTAAAGGGCAGATAAAGAGCTTCACAGATAAGAAAAAGCTAAAGGAGTTCATCAACTCCAAACCACTATTATATGAAATGATGAAAGGTACTCTTTTAGAAGAGGAAAAAGAATTAGGTAAAAGATAAAAAATTATGAACAACAAATACATATCTATCAACGAGTCTAAAAATTAAGTGAATTAAAAATTTGATCAACAGAATAAACTGGTGAATATCATAGAATCAGGAGCACAGAAAGGGAGTGGACTGATAATTCTCAGGGGGAAAGAGGTGAGGGGTGTACAGGGAGAGACTGGACAGAATCATACACCTATGGATGAGGTTAATGGGAGGGAGGGAAGGGTAGAGGGGAGGGTGAGAGCCGGGTGGAGGGGAGCTATGGAGGGGAAAAAAGAGAAACAAAGGTAATAATCTGAATAATAAAGATTTAATTAAAAAAATAATAAAATAAGAGAAATGAAAACATTGTTGTAAAATGAAGCAGAGAGCAGCAGTGTTCAGAGCCCCCTGCCTTGAGCCTCTAACACATTTATACTCCAGTACCTGTTTAGAGCTGTTGGTTTTCGTGGCTGCCTCTTCTACTTACTTGTATGTCTTTGAAACTTCTTCAATGTGGGTCTGAGTTATATTATTTCCAAGGAAACTATTTACCCATCTTTTTAGTTTGACCATTAAAAATGGCTAGAATAAGGTAACTTCAGAGAAAGAAAAAATATGGAAACAGCTCTCCTCATACCATTCCCACATAGAAGACCATAGAAGTCCTCTAAATAATGACAGTTAGTAGCCATAGTTCCTAAAGCTCTTGGGCACACAAAAGTCATTCACCATAACTGCATAAAAAAGAATCCTTCCCCTCAATTTAACCAGTAAATACCCTGAGCTGGGAAAGGGGAAAGAGGGTATAGAGAAGAAGGAAGGGGAGGATGGATGAATGGATGGATGGATAGATATGGAAACAGCTGGCACTAAAAGGAGAATTCTGATTTTCAACAGGTTGCAACAGACAATGCATCTTTCATGGGATCTGGTGGTCTCATAAAACAGTATCTATCACATTAAAAGCAGGCACACAATACAGCCATGCTGAGTTAAATCTTGAGCTCTAACGCCTATGGCACAATGCAAGACCTCTAATTTTATTTTCTACTAAAGGTTTCATTCAATGTTAAGCTCAGTGGTCAGGATTTCTGCCTTTCTTTTACAACACAAACTAAAACTCCTGAGCACATTTCCAATATTTAAAAAATACATAATAACTTCCTCATTTCTCTTATCATTGCAATAAAACTATTACAAAAATACATTATAAGGGAAGTATTTCTCAAATGTATTCTATTAACATTTTTTCATTTTAAAAAAAAATATATTTTATTGATTTTTTACAGAGAGGAAGGGAGGGGGATAGAAAGTTAGAAACATAGATGAGAGAGAGACATCGATCAGCTACCTCCTGCACACCTCCTACTGGAGATGTGCCCGCAACCAAGGTACATGCCCTTGACCGGAATCAAATCTGGGGCCTTTCAGTCCGCAGGCCAATGTTCTATCCACTGAGTCAAACCAGTCTTGGCAAAATTTTTTCATTTTAAATTTTACCTTAAATTATAATATTCTAGTATTAGTTCTCAGAATAAAATATAAAATCTCTTTCTAACAATGCAAGATCTGAAAAACTTAATTTGAAGCTTCTCTGACATTCTTAACAACGGCTAACCATCTTGACTAATAATGTAGCTATTTGAGCTGTAATCAAATTTCTACAATTACACTTCAGAGGTCAACCATCTTCAAAAGTTTTCTTTGTTTCAATTTGTCTTTATGTACACTTTGCTATAAAATCTTAAAAAATGAAAACATAAAACCAGAAGGCTTTTTTTAAACATTTATTTTCTAAAATGATGAATGCTAGCTGTGAGGCTGTGTATCATCTCAACACAAAAGCACGAAGGGGCCTCTATTGTTATGAGGAGGGAACACTGGCTTTGGCGGCACCTGGTCCAGCACTTAGTTCAATGAACCCATCAAGCTGATAGTAGACAGTTACTCACCATTAATGTCATACCACTCAACCAGCATATTCAACTTGAGTGTGGTAAAAAAGAGCAACTCAGCTTCAGACAGAGTCTACAGAATTATATCCTATACACTCAAGGTCTCAAAGAGCACTATTTGTAAAAATATTTTTAATATTATACCATTGTTGACTCTGGGAAAAGATGTCAGAAACACAGCTCACTAATGTGGATGCAAAGAAGGAGGTAACTTCAAGCGGGGGGGCAGGTGGGGGGACGGGGGGAGAGCGGGGGAAGCATGGCCAGTCATTCAACCAGGAAGATCCCAAAGACAGGACTTCTGGTCACCCACCCAAATGCAATGAACAATGCAGGGCTGTACAAACAAAGGTACCCTGCTCTAAGACCAAGAGGCCTCATGTACACCAGTATCTGAGCAAGGACACACTAGACTATTCAGTGAATGAAAAACTTTCCAATTTTGCAACACATTTTTCTTCCTTATTCGTAATATTGGCTACTTGGAAATAATGGGGCAGTTAGGGCAAACTTATAAGAGGAGTGGGAATGTGGTAGCATGTGACCACACGGAGGCTTGTGGGGTTGGCTGGCACTGTCACTCTACAGTGGGGATCCCTGTTGCCTGGCTCCTTTTCCTGAGCAGGCAACCCTTACTCTATTCCTCAAGAGAACCTGTAGCATCTTGCCTACCTCCCCATACCCTGGGTGGGATCCTGCTAAGTAGGCTTACCCTGCCAAGGTCTGGATGTAAAAAAATAAGGCCAACTCCGCTGTATCTCTAGAGAACAAGGGTCCCGACCCTTTTGTTTTACAAATAATTTCTTAAAATCTGGTGACTTAGGCTAAACACAACTTAAGTGTTAGTAAAATTTTCCCCAGAAAATCTTTCCAAGTAATAATGTCTTTAACAAGAAATATTAATTCAATTGAGAAGTTATGTCTGAAGTCAGTCATCTGGTATAAGGCAGAAAAAAAAAATCAGTAAGTTGGCTGATTTCTATTTTCCACCATACCGTGGTATCTTTGGCATATTTGGGCAATGTACTACAAGGTTTATACCTGTACTCTAAAAAGTAAGACAGCTTGGCTGGAGTGCTTCAGTGGTTGAGTGTTGACCTACGAACCAGGAGGTCATGGTTTGATTCCTGGGTATGTGTACAGGTTCAATCCCCAGTAGAGGGTGTGTAAGAGGCAGCTGATCAATGATTCTCTCTCATCATTGATATTTCTATTGTTCTCTTCTTCACCCTTCCTCTCTGAAATCATTCAGCATCGTGTCCAAGGCAGAAGTGAGATAGCAGAAAAGTGATAAATAAGAAAATGGACAGGAAAGAAAGGGAGGCAATGGGTTAGGTCAGTTCAATATCCTTTACTGAGTGCCTATTATATGCCAGGCTGTGCATGTGTGTGTATATGTGCATGCATATATATATATATACACATATATACATATACATACATATGTGTATATATGTGTATATATATGTATATATGTGTGTATATATATATATATATATATATATATATATATGGTTGTATGTGTGTACATGTACGTGTGTGTGCATACGTAGGGCAAAGGGAGAGACAACCATCCACAAGAGCTGATTCAATGGCATGTACCAGGCAGTGAGAAAAATATGAAATGGGGGCTTGAATCTGGATGGCAATGACTGGAAAGGTCTTAGATGAGATGCAAAAATTGCAGTCGGGTCTTGAAGACTGGGGAGAACATTGGCAGCTAGGGTGAGATGGAAAGGCAATCCAAATAGAAAAGTTAAAGAAAGGCAGTGGAAGAAAAGAGAAGAAAGGGCTGGAGTTAGAGGCAGTGTGATCACTAATAGACTAAAGATTCCTATGGAAATTTACATAGAGATCAGAAAGCTAAACCACATTCCACAAGGACATGTTCTATAAGCAGATAAAGGAATTCCCATCAGTGCAGCAGTAAGGAAGGCTGTGATAACAATGAAGTGGGTGGTACCTAGAAGCTGGGATTGACTCTGGCTGACCCCGACAAAGACTCAGGGACATCAGTCCTACCCCTGCAGGAGAGGAACTAAATTCTGCCAACAATCTCAATGAACCTGGAAGCAAACTCTCCCCAGAGCCTCCAGACAAGAACCTAACCTGGCTGCCCCCTTGATTCCAGCGTTGTGAAACCCTAAAAGCACAGCACCTGGTTAAGTCCACCTAGACATGAGGCCTACAAAACCATGAGACAGGTCTTAAGTGTTTTTTGTGTTAAGCCACTAAAAACAAAACAAAACAAAAAAACAAACAAAAACAAAACCCAAACAACAAATGTGTGCACTCAGAAGTTGAGTAAATAGTGAAGGTTGTGTGAAAAAAAAAGTTTTCAACAGACTTCTAAAGAAAGGCACCCGGACCAGTTTGGCTCAGTGGATAGAGTGTAGACCTGTGGACCAGGTTCGATTTAAATCAAGGGTATGTACCTTGGTTGTGGGCACATTCCCAGGAGGGAGTGTGCAGAAGGCAGATGATTGATGCTTCTCTCTCATCAATGTTTCTAACTCTCTATCCCTCTCCCCTCCCCTTTGTAAAAAAAATCAATAATATATATATATTTTTAAAAAGGCAAAAGGAGCAGAAAGCAGAGGGGTGGGGTGGAGGCACAATACACACTGACATGATGTGACTGAGGAGAAAGAACAGATCTCTTTAACCTCTTGGTTAAAACCGAAAGTCCATGTAAAAAATCTGAAATGTGAGGTTGGTAATGCAGGAGGAGTGGAAGAAGACTGATTGGTGGAAAACCGCAGGAGGCAGACGAGGCATCTGGCAGTATGAGAATTCTTCTCGGTAAGAAAGGGAGCAGGGAATGGAAAAAGGATTCTCCTCTCAAAGGTATCAGGCATTGGTGATAGAGAACAGACACAGGCATGAAAATGGGGTGTACAGGGGTGTGTCAGAAGGTGCAAGGGACTCCTTCACAGGAGATGCTCAAGGGTAGCAAGGAACAGGCCAGAGACCCTCCTATAACCCCAAGTTGTACTTCCCGTTATAGCACATGGTCAAATATAAAGTAAATGTACTTAAGGCAGGGGCATATCTGTGCACTGGCTGTTGGTCTTGTCCTCACACTTACACTCACACCGGTGTTTGGAAAGTATAGTGTGAGTCCCCTTCTTGCTTTCCAAAATAGACATGTGCTAAGATTATTGGCTGATTAATGGTTAATGGAAAATGGAAAAAGCTTTATATAAAATGCATTTGAAAAATAGTGTTTATGGATATTGGTCAACTATAATTACTTACTCTGCATATGTTCAAAGTTCAATTAAAATGATTTAACATATATATGCTGATAATATGCATAAAATATAGTTAAAATAATACACAACAACTGGTAACAGCAGTTGCTTCCAAGGAAAAGACTTGGCTAAGAGGTCACAGATTTAAGGAGGTTTGCTTTGCATGTGATATTCAAATGTTCTATCATGGACATATGTTACTTATCAAGAAAGAATTCATTTTTAAGATTAAAATGCAATGTGTGTGTGTGTGTGTGTGTGTGTGTGTGTGTGTGTATGTGTGTGTGTGTGTCTGTTTTGTAGGCCCTGAGAAATTTCTATTAGGAAGTCTGCTTTCCGCCAAGATGCTTAATCACTAACATCCATTTCTATGGGTTCTGTGGCACAAATAGAAGAACAATTGAAAACTTAAGACAACACTGAGACACCAGACATGAAATACCACATGAAAACTCTACAAAAAGACAAAAATGTATACTGGGAAATAACTGAAATAACTCAACATACCTTCAAACATGTCAACCTTCAGCACAAGCCCTTCCGATTTACTATCTCAGCAACCTCATGAGAAAATATACCCATGTAAGTCACAGGGCAAACTATTGGAGTGAAATGTAACATGAGATTAGAAAAGCCTGGAAACTCTCTATCCATGAAATTCCTCTCTCTTTATTGCTCTCTTTATCGACCTCCCTATCTTCCTTAATTGTGAGTAATCTACAAAGCCCAGCTATTTGCCCTTATGCTCTTCTCTATGGTTCTTCATGAAGTTATTCTTCCCAACTTGGGGGGCTCTCCTATTGCTCTGGATGTGACTGAATGGGTTTTCAGTTGCTTGCCATCAGAAAGTAGCTGTGTGATCTCAGTTTTCTTTGGACTTGAGCTCTGCATAAAATAGAAGGTAAGCCTACCCACCTGACGCCAAGCCTAGATTTGATGGTCTTCTTATATCATTCAAAACTCTAAGAGCTCTAGACTAAACATTACCTGAATATATTCAGCTTATTTGATTTCCATTTTCTTATCCAAACAAGATCCACCTCCCTACCCACCCCACCCCCTTCCCCGCCACCACTGGCAATATTGGTAGCTCATCGTCATTCATTAAATTTTGGCTCTTTTGCTCTTATTTAATACTCTATATTCAAAAAGTTATTGAGAAAGTATTCTTCCTTTTAAAAGTCCTACTTTCAACTTTCCTCAGTTTCCCCATCATTACCCTAGGCGAGTGGTCGGCAAACTGCAGCTCGCGAGCCACATGCGGCTCTCAAACCATGATTTGCCGTTCTGTTGACTAATGACTTTGCTGACCACTGCCCTAGGCTAAGCTGTCAATTTAACACAGACTATTATTCTTAGCCTCCAAGGATTCTCCTGCCCTAACCTGAGCTGCCTCCTTTGCAAGCTCATCAACATGATCCCACTAAACACATGCCCTGTGAATGCCAACCTCTCCTAGGAGTCAGTCGGGATTCTCCACCTCCCACAACTAATGTTACTTCCAAAATACTTCTCCTATCCCTTGCCTCCTCACAAGTGTCTAGATATGGTGCTGTGAATAAAAGTACTCATGGAAACTTCTGCTAGACCACTCTTGACCTCATTTGGTCTCCAAGGGGAGGACAAATAGTTGACAGTTGCAAGATTTTTTCCAAAGATAATCTAACAGGAATCAGTAGAATAGCCGAAGGGCACAACTACACATATTCCTAATGCCCATTTCCCAAGCCATGTTATAAAATTATAGAGTCATGCTTTGATTTTATGTTACTTTTCACTTGTGTGCAAGGGCACTATCTACAATAATGGTAAATTTCCATAGGAACTAAATTCATTTCAAAGGGCTTGAACAAAAAGAGGCATTTTTAAAAAAGTGTTCAAATTACATGACTTTATACACAGTGCCTTGCATCTTTGAAACACAGAGAGTATTATAAATATTAATCTCTTAATTCCCTGAAAGTCCCTGGAAATAAGAAGAAAGTTTCTTTGCATTTGGGAAATAGATATGTTTCAGGTAACTGACAGGGGAAAGTATAACTCATAAGGTGAGTTGCTAACTTATAATTTGCTCCATCTCTAGCTTTTAAGCACAACTAATCACACACTAACACCATCTGCCAATTTTTGGAAGACAAGTACACTATGAATTCAAGTAGCTAATGTTTCCCAACTTAATACCCCATAAATAAGGGATGTACCTCCAAAGTATTATGTATCTAATATCAGTGCAAGCTACGTGGAGTGTATGATCAGATTAACTGTAAGTGCGTTTCTGGAATACCCGTGTAACTACTTCTTCATTTAAAAATTCTAGCATATTCTTTTGTTGTTGTTGTTTCTGATTAAATTATTCAGTACTGATACCATCAGATGGTATTAAATTCTAATACATCATATCCCCTTTTGGGGATACTTACGTATTTAAGCATTTTTTAGAGGAGGCAAGATTTAGCAAATGGCCTTAACACTTTAGGCTGCTGCTAAGACTTAAACTAACAAGACCAGCCATGAACTATAGAAAGCAAACTACTACACATATTCTCCAAACGATGGGCCTTATCCATGAGCGTATTGCAGAGGTGGAATCTCAGTAATTTCCACATAAAGGAAAAACCATGCATCTCTTGATTCATGTCCTGGGCTGGATTCACCCTGCTGAGCTCCATTAGTTTCACATCTTCCAAAGAGCTCCATTTCAGCAGTGTTCATGTAAGCCACTGCACACAGCACCAATCTAAAAGTGTCTGCCTGCCTTTCCAATATCCCTTACTACAGCTCTCAGTTGAGTGTTTCTGGAGAAAAGTAATATAACCAGGGATACTCAAATTGTTATAAATTCGTAAGTAGACATTAAATTCCGCCAACCATGTATTTACATTTCTGTGGCCAATTCACTCTGGCCTTCTTTACGACGATTGTTTCATGCCATCTTCAACTCCTCAAAATTCTCACC
Source organism: Lasiurus cinereus (assembly GCA_011751065.1). Classification (NCBI taxonomy): domain Eukaryota; kingdom Metazoa; phylum Chordata; class Mammalia; order Chiroptera; family Vespertilionidae; genus Lasiurus; species Lasiurus cinereus. The sequence continues at coordinate 53,399,898 of JAAGEH010000307.1, read as the reverse complement.
TTTTTCATTCTTGGCCATTTTCATTTTTCTATTTTTCATTGAGCAAAACAGACATCAAGAGAATCTGCACCTTTTCTGTTGCTACTTAGAGACACAGTGCCTCTCATAAAAAGAAAGCCATCCCTACACATGAATCCAGTTCTTACCTCCCCCAAGTCCACTGTCAGAGGGATTTTTCCCCTCCTTGTATCTTCACCTCCTTCTCTACTAGGTCACATTCACTGGCACTACAACATTCTCCAGAACAAGGCTGGCTGATAGACCTTCATGAACTCTGGGCACCCTCTTAATTCTCACTGCCACCGTGTCCACCAGTGTGGCTGTGTGGGAAAGGGGTGACGTGCAGGGAAGAGGAGCCAAACTCTGCTGGGAGACAGATTCTACTAATATCCACACTGAAAATACTCCACACCTTCTCAGTCCAACACAATGGTCACAGCCACATACTGTTACTGATCATCAGAAATGTGACTATGAAAAGTAATGCATTTTAGATTTTATTCCATTTTATTTTTTAATTAACTTACTATGATTTCAGAGAAGAAGGGGTGAGGGGGGCCGGGAGGAAGAGAGGGAGAGGGAGGGAGGGAGGGAGGAAGGGAGGGAAGCAGGGAGGGAGGGAGGGAGGGGGAGGGAGAGACAGAGAGAGAGAGAGAGAGAGAGAGAGAGAGAGAGAGAGAGAGAGAGAGACACCACTGATTGGTTGCCTCCTGCGTGTCCCCACTGGGGATCCAGCCTGCAACCTGGGCACGTGCTCTGACTGGGAATTGAACTGTGACATCCCGATTCATAGGCCGACACTCACCCACAGAACCACACCAGCCAGGCTAAATTTTACCCTATTTTAATAAATGTAAGTCAAAACAGTCACACATGATTAGTGGCTAACATATTGTTGAAAGCACAGCTCTAGCAAATATCTTTACAACTACTGCCTCCAACTCCTTACCCTTTATTTATTCTCTTCTATCCACATCAAAGTGGCTTCCCCTCAACCATGCAATAAAATGGCTCCTTGCTAAAGTCAGACACCTACAGGTAGCCAAATCCAGTAATTTATTATTTTTTTTGAGAAAGAAGAATCAAGAGATAGAAACATCAATGAGAGAGAAACATCTATCTGTTGCTTCCTGAAAGCCCCACAGTGGGAATTGGGCCCACAACCTGGAGATGTGCCCTGACTGGGAACTGAACTGTGACCTCTGGATTCCTGGGTCAATGTTCAACCACTGAGCCACACTGGCCAGGCATCAAATCCAGATTTTTTGTTGCTGTTGATGTTAATCCTCACCCGAGGATATTTTTCCATAGATTTTTAGAGAAAGTGGAAGGGAGAGGGGAGAGACACAGAGAGAAACTTTGATGTGTAAGAGAGCTATCGATTGATCACCTCCCAGGTTGAGCCTGCCACCAAGGTACATGGCTTGGGATTGAGTCTGGGACCCTTCTGTTTGCAGGCCAATGCTCTATCCACTGAGCCAAATCCAGTAATTTTTAGTTGACGTCTTATAGGATCAGTCAGCACCCACTTGTTCAAGTGAATGAGTCCTCTTTTCTGAAAGGAGATTTCAGTCTTCAGAGATGCTGCCTCTGACTCCCTCAAATGACACCATGTGACATGCTCTCATAGCACCTGATAGAATGTGGCACAACTATACTTGTCGAGTGATTTGGGTGACATTTTCCCATTAGACCCTGAGGCCCAAGAGAGCAAAGCCAGGGTATGTCCAGTTTAGCGCAGTAGTCCCATGCCTAATTCAATCTGCCAAAGTCCACAGGCCACTCAGACCTTTCCATACGGAGTCCCTGGGCACCCTCTTAATTCTCACTGCCACCTTGTCAGCCAGTGTGGCTGTGCAGGAGAAGGGTGATGTGTGGGGAAGAGGAGCCGAACTCTGCTGGGAGACAGCTGCTAACATCCATCCTGGAGTCAGGATGGGTGTTTCTGATAAAAAAACAGCAGGACTGTAAGCTAGGTGCTAGAACAGTCACTGCTTTTCCGTTAGCCATTTGCTAGGATGGCAAACACAGGATCTGGCATCTAAAACACACTTGTCCAAACCCAGGCTCCACTCTTTACTTGCTATGGGAGCTGGAGCAACTTGCTTAGTCTCCTTAAGATGAAACTTTTCCATCGGTTCCCGCTATTTAAGTCTGCTGTAAACATTAGTAAGGTAATGCTCATGCTCGCAGCACAATGCCTGGCCCATAGTAAGCTTTTAATAATTGCTATTATTATTTCAACTAATAAACTCCAGTAGGTTATTCTGGAACCTAACTGTTATCCCTTTATTTCCAAAGGTAAATGGGTTTCCACTTTCAAACAGCCAGCTTGAAATCCAAGTTTTAGAATACAAGCACATGAGAGTTGTGATTGTTCACAAGCTGGAAGGTGCCCCCAAAGTGTTTGGGTGGTGGCAAAGGAGGCCCCTGCCTGTGTGTCGGGTAAGGCATGACAAGCTGCACTCCTGTTAAAAATCAAACCTCCCGCCTGGGGTGTGTCAGTAACATAATCCTATATGTCTTTCCCCCACCACAACTAAGTCCTCACAGGAAGCAACAGTCCTCCCTGCGAACACATGGACTTGTAGGTACAGTAATTACAGACTTGCCCACTGATGGTGGCAGGACTGTTACTTGCAGTGAGGGGACCCAACGGCATCGATGGCAAACTGCTTTAATTCGCTTTAAAGTGACAACATCCTGTCTAACACAAGTTGGACATTTCAAGAATAATGAGACGTACACGACTAAAGTTCTACTACCATGAAACCAGTACTCAGGCCAGAGACTGGGTTCAACTCTCCTCAGACATGCCACTTTGTAAAGGAGCTGGCAGTCCTCATCAGCGGGCCCCGAAGCGCCAGCGTTAATTAGAAATGTCAGATAACACTTCTCAGTTTATTCACAGTGAGATCTGTTCCCCCTGCCTCACCCCCCAAACTTTAACCAGCAAAGGACAGTCAGAAACGGTGAGTATTATGCAAGCACTAACGCCGATGTCACTTTCAAATGGTTTAAGACACACAGGCACTGGCTGCGAGAACCCCGCTGCCCAGTCCACCAAGTAGGGACTGGAGATAAAATGGGATGGAAGGATTCTCTTTTCTGTAATGCCGGATGCAAAGAAAACCCAGATCAGAAATCAAGGGTGCCTGAACGTAGCCTTTATGGAGGACAAGTGAGACCTGGAACCCTGCACAGAATAAACCCACAATGGACACCGTGACTGAATGCTGCTCACCTAGGATGTAAAAAGCTTGTGAAATATGAAGTTTTGTTATTCCATTTCATATATTACAGTAAGAGGCACAGAATGGTTGTGGCTATATAGTACACTGAATAGAAATTTTAGATGCATCTGCCTAATGCAATCAAGGTGGGCCACCAGGAACGGCTACTACCCCAGCTACTCCGATCTCAGGACTGAGAATCCCAACAAGGCAGATCGGGGTGCTGTTCAGGATGGTAACTACAGTTCAAGGTCTGAGTAACTGCTTTGTCATCTAAACTGGACACAGTAATGAGACAAATTTTGTTATTTATCACAACCACACATAATGAAATAAAGCACTGAGGGTTTTTAGAAAAACTTTCAACATGAGAGTAAGCCAACTGTCATGTGAATTTCTACCAGGTACCATCAAGTGCACCGCTTTTAACCCTAGGCTTAAGCTGCAAGTGCCACTGTTTAGGCTGAAGAACCATTTGACGGGTGGAGGTCTGCTGCTCCCCGTCTTTAAGTAAGAGGTCATCTGACTGTAGTCTTTATTGCCATATTTGTAAACTAAGGCTTCTGCCCACGAGTCACTGTTTCTGAAATGTACTGAAGGTTAATATCTTTGCATGTATAATAAATGTTAATCAAAGTGGAGTGTAAATGTTCTCTTATTCATTTCTAAGAAAATGGCAGATGTGTCTGCACACTAAGGACATTTGCCAACAGCTGTGTCTACCCTGATATTTTTTAGGTCCCTGCAAATGCCAGTCAGTCTCACTGATGCTCAGGTAGCCTGAAGTAAGGGGGAGAGAGAGAGACTCTCTACTAGGAACCACACCAGGACAAGAGGTAAGTAGAGTCCTCCAGTTTTGTGGTACAGAGGAACCTCACTTCTCATGTCTTCCATCTCGAACAATTCGCTTCTCAACCTGACAACCCTCTCATGCTGATAACCCGTATGATCAGTCATGCATTTCTCAGGTGACAAAGGAGATAAGGCACAAATATGAGTCAGATTACCACTTGTTAAAATCTCATGATATTGGTGTTTGTTTGTTTTTTTGCTTCAGTTGCCGCTTATAATTACTGTGAAATTTTTACTTTTTACTGTACATTTCCTTTCCTTTCTGTTAAATTTTTATTTACATTTCATGGGCTTTTTGTTTTTAAAGTGTTTATTTATAGGTTAAACAGTACATTAGACATGTACTGTATATAAGAAAGGTTAAAACAGGGACTCATGTGGGGGTCTGTAATTGATTCATTTAATTTACAATACTTCTAATGGGGAAAAATGATTCGGTTTTCAAACAGCCTTCCGGAACAAATTAAGTTCGAGAAACGAGGTTCCACTGTATTCCATTTCCCTAAACCTGCCGGTAGGAGGAAAGGTGAAAAGAGAAGAGATACTAAATAGCATTATACAGTCTTCTAGAAGCCTTCTACTATTCCTTTGACCCCTTCCTCTTCTTTCCCCCAGGCTTCCGATTCATGGGTTCGGCACTACCAATAATCAGCTAAACAGATTTTTATATATGCTTCTAATGCAGAGGTAGCAAATACAAAAGAACAATGCCAGCTCCTAGATGCCATGCCAATGACAGAGATCACTAATCAATCATGGCTCCAGGCCCAGCTTGTCACAGCCCCCCCAGTCCTCAGCAAAATGCTGCAGGGAGTGACTGCGTCAGAGCTGGTGCCTGGGACCAGACTCACTCGCCTACCCTGCACCGTTTCAGAGGCAGCACTGGGCAGGCCCTCTTGGCTTTGCTCTTCTAGGGCCCTGCAGAGAAGGCTGAGTATTTTGGGGGCTGAAATTCGAGAGAGGTCTGGCTTCCTTCCAAGGAGTACTTTGCCATACAAAATCCAATGTTTCTGAAAGTAAGAAAGAGACCAGATAATACCCCTTCCTGACTCATTCCACATCCCTCTAAAAGGCAAGCAAAGCCAACAAAAACCATCTGGGCTTAGCAGTCTGTTTTTTACTTCCTGGAGAAAAAGAACGGGAGAAGACGCCCTGGTGGTAACTGACTGTTTTTAAGGCTGACTTGAGGTCCGACTGATACTGTCACCACTTTCCTTTGTAAAGGCATGTGACAGTCGCTAGATGCCTGCATGAGCATTTTAGCAGTACCTTCCCCATATATTTACATACTCATTCATTTAGCTTTGAATTTCATTGCTCTCCTGTTCCAGAAAGCCCTTAAGGACACCATCTAGCATCCAACCTTCGTAATTTGCCTCTCCCTCAAGCGGGGAACTTTCTGAGCATCTCCCTGCCTGTAGTTACAGATTACAGGCAAAATGTGATTCTCCTTGGCTGCCTGTGCTTTCTGCTTACCATGGGACTGTCTGACCGCTCTGAGCCATTCCAGGAACAGGAGCAGGAGAATTCCAGGCAACAAGGAACCATTAGTCACAACCTGCTTGAGCCAGGGCCATGTTCTGCTCCCGAGGATCACTCACACAGGCTGCTGCCTGTACTTTTAGTCCACTGCTCAAGACAGGCCTGTCTCCACACGTGCACAAAGTCCCCCCTCCCCCCCACTGCATAAAGAAAGTAGCAGAAGACCAGAGAATGGCAAAATCCTGCCAGAATTTAATGGCAGAGGGCACATAAAAGCCTCAAAATAATCTGGAAAATAAAAACAGAGGTAGGTTCTAATGGCCAGAAGTATGGCTTTGCCTGGAAAACAGACAAGCTGGAAAAGACACACTGGGCTCTCTGTCAATACCTGGGAGCTGAAAGGAAGGTGGGATCTCTCCCGTGCGTATGCTCAGCCCTGGTCCCCACAGCTGCAACTCTTGAGAAAATGCTAGCTGCAGGAGGAGGCCATAGAAAGGACGGCACTCGTCGGCTTTACAGAGAGTTGAAAAGATGTATGTAATTTTTCTGGGGTCCCAAGCTTTCACCCCCTCCCCTTCCTTTTTTGCTATTACCCATAATGTGTTTGTCCGAGGGACAAACAGAGATGCCTTCGCCCACCCTCATATTTGCTTGAAGAAAAACACAGCTGCCTTTCTTGCATATTATGTCACAACTCAAACTAGAGAGATCGAACAAAGATTTCAAAGGGAAGGAAAGTTTTCACAGCATAAAAGACACTCCACCAAACCGAAATGCATTGAAAGGAAAAAACTGAGGCAAAGTAATGACTATTCTCCTTGGGGACAAAAGTACTATTGAGCAAGAAGTGATAGGTGCCATTTTCTAGAAGAGCCACCTGCTTCTACTTGGAGCTACTACAGATCCTTGGGAGCCAGGAGGATTTCGGAGCCCTTCCACCATGGGGGTTGTGTGGGAAAGTGTGCTCGCAGGTGCGCCCTGAGGCAAAACCAATAGGTAATTACACAATGCTGTCCCCAGGGGACAGCTGAACCATCAAGTTGACTACATAATGATCCCCCCTTAAGCCAGCATCCCACTGCTAGCTGCCCTTAGAGGAAGGCTTTGGAAGAAGCATGCTAATCCAAATGAGAGCAAGGGAGAGGCCTGTTCCTTTGGGAAGATACTGTGCTGCTAAGGGATCAAACCCATCAGAAGTATAGAATGTAGCAAGAGAGGATACTGAACCTAATGAGGGTTCGTTACTATTTGCTATACTTACAAGTGCATAGATGCCTGCCAGCGGGGCTGTTTTATGTGATGTCTTCTTCATGTGGCAACCTTTCCATAAATCAAAACCAAAGCCAATACCCCCAGTTTCTCATTCAGCCTGCCTGACAACAAAAGTTAACAGTGAACCTGCATTGTTATCCATCTTCATAACTGTGTCCACAACGTGGCAAGATGGTGCCACATTACAGTGGCACTGTCACTAATGCATGCAAGGGGTGACCGGGAGGTTAATGGGACTTGACAATCACTATTGTTTTAATTCAGCCAGAAAAAGAAATGGCTCCCTTACACACAGGAGTTTCCTCCTCTAGGCTTTGGCTCCATCAGTGCTTTGCTTAGAAAATGCCTATAACCAAGTCGAATGCAGACTTGTATGGCAGACAAGAGACCCCCAGGGAAAGCAGGTACGTCAGTATCATAAGAAGATAACTTGTAAAGAAGTATTTAACTGGCTTTCTTCGTGGAGAGTTACCTGACTTGAAGATGTCATGTTTCCAAGCTGAACTAAAAAATGTTAATGAGATGTACTTTCATTGTGGAAAAATATATAAATCTGTCCTCATTAACACAAGTTATAATATAGTCCTCAAAAACAGCAAAGATCATAAAGTATGTTAACGTATTAATAATCCTTCCTTTATACAAATTCACTGTTCAGAAATCTGAACTGAAGGAATTCCTAATTAATGAGAACAATCTAATACACAATATTCCATTACATTGTGAATTTTGCTACAGTCTTAACTACCCGATTGATACTGTCACGAGGAAAGCTCACCTTCGCGCTGGCAAGCACTGGAAACGCACTCTGGCAATTAGCTAATGTCCAACAAAAATCAGCCTGTATTAACAGCCTGTAATGAAGACCATCAGCCACTAGATAAATCAAACTATTAGGCAGACAGACTGTCACACAGCCACAATCCCCTCATTTGCTGCTGAATTTATTCCAGCATGGATTTCCTACGTGCAGCACATAGGCTAGGTGCTGGGGGAGACCTGCTAAATAGAACAGAATACAATCCCTGCCCTCAAGAATGTTTCTTTTCACCTGGGAATGAGATTCACACAAGGTAACTTGATATACAACCTTGGTAATGGGCCTTTCAAACTCCCAAGAGTCTGTAATTCTTACTTAGCTTTGTAGACAATGGTTTTTTTCTACTGTAAACTAACTCAAGGTCCCTTCTACAGCAAAAACATTCTGAGAGTAGGAGCTGAAAAGCAAGAAAAAAATGTTATAACAAATTCAATTTAGTAAATAGCAGTATTGATATTAATGAACACCTCAGGAGAGTACTACTGAAAGCAGAGTATACAAAGTTCATGCTTTTAGGGGCTCTTGCTCTAGAAGGGAGATAGGTATACAGGCAACTATAATGCAAATTGCATTGTAATTAGGGATTGAGTTACATGAACATAGGGGAAGCAATTAATTGTGCCCTCTTTTTTGGTGGGGGAGTGGAAAGGTAGACATATAGGAGACTTCAGAGGCCCTCACATGTAAGACTCTTGCCCACTGGATGAGTTTGCCAGGAGGAAATGGAGAAGGTGTGCTGTGCTATGGAAGCAGCAGGAGCACACTTGCAGAAGCACGAAAATGTAAGACACCGTCTCCCTTTAATGATGAACTTTGAGGTTCATGAGAGAGGATGGCGAGAGATGAGGTTAAGGATGTGTCAGAGGTTATTTTTATACTAGAGGCCTGGTGCATGAATTCGTGCACAGGTGGGGTTTCTCGGGATGGCCTGCAGGGATCAGGCCGAAACACGCAGTCCAACGCTGCCTGCAGCTCCAACCTGCCACTCCCACTCATCCTGGCCCCAGTGTGCCTACCACACACTCACGCCCAATTAGTCCCTATCAGGTGAGGCTCACATCACCATGAGCCGTGAGCCCTGCATGTGATGCCCTCCCAAGGGGAGTAGCCTGTAGGATGGGGCTGAAACTAGCTTGCCAACATCTCCGAGGCGTCCTGGATTGCAAGAGGGCACAGGCCAAGCTGAGGGACCCCACTGGTGCAAGATCAGGGCCACCAGGGAGGGAACATAGGGACAAGGAGGGACCATGGGAGGGTTGGCCCCATCTCCTCCAGATCGGGGCTGGCCGGCCAGGAAGGGACACAGGAGGTCAGCCAGATGGAGAAGGACTGCAGAGGCTCCATGGCGTGTCTGACCCATCTTGCTCAGTCCCATTTGACTGGACCCCAGCAGCAAGCTACCCTACTCGTCATTGCATCTACTCCCTTGTGGTCAGTGCACGTCATAGCAAACAGTTGAGCAGCATTAACATATCATTAGCATATTACACTTTGATTGGTTGAACAGTCGACTGGTCACTGGACACTTAGCATATTTGGCTTTTATTATATAGGATTGTGCTTTAATATTTTAAGTTTTGGGTGTTCATCCCAACCTCTATATAATGATTTATTAGATACTGTCAATTATTCAGCTTTGAGGCAGAAACTTATTTTGCTTTTAATCATATGGATCAAACTGATGGATGAGTAGATCTTGAGATTGCAAGGCAAGCTGTTAAAAAAAAAAACTATTTTCAATTGCCACTACTTATCACTGCAAATCAGGATTATCACAACCCTGTGCAACCAAATAAATAATTTTGGTGCTGAGGCAAATGTAAGACTATAGCCACCATCCTTAGCCCTCTGATTTTTAAATGTTGTATTCATGAAAATAAGCTTTATTATTTTCTTGATAATAAGTCTGTATATAAGCTGATAAACTAGAGTTATTTTAATAAAATAGCATCATATTAGTTTTAAGTGTTAGGTTTCCACACAAGATTTCATTTGAAAAGAAGATTTCACTCACTGTTAAACAAAAAATAAAGCTTGAAAATGACTGGGGGAACTGGGAGAAAGGGAGGGAGCTGTTCTTACCAAGGTTTCTGCATTTCCTTTTCACACTCTATAGAGATGTACATTTCCCATAGAAACAAGGCTATACCTGTGACTAGGTTTGCCTTTAAAAACTAGAGTTTAAATGACACACACACACACACACACACAGATGCATTTCTTTTTCTTTTTGTTGTTCCTGCCCCTACCCCCACCCCCAACCTTGTCTTTCATTCTTAACACCAACAATCAGGTGTTAAACAGGCTTCTGAGGACTCACCTTGACAACTGCAAGTGTCACTTTTATTTCTGGGGAAAACTAGTCCAAATGCCAAGTGACTGACTTCAGAACAAATGTTTGGGGAAACTTTTGGTTTGTTTATTACAGGCTGCCAACATGTAATTGCCTCTAATACCAAATTAATATAAATATTCTAATGGTTGTGGTCTGTACCATAAGCTAACTACAACTATATTCATGCACGCAGAGCCTCCATATGCATTTCTAGCTAAATTATGGACCCCCTAACATGTTCAAACAGAATTATTATTTTCAGTAGTGTTGCTTAAGTGTTGGTTAATGATTTGAAAGAAAACATATGTCTTTAAACACATGGTTTTAGAGGTATGGTATATGCTTGGTTGCAATTTTATATGTCTAGGAATTATCCCCTAGGGAAGTAAATATTGGATTATATGATGGGCATCAATTTAAAACACACACACAGAATTCACTCAAGAGAAACTTGAACTATTGATGACTATAATAATTAACTAACTATCGACTGCTTGGGATGTGCCAGGAGCATAAAGGAACCTTATTTAATTACTATACAACATCTCTCTGATCACCACCTTTCACAGATAGGAAAACTAAGTCGGGTTGGGAAAGGAAGAGACATAATTTGCTGGACACACCCATTACACTGTGAAAGATACCTACAAAGATTATGTCCAGTAAAATTTTTGCTCACATGGATATTTACTATGTGATGATAGTTATGTTGACATTATAGAATGGAAAAATTAAGAGTTGTCCTAATTTATTTTTTAAAAACAAATCAGAAAGATCAAGAATTTCAAATAAGAAAATACGCTTGGTAGCTGCTATAGCAAAATTTGTGGCCTAGTTAGCATTCCCTTTCTCTTAAATCTGTTCCTTAGATGCTACACCATACAAAGGGGAGATTTTATGGTGTAAAGTACAAATACATGTATCATTAATAAGAATGGATCAGCTTTCTGAAGGACTTGGCCAGAAGCTTAGCACTCAAATCTTTTAAAGAGCTAGCCTTAATGCACTCTCCGGAGCAACTACCCAAATTCTTTTGCATCATCAAGTTCTGAGAGTATATTTTTCACTTGTCTTGCCACCAGTTAGAAAGGTGAAGATGTGTATACATTTTGGTTTTTGTTTCTCCTATTAAATCGGCTCTCAGCTTCAGTTTCCAAACACTCCACAGAGGCATGGATTGACATTTCTGTCAGAGGACAATTTTTTGCTCTGTAGTTTTCCCAGAGTTAATGGGAAAAAGTTCTACCACTAATCTTTTCAACTCACCTCTGGGGAATTACAAACTAGCAGCAAAAACTGCAAAAGGTTGGGCCAAAATGTAGTGTTTTTAAATTACACAAGTCAAAAAGTTGAAATTTTTCACAAAATGGGCTTTCCTTTTCTTTAGGGGGGAAAAAAGCGCCACTTAGGAGGCCAGATTTAAATTCAATGCTGTAATATAATTTCCAGAGTTAAGTAATCTGGGTTCTGCCAACCCTAACATCCCCACTAGATTGCTAAAGAAATTGACCCTTAGGGCTGAGTCCTACTCCATGCCCGGAACTTTACCTACATTATTCATCACTCCTTCTAAAATCCCCATGAGTTAGTATAATACATTTCCTTCATCAGCAAAAATAAGTCCAAGAGGTTAAGTAGCCCAAAATGACATTGTCAGAAGGGCTGGTCAGGATTCAAACCCCATTCATGCGATAAAAACAAACACACCAGTCCCTAAGGTTTTGTGTATAAACTTGTTTCACTGCAGCCTTAAAGAACAAAAAACAAAAACAAAAACAAAAAAACCCGGTCAAAAAACTCATTTGAAATACAACCTGAGTACTTGTCAGAAGGGGATGGGCTAAACTAAATTATGGTAGAACAATGCCATGCAATACTATGCAGCCATTTCAAAGAATAAGTTGAAATTTTATGTGTGTGGACCAAGAGGAATATATCCATAATCAATTTAATTTTCAGATTCTTCTCACTACAATAAACTACAGGAAGAATAAAAAGCAAAAGCTGACTACAAAATGCAACGAAGAATGAATACTTAAAAAATTCATTTAATAATCAACTAGACATGTATGAGTTAATTTTCTTTATCTTGGGTACATACAATCACAGTTACAGACATAAACCAGAAATCATACATCTAGGTGAACACTGTCTTAATAAACCACATACAACTTGCCTCTAACACCCTTTCCCACACATGTAGAATGTGATATCATGTGAATTCTTAAAGATGCCATTTAAAGAGCTCATGGCTCGGAATATTTTTTGAAGTTCATTTTATACCATTTCAGGCTATCATAAACATCCACTTTCCCCTTCAAGATGGCGTGGTCTCCACGTCCGAGATGGTGGCTCAGGCAGGGAACCTGGCAGCAGTGGGGCTGCCTGGTCAGGGGAGCCCTCTCCAGCAGTCCCCCACCTTCTCCTGGAATATAGCTGTCCCTTAACTCACCAACAAACACTCCCTGTGCAACCCTCAGCTGTTCTTTCTATCTGCTCCGGGACAAGACTCAGGACACGTCAGTCTATTCTGCCACCATTTCCCCCCCCCATATTATACCATTTTAATTAAAAGATGGTTCCATGACATCGACCGCAGGGAGGGGGCTAAAGTGACCAACCAGCATGCCAGTTTTTTGTGCTCCCCCAGTGCCTAAGGCTTTTCTCTGCTAAAATGCCCCAAGATTTATCCAGACAGCATCCCATAAAATAAACCTTTCTTGAACTCGATCCTCCCCACACTTTTATCAAAACTACTGTTTTCTCTGTCCCATTCTTTTTGCTAGACAATTAATGGTCAGCTAACATAAGCTTATTTTTCAAATGGATATTAACAATGTTCACATAAGAATAATAATTAACATGATATAGTTAATTGTGATTATTATAAATACCAACATATAAATATGTACCAAATATTATGCTTGTGTATTTGACAGAATACATCTAGGAACAATGATTAATTCAAGAGACAATTCTAATGGTGATAATCTAATAGGTAATTGGAAAAAAAATATATTCCCAGGTAGGTAAAACTTGTAGTTGAATCTTCACAACTCTATCAACTCTGCCTTCCAAGACACGGCACTGAAAGTCTGACCTAACCTTCCCTGATGTCCTCAGAGTCTGTCCCACCTTAAGAAAATCTCCAGATGAGAAGATAGCCTGCACAGTCACCTCTTCCTGGAATCCAGATTCCCTTTCCTATTCCTGCAGCATCTTGTTTTCACCCTTACATTAGCATTTACCACATTTTAGTCACATGTGTATTCATCTGTTTCCCATGTAGATGCATCATGCTTTTCTTCATCTCTCTGCATTTCAGTTTCTGGAAACTACCTGAATGTATGTGAGATATTCAGCAATTTTTCTTGAACAAATGTTAAAGGTATAATTCTTTTATGAGGTTCTGACCTTCCACAGGAGAGCTAATGATCTCCACAATATAAGGCCAATGAGGATTGGAACTTAGACTGATTTCTGTTCCCAATGTCCATAGAGCATGAAGCATCAAAGACCTTTGATGGATACTGACGATGGTTAAGTTCTCCAAAGCAAAGTTGTCTCATTAACATCTTCTGAAATAAATGTCAATGAGCTCTTTACTGGTGGAAGAAACCAATAAATGAGGACGCATCAGTCCACTGATTGCAAAGAACCCCCAGGACCAGGGAGTTGATGAGATTGGTCTACTGGCAAAATCCAATACTTCAAATTCAAGACTTCAAAAATACCTCCAAACCAAACCAACACTCACCCAACCAAATGAAAACCACAAATTATTTAAGTGGTGACAAAACATTTGAATCCGGCTTCTTGTCAACAAATCGGGATGCCTGCAAGATGCCTTCTACACCCAGCAATGTTACAACACTCAGCTTTCCATTTGCATCTTTGGTATTGGAGAAACACCACCAGGAAAAGGAAAGAACTGGTTAATTCTGAGTGGTACCAAATGAGCTGTAATGGAGGTGTTATGAATGTAAGTCAGTGAGGCCTGATGCGGAACAGCAGCATCTGGGTGTGCAGCTTGCAAAGTAATGAGACTGCGAGGATGCGCTGGCACCCGGCTTTGATCACTTCATCTTGTTCAAGAGCTCTGCTGGGAAACAGAGGTGAGAGGCAATGACCTCCTTTCCATGGCCGCACAACACAGAAAACAGGAACGGGGCGAGGATGGATCCCCTTCTTTTCTCTCCTCCTTGCCAACACACCCCCTTCTCAGAACTGATGGTTTCATAGTTGGGGGCCCAGCATAAAGCAGTCTGAGCAAGCTTCTGCCATATGAAGTGTCATGTCTGAACATGTCTACAGTAATTGGCAACTCATTTTTCATCCTGAAAGCAGAAACAGGTGCATGCTACCTTTAAAAACTCAATCAGAAACCTTGCTAAATGCGCCTCACACATGGGCAGCTTTGAGATCTATGCCTGTCCTGCTGGTGGACTTCAGAGTTTCCATAGAGGAATCTTCCTCCCAAATAAATAAGTATTTGTGTAGTCTCAAAAGCACAGAGAATAAAACAAAGAGCAAAAGGCAGCGCATGTACACACACACACACACACACACACACACACACACACTCGCAGCACACAACAGCAGCTCCTAGTCTTTCTTGTGTTAATACAGTAATTGGTAAATAACGGACTTCTTTGTATTATAAGATCCCTCCAAAGCATGTTTAACACACTGAGAAAGGAGCACAAAGCCAGATGTGTCACTATACAGTGTTTCTTGCCAGCTTCATCCAGAGAGGGTGGCGGGTGACTTTGAAAGGAGCCAGGAGCAAGGACTCCCCTTAAAGAGCGCATCTATCCATTTTCAAGGGATCCAGCTGATGCGCAACATTTAGACATACGCACTCACAAAAGGAACATGGCAATCTAATTGCTGGCCACTGAACCCGGAAGCACAGGAAACAGCGCCGGGCAGCCATGTGAGCAAACTGGGGGTGTTTGGCGGCAGTCGAACATGGGAACATGTGTGCTTTCATTTCAACATGTAGAGAAGGGCCAAGATGCGAGCTTTTACACGTTTTCAAACATTTGGCCAGGATTCAATACATAGGATGTATAAACTGCTGCCTAAGATTACATTAAAAAGTACCAGAGTTACTATGCACATGTTTCATTTATAAATACTGCCTTTAAAATTCGTTTATCAAAAATAACTTTCATAATGTAGCCAGGCCTATCTATAAGACTTTAGGCTAATGAGAAGGAGAATATAATAGGCAAACCTAATTTAATAAAGCAGGGGAAAAGACTAATTCTTGAAAAAAGAAATAAATCAAAGATTAATCCTATTTCTGTAGCAATGAAACACACTTGAATGAACAGCCCTGACATTAAGGGATTCAAATTCTAATGAAAAATCAGATTGTGGATAGGATTAGAAGTCATAATTTTCTTAAGACTGTGATTAAACTGAAGAAACTTATTTTACCTAGGACAGTTAGGAGTTGGGTATTCCCAATATTTGGGGCATTTTCTTCTATAGTTAAAATTAACAAATTTAGGGTGTTTTAAGTATAATTAATATTTGAAAAACACACAAACGTAAGTGTTCAAATTGTAGTAAAATTATATATTTCTGTGTAACTGTCACCCAAAAAACTGATACACTCAATGCCACAGAAAGCTTGCTGCGCCCCTTTCTAGTCAAGACCCCTCTATCCCCATCAACTACTTTCTGTTTTCCATTAGGATAAACTAATTGTCCCTATTTTGAACTTCATATAAATGGAATCACACAATGGGCTTGTTTTCTGTCTGGCTTCTCTTTACTTACCTGTCTCTGATATGCACCCATGTTGTTATAAGCATCAATAGTTTTTGTTGTGTGTGTTAATTGCTAAACAGGACTCTACTGACTGAATGTCCCACAATTTGTCCATTCTCATATTGATGGCCATCTGGGGTGTGTCTAGTGTTTGACTGCTATGAAAAAAGCCGATATGAACATATGTGTACAAACTTTTTTTTTTTTTTAAAGCACCTTAAAACACACCCATTTATTATCGCAGAGCTTCCACATGGCAGCTGCGCCCTCTGCCCAGGGTCTCTCCGCTACAGTTGTTGGCAAGAGCTGGGTCTCATCTGGGCCTAGGGTCTCCTCCCAGGCTCACAGGGCAGAACTCATTTCCTTGAAGGTGTTGATCTCCTGACACTTTGCTTATTCAAGGCCAGCAATGGAGAGAGAGTCTGCTGCTCCTGTGTGCAAACCTTTTATTGGATATATATTTTCTCTTCTTTTGGGCAAATACCTAGGACTGGAATTGCCGGGTCATAGAGCAAATGTGTGTTCACATTTATATGAAACTGACCACGTTTTCCCAAGGCATTTATATCCACACCAGAAAAACACAAGAACGCTGGTTTCTCTGCATCCTTTTGGACAATCATTATTGTCAGTTGTTTTGGATTTTCACCATTCCAATGGTTTTCATTCATATTTCCCTGATAACTAATGATATTTTTAATAGGGTCTGTTCGAGTCTTTTGACCATTTTTAAACTTTTCTTAAGAGCGTCTTAAGATGAGCAGAACATTGAACGTTATAATGATGATAAGGCCCAAGTTATCAATTCTTATATTTTGTTTGCTTACACTTAAAAAAAATCAAGAGCCAGACCTAGGAATCCTTGACAGACTGAATCCATGACAGAGATTTGGTAACTGCACACTCAAATGAGCAGCAGAAATAGGTTTACAATACAACTTTTCTGAATGTTTGGTTTCAATTTTAGTACTTGGTTTTACCACCCAGTTGCATGAATGGACAACCACCACATATATTTATCTGTAAGTTAATTACCTGGTTGAAAGCAGGAAGAGGAAATACATTAGGAATAGGTTTATCAACTGTGGAGTGATAAAACATAAAAAAGATATCACAATACTGCTGAACCCATACAACTTCCCAGGGATTACCCTAAGAGCTACCATTCCTATGCGTAGATAACTTGACACAGTTTTTTAACCACATTCAAAGATGTAAGATGGAACACTGTAAATTTAGTACAGAGAGAGATTAAAAGCCTACCTCCTAGAAGTCTTCCTGGACATCTAAGAAAGAGGTGGATCAGTCAGACAATAATTAAGTCTTGTTGGCCTTTCTACAAGCTCCACTGCTTTCTACCTGTAGCCAAATGGCATTTAAAAAGCCAAATATTTTTTTTTCATCTTTGAAAACATCAAAGGAAAATCAAAGAAATTATTTCCAATTGGATCCTTTAAAAAGTAAATGAACTCTATCCAGAATCAGCAAGAGGAAAAAACTCAGCAGTCCCAGTTAGAAATATCTTATAGGAACTAGGAGTTGTGGAGTTAGTTAATTACTCAAATAAGCAAGATTTAATAAACAAATTTCAAAATTTCATGCACCCTAGAACTCAGAATGTTCTCCTTTAAGATATTATAATACAAGAAAAAAAAAGCTATCATTCTGACAGTCTTCATTTATCTAACTAGCAATGTGTAATTAATATTTCATATAACTATGTAAGGTATGCTACATTCTTAATGGATTGTATTGATTAAGGAAGAAAGTTCAATGCTAATGTTCCTGCAAGGGAAAACAGAATGATTTGTTATCTTTCAGGGAACAAATCATGAATTCAGGTGCTTATGGCCACAAATCTAAGGGCTGCAACAAGACTGGTTTTGATAAGTTACATGTAACTAACAAATAGATTATATTCGGTAAAGAAGATGCCCCAGGCAACCCAATCAATGCCTTGCTGCCCTGGCTGGGACAGAGAATAGAATTCTGGGTCATGCATTTATGACAGGATGAGGTCACTCTGGCTATCCCTGGCAGCTTGAGGTTCCTTCACTGCTGAAGGAATGAGGACATTTCCACGGGAATCCCCTTATCTTGTGACCAAATGCAGATGTTCACATGATGGGTGCAGAGTGTGTTCTTTTTGTGAAACAGACAATACTGTCTATGGCTTACAACCTGCCCTTTTGAGGCCTATGCTCCAATCAAAGCTGACAACCTGCCCGACCCCTTCCTACAGATACCTCAGGATGATAAAGAAGAATGCTGTGAGGAATAGGTAGGAAGTAGAGAAAAGATGCAGATGGAAACCTGATTCCCAAGAGCTGCTCATGTTTCTTGGCATTTACTTCTGCTACCTTAGAGAAAGAATGATATGTAGACTATTAATTTATTGATTCGACCCAAGGATTGAAAATAAAACAAAATAATAGTCAGACCTGATTAGAAGGGCTCCAATCTTAAAGAGGAAACAAAAACCCACACTAAATTGCCTAAAGTTTCTTTTCTTCACAGCACTAACCAGTTATACATGCCTATCCTATGCAATACTGTCAAGTATTGGTGAGGCAAGTGGGATGTGGACACCAGGAAGGTGGCAGCCTACTCTCTACATATGCCCTGATTTACTTGACAAGTTAAGGTAGAGAAACAGTTGCCATGCCATCTACAACATTCTTGAAATGTCAGCCAGTGTCTTAGAAGTGAATGAAACTACTACTTAAGATCAATTTTTACGCGAGGATCAATGACAGCTGATTTTTTTGTGTTTGTTTTGTAACTTTTAAACCTTCTCAGCTTGCTTGAATGCCCTGAAGAGAGTGGCAGTTACAATTTACATGTTACAGATGAAAGGGACAAGTCAACGATGTAATAAATAACTTGCCAGGAATTGGACTGTTCTAAAGAACAAGGCCATGTTTAAGTTGAATGTGGCGTTGCCATTAGCTTCCTATACAAAGTAGAGTCTTCGCTCCTAAGCACTGCTTTTCCATTTCAGAATTGTAATCTTCCTCCAGCAACACAAAGGACAAACTCTAGAGGGTACCTGAAACTGTAGCAGTTGACATCAGTGAGCTGATGTTCAAAAAACAAAACAACAACAACAAATAGCCTGAAGCTACTCAATAGGCTATTGTAACCAAGTGTAAGCACAATGGGTATAGGTCTATTTACTTTACCCAGAATTCTGCCTCTCTAATAACTAAGTCTCTTACTAAATAATCATGATATTACCTGGATCCAAGGACCATAGGGAATACAATGCCTGTACTACAGCTGCTATAGTTCCTGCTCGCAGTCTTTCAAATTAAAAAAGGAGAAAGAAAGGCCCAGTACAAATGTAGAATTTAATTAGTAAAAGCCCCAATCCTTGCCTGAAGCCCTGTTCCTCCTGTAATATCACATTCTTTTCTCCTTGTGTAAACTTTTCATTATGAAGGAGACATCTTTATAATGCAATAACTCCAGTTATAATGTAACTGCTGGTAACATAACTCCTGCATCAGAAAAGGCGGCATGTTCAAGTAATGTTGTTTTAATACAATTTGTGTTCAGCAGAAACCAAGTCAACTTGGTCATTTAGAATCTGATCAATGTGAATTAGTGTCTCACTGAGATAAACCATTTGATCATTTAGAAGCTGATCAATGAGAATCAGAGATAAAACATTTTTCATATGTATTTGGTATACTATAGCCATTCACACAGCATAAGTAGTTTATAAGTAGATATCAATAAATGTTAGAGATATTGTGCAGGGTACCTGTCAGCTACATATACAAACACATGTACAAGAGTATATAATTTTCATCCTTTTGATAAGCCAAGATATTCAATAAGGCAGCTGGAGTCACTGGAAAATTGCAGGAGCTCAACTTCGGAGAAACTGGAGAAGCACAGTGAGCCTAAAAAGCTCAAACTTTTGAAATAAGTTTTAATTAAAAGTTTAAGCAAAAAGGTAAGTAACATAAATTTACTTGCCTAAATTTCTAGAAGAGTTCTAAGACTATTAATCAGAGCAAAACTTTGTACTTGCAGTACAATTAGTTCTATTAATCTAATATTTTCAAACTGAAGTCACATTGACATGCAGGCACGCTGGCTTATGCATCTAACAGAATTATAAATTTGCAAGTCAAAAACTTATTTAATTATTTTACAGCCAATTAAGCAGGATCTTTAAACACCATTGCTTAAAACTGTCCATGATCCACATGTGTAATTATAGAGAACATGAGAAACACCTGCTGATACCATTGGCGTCTCACCCTCAGCTTCACTAATTCATTTGTAGTACGGTTAGCCCTCGAATAATGTCACTTTCTTCACAGCCTTTCTGCTATAATAATGAGAAAAAAAATCGATGCCTGGTCAGAGCTACACTCTGTGTGGAGTTTGTACCTTTTCCCCATGTCCATGTGGGTTTTTTCCAGGGACACTCGTTTCCTCCCAAACCCCTAAGATATATGCATGGGAGGTTCCCTGGGACCAGTGTGCGTCACCAGCGGTGGGGAAAGTGAGTGCCCCTAAGTGGAAGGGCATCCCATCCAGGGCTGGGTCCCAATCTGCACCCTGAGCCGCCAGGATGGGCTCCCACAACCCTGAACTGGAATCAACACGTTGGAAAATCATTATCTTATGTGTGTTTATTCATCTTCCTTAAATGCACAGGTCACATTTATTTGAAATGTTTAATATTAGAAGTGTTTGGGGTCTTTAGAAGGTTAGTTTTGTTTTTAGTTTTAGAAGTTTCGTGACCAGAAATATGCCAAAGGAACTTAACTCTCATTGTTATCAATTAGCCTATGGTAAAATCGGTTTTGTTATACATTATTTCGCTTAAAGTCTTTGGACCTATCAGTGATGCCAACTGAGGAGTTATTGCACAGCTATTACAATCACACAACCAAAAGAGAAACAAACAGTATTGCCAAATGAAACCCTAGTAACACAAGGAATTTTACAGTTTAAGAAAAACTTCTAAATGTATATAATACTTACAAAATCCATTTTATCTGTAGGAGTTTTGCATAGCATTCCTCAGGTACTCTAAAATGCCTAAATTTCTTCCACAGGGTAATTAATCTTTTAAGACCTTATAAGGATAACCTAGAACGTACAATTTTAAGTCAGGTTTCGACCATTTCATTCAAGGATGAACGTGAAAGTGCCTTCTATAATCTGGCACACAGGAATGTCCCCAGCCTTCCATCTACGATTTCATCGAACCACACTGCTTTCCAAGCGCTTCATCCTTTGGGGAAACAAACCCACATGGAAACATGTACCTCTAATGAAAGCACCATGCCACTTCCCAGGATGTATTTCCCCCCTCCCCCCTTTCTGAAAGGTAGAACCTGGCCTAAAGAACAGCATGGGAATGAATACAAATAGTCTTTATAAATGCTTTCCGTTTGTTTGATATTACATTGTCTTCACAAGGCTTACACTACCTTAAAATATTTCACACTCCTGCCCTGACCGGTTTTGCTCAGTAGATAGAGTGTTGGCCTGTGGACTGAAGGGTCCCAGGTTTGATTCTGGTCAAGGTCATGTATCTTGGTTGTGAGCACATCCCCAGTAGAGGGTGTGCAGGAGGCAGCTGATCGATGTTTCTCACTCTCTATTCCTCTCCCCTCCTCTCTGTAAAAAATAAATAAAATATATTTTAAAAATATTCCACACTTCTTTAATATTGCCTTATATTTACTTAATATTGGTTTTATAAATTTTTAATTTTACCAATCTTGTAATTTGATTTCATCATTAAGTTTCAGTACTTGGCATCCACAACTTAGAAAATGTTGTTTAATATTGTTTGTTGCATGTTAACAACAAAACCTATGGAGGAACCACAAAATCACGACATGGGACACATTTTTGAGGCACCTGAACATCAAAGCAAGTGCTTTGGCAATACTTATGTACCGCCTGCGATGCCCTGGGCCTGTTTCAACAAGAAAACCTGTAAATATCAGTGCTACATGTTTTAAATATATAAATTCATGCATTTTTTCCAAGCCCTCTGGTCACCAACTACAGCATTTGGTGCCTTAATAATAACTTGTGGCATGGCACAACTGCAATGCACCTTACAATATTCAAGCAAAGTCTTTGCTCTGAGACAGAATAAAGCTCTTCAATAAAAAAAAATTTAAATTGCATATATGTAACACTAGTGACAACACTGCCTGTTGCAGGCATGATATTGGCTCTATTCCAACCAGAGATCAGGTTCTGAGGCTACCCAGGAAGCAGGCCTGGGTACCGTCCATCCTGCTGTAACACATGCCTCACAGTGCCATCCTGTCATGAGTGCTGTAAGTGCTGTCACCCCCTGGACTGTGAGCTCCCTAAGGATGAGAACTCTTTTTAATGCTGTGTTGTTGTTGTTTCAGGGGAAGTGGGGGTGGGCCAACACCTTCTAGATTTTTTTGGAAACAAATACAGAAATTTCTCCTGTGGTGCACAGTTTCATAAGTTGGATTAGATATAATAAAATAATATTATAACTAAATATTATCCTATAATATGTAATATAATAAAAATAACCAAATCTAATATTTGTTGGGCATTTACCTTGTACAAGACCTGTGCTAAGCACTATCAATGTAACATTATTATGACATTTTGCTTATTAATCACCTATAAGGCAGAAAATAAGAATTAATACAGAATACAATTTTCTGTAGGCTGAGCTATAACCTGATACCATCACTATAACCAGTAACTAGCACATAAGTTGCTCTAATTAACAGATAATAACAAAGGGTAGTCAAGATGATTGAAGTACTAATAATGACTGTTCTAGTTGGATTGGGAAAAGAAAAGGTTATCTGTTGAATAAAAATTAGATGTAAAATATGCTGGATTTGCTCAGTGATTTGAGTCTTATAAGCTAAAATTTTAAAGCTACTGTGGGCAAAAAGTTCTTGCGGCAAATAAACAGCACAGATTCTTTATCTCCAAATTGTTTAATTCCTGCTGGGGAAAAAAAAGGTAAATATTAGGGATGTAATTAACCCACCATAGCAGACCTAACTTTGTGTCTGTAAAAAGCTCTGTTTAAACTCCTCCTTCCTCTTGTTCCTGCTGGTGAACTCTATGTTCCCTGCTAGCAAGGCCTCCTGTCTCCTCGCAGCTGTACATTCAGAACTCGGCAGAGGATGAGCCACACAGGAACTCTAAGAAGGAATGAGGTATTGATAAAGTAGGAAAAAAATCCCCTTAAATCTACAGAGTTTCAATCGTTTACTGCCAAAACTATAAATTGAGGGCCTGGGTGTGAGTTAATATTTAAGCATCCCTAAAATAACCCATTAGCTCTCATGGCAGGATGCATCAATGTGACTGAGGTTCACCATACACAGCCTCAAATGCTCTCAGCTTTTTCTCATTACAGAGATTTTGTGTGACCCTCTATCAGGTATATAACGTCACCCTTATAGTTGCAATTAAAAAAAATTCCAACTCCTGTAACCAAGATGCACCCAGATGAATCCCTCCTTCAGAAGAAGAAAAAAAAAATGAACTAAGTCCTCCTCAGAGTCCTTCCGAGCTCGCTTCTCAGAGAACTGCTGCAGTCTGCAATGGACTGCCTCCAGTACACTGCCCTGTGCAAGACTGGCCTTGCTGAGGTGATCTGAGATGATTATCTAAGACGGCCAAGTTTCTGAGGAGAAACAAAGTTCCCTGAGCAAACTCTGTGCATTCGAAGAGCATAGCCCAAGCACCACCACTTCCTAGGTGTGAGCTAATGAAATCACTGCAAATCAAAACATAATATCTAGGAAGCTCAGTCTAGCAGGCAGAAGCTGGAAAGACAATTATATAATGAAAGCTATTCTGAAAAACTAGCTATTCTTAAAAGTCTGACACAATATATAAAACCTGAGTTTTTGTTTGTATTAGAGTTAGCCAACTATAAAGTCTGAGGGTACTGTCCCCAACTATTCTCACTTCCTAGATAATGTATTTTGATTTGCAGTGATTTCATTAGCTCACACCTAGGAAGTGGTGGTGCTTGGGCTACGCTCTTCGAAGGCACAGAGTTTGCTCAGGGAATTTTGTTTCTCCTCAGAAACTTGGCCGTCTTAGATAATCATCTCAGATCACCTCAACAAGGTCAGTCTTTCACAGGGCAGTGTACTGGAGTCAGTCCATTGCATAACTGCAGCAGTTCTCTTAGAAGCGAGCTCGGAAGGACTCTGAGGAGGACTTAATTTATTTAAAAAAAAAAATATATATATATATATATTTTAATTGATTCCAGAGAGGAAGGGAGAAGAGAGAAACATCAATGATGAGAAAGAAGGGATTAAGCCCGAAACCTGGGCATGTGGCCTTGACTGGAATTGAACCTTGGACCCTTCAGTCTGCAGGCCGACACTCTATTCACTGAGCCAAACCAGCCAGGGCTGTTCTCCCTTCTTATATTATCAGCAAGTTCAAGGGGTTCCCAAACCACCCTAATCTTCTCGCTAAGAGGATTCACAGATCTCACAGAAAGCCATTAAATGCACAGTTATGACTTATGGAAAATAATACAGAGAAACAACCAAGGGAAGAGAGAGATAGGACAGAGTCTGGGAGGGTTCCAAATGCAGTTTCCATTGTCCCAAAGAGGTGCTATCTTCCTGATATGGATGCCTGACAATATGCAGAATAGCATTAGAAGAGAAACTCAACTACCCTTCAGTGTCCTTTTATTTGGGCCTCTTTAACATAGGCTTACTAAATTGACTATCCACGTGATTGAATTCAGGCTCCTGCACCATTCCCCAGAAGCCAGCCTGACAGCACATGGTCTAAGGGGCCCATCAAGACTAAGAAGACACTTTTATCACTTGGGAAATTCCAAGGTTTTACAGGTTACCTTCTTTGGAAAAGGCTAAATTCTTCACTATACCAGATGAGAGTAGGATATAATAAAGAATAATCTGTTACAAAGATAAGAGAAAGAATGCTGCTGAGGCTCTGCTTAAAACTAAGTCTCACCTACAGACCCATTTTATCTTGGAGAAGGTAAGTCCTCATGACATTATTTTTTGTGCACAGTGCAGCTTTTCATTCTCACCTAAAACCAGTTTTACCCCTCTCTCTAGAAAACCCAGCTTCCACCAATCTTCACATCTGCTAGACTCTCCTTTGCCTCTTCTCTCCAGGTGAATTAGCTGAACTGTGGCCTTTCCCTCTCAATTCATATATTGAAGAACTGATGCATGGTATGCTAGAAAGCATATTTAGATGAAGGTCACTAAGTTAAAATGAAGTCAATAGAATGAATCTTAATCAAATGGGATTTATAAAAAGAGAGGGCAATTAGGAGACGGATGGAGAGAGGGAAGACCATGTGAAGACAGGGAGGAAACAGCCATCTATCTGCCAAGGTGAGAAGCTTCAGAACAAACCAACCTGCTGGCACCTTGATCTTGAAATTCTATCCCCAGAACTGTGAGGAAGCAAATTCCATTGTTTAAGCCAAGCAGTGCTTGGCTTTGGTAGCCCTAGCAAAATCACCAATCAATCACTGATTCTGGTCTAATCTTTCAATGAATCCTTTGCATCAGTCTCTTTTCTTTTCTTTCACTTACAGAGACCTCTCATCTAGTACTTTCGGTTCTTGTTTCTCATGCTTCCACTCAAAGCTCACATTCACTAATATTCCTAAAAAAGGAAGGAGGTCAGAGCCCAATCAAAGTACTCACCTGGTCAAAGACTTCTTGCTACATGAAGATCCACTTCTTACCCCAAGAGCTAATGAATGACACCATCAAAACCTTTCCAACCTTATTTTTTGAGGATCTTATCTAAGATCCCCATCAACTATAGAGCATGATTTTTCTTCTGAATATCTTTTCTTTCCACCAAAACTTTTCTTCAAGCCTCATCTAAAACATTGTCTTTATGATGACTTCCTAGGTCATTCTAGTCAGAAGTGATTTCCTTTGATTTATCTCAAGTTTTTGTTATTTGTATACCTATTATCTTATAATGAAGAAACAGCCAGGGTACCAACACAAAAGTTCTCATAGTATTGAGACAAAAAGGTTAAAAATGTAGCTTTATCATTAGGGGGAAAGATAAAATCATAGAAATACTTGTTAGTGTACTTTCTAAAATCAACTCTACATGCAATTCTACATCTAAATTCTTAAGATAGCACATTTACCCTTTATCCACCATTCTTAGAAGGTCTCTCCCTCTGACCCCTAAATAATTTACTAATGAAGAATGGAGGCTTTTGTGTATTTAAATATACCTCAAACCATCTTTAAAAAACATTTTTAACCAATATTAAAATAACACTAATATCCATTATCACACAAATTACATGATAGCAAAAAATAACAATGTTCCACCTTGGGATTTAATCATTTTATCAAATGGTCAGAAACATTCACAAGGAAGGAGGTCAGAGCCCAATGCCATCTTGAAACTAAACCTGTCACAACACCTTTTTTTGTGTGTGTTGCTACTAACAGAGGTTACACAATAGCACTATTTATACACTTGGGAAAATTCTGAATGATGTCTTCTTACTTAATGTGAGACATGGCAGCAGAGGAAAAGTATAGAGCTATGGGTCACAGACACTTTGACCTATCAATTACAGAACCTTAATAGAGGTAGCAATTTAACATCACCTTCATAATCAAGGGTAAGGTGAAGTCTGTGATTTAAATGCTTTCAAGGTACATGTAAAGAAATGAAACAGCTTAAACATGAGAAAAGGGGATACCCCAATTTGGACATGCCCATCATTTTATTATGCAAAAGTGAATGGTTTCTATGTTTCTATTAAAAGACATGACAATTTAATATCACCTTCATTAACAAGGGTAACCTATCATATATCTTTGCAAATAGTAAAAGTGAAAATTCTATTACAATTGCTTTCTATTTCCCCCTTAGTTCATAAAGTCGAGTTGTAACAAGCTCTTATCAAATGCCTTGTCCTTGCATTTGAATTCTAATATAGCAGATAACAAGGGTCCATCTCAACCCACCTACTTCCAAGTTATCCAGAGGGCTACACACCAAACAATCTCCTGTTCAAAAAACAATGAAGTTGTCCTTTCATCTTGTCAATAAGAGTAATTATAATACTTTTAAAAACTTACTTGAACTTTGCTTCCACCTCTTCGGCAGCTTTCTGATATTGTTCAGTGGTGACTTTGTAGAACTCTGAGCTCTGTGGATAAAGATTGATAGCAGAGTTTTCACTTTCCAAGAGAACAAACGTGTGCAAGATGTACAATGGCAAAAAATACATGGGCTCTTGCTTCAGCCACTCAAGCAGTAAGAGAAAGACTTCTTGCACAAATGGAATTCTTAAAAAATTTCATGTACCAGTATCCAGTTGTGGATATCTAGGTTGAAATTACAGAGTAAACTCACATAATTATAATTCATCATTATTTGATCCCTCTGATAAAACTCCTAACATAAGTTTGAAGGATTATTTAGATCTCCCTTATTTGGAATTGATCACTATAAGATTAAAAGATGCTTGAGACTGAATAATGAAATTCATGCCTATCACATTGGCCTATTATTCCAGTGTTCCATCTGGGATATTAAAGATCATTTTCTTTTACACTGTATTTGTGTCTTCAAGATGGATTCTCTATGTAGTAGAATGTGTTCAATCACCTCCAGGTGACCAGAAGAGCATCAACATTTATAACAAATTAATCAGTAAGAATGAAGGGATGGATTGACATAATTTTTATACCAAAAGATGTTTCCATTATTCCATGAATGAACACATATGCAATATAAATCAAGTTGTAATAGCAAAGTAATGCCTTTCCTAGGGAAGCAAGATTAAAAATGATCCACTCTGGCTGGCTACTTTGCAGCCTGTCTGCAGGGGGTGGCCTTGATGACCCTGGGAGCCTTCAGACTCAATGAAATATCCTGCAAAAGGCACGGCAGTACAAACGAGCACAATGCAGTGGTCTATTGTGCACCTTCATTCTCTAATCACTCAAGCTTCACATGCACAACTAGGGGTAGTTTATTTTTTCATAAATCATTGTTGGTTGGTGAGAAAATGAAAATGAAATCCTCTTCACACCAGTGACCCCTTTACATTTAACAATCTGGGTTGTCCAATGACAGTCACATCCAGGTTGGTTGGATGTAGATAAAATCAATAGGTATGTGATTAGACAGCCGACTCGGGGTGGCTGCAGAATGGACAGGTCACCATTTGAGATGATGAATGGCTCTCTATCAACCTTCAGTCCCCTCTGATGCTAACATTTACTATAATCTTATTTGGGCTGCGATTTATCTTTCTTGCACCTGATCAATAAAGATGAACAGAACAGTTGTAAGGATCGATTGTAATTTTTTATCATTTTCAAGCACAAAGGTGCATTTCTGACATGAAGACAATATTCTAAGTGTACTGCTTCTGCATTTTTTAAAAATCGCAATTTGAGTGATCAGCTGCACTGGTCTATATACAGAGGGGTTTTAATTCATCTGTAAGTCTCAAGAGATCAAAAAGCCATTTGTCTTCTCAGGTATTTTAACTCTAGGCTGTGTCACACCTTCCTATCAGTTCCACTTACAAGATTTTGCTTTCCTTTAAAACACACACCAGTCACAAAGGTTCTATTGCCGTGTTTGGTTTAAGCTTTGCTTTGAACCCCTCTAACAAAGAGGCCAGTAAAAAGGCACTTATTAGTTGCTGCTGACCCTGATGAGAAAATCCCCACATGACTATGATGAACTGTCCAGTGAGTGTTATGTTACTGAATTATCTATTAACATGTTGGCAAAGCAATAATATCTTGATTAACACTTCCAATTATTTTAAGCATTGAAACTGGAATGCCTAGACAGTGCCAGCACTAGGTTGAAAGATGTGCTTTTTGGTTCTGCTCTGTGAACTTACTGGGTCCTCCAACCTTCCCCATTTCCTTTCCTTTCCAGTGTTCCTAACCTATAAAATGTGGGTGATACTATAGAGCTCTTATCTCTGCCATAGCTGCTGATAGGCTGGAAAGCTGTGAGACCTGTTAAATGATTTTGCCAAGGAAGATCAACATCAAAATAAAATCATTTCAAAGAAAAAGAACTAATTTGGGCAATTCCATTCTGGGTACAAATTCGAAATGCTCAGAAATATTAAGCTTTCTAACAAGAAGGATGAACAAAGGCAAGAGTTCTCCCATGATATAATTTGGTGAGCTCCCCTTTGCTGTGTAAGGCCAAACACAGCCAAAATTATT
The DNA here is from genome assembly GCA_011751065.1 of Lasiurus cinereus. Classification (NCBI taxonomy): domain Eukaryota; kingdom Metazoa; phylum Chordata; class Mammalia; order Chiroptera; family Vespertilionidae; genus Lasiurus; species Lasiurus cinereus. The sequence goes on along the minus strand of JAAGEH010000307.1, from coordinate 53,370,873 downwards.
ACATTCTGCCAAACTTTCCTCTGGGATGTCACACAAATACCTGCTCATGTATTGCCTGCAAACTTAGCATATACTTTCTCAACTTGAATTTTTTGTTTTTATTTATGTTCCATATTCCCGCCTGTTGCCCTCAGTGTATAAATCTTTCTAACAAAGAAAAGTCTCCAGCAGGCAACACCACATAACTAAGGGAATAGACACAAATATGCTAACGATCTGTACATAGACAAAGTATAATTCATTTAAGCCTTTACTTATTTATTCAACAAAATCAAGTCCTTATTATCCAAATAATATTCACCTGGGGAGTTAGATCCTCATGAAGCTTTCCATCTAATATAAAGAAAAAATAATTATAACAAAGGGCACAAATGCTAACTTAAAGGTTGTGTTACTGGAGTTCAGAAGAAATAGAGATTTGGTCTCACATCTAGCTCATGCAAAAGGAGAGACTACAAATCGCCTTGAGTGGGCGAGGTCAGTGTAGACCACCCACACCTCGCCAACTCAGCATGAGTGAGCCTTGCCGAGACCAAAAGTGCCCAGCTGCTAGCACCCAAGTTGCTGACCTGTAGAATCATGAGGTAAGGAAATGGAGGCTGTTCTAAACCACTGTGTTTGGAATTGTTTGTTATACAGTAAAAGCTAACTGGCTCACACCCTTTCTCTGCATTATCACAGCACCACAGGCTTTTACCAAAGCACTCACCCACAGTGTGCATTTATGTGTGGTCTCCCCAACTCGCCCACAAGATCCCTAAAAGCAAAGCTCTCATCCCACTCACCATTATATTCAGAGCACCCAGCAAAGCACGTGACATACAAACGTACTGAAATGATGTTAGAGTGACACCACTAATGCTAAACTGCATTCCAACTTTTGTTTTTATTTAAAACAGGATGGGAAAGTAGATGAAATAACATGGAGAAAACGGGATACTACATTTATTACATGCCTCTACAAACTGACAAACAGGCCAGTCTGCTCTACCACTTAAAAAGGAAATGAATATCACTCAAGACTGTGTTCAACAGCAGTAACAGTACAATAACACTTAAAGCTACAAATAGTCGCTTAAACGAGAAAGTGGTTTATTTTTCTCACGTAATAAGAAGTCTGGATGCTGGAAACCCAGAGCTGATGGAGGTGCCAAGGATATCCTCGAACAAATAAGCCCTTTTCTGTATGCCTTCTCAGCCACCCTTAGCATTTGGCTTTTATCCTCCCGGTCTCAAGATAGTTACTGCACCTCCATTTATCATGCCCACAGTCTAAGGGAGGAAGAGGATGGTAAATAAGGGAAGAGAAGCCTCCCAGAGATTTCACTCACATCTCTTTGGCCAGAATTATAGATCATGTACAACCCTGGCTGCGAAAGAGGCTGGGAAATGCAGTATTTTTGTTTACTCACTTCTAGAGTAAAGGAAGAGAAGGAAGGAGTGTGTAATTGGTGTTTATTGAGCCAATTTATCATACCTGCTAAGATAGTTGAAGTAACAGCACAGAGTCATGAACAAAACAGTGTGGTTGGCTTTGGGTGCAGATATTGTAATATTTCTTTCCCATCTCCCTTCAACTTCCAATCTGGGTGTAAGGGGTATATCCATCTGGTATACTGATACCCAAAACCAAAGTTTCTTGACAGTATAGGGAGGAAATGGGGATCAACAAGAGTGGGCATCCTTCCCACGCTTCTCTGGGCTGGCTATGGCCCAGGCTTCTAAATGTGTGATATGTTGCCATTTTCCCCTTTCTGAAAAGTCTCCCTTTAAAAGCACATTTTAAAATGCACATGCACAGACGCACATTATTGCTGGATTGAAAAGTATCTGTTTTCATGGTTTAAATTAGATAAAAAGAAAACATGCACACACAGTATTCTTGCAATCTTTTCAAGTTCTGAACCTTATTTCTTTCGTATTATAACTAATATGATCAGACCTGCGGCAGAGAACGAGAGAACAAATCCAAAGGTCACAAGAAAAATTTGTTAACTAGCTCTTGTCAGTTTTTACAAAATGCTTCACATGCAGATCTGGGCACGACTGCATCATGCATCACATTGAGGTACAATTTAAATTCTGGTTCTCAGAAGGTAACACCAACTCACTGTCCATTCAAGGGCAGTAGCAGCTCTGCTTGTGCTTAGCAGGAGCGAAAGGGAGGAAACACAAGTCAGACCGTGGACATAATCTGGCTGGGTGAACAAAGGCTCTCCTCTCTCTAAGCTGATCTGGGATTACCATGACTCCACATCCCTCTTGTAACCCACCCAAATACAGGTGTGACTCTACCTGCATAGCTATTTCAAACAAAGGTCTGGTGTTAACATCCACCCACAGTCTTCCTTTTGAAACTGTCTAAAAGGATATCCCTATTGTTTAGTTAGATTCAAAGCAAACTTCTTTATACTTTTTGTTATAACACTCACCCAAGAACTGTTATAATACAGGGTGGAGCAAAAGTAGATTTACAGCTGTGAGTCTCTGAAACAGAGTTTGTTCTTGGATTATTATTTACTAACTAGAGGCCCAGTGGACAAAATTTGTGTACTTGGTGGTGGTCCCCCTCAGGGGATGTCCCCACAGGGAGCTCAATCTGACCTCCTCTGTGGGAGGTGAATGGGTTGATCAGGGGAAGGCACCACCCCCATCACCCTGCTGCTGCTACTGCCACTGCCGGCCACCGCAGCCACCAAGGTGTTTTCATCAACATGGACTCCAGTCCCTTCACCGTGAAAAAATGACAACTTCCTTAACGCATTTTCAAGATGTCTCTTTCATAGGATATGACATTTCTTTCTTTCTTTTTTTATCCTCACCTGAAGATATTTTTCCATTGATTTTTAGAGAGTGTGGAAGAGAGAGGGAAAGACAGAAGGAAACATCAATGTGAGAGGCACATTTCTATTGGTTGCCTCCTGCATGAGCCCTGACCTGGGCCCCAGCCAGGGAGAAACCTGTAACCTAGGTACATATCCTTGATCAAAATTGAATCTGGACCCTGCAGTCCACAGGCCGAGGCTCTATCCACTAAGCCATACTGGCTAGGGAAGGATATAACATTTCTTAGCCCCTCCAGCAGTGCACCTTCGTTTTTTCCTCCAGGAGTGAGGTGTGAAAACTCTAGATCATCTTCTTGGCTTCTTATTACCCAAGTTACCAAGAACACTGCGAGTGGTGCATAGAGAGCTTAGCCAATGAGCAGTAAGAAAAGGTGTTTCCTTTGCAGCTCATACGCAGAGGTGGGACTGCTGGTGCGATGTCTCCCAGCGAGGATGGTCTCCCCTGTGTGTTGTGTCTGGGGCTGGAGGCGGCACACAGTCCCTCCCACCCATCTACACGAGCAACTTCCTCCTGAGCCAGTCGTGACTGTTAAGGCGTCCCAGCTAATTTGCATATTATCTCTCTCCATCTCTCTCTCTTATATATATAGCTAATATATATATCTTATATCTAACATATATATATATATATATATATATATATATATGAGAGAGAGAGAGAGAGAGAGAGAGAGAGAGAGAGATTGTTGTTTTGCTTTCTATATGAGCAACTGTGAATGTACTTTTGCCAGAACCTGTATTTAATCTGGTGCAGGTAAGTACGTTTCCCCCAAGATGAGAGCTAAACATTTGGGACCCAATCAAATGCTGCAAATACAACATGAATACAATTCTAGGCACAAAGCCCTGAGTCCTTTACTGAATGGCATTAGGTGGCCCCAAAGAGTTCCTGGTTCTTTTTATAGAATCAGACAGAATCAAGAGACTCACTGCAATGTAGCCACATTTTTAATGAATACTAACAGCTATAGAATTTTTAAAAATCACTAATGGTCTAAACTTAGTTGATCTAGTGGCTTCAGTATTTCTCCAGAGAAACTGTCCATCAGAAACCTTGGCGGCTGAGTTGAGTTTACTGCCTCTGTGCTGGGGTATGCTCCGAAACCTGTTACAGGTGGTAGAGGAGTGGAGGAATGAATCTGAGAAGCCTCACCAAAGAAGTGGCCCTGCAACAGAGGAGCCAGCATCTTAGAGAACCTTTCATTATTGGCACTCCTTACACCCATGATCCCTGGTCTCTGGTCTCTGTTTTCATTTCCTTCCCTCCTACTGTCTACGAGACAGGAAAATCAAAGCTAATATTTGAATAACTTGCAAACTGCCAATAGTGGTTCAGATTCATGGTATATCAGATTCCGTATTCTGTTTCTAAAAGGCTCACCAAGGAATGGTTTGGATTATTTAAACCGAGTCTCACTTTTTCAATATAAAACAAGGACCTTATCTTTAAGGGTGACTCTATCAATGGGACAATGTACGTTCAGCACTTGGCATGGAGCCTGGCTTCTCCTTGTGGAAGCCAGAGAGAAGTTCCTGCTCACAATGCCACTCCTGCCAACAACCCTCGGCTCCCTAGCAACCCATCATCAGAACCTGGATCTCCACTAATTAGCTACAAATCTTTGCACAAACTTGACCAAGTGGATAGATCAGACTGTATCATTTTTCTTAACACTGAGTAATGCTGTTGATTTTGGGAAGCAATACACTCAAAATACTAGATATTTATCCTGAGTATCTCAAACTTTCTGTTAATGACCATTTGTGTACATCCACAAGTGTTATCATAATTTTTCTCTACCCTATTTTTTTCAAATCTACATTACTAGTGATCAGTAATAAATTACTAATCTAGCAGATTCTAACAAATCACAAATCCTGACTCTCAAGTTCTATAGCAAAGGCAAATGAAGATTCCCCGTGGAAAAGGCTACCTACCAGTAGTTTATCCCAAGATCTCTCTTTCCTCCTTAGATAATCCCAGTTCTATGCAAAATATATGGTCAATCAACTCAAAATTTCCACTTTGTTTCTAATTAAGATGTAGGAAGCAGAATTGTTGCGTAGGATGTCCTAGGAGGCTGCTAAAGGGAGCTGACTTTAGGTGGCCGGGAATCTTTTCAACCCTTGTGCCTTTTCTCTTTGTTCCAAGCTGCCATGTGGATGTGATGGTCTGGCTTCCGCAGCCATCCAGATGCAAACAGCAGGTCCTGGGGCTCTGCTGGCCTGAGGCCACCATACAGCCTTGACAACCTCTATGAGACTTTTATTAAATAAGAAACAAAACCTTCTTTTCTAATTTACGACATTCCACTTTTATGATATAGAGTCCAATTTATCAGAAATAAACCATCATTACGCCATACATGTTTGCTTTCTGTACATCTCACAGGTAACTTTAATCAAGTCCAATGCAAGGACTCACCAGAACCACCTTTTTCTTCTGCAGGAATGCTTTACTTTCGCCTGTTCAGAAATCTGCTCCCTTCTGTCCCTCCCCTTTTCCGACAAAGAGCAGTAAGGATTAAAACTGTAAAGTCATGTTCAACTCGAGCATCAAATCTTACCATCTCTAAGAAGCCACACTCATGAAAACCTCATTGTCTCCTGGGCACTTGGACAAAATTAATAAACTGCTTTTGTAATTACCTTTTCATTCCATTTTTGCTATTTCTCAGATTAAAAAAAGGACACACAGCGGTATTCAGGGCTTTTGCTGGCATTTCTAGTTTTCTTCCAGGAACGATAGAAACTTGACTTAATTAGAGTTTTAGGCATTTTTCTTGATTTAGCTTTGTAATTAGAATAGAAATCTTAGATGCATTGGCAGCTTTGCCACTGTGCAAGTTATATTACTTATATACTAGAGATACTGTCTCAGGCTTCAGTTTCTTCACTGGGGCAATTTAAATAAACTGTACCACATGCTCAGGTGGCATTCTGTCTCCCTTTTTTGTTCATGTCATCATTTCACAAACACTGCAGGTCTGTGCCAGACATTAGGCTAGCAACTTGGGCTATGGTGGTGAGCAAACAGGATGCATGGCCCTTCTTTTATGGAGCTTATGGTGTAGTAGAGACAGCCATAAATTTTTTAAGTCACAGAAATCAATGTATAATTAATAAAAAATTACTGTGCCACAGGGCTGGATTTTTTTATTTCTCAGAAGTGGTTTTTCTAATGAATCTCTAATCACCCTTCATAGCCAGTTATTAAGTTAGGTGTTTTTCTTTCTCTTCTATAGTGTTTTTTTTTTCTTTTTAATATTCCATGCTTTGTACAGAAATCTCTCCACTTGTAAAACATTATTCTAAACGCTTTAGAAATAAAGGAATTCTACTTGTATTGATGTGGGTGAAAAGAGGTCCAAGTAGTACGAAAAACAGAAATCTACAAAATAATTTGAACAGTATATTTTGTAAACAATAAGAACACATATATGTATGTACACATAAAACCAGGAATGTTCTACAAAAAATACCTGGTAAGGTATGTGAGGACAAGATACTTTTCACTCTTATCAGACAGCCGTCTATAACAATTTAAGTTTCTACCATGGGCTTGTCTCATTTTAATTTAAACACACACACACACACACACACACACTAATTAATTATATCTTAATTTTTAACAGGTATTATAACTAAATTCAGAACACATAAAAAGGAGAAATTATTTAGATATTACTGGGACAGTACTCTGACCCTTTCCTGCCCACAGTGACCATTAACCATGCTTATAATGAGATCTACCTTAACTACAAGATATTTTTTTCTCTCACTAGTATCCATTTCTATGTAACATCCATAAAAGGTCTTACACCTTTCTGTTGTTTGTAGCTCTTTTCCCTGAGATAAAGCATCTCTCCCTTATATCTCACCTCTTAGACTACTATATTACACACCTGAGACCTTTCTGCTCCATGTGACTGCGCGTCTCACTGCTGCTTCTGCAAGGGTGAGACAGGCAATTTCACAGCTATCAGAAGGGTTATCACGAGAATTTACCATGATGTCTTGCAAGACCTGGAGAGTAACTTAAAATTACTACATGTTCCCAGCACAGGAACCTCTCAGTCTCCTGAGGGCTGTGTAATGTGACAGTCATTGTCAAGGTCGTAAGTCTTACTTGGGAAGTGCTCGATGAGGTGAGGCCACAGTTAACAGTACAGCCACTGGATGGCTCTATAAAGAAAGTATCATATTTGTATTGACAACACAGCTCAGACTTGCTCTCCTAGCATCTCCCATGGAAAGGAACTAAATCTAACAAACTCACTGCTGGCACCTAAGCACATAGCATCCTCTTGAAAACTGTCCTAAAAAGAAAGCTGTAAAAAATACCTCCATTCACAATTTTACACTAATCATCTGAGGATTTACAGCACATGCTCCCTTTTTTCCAGATCCCTGACTGGGGAACTTAAAATCCATTAGTTCAAAAGCACTTCTTCTTCTTTTTTTTTTAATAAAAGAAATATACTTTTATTGATTTCAAAGAGGAGAGCAGAGAGAAATAGAAACATCAGTGATGAGAGAGAATCATTGATTGTTTGCCTCCTGCATGCCCCCTACTGGGGACCGAGCCTGCAACACAGGGCATGTGCCCTGACCAGGAATCTAACTGTGACCTCCTGGTTCATAGGTAGATGCTCAACCACTGAACCACACTGACCAAGCCGAAAGCACTTATTCTTGAGGAGCTAATATGGGACCAGCCCAGAAGTGGGCCCCAGGGATGAGTGTGAAGACATCTTTAAAGCTGGTGGAGAGAGAAATATGAACTACTACCCATCACACCCCACAAAGACCACCACCTTCAGTTTTATAGTTCTTTTGCCTCCAAGAGTTCCATATTACAATGTAAACAGCCTCCCCACCCTCAAGATGGGGTGGTAGTAAGCTTTGACATCCAACTTGGTGTTCCTCAAACTTATAAGGTCCATCCTATTGATTGAAAATCTTATTAATCATAGACATATTCACAGAAATCAAAGAACAAGATCAAATATTAAAGACTAGAAGCCCAGTCTTTGGTGGGAGGTTGGGAAGGTCCTTCAGCCTGGCCTGCGCCCTCTCACAGTCCAGGACCCCTCGCTCCTTACCATGCTGCACTTGCCAGCCATGAGCCTGGCTTCTGGCTGAGTGGTGCTCCCCTTGTGGGAGTGCACTGACCACCAGGGGCAACTCCTGCATTGAACGTCTGCCCTCTGGTGGTCAGTCCATATCATAGTGACTGGTCGTACCACTGGTCATTCTGCCATTTAGTCGATTTGCATATTAGGGTCTTATGATATATGATTCTCACAGATGAGAAGACCTCTCAGATAGTTTCCTAGGAATCCAGTGAGAACTCTAAACTAATACTTGAGCTTATTATCAGTTAACTTTCTGGCAGTGACTCAAACCCAAATGAGAATTTATCATGGAGGGGATACCACGAATGCTTCCTGCAGTAAAGGTGTGTAGAGTAAGAACTGAGTTCCTGGGCGAAGGTGTGCCAGAAAAGAAAGGGGTCCTGATAGAGAGGCTGTCCTAACAGAGAGGCTGGAACCAAGGCAAAGCCTGCCTTCGTCCCACTTCTTTCTGCCTAGCACCTGAATCTTTACAATATAACTGAGGCCAGGACCAATATCTCATTCTGATGCAGAAAATTTACTTAAGAAAGAGTTTCCTGAAAACTGAGCAAACCTTTGAACTCTTACCCAGACCTGATAGAGATTATTTCTTTGCTACTTGGCACCAGCTGAGCAGAAAGTGCAAACTGAATCAAATCTATTTGTTCAGAAGCAATACCTTCCCAACACTACAGAAAATAAGCAGCTCACATAAAGGAAGAGTGCCACAGCCAGGCTCAGAGTCCCAAATTGTGCCATCTCTCTTAGACAGAGAGATGATGAAAACATTCTGACCCCTCTGCAGGCTCACTGGCTACAAGCCTTCCTGAGGGGTACTCTGAATTGATAGAAAGCATTCCTGTGCGTTGAAAGGTAATGTCATAACTATGCATAGGAAGCTATCTGTGTCACCTCTGAGATAGACTCATTAATGCAGACATTTAATGCCTACAGTCAACAAGTCGTGGGCATGGCACAGGTAAGGGCATGGCACTAGCAGCCATGACAGTTTCTCACTGTGGATTACTTTGGTCCCCGGCACTGTGCACTATCAGAGATCTAGGAGAAACACTGTGTAAAACTCAACTGAAGCAAAAACATTTCAAATAATTTTCTAAGCAAAACTTTTCACCTAAGAGAAGATGCCCTTCTTCCAAATCTCCTGGTGGAAAACAAGGCCTCGAGTCCAGTATTTGGCACATACATTTCCCTGAAAGTGGCAGTTGACAGGTTCCAGAAAATTGGTGAGACAAAAACCATTTGGTAAAATCATTTATTTTACCCTTATCAAATTGGCTATTTTCTTTGTTTACTTTTTGTTTATACAAATGTTACCAAGTGTTGAGTATATCGGCTCCCTCATAATTTGCTAGTAAGAGTATATACAATTTATGGCAACATGCCTCAAATGTCTTTGACTCAAGTTTCATTTCTAGAAATATCTGAAATTAAATATGGATGTTTAGAAAAATTTCACTAGGAAATTTTTCACCACAGAGTTTATAATATTGAAAAATGAAAAGCAACGTAAATATTTAACCACAAAGGACAGGTAACATACGTAATAGAGCACCCAGACAATGGAGGGATGAGTTATTTAGGCTTTTTTCTCTCCTGAAGAGAAAAAAGAGATATTTAAATTCCTTTAAGTTTTAGTCCTTGCTCAATAGATTTAAGAAAAAGGACAGTTACACAACAGTTTCTTGTAATATTCCAAACTTTACCAGCTTTCCTCATAAACAAAACAAATAAAAAAAAACCCTAGAATTTCCACAAACCATATATGAATTCATCCACAAGGCCACTGCAGGTAAGATAGATAAGATAGATTATTTTAAAACAGGGGGAACATCTATTTTAAATTATGAAGGGTAAAGCCCAGCTTATTCCTCGTGTCTTTGAAATTCTTCTGCCATTTGCTAAGCAGGTCAATGTTCATTTTTTTTATTCTTTCAAATATTTACTAACAACCTAAGAGCCAGGTATTAGGGGAGGGGAACACTTTTTAAAAAAGTAGTTATTCTATTCCAGTGTTCACAACCCACAGGGATGGATGCCCAGGTGAAACAGTGCCCAGACAACAGCTGAGGCTCTGGGGCGCCCACCTTTCCTGTCAACACGGGTCCATGAGAGCAGAGTTCAAACTGTTGGGGAGGCTGTGGAGACTTGGACTTCCCAAAAGCAAACATGGTCAGGTAACAACCATTTGTTCCCAAATACATAACCATTTAAAAAGGAAAACAAAAATCCAAACAAAACAGCCAAGGAGGAGGAAAGGTCAGAAGCCATGGCTTAACTTTACCTACCAAGAATGGTTACCTGACCAAGGCTACACGTTTGCTTGGTGTCCCATAGGTAGCAAGTGCGCAAACCGAATAGCCCAAGTCTTATGCTCCAAGTCCAGGCTGTAAGGCCTTACGGTGTGAAATTTTTAGTATTGTAGTTTCTTCCATACAAAGCAACAGAGACTCTATGCAGTACTTGACAAATTCACAATTTTCCTTGTTAATATAATGCCTCTATGGTCAGTCACATAAGAATGAACCACAATACCCAAGCAAAATAAGATCCAATGCAGATGAAACACCTATCTCAAGTTTTAATTTCCTTTCATCGATTTAGAGCCCAAACTCAGAGGTGAATAAATAACTGTGACATGGTTCACTCAAGTGCTGGCAATGCATACAAAGCTACTAGGGTGAATAGGAAAGCCAGTCTTAACTTAAGGGTTAAACATCTCAGATATGAAAGGGAGACTGATTTCAAAAGTGGCAAAGGGATCACCTATCCATTTCAAAGACATGTTTATCTTTTTTGTATTTCAAAGACGAGGCCTCTGAAAGATCTGGCACGGAAATATGCATGTGAATAGGAGCGCACAGAAGAGTCTTAGCTTTCAGGTATAATGGCTCTCCCTCAGAAAGCACTGTTCGGATTCCTGCATCCAGGCTCAGCACAAGCGGCCAGGGAACTAAGGCCCGCAGTCCCTCCCCTGTCCAGCTTTTATGTAAGGACTCATTAACATTTTCCTGCATGATGGCCCTGAACTCTACTACTGCTTAAAGATTCCACTGCTCTGCAGCAGAAATGCATTCATTCATGTGGTAAGACACCATGCCAGACTGTGCCTTTCTTATAAAAAAATGTGGGGGTGGGGGGTAAGAGGTAGGATGGGAAAGAAAAGATAATTATGGAAGATGCAATGAGCCAATCTGATAGTCTTCTTCTAGAAATATTCATGAAAATCTGTCCCTGGAAATTGCTGGTGTTTGGTAGCCAATCTTTTCCACGTGACATTTCTGAGAAACGTTCTTAGAAAGATTCCACAGAGGGGTGATAATAAAATGCATCTCATCAAATGATCTTTCGTTCTGGCGTAAAGTCTCTCCCCCATGTCTTCAATGTGGGTTCTGACAGTCCTCCTTCCAAGGCCTATCTCTTGTTCCCCATCTTAATCACCCTATGCCTTCTGCTGGTGCAAGTCTTTCCAACACAGGCTGCTTTGCCCTCCTGGACAGCAAAAAGGCAGCTGTCCAGGAGGGCAAAGCAGCCTGTATCTGTCAGTTTCCACTGAGGCAGACCTGAGACTTAGAGCCTTGAGGTCCAGCAAGTGCTTTAAACAACAGCATATTCATCCAGAGGAAAGATACTCATAACTGTGGAATCCCTGTGATGTGAGCACATCTCCAGGGAAAGAGACTGGATCTTTACTTTTGAAAAAGGCCTTTATTAAAGAGACAAATGTGAAATGTAAATGTAATCTGGGGTTAGGAATGTGAACTAGGCCTTGAAATGATCCCTTTTCCTAGCACACAATCATAGAAATTACAGAGCCAGGAAAGTCTGCAATAGCCAGGCAGCTTCTCAATCGTGGCTTACTGCTCAGTGTGACCCAAACGTAACCAGACGAATCCATCAGCAGCTAGATGTAAATGGCCTTGTGCAAGGCTTAGTTTCAACAGGCATTCTCTCTGCCTGGTGAAAGCCCTTTCTCCAACTAGAGGCCAAGTTATTAAGAAATTGTTTGTCACCGTAGATGGAATGGATCATTTGTTTCCCCGAATTCCTTTTCTCATCATTTACTCATTACACGCCTCCTCCTGATGGAAGCAGACATTTATTAGCTTCTGCATTTATTGCATTGGCAAACGGAAACATTCTGCTGCATTTCCTGGGGGTTCATTCATTTATCTATTGGATAACAGACTGAAGTTTTCTACAGGGCAGAAAAATTAAAATATCAGTCAGTTTGACAGCCAGGAAAATGAGGGTCTCTCTGAGACAAGAAGCTTTCTTGAGCTCTTGGTTTATCGTGCAGCTGCAGTTACTAGTATTTCACCATCTACGCTTCATACATAACTAAAATTGTGTGCTATTAGCTGGCGAGCTAATATTCCAAATAAATGATACACATGGTATGCTGTAAAGTATCTGAGATGCAAAACTAACTGCTATTTTAAAAGGAAAATGCTTTTAAAAATCCATTTCTATAAAGAGCTAGGGGAGGAATACTGTCTTATTAAGCTGGAGCTGGAATCATAGTATCTGAAGTTGTGAGAACCTAACGAGTCATCGAATCCTTTGCAAGCATCTACTTTACAGCTCGCCTGGCAATTGACACTCTCATTCTGCCTAAAATTCTGATGGTGACAGGGAAGCCAGCAGCTTATTTCAGGGCTAAAGACCTCTGGTTGACAGGAGTCACTTCCCAAAAGTGGTCTGACTATTGTGACCTTGAACAAGCCATCCAATCTCTCTGAGTCTCGGGGTCTTTGTTTTAAAAACCGAACCTCCCTTTTGTTGAAAGAATCACAGTTAAAGGAGAAGAATGTCATTTAGAGGATCACCTATCTCATTCCTGCCAAATGACTGGTCCAGAAGGTCACAGACACCTAACTGGCCTCTGAGGCAGACACTCCATCAGCATAGCTGCACGCTCGTCTGTAATTCTCCAGGCTGAGATGCAAGTCATTCCCATAAGGATGGGGAGCTCATTTAGAGTCAAACTTCTTGTCTCAGAAAGACCCGCAGCTGTCTTCAATCCCTTTGTATTTCTCTCAATTCCTTTTACTCTTTCCTTTTTGCCTTCACTTCCCTGGAACCTTTGTTATACACCTTTCATTCCTGATAAGAAGCAGATGCAATAATGCGATGGAAAGTTCCATTGTGGTTGTCAGCCACTAACACAATCTGTCAACAGCTGGCCTACCCCAGCAATGCCCTGATCATCCTCATTCTGAAACTGACGAGCTAGGATTTTGTCCTCAGCTCCACAACACATGGACCGTCTAGCACTGTGCCAGCACAAAGAAAAATCGAATGTTAGTCTTTTGCCTACATAGAGTTTGTATGTTAGAGAACTCCAGCCTTCTGGATATACTATTTCTTAAAATATTGCTCAAGTCCCCTGGAACCATTTTGAGGATAAGAAAAGTATAAATGCAAGTAAGAATATTATCTTTACAAATCAGTTACATCTTCTAGCTAAGTGTTCATACACACATGTTCTTTTCCTAAAATGATTGGAAATCTGAGCTGAGAGCACCCTGGGTAGCCACACTGATATTTAGACTGTAACATGGATCAGTTCACCTGTTACCTGGGAACTTCAGTTTACCATGGAGAAGAGATCCTTGTTCTTATGAAAGCCTTAGGTACAGTTAGTGAACTCGGTGGAAGAAAGGGATGCAGCAATGCACTTGGTTAGTTCACTGAAAGCCCCTTAAATGTTCACCCACTGCACAGAAGCCAGTGGAGCACAGCATACCATTTTCCCAAGATTACTTTGTGCTCTCCCTCCCAATATAGGCGAAGTCAACACAAAGCAGAAGATACTTCCTTAAAAAGAACATTATACTGAGCTATGATGATGCTAGATACTAGAGTTGCCTTTATTTTTATTATGTCTTATGTAACCAGCTTAGAAAAAAAGCAATATAGGTTTTTAAGGGTTAACAATTCCTACAGATTCTATTATACAATACAGGATGATAAGATTTTTCACTTTAGGTTCATTGTTTATTTTATCCAAGTAAAAGACTTTCTGAAGATGCACTTAAGAGATAAAGTAAACTCTTTTTCTTTCCTATATAAGGAAGTTTCAGTGAGGAACACAAAAATCTATACTATACAACCTCTGTCCTCCACTCATGTAGAATCTGCTAGGGAGTTAAGATATGTTCATAATAATATTTAACAAACCTATGTGCTTTCTATAGATTATCTAATTTAGACTTCCCAATAACACCACTATGGTGGTACTATTACCTCCACTTTCCAGAGGTAGACCCTGAGGCCCAAAAAAGTTGAGTACAGTGGTACCTCGAGATACGAGTTTAATTCATTCCGTAACCTTGAGGCATGGGAAACTATGAGACGCTCAAGTCGAGGTAAACTGGTGGGTCGTGTGCAGCTAGCTGATCCGCGCGATTACTCCTATCTCAAATGTTGCTTGTATTTCAAAGCAAAAATCGCTCGCTCAACGGCTTGTATCTCAAAAATCTCGTATGTTAGGGCACTTGTATCTCGAGGTACCACTGTAATCATATATAATAAAGAGCTAATATGCTAATTAGATCAAAAGGCAGAATGACCTTCCGGAACAACTATTGGGTGGAGGTGGGGGAAGAAGGGGACTGCAAGGCAGCGGGGGCCATGAGGGCCTACTCTTACATGAATTTCATGCATCAGGCCTCTAGTTAAAAGAGAGTTTGAGCTCATCTGTGGCACTGCCAGGATTGAATATAAGCAGCCTGGCATTCAAACCACAATATAAAAATTGCCTATGTAAAGAGGTCACATGTAAACAGAATGATCAGAAGGTTTCATGTAGGAAGTTAGAGGGCAACAGGGTCATTTTGAGCCTAAAAGTAGGGAGAGAAATTCCCTCAAAGGTGAAAGAGGAGAAAAGAGCACCAACCCCCAAATTGAAAACTCAGTTCACAGAAGGCAGGTACAAATAGTAGCAATAAGGCCTTTTCTGCTTCGATAAGCTTAATTTAGGAAGTCAGAAAGTGAGCATGGAGATGGTGGAAACAGCTATGCCAACCTTGTGGGCAGGCTAACCACTTCCAACCTATGGTTAGAGGGGGAATTTCTGCCCCACTATTTTTCAACTATATATGTGGTATAATTCACATATCGCTTAGCTTTGGTAGGGGCCTCCTTAACTCCTTTGCATCTACAGTGGTACCTCGAGACACGAGTTTAATTCGTTCCGTAACCTTGAGGCGTGGGAAACTATGAGACGCTCGAGGCGCGGTAAACTGGTGGGTCCTGTGCAGCCGGCCGATCCAGGCGATTACTCGTATCTCAAATGTTGCTTGTATTTCAAAGCAAAAATCGCTTGCTCAATGGCTCGTATCTCAAAAATCTCGTATGTTAGGGCACTCGTATCTCGAGGTACCACTGTACTTGAATCCCATCCCAACTCTAACCTCCTATAAGACTGTAGGTTGAGAATGTGAGCTTGAACTGCCAGGGTTCAAATCCTAACTCTACCACTTCCTGTCAATGTGACCTTGCTCACCATTACTCTGCCTCACTCCAATCTGTAAAATGAGGACAAAAGTCCTGAAGAGATAGAAAGATTAAATAAAATGATGACACAAAGTGCATTGCACAGTGCTGGCAAAATCGTACGCTCACAATTAATGTGGTTTCAAAAAGCTACATAGGGTTATTCCTATTGCCTTGGATTGGGAGTTGGGGACTTTGAGGAAGGGAGCACAAAGGCACAGGGAGACTCCAGCACATTTTCATTTGATAAGGAATTTTTAAAAACACTTCACTATTCGTCTACCAGCTCCATAGTGCCTATTACACTATTCCTCCAAGAGAACTCGGATTAGAACCACTCTTGAAATTAGTGCCAGTTGAACCCAGCATAGAACCGATCTGCTAACAAAGTACCGACCAAAATAAGTACTGCCTGCCAGGTTTGGCAAGACTGATACTGTACTTGAAAAGTAAACCTGGCACTTTCTGAAAAGATAGTGAAGAATACAGTAGAGTACTAAATGGCATGGCAACAAGCAAGAGACCTGGGGAACTGGTGCTCAGCAGCTCTTCCTCCACAGCCATGGCTCATGCTTAGGACCCTTCCCAAGGGGCACCTACTCCAAGTCCGCCTCCCTCTGTAAAACAACATCGCTAACCATCACCACTCTCCCATAATGGCATTTTCTCTTCCATTATTATGTTATTTTTTCTACATAAAACCTACCACCACTTGTCATAAAAGATATTTGGTACTGACTGTCCTATAGGAACAGAGCGCTAACTCTATGAAAAGGAACTCTGTCCGCTCAGGTCCACCCCCAGAGTTCACAATGCAGCCTCCCACACAGTTCACTTGAGAGCCTAGAACAAGTTACCGTGACAAAGCCTAAGAATATTTAGAAAAGTTCTAAATTATAACAAGGGTGAGAAATGGCGTGCTTTAAAAAAAACAAAACACTTAAAAATATTGTCAGTTACAGCAATAATTACTTTTCAAAAGTTTACAAAAATCTAAGCAAATTGAAAGTATTCTAAATCATATAGGACCAAGAAATTGGAGGATAGTAACTCTTGAAATAAACAAAACTGACAGGGGGGGAGGTAAGAGATCAACTAAAGGACTTGTATGCATGCACATAAGCCTAACCAATAGACACACACACTGGGGGTGGGGGAGGACAAGGTTGAGGGCAGAGTTAGAGGGTGGGGGTGGACAGAAGGAGGTCAATGGGGGGAAAAGGAGACATATGTAATACTATATGTAATAACTAAAAAAAAATAAAGTTAATGCAATTCTATAAATAGATAAATAGAACTGACAGAAGAACATGCAAGGTAAGTTTCTGAGAATACATATTTTAGAATTTTTATTTCACTTATTACATCTGCAAACATTTTCCTCTCCCTTAAAATGTACACAAAGTTACCACTAGAAATATGTTAAATAAAAGTCAACATTTCAATTCCTTAATATACTTATCATAAGTATATGGTATTTCATTATTATTGCTGCTTTTAAGATAAGTAAATAATGAGAATTACGAGGTATAAAGAGTATCTCCCCATTCCCCATTTTTCTACATAGATAAGCTTTAACAGCTGCAATTTTCTCAAAAGAAAAATGATTTTCTTCAAATACTAGTAGGAAGATCCAGAGTACATTATATAAAATAGGCTATGGGAAATTTTTTAAATTGCAGTGTGGGTGTTTAAGGTGGCAAGTTGGCAGGTATTTAACCATACTTTATACCATAGAGAAAATGAGATAGAAAGAACTATTTACAATAGCTGTGTATGCCTTTATCTTTAAACTGTAGCATATTCAAATAAAGGCATTCACCCATAACTGAGGAACTTGGTTTAATCCTTATAATGCCCATCATTTATACAACTGAATGCATTAGTCATTATAATATACTTCGATTTAAGGGATTAAAAAATAAAACACCTGCATAAAGAAACGATAATTTGGGGGTCTAACAACCTGAGTTGTTGCTGTTGTTTTTAGTTTGTTTTTTGAGGCAGAAGCTGTAAAGATTTTGCTCTTAGGTGAGTACTTTTAATATAAGACTCTTGCATAAACTGCCACATTTTTCTGTAGAAATGAAATCTATAATATTGATACAAACAACCCTTTGCCATTTTTCTGAAGCCATAACCCCACCAGAAATATTTTCTGCTTCTTAGGCAGAAATTCATCCAAAATAACCCTTGTAACCATGCACATTCTTAACTGTAAAACTCCACCATCAGAAGAGCAGTGTCTATCCATAAATCACCCCCTGTGACTTTCTACCACATCTTCTTGTTCCTGGCCCCAAATTACCTATGACCTGGCCTCACCCATGCTTCCTCCTCCTCCTCCTCATCTATCCATTCAATTTCAGTGGATAATGCAAAAGATGAAGGAAAAAAACACTCATTCGGTTCCTACTTGTTAAAAAGACTGATCCAAACATCACAATGAACAAATGAATCCAGATCCTGCATGGATATCCTAAGTCAGAGACTTGCAACGGAAGCTTAAAACAAAAAATAAACATAAAAACCAGACACATACTTGCAGCACATTATTGAAGGGGTGTCTGTACTCCTTCAGGACTCTACTGTGTCTTCTCTCCCCCTGCTCCACACCCAACAACTTCAGCAAAGTTGGCAGCCCCGCACCTCACCATCACACTGCTCAGTCCCTGGTCCCCAGGAGCTGGCCTCCAACATTACAGTATCTCAAGGCTTATAAACAAACCATTTTTAACTTGGAGAAGTAAAAGTTCAACCAGTTCTGTTTTATTATTGTTGTTTAAAATTCCCCACCCATCAGCTAGGCTTATATTCCTTTAACTAAATGGACAAAGAGGCCAACAGCCTCTGTTCCAAAGATGTAAGATGACAGAAAGATATATGTGCTCAGGTTACCATCTCGGATGTAATCTGCCTGAGCATCAAGTGCTCAGGTTACCATCTCGGATGTAATCTGCCCAATTTGAAGCCAAATATATACAAGAGAAATCCCATTTTATCAAATAAAATGAGTACATTAAAGAGCTCTGAATATCTGCAATTATGTAAGCCTAATTATAGTTTCCTTTTATTATTTCCATATTACAAAGTAGTTCTACAATTGAGCCAATGATTCTATTCCTTCTGGCAAAATTCAATATAACATTTCAACATAAAACAATAGATAAATTTTTTCCTAGCCCTCCACCCCCCAACAAGTTCCCTT
The DNA here is from genome assembly GCA_011751065.1 of Lasiurus cinereus. Classification (NCBI taxonomy): domain Eukaryota; kingdom Metazoa; phylum Chordata; class Mammalia; order Chiroptera; family Vespertilionidae; genus Lasiurus; species Lasiurus cinereus. The sequence continues at coordinate 53,352,184 of JAAGEH010000307.1, read as the reverse complement.
AAGCAGTGTGTAATCATCAATCTCCCTGATACTGGGGACTGATGAAGATAGCTAGTGCTGTCCTAATTCAGTATCCATGAAAAGCCATACACAATATTTTATTTCAGCTCTACGCCTTCGAGAAGTATGTTATGAAAGCCACTTTACAAATGAGGGCTTGAGGGTGAAACAGGTTACCTGGTGTTTATCGAAAACCAAGAGCCAAGAAGTCGGAGGTGTAACACTGGAATCCATGTCCACTTGTCTTTGATGTCATTACATTTACTGTAAGGGCCCTGGCCAGGTGGTTCTATTGGTTGGAGCATGGTCCCATACAACAAAAGGTTGCAGGCTCAATTCCCAGGTAGGGTACATAACTAGGTTGTATGTTTGATCCCCAGTCAGGAAGTGTAGGGGAAACAATCAATTGAAGTTTCTCACATAGATGTTCCTCTCTCTCACTCCTTCCCCCTCCCCTAAAATAAATAAAAAACATATCCGTGGGTGAGGATTAAGAAAAAGTTTACCATGAGGTCCTTGGAGGGAGAGATCCCAAATGTCTGATGCATTGCAGCAGAATGAGGTTACTGAATATCTCAGGTAATCATGAAATGACCGAGACAAGCACTTGGGAATTACTGCTTTACGATGCCGTGGGTATATGAAAGTCAGCCACGGGAACAAATGAGCAAATGAGCAGTGCTTTCCTCTGACAGAAGAATTCAGATGAGTTCTATGAAACATTTTTTTCATTCCATACAGCAATTCATATAAACAAACTACTGCCTTCCTGCTTTGCACCATGATATCACCAAAGCTAGTAAAACTTCATTTCGGTTTCATAAAACCTCAGGAATGGTTTTCATTGTACTTCAGCCACTTATGCAAAATTTGGATGGCAATAAAAATTAGTTCCAGGAACCTAAACAAAAAAATACACGTTCACTTTTTGGAACCTGTTTGATGAGATAATGACATGGTAAACACTGCCCTCACTCCCCCAACTACATAAAACAATCTGTTTTCTTACCTGGAAAAGTATACTTCTCTACTAGATGAATGTTAAAGTTCCAAGGAACAATAAACTTTTATATATCTATAAATATTTCATTTCACTGATGCAGCATTCAGGTTCTTGGATTAATACTGGTTTTAATTGTTAGTCAGCACAGACTTAAAACATCAGCCTTGTTTTATTGCCTGGCAAGTAAGGCTTGAAACCCAGAATCTCATCATAATCATAAAAATCATAAAAAATATTTCTATTTGGCTACTTCCAAAGTAATATTCATTCAGAAACTATCTTTTGCATAATTATTCTTAAATAGCTAGAGTATAAGTGATATATCTGTGAATGTTACTTAATAAAACTTTGTGCTTCTATTTATACTAAAAATACCCTTTTCTCTTTCTGGCATTATTCTTTTGGGAACCAACTTCAAGGTCAAATCCAAATGATATATAATTTTTAATGTACCCCAAAGTGAAACAGCAGTCCCTGTCTTTAATTACATGTTACTGAATTTTTACAAATCGTTCTAGAAATTTCTGCCAAGTTTCTACAATTTAGAGCAACTACATCATGAGAGGAGAGTTCACAATTTAGTATGTATTATTTTTCTGTAGTTCTAGGTTACATTTTCATTTTAGTGATAGAGAAACAGAAAAGCAAAAATGGACTGCCTACCCTAGGACATAATCTGTGGGTCTTGGCCTCAAGCGACGCTCCTCTCACTTCTATTTTCACTCTAACTTGCATTATATAGTCCATCTAGGCAAGGTAGGAGACACCCTGCAAGATTCATTACAATTAAATTCTAGAAATACTGATATTAAGAAGAGGTACAGGTGAGGAGAAGAAATGAGATACTAGAGGTCCATGTGCCTGATTTAGCCCCTCTGTGTGTATCACAGGAACCAACAATGCACGATTCCTAGGCACATATAAATGCTCAATATTCCCTAATAAGGGAATATCCAACACAGGGCAGAGGACTGTACTGACAGTCAGCTAGTATAGGGGTTTCCCAGTAAGCAACAGTAAGGAATGGATGAAAAGCAGCCACGTGAGGTTAAATGCAGTTATGGCTTAATCATAGTTGAGTGACGGGTGAATTTCTGAGACTAATTCCTCAAGTTAATTCTGAGGCAGAGCCTAGGCAAGCCACTGAGTTGAAAGTTCAAGTAGCTCAGGATCAGAGGAATATCTCTAGCTTTAAACTAGAGGAAGGAAATGACAATAAACTCATAATATGTGTGGTTATAATTTAAATTTTCAGAAAGTTTAGGTCCCAAGATTGCATATCTATACACAATCTAAACAGCAGGCTAATAAAGCCCCATTGACTGCTGTGGATATAGTGGTTCGAAGGCTACTTCCCAGATCCACTAAGAAGAAATAATTTTGCAATGTGGGCTACAACAAAGGAAGATGGGGGAGGCACAAGTGTCCAAGTGGCAGTGGCGGCCAGACGAAGATCATTCTCAGACACCATAACCCTCTTCTTGTTGTTGTTATCACACTAGGTCTTGCCGTGACCTTGGGCCATCTAACACAGCTTGCAACTTTGATCTCTGCCCATAGTATTTCTTGAGCCACCTTCTTTTCTCTCCATCCTCTTGGAAGAATAAGGCCCAATCCACAGATCTTTTACTGTTTCCTTCCTTTCAGCATCTTTCCTATGAATTTAGCCCATGTACTTCCGCACATTAAGTGCATCCATCATCTGACCACACCCTATAAGGGAACTGCTGTAATTTTTCTTTGCTGTGGAACACGATCCACTATTAAGACTCTTGCACTTCGTTTATAAAAAACATACAAAAAACTAAAGTTGCTAAGGAAAATTCAGGTGAGAATCTGTTACTTAACTCTAAAGGTTCTAAACAAAAAAGGCCACGCCCACTTCCGTAAAAAATCTTCTTAAAACTGGGGAAGGAGAGTGAAATTGCATAATACATGTCAAGGTCAGAAAGCTTCCTGTGAGTATCCTAGTCTCCCACTGGTCACACAGGAGAGGCTGCTAGAGAGGAGAAGGCATGACTCGGGGTCCTGGTGAAACCCCACTAACCATCGCTCCCAATTCTGGGGAGCCTGAAATAATGTGAGCTTGAACTGGGAATGTGAACATATATACAGAACTGAGATATTGTGATGTATTTCCTAAAAGACCCAGGAGACTGGGCATGAGGAAGAGAAACAAGAGCACCAAGCCCACCCCAGAGGACCCTCAGAATCCCCAGGCTTTCTCATCTGCCTACCCTTTTGCAACACAGTGTTAAGGCAATTCTGGGATGGTTGCAGGTCCTCAGAAGTCCTCAACTTAGGGACTCTACCAATAAAATGGATGCTTCTTGACCTCTACATCCTAGAATACAAATCGGGAAGGACTAAAAAAACATAGGTACTGGCACTATGCAGGCACAGCAAATCTCAGATGTGTGTTAAATTTATGTCTCTTGAAAAATATTCTGTGGTTTGAGTGTAATGCTGAAACATGGTATGCAGTATCCTCAGCTTGCAAGCTCCAGATGTACATAAACTCTGAGAAGGCCTACAGAAAAATATGTTCATCTTAGTTAAACCTAACATTCCTCAAGATTATTTGGCATGGAACCCATCCCACTCCCGAACACATTCATTTAAAAAGTCATCGAATGCCTGCTATGTGCCAGGTACTATCATGGTGACTACGGGTCTTCAGGAAACTTACACCTTTAATATTTATTTTCAAAGAGAACTGTTTGAGGCAACCAGTTAGTTCATTGGGTCTCTATTAGAGCATTTAACCTGATGGATCTCTTCAACCCACTAAATTCCCTGTAAATACCAGGGATTTAGACCTTTATGGGACAAAAGTAGTGGTTACTCCTCACAAAACATTTCTGCTCTGGCCCTAGCCAGTTTGGCTCAGTGGATAGAGTGTTGGCCTGCAGACCAAAGGGTCCTGGGTTCAATTCCAGTCAAGGGCATGCCATCTTGGTTGCAGGCTCTTTCCCAGACCAGGCCCTGGTCAGAGTTCATGCAGTAGGCAACCAATGTATTTCTCTCACATCAATGTTTCTCTTTATCTTTCCCTCTCTGTCTAAAAAACAATCAATGGAAAAATATCCTTGGGTAAGGATTAACAAGAAAATAAAACAAAAAACAGTTCTGCTCTGGAAAAGAATAGTCAGACACAGCCTCTGTGGACCCACTATGGCAATTAAAAGCTTTGTACCAGATGCCAAAGGGCAGTTGTGCCGTTTGCATTTGTACCATATCTATTGCAGTGTCTGTGTTTTTGAGTCAACGGTGAATGCCAAGGACTCTCTCTAGCCTCCAAAATTCTGATAAGAATGACCAAGGTCAAAATGGTTTTAGATTTCCTTCATTAAATGATGACCTTATTATGCAAACCTGCTTTATATGCCAAGTTCAGATGTGGGGGACTTCTGGTTTGATAATCATAAGAGCTAATATTATTTGCAAATGTGTGAATGACCAAAATGTACCTTCCTAACTGAAGCTAATGTGATGAAACAGAATACCTTACAGAGACACAACTAGCTCATGGTTTGAACATAAAACTGCCATCAGGGGCATTTTGTTACACCATCCCTGTAATTTCCTTAAAAAAAAAGATAGTTATGTACTTTAATTTTTTTGTCAGTAAAATAGAGAAATAAAAACCTTAGTTTGTCTGCCTAATATAGTATATTTGAAATTTATAAATAAACAAAACATCAAGAAGAAAATCAATCACTAATTATAAAATTGGATATAAAGAAGAATCAAGAGATTTAGGCCATTTGCAATGGCATACAAAGGAAACAAAATGATTTGCTGGCTGCAACATTGTTATCAATAGCAAGAAAAGATCCCAAAGAAAGGAAAGGGGGTGTTAATTGTGTTTTCAAATAAAACAGCCTGCTGAGCCTCCCTAGACAAAATAAACAGAATCTTTAAAAGTAGAATTAATTTTCCTTGGATTTCATAACACTTTGTTTCTTACCTTGTCTTTTCACATTCAAGTGGCATATCATTTTAAAGAACTGCCATGGTAAACAGACTCTAATTATTTTATTGCATAGTCTTTCACAAGGTAAAAGAAACGTGCAGAGTAGAGGAAGTATGCAACCCATATTGTTGGCATCTTAGCACTTATGGATCATTACAAGCACTCACAGAAAAGCAATGCTGGGCTTTAAAGCTGAACTGTATATTATCTCTTTCTCAGAGCCCTGGGGCTATCACTGCAAAGCACAGTGGTCCATTCTCAGCTCTGAATAGAGAAAAGGAAGAGGTCATTAAATTATAATTTCCATGCACAATTGGTACAAGTATTTCCTACCAACAGGATTAATATGAAAGCAAGATCCCAGAATAAAGCTGCTCAGCAGAGAGGATGGCAGTTTAGTGTCTTGTAAATTTGATTTCACTGAAAGCCCTGACACATCGTAATAGTGAAATCCTATTTACTGTAGCAAGAAGGATGGATAATGCTATTTAATACCTGGTGTACTGTGTGCCATCATCTCACAGCTTTGTACTCCATGTTCTCATCTTACCTTAAGGTTAATACTTCTTGACAGCCTACATGGTCAAGAGAGCCCCAAATTAAGTGCTGATCCCAGGATTTGCAAATCTTTCTTCTAAAGTTCGGCACAGAAAAACTGGCTCCAGTTAAAGGGATCATTTTAACAGGATGCCCTTTCAACAGCTTATCTGGGATGGGGGAGGGCCTCAGATCCCTAAAGCCAGATTTAAAAAAACAAAAAAAACAACAACAACAAAAAAAACATTTCAAGGTTACCCAAACCACATTCTCCATTAGAAAATTCAGAGAGGTTAACAGAAAGCCAATGCATTTGGAGGACTTGTTGAATAATGAATTAAGGATAAGACCCCCATTTCCAATATACTGTATTGATTCTTTCCCCTCAGAGAATGAAATTTTTTTAAAGTGCATCTTGCTTGTTACTTTTGGAATACATGCAATAATAAATTTCCTTTAGGGAAGCATGTAAGAGTATAAAAGGGTTCAGACTTTGAACCTAAGTTATAAATAACTGTGTCAATTACATTAACAAAAGATATGGTGATACTGGGCATTATTCACTTCTCTACCTAACAATTAACATCCCAATGCATTTATTTGAACTACCATTATTTGTTACTGATTTAAAAAAATTGAGAGCAACTAACGGTATATGCCACCATTTTATTGGCATTTCTGTCATTTGTAATGTTATTAAAATTAAATATGACATTGGCTTCTACAGTCTTCAATGTGCAAACTCCCGGAGCAGAGAACCTTGTCTGCTTAACTCTTGGTAACTACAGAAACTACAGAAAATTTGCCTTGATTTCAAGATGAATGAGGAAGCCAGCACAAAATTTGCAAATGTCATAAAATAATATATTTCTCTAGGTTGACAAATGTAAACTAGTATGACCTACCAAGGCATATCTACCTGAACGTGATGCTTTTAACTATTGTTCTAAATTTGCTATTATCACACTGCATGACCAAACACACAATAATTTAGTGTATATTAGCTACCCACACAATCTAGAACCATGACAACTGTTTAGGAAGCAAATAGGGGGAAAATATTTAAGGAGTTTTTAATCCTATACATTGAGTTTAAGTTATCTCTCTACCCCAAATAGGACTGTTTGTTTTAATATCTCAGATGTCAGTGGTCTGTGATTGTGTCCTTATTAATCCCTTGAAAAGGCTAACCCAGCTTCACTCACTGATATATTTTTACAATGACAGACTTCATTTGGTAGTAGAAATGCATAATAATTTCTTCCCATAAGCAGCACATGGAGCTGACAATAATCTCTTCTGTTGTCATTTCTCTTTATTATCATTGTTGGTGTTATTATTCCCCCAAGCATTGCACAGAGGAATATAGAAATGAAGGTACTAATTGATAAGGAAGAAGTCAAGCAATCAAAAAAGCCAATTAATCATACAGAGGAGCCTGACACTTTATGATGCAATAGAAGTTATGCCTCCTACATAAGTAAGAGGCTTTCAAAAATTGCTCACTTTATGTAAGCATGACCTTAGAATTTAATTAGCCACTCTCTCCACAGGTGACAAACTAGTAAAGTACATTTCTTCTTAATGATAATTTATTTTTCACTATCCTCTTTGCATTGCTCTCTTTTGCCCAGCTTGTACACTTCCCTCTCCTTCTTAATTGTATGGGATTGACTGCAGCGTGTATGCAAATTGCTGCTGAAATCTACAGAAGCCTGTAAACTGCAAGCAATACATATCCCATACCCTGTTAATCTGAATACTGTAACTATATCTGACTACGCTCTCTGATCTCCCTCAGCTCCTCAAACCACTAGAGCTTTTAAAGCTCTCTTCACACTGTGCCAAACCCCACCATTCTTATGAACGCCAAGAGCAAAGTGGATGCAGTAGAGCAAATCAATTCAAGTTCATAATTGAGAAGTTAGGCATGCAAGACACACTAATCATCAAAGAATTTGTGTCTCCAAGATGTCTGCGGAGAAAGGAGTCCTCCATCCTGAAGCTCCCTGGGGAATCTGGACTCTTCTATGCACTTTCCTCCCATAGGACTAACAGACTACAGGAAAACACATTCTCTTGAAGAACATGTAGGCAATCCAGACTCTAATGAAATAATTTATCAGAAGTAACAGGAAGTTTTCTCTCTTTCTAGGGGAGGGAGGGGATGACTGTCCTGTAGCAACACTACGAATGAATGAATGAATGAATGAATGAATGAACGAACAAATGAATGCCTCAGAAATATTTTTAACTATTCAAATAACTATAAATGTCTTACTTCAAAGTAAAAGAAGTACAACTCGGTATTAAAACAGTCCTTAGGAGTATCATTTGGTACTTGCTAGGTAATAAGGACTTATTTACTCCCTTTTGGTCAAATTTTCCCAAGAAGTGCCAAATCCTGGGGAGAAAATTATGCATTTTGAATGCTTAACACTTTCAGGTTATGAGGTAGCATTAATCAAATTATAACATCAGGACATAAGAAGTTGTACTTCAAGCCAGAAAGAGCTAACCTACCACCCAAAGAACTAATAAAACAATCAGCAGGACTTAGCTTCTTAAGTGAAGACTGGCAAATATTAAAGACAGGACTGGATAATGGCTAGAAGCTCAGGTGTAAAAGCTGGCCAAAGTCCAGATCATGCTTTGGCTGTACATTCTTGGGCTAATTATTTGAAACCCTGGGATCTTCATTAAACAAGAGGGTTAGCAGTTGCATAGCACTGTTTGTGGGGATAAAATGACATAATCTATTCCAAGTGCCTAGCACAAACACAAATGCTCAATGAATGTTACTGTAAGCTACTAGAATGCTGCTGCTGCTGCTGCTATAAATAGCCAGATTTTCTCATGGATTTAAATTGTTCACTTAAATCATCAGTGAAGGAGATACTAAGCATTTTGTTATATTTAAAAACTGTACACTAACTGCTCAGACATAACGTTATGGGATAAGCCTAGAAACCTAGAATTCATTCACTGTGCTCTTAGAACGTTGAACTGTGGAAAATACAGAAATAAGAAAATGAAATGACCTTTGCTCTCAAGGATTTGACAAGATAAACACAAATAACTAATTTCAGTTGTCATAAAATATGGCATCATAGAGACAGGTCTATAGAGAACTCCCTGAGGGACATGGGAATTTAAAAGACTTCTCTTTGAAAGATTCCTCTCATCAGCTCACCAACGGGAACCAACACTGGAATCTCTCCATTAGGTCACACTCCCCCCCACCCCCACTCGATTCTCTAATGTTCTTAAAACATCAAAATTTGCTTCACACCTATGACAATGTTACTAAATAACTCTGGCAACATTTACAATGAAATAAAGACCTGAAAAACTTTCAAAAGGCTTTGACCTTTTTTCTCAGTAGAGAATATTGGAACACTGGTTCTAGGAGGTGTGAAATTGGTGTCCAGTTAAATTATACTTATTATTCCTCACCAGTTAGTGAAAGAGAAAATTATCTCAGACACCTGGTGAACTAGCCAGTATAAATACCTGGGAGGGGGAGGCTCCATTCACATAAGGGAATATCTAATTGATAAAGAGTTTACTGAAACAGATCCAACAGCCAAACCACGAAATGAATGTGCTTCTCATGCTCAGTGGACCTGAGTCACATTCTTAAAAGAATGTCTGCATCAGGTCAATGGAAATTAGTTCAAATCATAAGATTATGAACCATCAAAAAGTGATAATATCTACAGTTACTGGATTTGTTAGTCCAGCTGATGAGCAGATGGCACAGAAATCTTAATGAATGACTGTAAAAGACTCATGTCTCTCTCTATTAATAATATACCAGGTGGGATCTAGTCGGTGGTTTTATCATCTCATTTGGTTAAAATAAAGAAAATATCCACTTTTAAAGCACAGATAACCTGAATTGCATAGTAAGTTAGACGATTCTGCAAGTTATCAGATTAAAATGTTTTTCTTACATTATGTACTATTCGATTCAGTGTTTTTACAGCTTCTAACACAAAGAGTGTAGACCCCTAACAGAAATGGTTCGATACTGTATTTTTCACTACCAACACAACGCAAGAAAAACTCTTTGCCTTCAGTCTAGAAAATGCTTCATTACTGAGGAACTATCTGTCTCTCAAATATTCCTAGATGAAATCCCAAATGAACAAATTTCAATGTAGATACTTTAAGAATGGCAGTAACAAATAAAAATATGATTTTAAAGAAATGGGCAGAAGATACCAGGATGCTGAATAATAATAAAGTAATTTTATGATTATTAATATCTTCTACACAAAAGAAAGCAAGTGTATATCTTTAATGGAAGCAGCCTATATACGTTAAGCACTTCCCAGTTTTCAAGGAGATTTTAAACACATGCCCTCATCTGGTCCCACCAATAATTCACAACAGTGAGCAAGAAACAGAATAGTCTCCTCATTAATTTATACAACCAGAAACCACAGAGATTAGGGAAATTGTCAAATGAGCAGATGACAAAGCCATGCCTCCTGACCCCTAGTCTAGCATCCTTTTGACCACATGCCATTAGACATGGAATTACTAAGTATTAACTAATAGTACTGTGGTTATTCTGCATCAGGAGTCGTCTTAGCTCACAGGTGCTTCTCAGGTTTCTGTAAAAATTCCTAAATAAATACTTTCCAGACTTATCCTCAAATAGGAAAAATCACTTATATTTTGCCTAAATAAGAAGACACTACTTACAGTGATTTGGTATCATCACACTGCTTGTCCTAACCCGAGGCCAAAAGCAAGTTAGCTGCTGAGCAGCCCAGTTTAATCTGCCAGGAATACCTCCTCACAGTTCCTCACATCAGCCTAGAATCATTTGCATCAAGTCAGTAAACTTATGAGAAATGGGTGAATATTTTTTAGTTCCTTTTCTTGCCACTAACAGTGATCAATTACAAATTCAAAAGATACAAATGCAAAACTCTAAAATACACGAATTCAAGTATTAGTAATATTTGATGGCAAATAAAACTATCTCTAGGTGTGGAGAAAGCAGATGCTGAGTAAATCATTTCAAGACCTTCACTCCCACCCATTTTATTCCTCTAATGACAGCTAAGCTGGCAGGTAGGGTGCTCTGGAAGGACCAATAAAACAAGTAACACCACTAAGTGGTTACTCCGTACTGGACACCAGGACAGGTGTGCTCTGAAATCTGGCTCATTCAACAAATTAGTGAAGTAATATCATTATATCCTTATGTTATAGCTGGGGAAACAGAAAGTTTCAGTAAGGAGCTCCAAGAAACAGAGTAGGTAAAAGCTGACTAGCTTGGATAGGAACGGCTTTTAACTATGCTCTAATCCACAGTTCTGCATCCCACAGAGCTGGATCAATTCCACTTGCCACCCATTTCAGTGGAGCTGTAAGAAAGGTTTTACATGAAACTGAAGATGGTTGCTGAAGGGAAAGCAAGCTGCAAGACAGTGTGTGAGTGAGAGAATGAAAGGAGAGTGTGTGGATGTATGAGGAATGTCTATTTGTGAGTGAGAGACGGCTATATTCCAAGAGACTGTTGGAGACTGCCCGACCGGGCTCCCCTGACCAGGCAGCCTTCACTGCTGCTGAAGTCTCTCCCGGAGCGACTGGCTATGCTGCAGAGACTACGCTATCATGAAGGGGAGATTGTAATCGGAAGCCTAGCCTTACCTTCAACTGGGAAGAATTGGATACCTAACGGGATCCTAAAACCACAACATCCAGGGACTAGCTGCGAAACCCACAAACACCAGGTCTCAAGCAGCATGAATAGGCGGATTCAGATTAGCTATGAACCTTCGCCCAGAGAAAGGTGAGGTTTGAGATCCAGGCTGGAGGGAGAAATGCACACAATGGAATCTAGAGGTATAGAGAAGTCTACACTCACAATATCTACAGCCTTTGGGGTCAGCATAGTCCGCGAAAGTTGAATGGGGTGCACAGGGCTGCTGGCAGAAGGGAACTCTAGAAATTAACCCATAGCTGGTTTGGACACAGAAAGGCAGCCTGAAGTTTTACCAGTATACTGGCTAGACTGTGCCAGGGGAAAAAGATGTGAGCAGAGTAGTGTGCAGTGCTGGGGCGAAAAAGCTGCGAGTTCACATGCTTACTCTGGCTTTTTTATCTCTTTAAATCCTTGCTTTGGATTACTAAGCCCAGTACATAGGATCACCTAATTAAAAATACTCTCAGAGACTGCAGGGGAAAGTTGTTTTTGTGGAACCTGGGGATCAGAACAGGGAGAAATGATCAGAAAACCAGCTCTGGGGCAGTCCATTCCCTCAAACCAGTATTAAGTGCAGCAGGGAAAACAAAATCTAAATACTGGGTAGAAAGGACTTATAGCCCCAGATTTCAATACAGAAACACTGCTACCCAGGGGTTGAATCACAAATGGACTCTTCTGTAAATCCAACTAAAGGCAGGCTGAGAAACAAAGAAATATTGCCTGTTTGAAAACAGGATTGTGGTTTACGACATAGAGGAGTGGTAGAATACAAGGAACTTCAATCCAGTCCTAACTACCTAACAGGAAACAGGCATGACCACCAGAACAGTAGAGGAAGTGAATGATCTTCACTATACTTTTATTTTTTACTTAAAAAACTGTTTTTCTTTTTTTCTCACTTGATTTTACCTTTTTAATTATTATATTTTTATTTTTAACTGGTATTACTACTATTATTTTAACTTTTTTTAGTTTCATTTTATTTTCTCTTTATTTTATTTTAGAATTAATGTTCTACATTCTAATTTCATTTTTCCTTTAGCATCACTTTCCTCTATCTCAAATTTACCTTTATGCCAATGCTCTCTTCCTCACCTTTCCCCTTTTCTTATCCCGTTTCTCTTACCCAATTCCTGCTTTAGATTTTCCCTATTCTTTCTTTTTATCTCCTGTTAAAAATTCATCGTACTTATATATCTAATTTCCAATTGCTCATGCCAGATCCATACACACTTCTCCTCTTTCTTCACTATCCAATTTTTTTCTCTCTTCCCCCCTTTTTTTTTTTGTTTATTGTAGTTTTTTTATGTTTTGTATTATTTTTGTTTTATGTTTTATGTTGTTTGGTTTTTCCCTCCCTTTTCTCTGTCCTATTGCTGTTGTTTGTTTGATTGTTCATTAGTTTTTTTCTTTGTTTCTCTCTCTCTTTTTTTGCTTCTATTTTTCCTCTTCTCACTTGCTATTAGTTGTTGTTCATAGTTTGCATTCATCTCTGGGTGTTAGTTATTTACTTTTTTTTTTTTTGGATTAGTTTTGTTCTATTGAGTTTTCTCCCCATGTAAATAGTTTTTACCCTTCTTTTTTATTCTTTCTTTTCTCTCTTACTTTTTTCCTTTCCTCAATATCATTTTTGCTCTCTCTCTCCTCCCTACCCCCCCTCTAATTCTATTTTCTCTGGTGGTCACCTTTATTTGGGGTTATTAATATTGTGAATATATTTGTGTTCAGTGCTTTGTGTGCTTTGCCTTGTTGCTATTGTATTTTGTGCCCTGAATTCAACATAGGAGAGAGTGAGCTACATAACCAGACACCCAGAGAGGAGAGATCATAGGGAGACAAAGAACAGGCACATACAAAAAAGGAGCCACCACTAGAAAAGGGAGTACATGAAATGGAGGCAAGCTATAAGTCAGAGAAAGAATTCAGAGAAATGGTCATAAGATTGCTAAAAAGGTTAGAAGAAAAATTCAACAATATGTATAAGAACCAAGAGGATATGGAGAAGAATCAAGAAGAAATAAAAAACAACATCACTGCAATAAAGAACTCAATAGAAAGCATCAACAGTAGACTAGATGAAGTGGAGGACCGCATCAGTGAGCTAGAAGATAAGGTAAGAAAAAATACCCAAGCAGAGCAGCATCTAAAAAAAAAAAGATTAAAAAAAAAAACACAGGAGGAGAGTATAAGGGAACTTGGGACAACATGAAACAAAACAACATCTGCATAATAGGGAATCGAAAGGAGAGGAAACTGAGCAAGGAATGGAAAATCTGTTTGAAGAAATAATGACAGAAAACTTCCCTGATATTGGGAAGAAAAAACCCACACAAATCCAAGAAGCTCAGAGTCCCAAGCAAAATGAACCCCAAAATAGCAACGCCAAGGCACATTATAATTAAATTGGCAAACACCAGTGACAAAGTAAGAATCTTAAAAGTGGCCAGAGAGAAACAAAAAGTTACCTAAAAAGGATCCCCAATCAGACTAGTGACTGATTTCTCAACAGAAACACATCAGGCCAGAAGGGAATAGAATGAAACATACAAGGTCATACATTCTGAATCCAAGAATACTGTACCCAGCAAGGCTATCAATCAAAATTGAAGGTGAAATCAGGAGTTTCACAGACAAAAAGGGACTAAGGGAGTTTATTACCACCAAACCAGCAATGGAATAAATGCTAAAGGGTCTACTGAAAAAAGAAGAAATAGAAAGCAAAGAAGAAAAATTTGGTCAGATACATTCAAAAAAAGAAAACTAGATCACCAACTTACACCATACATAAAAACCAACTCAAAATGGCTAAAGGACTTAAACGTAAGACTGGAAACCATAAAAATACTATAAGACTCCATAGACAGCAAAATTGCAGACATATGCCTTAGCAATATCTCTATAGACACAGATCCTAAAGCAAGAGAGATTAAGGACAAAATAAACAAATGGGACTACATAAAAATAAAAAGCTTCTGCACAGCAAAAGAAACCATCAACAAAACAAGAAAGCCCACTGCATGGGAGAATATATTTGCCAATGTTATCTCCGAAAAAGGTGTAATATCCAACATTTACAGAGAACTCATACAACTTAACAAAAGGAAGATAAACAATAAAATAAAATAAAATGTGTAAAGGACCTAAAAAGACATTCAGAAAGTCAAGAGATATATGAAAACATGCTCAAAGTTATTAATCATCTGAGAGATGCAAATAAAAAAAAAAAACAATGAGATACCACCTCACACCTGTCAGAATGGCTATCATCAACAAATCAACAAATGACAAGTGCTGGCAAGGATGCAGAGAAAAAGGAACCCTCTTTCTCTACTGGTGGTACAGTCATTGTGGAAAACAGTCTGGAGTTTCCTCAAAAGTTTAAAAATGGAACTGCCATTTGACTCAATAATACTACTTCCAGAACTATATCCCAAGAAAACAGAAACGCCAATCAGAAAGGATATATGCACCCCTATGTTCACAGAAGCACAATTTATAATGGCTACAATTTGGAAACAGCCTAAATGCCCATCAGCAGATGAATGGATTAGAAAACTATGGTACATCTACACAATGGAATACTACACTGCTATAAAAAAGGAGGAATTCCTACCATTTGCAGCAGCATGGATGGAACCGGAGAGCATTATGCTAAGTGAAATAAGCCAGGCAGTGAAAGAAAAATACATGATCTCACTCATTTATGAATAATAAAGAACATTATAATCTGATGAACCAAAAAGATAGATACAGAGGCAGAGAAGCATTGAACAGGCTGTCAAATTACAGCGGCAAGTCTGGGGAGGTAAGAGATCAACCAAAGGACTTGTACACATGCATATAAGCATAACCAATGGGTGCAAGGCACTAGGGTGTGGGAGGTATGTGTTGAGGGGTTGGGGAGGCTGGGGGAAGATCAATGGGGAAAAAAAGGAGATATATGCACTACTATTTGTAATGCTATAAACATTAAAAAAAGGTTTTACATATTCAGATGCCTGAGGGGGAGGGGGTGTCAAAAAAAGAGTATCTCAAACTTCAATAAACTGAAACACTGTCACATTTGTTCACAGACATACTAGTTATGCTGCTGTTATGTTACAATAACAGAGCTGAGGCTGATAGAAAGCACACATGGGTTCTGCAAAGCTGAAAATAGTTACTATCTGGCCCTTTGGAGAAAAATGTGCTGACTTCTGCTCTAAGCCATTCCACTTTATGCTTACTTAACATCTCTAATTGGAAGTCTTAAAAAATACCCCACGTTTAACATATCCCAAATCAAACACCTGATTTCCTCCACTACACATACTCAGAACCATATTTTAAGCCTTCCCCTGTGGAAAATCCATCCTATGTGAAAATCCATCCTATTTAAATTTACATCCTATGTAAAAACCAGAGACCTACAGTACTTTTGAGTTATTTCTTTCAGTCATGATCAAAGCCATCAGCAAATTTGGTCAATGCTGCCTCCTAGATACCCAAACACATTTCTTTCCTTCCACTGTCCAGCACCCTTGGCCCGAGCCTTCACCGTCCCTTTTCTGAGTCGCTGTCATAACTTCTTTCTAGGACTTTTGCTTCATTTCTTGCTAAAGACAGCAGCCAAAATACTCTTCTGCTCACAACCCTTTGGCCTTTCTGCACATGCCAACCACATTCCTGCTCCAGGGTTCTGGGGCTTCCCCATCTGTGCAGATCTCTCCCCAGTGCCATCCTATTTTTACACAGGCTCTCCCCTCCATCCAACCTGAATCCATACTCCTAGGCCTTGAGTCGCCCTTTCCCTTGCTTTATTGATCGCCACATAATTTCAGTTTCCCACATGGTATATATACTAGGTTTTCATTGTATTTAGGCCCCATGAGAGCAGAAGTGTAGTTCATTTTCTTCAATAATAAATCTCTGGCACTAGACCAGGGCCTGATACATATCAGATACTTAAGTATCTGCAAAATGAATGAGAAATCGGTCCCTACATTCAGGAAGCACTGAGTTCAGTGACATACAGAAATGGGTGAACATATAAGTAATTGTAAAGAATGGGGCTTAATAATACATTTCTTATTTTACCTACTTTATTAGTAAACACTTTATTCGAAACAAATAAAATGCAGGGGTCTCAATCAAAGGGAGAGAAAGCTGACTCAGTAACATCATGGTCTCTGTATGAAATTATAGGCAAATCTACTTCACTGCACAGGGGCACTGGTTACATGCCTGAAGTCCCATTCTTACCTTCTGGTTCAGTCTTAATTCCCTCCTTTGCAACTCTGTCCATTCAAAGTCCATTCTGACTACAGGTACCACCTCAACTCCTCCTCCTCCTAACTCGTCTCCCTAAGTCCTACTAGTCAGCTCCTATAAAAATATTGATGCTTGAAATTACTCTCTGATGGAGCTCCTGTCTACCAATCTTTAAAGGGACATTCATTTCTTAGCCACAAATGCAGCGAAACTCAGTTTTCACAGAGACAAGATATCCATTAAAACACTATCATTTCTAGGAAGAATCCAAGATGGCGGCATAGGTAAACACCTACACTGCTGCCTCGCACAACAATTTCAAAACTACAACTAAAAGACTGAACGGACATCATCCAGAACCACAGGAAAGCTGGCCGAGTGTAAGTTCTACAGCTCGAGGGAAAGAGAGGGGCTCACAGAGACTCAGAGGAGCTGCAAAAAGCTGAGGTACGGAGACGCGCGCTGAGAGAGCGGGTGCCGGAGTACCTGGCTGGCTTTCTCTGGCGGGAGGGAAACGGAGACTCTCAAAGGCATTGAACCCCTTATCCTATGACACTAAACCCCAGATCCAGCCGAAACTCATACGGGGGGGAGTTTGGACTGTGAAAAGGGAGAGGTGCATGGAAATTTAGGGGAGTCATAGAAGATCAGGTCTGGTCTCACACGCGCACGGTGCTGCGCGCAGGACAGATTGCTGATTGTGCTGCTGGCTTTCGCGAGTGGGCGAGAGACAGACCCTCCCAACTGTGCCACTTCTGAGTCCACTGTGTCCCTGTTTCGGGCAAAACCCTGGGGACCTAGACTCGTGTGGTCCTGGTGCACAGGGGAGCTGGAAAGGCAGCGGTTAGAGGCACTGTGGGCGCAAGCACAAGGACCGCTCCAGCCATTACCCAGTCATGTGAGACTCAGAGGCCGTGGAGGGCGGGGCCGACTGGAAGGCAAGGGGGTCCCTTAAGCCCTGAGACTTTACCCCTCCCAAGCTCAACAGAGAGGCTTCTT
Organism: Lasiurus cinereus; assembly: GCA_011751065.1. Classification (NCBI taxonomy): domain Eukaryota; kingdom Metazoa; phylum Chordata; class Mammalia; order Chiroptera; family Vespertilionidae; genus Lasiurus; species Lasiurus cinereus. The sequence goes on along the minus strand of JAAGEH010000307.1, from coordinate 53,334,691 downwards.
CAGTTTTGAAAGTCTGGTATCATAAGGCTGAATCCAACAGAATTTCTCCTGGCATAGTGAAAATGCCGAGACATGCGAAAGGATCACAAACAAAAGAAATGGAGAAAAAGAAATGACTGGATATAGAGTTCAAAACCACGCTTATAAGGTTTTTCAAGAATATGCTAGAAAAATTGGATAAATTTAGTGAGACCCAAGAAGAGATAAAAAAGGACCAACTAGAGATGCAAAAGAGCCAACTAGAGATGGAAAAGGTCCAACTAAAGATGATAAAGGACCAAATAGAAATTAAACATACACTGACTGAAATAAAAAATATTATACAGAGTCCTAACAGCAGACTAGAGAAAGGCAAGAATCAAGTAAAAATTTTGAAATATAAAGAAGCAGACAACATTCAACTGGAAAAGCAAGAAGAGAAAAGAATCCAAAAATGTGAAGATAATGTAAGGAGACTCTGGGACAGCTTTAAGCGTACCAACATCAGAATTGTGGGGGTGCCAGAAGAAGAGAGAGAGCAAGATACTGAAAACCTATTTAAAGAAATAATGACTGAAAACTTCCCACATCTGGTAAAAGAAATAGACTTACAAGTCCAGGAAGCACACAGAACCCCATATAAAAGGAATCCAAAGAGGACCACACCAAGACACAACATAATTAAAATACCAAGAGCAAAAGAGAAAGAGAGAATATTAAAAGCAGCAAGAGAAAAACAGTTTATTACCTACAAGGGAGCACCCATACGACTGTCAGCTGATTTCTCAACAGAAACAATGCAGGCCAGACGGGAGTGGCAAGAAATATTCAACATGATGAATAGCAAGAACCTACAACCAAGAATAATATATCCAGCAAAGCTAACATTCAGAATTGAAGGGCAGATAAAGAGCTTCACAGATAAGAAAAAGCTAAAGGAGTTCATCAACTCCAAACCAGTATTATATGAAACGCTGAAAGGTACTCTTTTAGAAGAGGAAGAAGAAAAAGGTAAAAGCCAAAAAATTATGAACAACAAATACAGATCTATCAACAAGTGAATCTAAAAATTAAGTGAATTAAAAATTTGATCAACAGAATAAACTGGTGAATATAATAGAATCAGGAGCACAGAAAGGGAGTGGAATGATAATTCTCAGCGGGAAAGGGGTGAGGGGTGTACAGGGAGAGACTGGACAAAAATACACCTATGGATGAGATTAATGGGAGGGAGCTAAGGGCAGAGGGAGGGGTGGAAGCTGGGTGGAGGGGTGCTATGGAGGGGAAAAAAGAGAAACAAATGTAATAATCTGAATAATAAAGATTTAATCAAAAAAAAACACTATCATTTCTAAGAACGAACTCAAGTTTAGTCAATGTTTGAGAGAGTTCAGAGTAATGCTAACAGAATTATACACTTGAAATCTACATAATTTTATTAACCAGTGTCACCCCAATAAATTCACTTAAGTTTTTAATGGAAAAAAAAGAAACTATGAATAATAATGATGATGATGAGTAGCACTCTACTGTGTAACCTAGAGGCAGTGCACTTTTAGGCATTTAAGGAAAAATATCCGAGGGAGGTTTATGAGTGGTAAAATGCATCAATGGACTAATAACACCACCATACTCAAAACTATCACAGTAGAAATGACATTCCCTGTTTGGCTTCTTCACTTCCTGGTCACTTTTTAACTAGGAAAAACAGTAACAGTTTTCATTTATTGAATTTTAAATAAATATATGGGAAAGCTGCAGATGTGGTAATAGAAGAATCAATGACAAGAAATAGTCATACCCTCTCCTCCAGTCTAGCCAGCTGCTCTTTGTAGAATGCATCTTGCCTCTTTATCACTCTATCTTTCTCTTCCAGCAGCCTCGCCTATAAAAAGAAATGAAGAATATACTATATTAGGAAAAAGCAACAGCAAAGCAAAAGTCAAGTATAAATTACATTAGAAATAAGTACACAAAGTGGAAGATTTCTTCAAACTATTAGGTCTCTGCCATGGAAAAACATTAATAGGATGATGATTACTGTATTTAAATGTAAAGAATGAGTCTGCATTGTTTTTTTCTTTTTCTTTTTACTATAACAGCTGTGTCCTACTTTGTCCAAATGCATCATAATACAGCAGAGACAGTTTTTATTTAACTTTTCTTTTGGAGAGTAATTTCAAGCATTAATATTTTTACACAATAAAACTTTGATTTTAATCTGGGCTTAAGACAGATGGTTATTAACCTTCCTTAAACAACAAAAAATGCCTATGCAACACTGTATACATAAACTTTAGAATTAGGAACCCTTAAATTACTCAATGAAGCCTGAATATAAATACATGTATTGGTCTACTTCCTTTTTTATGTAGCAGCTATCTTTAGAGAGAGCACCAAAAACTACTATAAATGTTTATGTGAATAATTAAAAATCAATAATAATAAAAACAATGAAGTTAATTTAAAAATATTTTTCCACACATCTAAATTTATGGTCTTTTTTTTTTACAAAATAAAAACTCAATAAGATATTTTTTTGATTCTTGAAAATCATGACAAACATGGTTACTTATGTTTTTCTAGATTAGCAAAATATGCATTTTTAAACTATTGTTTGTATCTCCATCATTATGTTCAAGTGACCTTTTCCCATATCACGTCCTATATCACCTCAAATTAGGAAAGTTTTAAAAATATTTTTAGTTCTGTGAATGCTGAATATATACTTCACCAGGAACTTTAAGAAATCATGAAAGGATATATTCTGGCATTCTCGTTCTTGGGCCACACACACTTTTATTTTTTGGGGGGGCAAGGTGATCAAGTGGAATCAAGAGATTCCACTCTGTTCAATTTAAGAGAACCCATTTGCACATTTTAGGTCATTGCTTTGCTACTTACTTTCACTTCAATATCCTGCAGCATGTTAAAAAAACAAATAATTATTTAGCAATGTAAGTATGCTGTTTCCTAATGTCAGAAAGAAAGCTGATGCATAATATCTACCTAAAATACAAACCAAAGAAGGCAATAGCGGGGGGAAGAGGGGGGCGGGAGGGAGGGATTTGCTTAACTTGCTTAAATGTGACTAGGCTATTATTATTTTTTAATATATATATATTTTTATTTTTTTTGTTTGTTTGTTTGTTTTACAGAAAGGAAGGAAGAGGAATAGAGAGTTAGAAACATCGATGAGAGACATCAGTCAGCTGTCTCTTGCACGCCCCCTACTGGGGATGTGCCCGCAACCAAGGTACATGCCCTTGACCGGAACCGAACCTGGGACCTTTTAGTCCGCAGGCCAACACTCTATCCACTGAGCCAAACCGGTTTTGGCAAGGCTATTATTTTAAATAGAAGATTTCAATGAAAAGATCATGCTATGTGAAAGCATATGAATAAAAAAACAAATACAATATTAAGATTTGATAAAAGTACATTAACATGTAAGTACATAATCTACAGCTCCTTGGTACGACACAGTAAAAGCCTGCTATCAGTCATGAACATTAATGGAAAAACAAATGGAAAATGTTTAACAAAGCTAAGTGTGAAGAAAATATGCATGACTATATATCTGATCTATAGAGAAAAAAGACCTTTCTAAATTCAACAGACACTCCAAAAGATAAAGCAAATGCAAACAAATAGACTTACTATAAAATCCTCCATAAAATGTAGAAATCATTAAACCAAATAAAAAGCAAATGAGAAAAAGAGGAAAATATATTCCAACACGAGCTGTAAGAATTAATGTTACTAATATATAGAGAGCACTTAAAAAATAAGCCCTCTACCCCACTGCAAATGACATAGACTGGTAAATCACACAAAAAATACAAAAAATAAACACATGGGAAAAAAAAACACACACAACTAAACCCCAGAAGAAGTCAAAGAATGAAAATTAAAATATAATGAAATACCATTATTCGTCTATCGAACTTACAAAAATGTAAAATGATATTAATAAGGATATAGAAAACCAGGCTTTTCTATACAGTTGGTCAGAATGTAAACTGGTATAGCTACTTTTTAAATCAATTTGACGAAGTCTAATAAGTCTTAGAGTATATACGTTCATTGAGATCTAAACACTATTTTTAGAACTCTTAAGTAATTATAGCAATATTCAGAGTCATAGATAAGTGGGTTACTTAAAATTGCAAAGAAACAAAAACAAAACTCACTCTAATATTAAATATAAATGTATATCAAATATACTAAGTAAACAAAAAGCACTACAAACAGGGAGAAACCAAGATGGTGGCATAGGTGAATACTTAAACTGCTGCCTCGCACAACAATTTAAAAACTACAGCTAAAAGACAAAACAGACATCATCCAGAACCACAGGAAAGCTGGCTGAGTGGAAATTCTACAACTAGAAGGAATGAGAGGGGCTCACGGAGACTCAGAGGAGCTGCAAAAAGCTGAGGTGTGGAGACATGCGCGTGGAGAGGACAGGCAGCAGAGTGCTTGGCTGGCTTCCTCTAGCAGGAAGGAGACAGAAACTCCTTACTGCACTGAACCCCAGTTCCAACTGCACTGAACCCCAGTTCTGGGCGAGACTCATACATGGGGAGTCTGGACTATCAAAAAAAGGGAGGAGTTCACGGAAACTCAAGGGAGCCAGGAAAGGCAGAGGTCTGGAAGAGCGCACACCAGTGCTCGCAGAGAGGACTGACTGCTGATTGTGCCGCTGGCTTTCTCAGGTGGGAGAAAGAGGGAACCTCCCAACTGCATTGAACTCCACTTCCAAATACCCTGCACCCCAGTTTTGGGCAAGACCCTGGGGACTCAGACACATACAGGTCCCTGAAGTGCACGGAAACTCAGGGGAGCCACAAAAGGCAGAGGTCTGGAGGAGCGCAGAGAGGGCTGCAGTGATTAGCGAGGGACACTGAGACCCAGGGGCCACGTAGGCGGGGCTGACGGGATGCCAAGGCTGTCTGCTCAGCCCTGAAACTCTGCCCCATCCAAATTAAGCACAGAGACTTTTGTAATTTTGCAAGTCTTGTATCATAAGGTTGACTCCAGGATAGAAGTTCTCTCAGCAGCATAGACACAGCTGATCTTCACAACCAATTGGCTTGGAGGTCAATTCCCCCCAGTGATATCTACAACAATCAAGACTTAACTACAACAAGGCTGTATACAAAGTCCACAAAGAGGTGCACCAAGAGAGTCCACCTCAGGTAACTGGGGAGGCAGAGCTACTGGGCTATATAGTACACCTGGCACACAAAGCTATTCCACCAACTCAGGGAAGCAGCCAAAATGCAGAGACAAAGGAACAGATCATAAATGAAAGAAATGGAGGAAAACAAACAACTGGATATAGAGTTCAAAACCACGGTTATAAGGTTTTTCAAGAGTTTCCTAGAAAAGATGGATAAATTTAGCGAGACCTAAGAGGAGATGAAAAAGGACCAACTAGAAATTAAACATACACTGACTGAAATAAAAAATACTATATAGACCTAACTGCAGACTAGAGGAACACAAGAATCAAGTCAAAGATTTGAAATATAAAGAAGCAGAAAACACTCAACTGGAAAAGAAAAAAGAAAAAAGAATCCAAAAATATGAAGATAGTGTAAGTAGCTTTTGGGATAACTTCAAGCATACCAACATCAGAATTATGGCGCTGCCAGAAGAAGAGAAAGAGCAAAATGCTGAAAACCTATTTGAAGAAATAATGACTGAAAACTTTCCACACCTGGTGAAAGAAATAGACTTACAAGTCCAGGAAGCACACAGAACTCCAAACAAAAGGAATCCAAAGAAGACCATACCAAGACACATCATAATTAAAATACCGAGAGCAAAAGACAGAGAATATTAAAAGCAGCAAGAGAAAAACAGTTCATTACCTACAAGGGAGCACCCATACAACTGTCAACTGATTTCTCAACAGAAACTATGCAGGAGTGGCAAGAAATATTCAACATGATGAATAGCAAGAACTTACAACCAAGATTACTCTACCCAGCAAAGCTATCATTCATAATTGTAGGGCAGATAAAGAGCTTCACAGATAAGAAAAAGCTAAAGAAGTTCATCAACACCAAACCAGTATTATATGAAATGCTGACAGTATTAAGAAGAGGAAGAAGAAGAAGAAGAAAAAGGCAAAGATAAAAATTATGACCAACAAATACATATCTATCAACAAGTGAATAAATCTGATGAACAGAATAAACTGGTGGATATAATAGAATCAGGGACATAGAAAGAGGATTGATAATTCTCAGTGGGAAAGGGGTGCGGGGGTTCAGAGATTGGGCAAAAATCATACACCTATGGATGAGGACAATGGTGTGGGGGAGGGGAGTAAGGGCAGAGGGAGGGGTGGAAGCCGGGTGGAGGGGAGCTATGGGGGAAAAAAAGAAGAACTGTAATAATCTGAACAATAAAGATTTTTTAAATTTAAAAAAACACACACTACCAACAGAAAATCTCTCTCTCTCTCTCTCTCGTCTTTCTGCAGGAAAGATGGAAAAAAGACCAATAAAAGTATCAACAGAGGTTATAGCAGGGTGGTTTCTAGTTCATTTTCGTTCTTTATATATTCTAAATAATAAACAAACACACCTTGTAGTCAAGGGACTCAGAAGGCAATTTTTTGACATGAGAGAACTATTCTGTTTCTTGATTATGGTGGTGGAAAAAACTGTATAACTAATATTGCAAGGAATGAATTTCACTACATAGTGGATACAAATAAAGCATACTAGAATTTATGAAAATATCTACATATAAATATATGAATATATGTGTGTATGTGTTTTTATTACTGTCAACCTACTTATCACTTGGCCAATTTTACTTCTAGGCATTTAATCCTAGGAAATTCTAAGAAAAGCATACAAGGATTTACCTCTGAGAAAATGCAGCCAGCATTATTTTCAGCAACAAAAAAGTGGGAACGACAGAGTTGTGTGTAAATAAGATTTGGTCAAACAATAGGATGTTGATTATAAAGATTTTAGTCCAGTCATAATGATCAAACATTGAGAGCCATTAAAAATAATGTTTTAATAGAATAATTGAATTTTTTACTCAAAATATTATATGGGGTAAAAACAGGTCATAAGATAGCATGTATAGTAAGTTCCTAATTTTGGAAGAAATAGGAGTTAGGAGGAAAAAGAGAAGAGCAAAGAGAGTTGAGGGTGCAGTTATATAAACATGGGAAAAATCTAAAGTATGCTAAGATGGTAACAGTGGATATGATATGCATAGTGGGATATTTTTCTTATTTGGACTATTTTCCACTTTCCAAATTTTCTATAATGAACAACCATTACTTCTATAATCATAAAACTATTTTAAACATTAATATCACATACATTTATTCCTGACTGAGATGAAAACATATATGAAGCTGAGAGTGTGAGCTCTTAAGTAACCACATTGACAAAGAAAAAAAATTATTTCAATAGTTTGAAGAGTTATTTACAGCATATTTACACAGTTATTTACTAAGTCCTTAATGCATTAACACTTGATTCTCTCTCCCATTCAATGTATGCATTACCCACCATGGTTCTTCAAACACCTGCACTAAGTGTTTCTTTTGTTCGTGTACAGTTGCGCAGTGAGATTATTTTAAAATTCAACACTTCAGTATTATTGGAGCCTACTGAGGGCTACAACCACCAAGAAATTTAATTTTGAGGGGCTGATTGCAACCTAAATAAAGCACACTCATTTACATTTCCAAATGTAATCCCTGAAACTTGAATGCAACATGCCAGAAGATCAGATATGCACACTAAAGAGGAACTACTTTCAAAGATCTGAAAACACCCAACCACAGTCTAACATCATAAATCTTTCCCTAGATGGCCGGCAGAATCAATAGTCTGAGATCACTGGAGAGAACAACAAAGCAAAGAGACATGGCCACAACACTTGAATGGCACATTGCTTTGAAACAGTTAATGTGATGCTGGGAGCGAAAGTCACACAATATGAATCCTAAAACTTAAATAAGCCTGGAATACATTGACTAAGCTAATAGCTGCCAAGGATGGAGAGTCACAGTCAACCCAAGAAAAAGCAGTGCACTAAGTGCAAGGAAAGAAAACTTCCATGAGCAATTCTAACAGATATAGAATCACTGTGAGTGACCAAACAGCATCACAACATCATTTACTGTTCTAGTAGAATCATTTCTTGGGGAAAATTAATACAAAAGTTTCCCCAACTCCTGTTAGCAATTCCTCCCACCACACAAAATGTGCTCTGATTTAGTTTTCAGATCCTGTAGATTTGGGGTGAAATAACTGGGCTTGAAACATGGAAGAAAGAGCTTACGTGAGTCATGATGGAAAACTAGAAAGTTCCATATGTCAGAGAAACAAAGAAAATTCAAAAATGAAGTTTTCTTTAAGAACACAAACTTGTTGGCAGCTAGATTCAAAATGAAGTATGCATGGATTTCCTTCCTTGAAGACTTACCTCTTTTCAGAAAGGACTGACAAATCTGTATACTTATCAACCTCTTCTTCATTAACTGTTGGTTTTACATTTTTATTTTAAAACCCACTTATCTTTGCCTATGCTTTCTTTTTTCAAGAGAAGAAGCAGATATGACTCAAAGGACATTTGAAAATGTCCTTGAAAGTTCTTACAACAAGATATAAAAAGATCAACAACAACAATAAAAAACTTGGACTTTGGATATGGCATATTGTGCTGGTAGAAATTTACCTTCCTCTGTACACTCCCAGGAAAATTTTCATAGCTAAAATGTTTTGACATAGTGGCTCAGTTGCCTTAGGCCTGGCTGCTCCTGGGGACTGAGGTATCTCTCCCTTTGGGTACATGGCATTTGGAACCCAGTGATATCACAATCTCTTAGCTTAGAAGTAGTATTGTTACTTCACACATCACGAAAAGCGTGTTAAGAAAAGATTTTGTGCTATGGAAAAGCCTGTACATTTTAAATGGCAAAGTTCCTTGAAATGTCAGGGTTCAATTTTAATAACTCCAGGTAGAAAACAAAGCAGGAACCAGCTCAATTTTCTATGGCATGATATTATAAAACCAGAGATTACTAGGGTTGAAAAAAGCAAAAATTGTAAATCAATATAAACAGGAAATCCTGGTAACTCATTTCCTGTCATTCTAAATCTTGTAACAAATCTAAACACAAATATAATGGATTGGAAAAGATTTAACCTTTCACAATGATATGGATAACTTGTGGTAGACACAATATCTATCCATCCATCCATCCATCCATCCAACCATCCACCCATCAATCCATCTTACAATTCACATAGGCAAACAAGAGCTGGGAAAAAAGTCCTTTATTCCTTGTCAGAATTACATATTAGGGACAATATGTAGGAACCTAATAAAATTATATGCTGACATTAACCAGAGAACTGAAATATCCAAGGGGGTTGAACCATAAACTTGTAAGGTGATATTACATTTAGAAGTTGCAGAACATGATCACTGTGAATATCAATTAGCCGTAACAAAATAATTAAAGTAGCCATGTATTCAATTAGCTACATACTAGACATTGTTATAAATGAGAAGTCACTTAGGGTTCACTAAGGCTTTATCAAGTTAATAAACAAAAAAATTATACGTGGAGCACTGTTTTCCAAATCATATCAGAAGGTGAGCTTCAAAAGGTAACTCATCTAGATGAACTTAAATGATATCCAACTTATTGTCAGATTTAGCGTATTTTTCAACAACAACTTAAGATGCAAAAGCATAAGCAATGATGAAATCCCAGCTTTAATGTTAAACCACACTTAAGACCACTAACACAGTAATGTCTGATATAAGTTGAATACAGGTCAAGAGATGAAAAGACAAAGACCATTCTCTCAATAGACTTCTTACTCCTAAATCTAGAGCTCATACTCAAGTCCTCAGGATGTAAGCAAATCCATTTGTTTCTGTTTTGTTTTGTTTTTCTTTCTTCTGCAAAAGAGCACCCAGAAACTGGTCTACATGTCAACTTTCTCATATTGGTAATACACCGGAACAGCCCACTGAGCATGTCCTCTGCCACTTCTGGGTACACCTAGATAGCAACCTAGAGGTGCTCTGCTTTAAATAGTCCAGTGGTTCTCACATAATATTTGTGCAGGGAAAAGCAGTCAAAATTAAGCAGCAGGTAAAAGAACTTTATAAGCTTTCTTCCATAGCTTTAGAGAGGAAAGACTTTTAAACCAAACAATTGTTCTCCCGTTTGCTGTTTTAATTCAGAAGTTATTAGCACAATAACTAGAAACCACTTGATGAGGACTCAGGAGACCGGAGGCCCATTCTTGCTTGGCTAAGTCACTGTGTGACCATGCACCGACCCACTGCGCCCCCAACCACGTTCCACAAATCCTCTCGAAGGCTACTTCCTGAACATAGCATTTGCAGTCCTGCCCCGGCTGCCTTTACTATGGCAGCACCTGATACAACTTTCCAGCATCTGTTTTGGACTTTTGTTTGTTACCCACTGGCTCCCTTCTCCATTGTAAATTCCCTGAGACAGGAAAGGAGGATTACTCCTCTCTGTTTGTATCTTTGGCATAACCCAGATCTGTGCCTTCTACATAGGAAGCACTCGGACACAGCAGCTGAAATGAAATAAAGGGCACTGAAGGGAAGAGTGAGTTTGTAGTCGCAGCTTCTGGGAAACAAATCCATCATAGCCCCGTGATCTACTTCACATACAACAGCATATGCAGGGTGGGACGAGGCATCTGTGCTACTTCGTGTCACTTCAGTGAAGCTTTGAGCCAGGCGCTGCCAGCATGTTATTCAGGAACCCACAATCCACAAGCATCAGCAAGTATTCTTGCTTGGAAGCTCAAAATGGGAAGCCCCAAAAGTACAGGTGGCTTCTACAGGGCTTCGGTCACCCATGTCTTGATCAACAACAATGCTTTGCTAGTTAGTACAGTGGCTGTTGGAAATGAGACTTCTTTAGTGAAAAGTTCATTAACTAGCACGATAAGGGTTAGGTATAGGCTCTTATTAGTAAAATGAAAACTATAAAAAAAGACATAAGGATTAGGCAACATATTATAAATAGACTCCTGCATCTGCTGGTGACAGGCTATGGGAACATGAGAGGCTGTGAGAACAATGGCTGCAGCTTTAGCTTGAGGAACAGAGCCTCAGTCAGATCCCTCACCAGTCCCGCATCTAGCCACTGATTTAAGACAGGCGGTCCCACCTTCAGAACCACTGATGTTTGGACCAGATCATTCTTTTTGTGAAGAGTTGCCCTATGCCCTGTAGGATGTTTAGTCGCATAACTGGCCTCCCTGACACCAGGACCACCCCCTACTAAGAGCTGTGACAACCAAAACTGTTTCCAGACTTTGCCAACTGTCCTCCCAGAAGCCAAAATGCGTGGAGAATCACTGCTTACAAGCTTGCTAGCTGAGGCCAACTATCAACAGCCTCACTGCCTCGGTGACTTTCCTGCAAAGAAAGCACTGAAGGAACAGAGAACTGAACTTCACTGAGTTTTACAGAATGGGCCGTGTGAGTCATCTTGGACCTACTTGCTAATACACCTTTGCTCAGTAACTGTCTGAATAGTGGAATTGGGCTGGAAAGGTGCTTGCATTATCACCTGGTTACAATTTGGTAGTAGGGCTGTGCTGTGAAAGCAAAATAAATAAAAGCAACAAGAGTTGCTCACATGCATGTAAAGTAGTGAATCATATCCTGATGAGAGAAGAAACTGGAAATAATAATTAATTTTTCTTGACTTAAGTAGTAAACACATAAAATGGCTCTATCTGTCCTTTGGCTTCCTGTAAGAATAGAACCCATGTCCATTGAACATACACGATTCCAAAACTATGCAGCTGGCATTCAGTTCAGGCAGAACTGCTATCAGGTGACCTGAACCGGTACAGTTTAACATTTCTCCTGCTCGGACAGGGACAATACAAACCTGTTGTTAAATAATGTATATGTCTTTCCTGAAAACAGGAAGATTGTGATTCCATTATAATTTGTGTACCCTTTTCCAAAGCAACATGATTTTTCAACATAGAATTTCATCATGAAAGGTGCTGAAATATATCACCTCATCAGTCCAGTGTCACATGTTCTATGCTTCTCTCTGATCATCCATGAAAAAAATCAAAAAACACCCATCAAGACACCCAGCAGATAAACATTAAATAAATGCTGAATCAAATGTGAACAGAACTGTTAGGGTTTCAGAGTTCTCAAATGAGCAGCTTTATCTTCTGTAATGACACAAGCTTTAGCTACTACACGTTTATGAAAGACACAGTAATTGTCAACATGGATCAAGTCTAGGAGAAAAGGCCCAGTTGAATCAAATTCAGCAATTAAAAAGAAAAATGTTCTAGAAGACCAAGTTCTGTAAATAAATAAGGACTCTGTCAGATATAGATAAGAATTATACTTGCAAAAGGAAAAAGCAGTGAAAAGGTCATCTATATCATAAAAGGCCTGTAGTTGCCAAACCGTAATGACCAAACAATTAATCACCAGGAGGTGCATGGAGCACATCTTCTGGGCCAGGACTCATGGCTTAGCGGGGCTCATGTGGGGCTGGTGGGCTCGCCCAGTGGAGGCAGGGCTTGTGGCTCACAGGGCAGGTCTGGGGTGCCAGGGGTCACGCAGGGTGGGTCTGGGGTCCCGCTGGTGTGTGAGGTCTGGGTCTCGTGTGATTTCTCATGCTGGGCCTCTAGTATTTAATAAAACTACCATGTGTTTATATGGACTTAGGGCAGGAAGAGGCTTTTATCCTCAAATTCAGCTGCAGAATGAATTGGGTGTTACCATCACATGGAAAAGCAGAATGTTCTCAACCCTAGACTGCAGCTGATATGGTTCAGGGTAAGAAGGAGTCCTCAGCATTTGAGATTATGTAACTCAAGGTGCAATTACACTAAAATTTCTCTCTTCTTATTCCATATTGTGGAGAATAATGCTTCCATTTCCAAGCCTGTATATATAAGCTATTTTACAATGGAGATTAAAAAGCACAGAGGCACTTTAACATAGAGATGCTAGTTAAACTGCACTATTTGTTGAAGGTATTTGTATCACTGGTCTGACAAATAAATTGAACAATAACATGGAGACAATTACTGCATCACTTCTGAATTCCTTTTCTTTGTATTAGCTTCTATTTGTCCAATTTAAATTTAGATTTAACGTTCACACTACTGAGACCAATTGGCCAGTCAATCTCTTCTCTTGCAATCTATTCCACATTCAGAGCTAGGAAAAAAAAAAAATCCAGAGATCACCCACTTTATTTTATAAGCAGTAAGTGAAGCTCCAGGTTCCCTGTTGACTAAGGAAATTCTTTAAGGTCAAGGAGACAGTTCGTTCTGGGCTCCTGATTCCTGATGGCAATGTACTTCCCATTGCTCCCTGACTTTGCTTCTTTTCACATTGGCTTGACTTTAAGGAAAGGAAATGTAAAAATTATCACTCAAACATTTATAGTTGCTCTGACCGGTTAGGTTCAGTGGATAGAGCAGCCTATGGACTAAAAGGTCCCAGGTTCGATTCTGGTCAAGGGCATGTACCTTGGTTGTGGGCACATCCCCAATAGGAGTGTGCAAGAGGCAGCTGATCGATGTTTCTCATTAGTGTTTCTAGCTCTCTATCCCTCTCTCTTCCTCTCTGTAAAAAATCAATAAAATATATTAAAAACACACACACACATTTGTAGTTATTTTCAACACTACTTAACATAAAGAGATTTTTAAAGAGTTCCTGTAACAATTCATGCAGAATATTCTACACATGTCTCTAGAGCCAACTATGTACTATGTCGGTTCAGGTCCTCTGGGATGCAGGTGCTGAGACAGAATCAAAATTACAAGAGATTTATTAGGAGTAAGGATATAGGGTAGAAAGAGTGGGAGCAGAGAGAGCCTAGGACTATGTTATAGGTCTGGCACCTATGAGACAACTGTGCAGCTCAGAGAAAACCTTGGCCAGGCTGGTGGAGAGCCCCACGCAAAGACTGCCGATTGGAGGGATCCTGGGCGAAGCAAAATGGCCCATAGATTGTCAGCATGGGGAGAGCATGGGAGTGAACACAGATGGACCCTGAAGTTGAAGCAGCTGACAGCACTTTCACAGCAAGTTCTCTCTTAGAGACAGGGCTGAAGGCACAGGCCCATGGCTCCACATACTCTGATTTGCTAATTAACCCAAAACAAATGACGATGAACTTTAAGTGGGTCTTAAACTTCAGCTTCCACTGTGATCAGAAAGTAAACAATCAAACCAAAAATGGGGGTATATCTGTTTGTATACCTCGATTCCCGATAGAATTGCTTAACTTATATAGGTTGGGCTGAGTAAATCCTACTGGACCTATGCAATATAATTTGAATCAGAAATCCTGTGTAACAAAAAAAGCAACAGAAAAGTCATTAGACAATTAAAACTAGAATTCTAGTTTGCTGCAAACTCATGAAATTGGGCAAGCTACTTCCCCTTTTGGGATCTATTTTCTTCTTTGTAACTTTAAGGAGATGGACTAAATAATACCTAAGATCGCACTAATATTTATGTTACACATTACATTTACCATTCCATTTCTTCTATTACTCCATTCAGAATTGACTCTATCGCTAGGCCAGAGGAATTCAATAAATGCATCTGTTCTGCTGCCAAATTGCTAGGATGCTACAAGCATACATTAAACAGCATTTGGAAATACCGTAAGTAGGTGACACCTGGCTGCCAGGGGTGACGCTCCCTCTCTGCCTGACTTGGCACCAGCGGTGGGCTTACAAGGAGTGGAATATCCATCGGGCTTAGCTCCCTCTGTTGCTTAGCAATATTCACTGGGCTGTTTCCTGAACCTCATACCATCTGGCAGATTCAGAGGTAAGACTAAGGGTGAAAGGGGTCATTTCTAAAACAAGTTCAACTCACTGCTGCTCAGCAAATCCCAGTGGCTCTCATTTTCTGCCCAAAACAACTAAGTCTGGAAAATAATTGGGCATCCTCATCCCATATGTGGTGCTTTAGCAAGGAGAGTTCAATGCAATCGCGTCATATGCATATATAGTTTCTGTGAACCCAACTACTGGAGTTCAAGTGGGGAGAGAGAAAAATGTAACTAGAGTGCAGGTTTTCATCTGCTCCCCAAGGAGCAGTGGCTCAGTCAATTTCACATCCCACAGGTCCTCCTAGATGGGGAGGAGACTCATTCTTCTCTTCCCAGTGAGTGAAATTCTATTGGTTCAAGACAGTTTTCATTCACGAATCCTCAAATGAAAACTAACATCTCCTTTAGTGCTTCACTACAAAAACCAACTTCCAGTGCTGAATTCCTAAGAATAAACTTGAACAAAAGAAATCTTTGTCTTAAATATTCATCTTATTTTTGCCAGCTTTACTGAGATCTAATTGACAAATAAAATTCACATGATAATTTAAAACTAAATCTAAGTAAACTGCAATTCCACTGTATTCCAAGAAAAATTAAATTTAGGAAAGTGTTAGGATAATAACAATTATTTTTTAAAATCATTCTCAGCAATGGCTACTGGAAAGGAAGATATGAAAAAGTACCTAGCTTTTTATAACATCCCATTCTCCCCCAAACCTGGTGGCGAGGAAATTTAAAAACTTTTTATCCTCTGTATAAAGCCTCCAGGTTACCTGACTAAGGGAAAAGTTTTAAGAGATGAGGCTGTAGGATTCAACAGAAGCCTGGACAAAGCAAGAAGGGAAAAAAAGTCTCAGAAAGGAGGAATGGAAGAAGAGAATGAATCATCGACTGGAAAGCAACAGAGCCCTCAGATAGGCTGTAAATAAGCCACTTCAGGTTCTGGGCCAAGATGGATGAGAAGACACCATCAGAAGACACCTGGAAGGGCCAGGCTAGTTGAGACGTAGCTTTGTTCTCGTCACTATTTGTACACAGGTGTGGAAGGAACACAATGAAGCAGACGACTCCCAAATCTCAAACACTGAGGAGTGCCTTTCGCCAGAACTTTGCTACCAAGAAACTCAAGAACAGATGTAATCACAATGTTAATTTATAATTTTTAACATCCTTAATCACTTTTAGAGATCTGAAATTATATAATCACACGAGAAAGCCTCACCAGATAGCAATATGAAGTGGTACAGTTTTGCATCCACCTCTTTTTTTTTAATTATTTTTTACAGTTAAAAAACAACAGCAAACAATTGCGGACAAGAGACTTGCCTAAAATCCATAGCTGAAGCGCCCTCTCGTGAACACAGAGCTTCTCACCAGGTAGACCCTTCTCTATGTTTGGAACCAAGAGCAAAGAGCAACTTCATGACTTTGTTTTGGTTTTACCTGCTGGGCAGTCAGAGCAGCATTATTCGTTTGATATGATATCCTGTGTGCTTTATGGTTATGAGTATCATTTTAATTATATATTCTTATTGGCTTAAAAATCCTCCTCCTGTGAGTATGATTTCCATTCATCATTAGATCAGATGCGAGAATGCTCCCAGCAACTGTTCAGACTGAGGAGCTAAGTGATCAAATTCTAGCTCAGAGGAAAGTGACCCGCCCACCCTCAAGCTTCTTAAGCCAAGTACAAGTATACTGCATGCAAAGTGATGTTCTTAATGACAAACCATTAATGACATTTGATGCCATATTTACAGGCTATCAAAATACTCAGAAAAAAAAAGAAGAAAGAACCATGTACGGCATACTAGTATACCTTAGAATCCAAGGTACTGAGATATTAAATATCTAATCATGAAATTACTCTCATAAGATCAGAAAGCTAGTCATGAGCTAAGAATAGAATACAGGTTTCCTTGACTCACATTTCATGTTGGCATACTAAACAATATCTCATATATTCTTAAAAACCTGTCTGTGAGTAAGCAAAAAAAAAAAAAGTCCAAAACCAAAAATTCTTATTATTATTCCAACATCATATCACCAACCTGATCCCCCTCACAACCCCTCACCAAACATAGGAGCACAAGCATGTATTTGCATGGGTGATGGGTGACTATTTACAGAGTTTCTGAGACGTGATTCCTTTCCAAACAGATTTCTTATCTGACATGAGTACTGCAGAAGTGGACAAAGATATTACAGACCACAAATCAAAATGCAGGAAAATACATTCACTGACAGTAATAGATATATATGTTAAGCATAAATGCCCAGATGTGAAACTAAATTATGTCTGATAAAAGAAATTCTTTGCTCAAAGTTATGGTTTGATCCTTTAAAAATTTACAATATTATCCAGCTACTTTCTAATACGTTGAATGTTTTGTGATCCTTGCCATTTGTCACCTTGCACAGAATATTTCAGGCTACAGTAAAGAATTAGTGCTTTTGCCGAAACCGGTTTGGCTCAGTAGATAGAGTGTTGGCCTGCGGACTTAAAGGTCCCAGGTTCGATTCCCGAAAGGAGCACGTACCTTGGTTGCAGGCACATTCCTAGTAAGGGGTGTGCAGGAGGCAGCTGATCGATGTCTCTCTCTCATCGATGTTTCTAACTCTCTCTCTCTCCCGCTCTGTAAAAAAAAAAAAAAAAAAAAAAAAAAAAAA
>JAAGEH010000307.1:53255298-53317049 GCA_011751065.1 Lasiurus cinereus | reverse complement strand
CTCTGTAAAAAAAAAAAAAAAAAATCAATAAAATATATTTAAAAAAAAAGAATTAGTGCTTTTTTCTAACTGATCTAAAAAGACAGCCTGTTTGCTTTGAAAAATGGCTACCACCTGCTATTAATCTGCAACTGAAAACAAGTAGTGCAATGACATTTAGCAAGTTAACACCCCTCCACCATTTTCCTGAAAGAAGAGTCTAAGTGACATTTTATAATATTCTGAAAATTTTTTAAAAATAGGTTTATGTTTTAGTAATAATAAACCACAAGTGACATATGAGATTACTAACACCAGACACAGTGCCCCTGCAGTGTGACAAGTCTGGTTTAAGCGCAGGAGGAAATCCCTCCCAAGTCCCCCTATCTTTTTCCTTTATTCTCTTTGTCTGCTGTCAGATGAATGCAAGCAGTAATGATGGCATGATCAAGGAAGAGCTGACAACTGGCTGAATATTTGTAAAAAGGCTGCTTAGCTGATCTTTGCAACAAGCTATCTTTTGTCCTGAGCTTTCTGTCACCTGAGGTGGCCTGCATCCTTGAGATGCAACATAAAACTATTAACTGACCTATTCTCCAAATAGTTCCTGGTACACTTTGGAGAACTTTTCCAATTTGGTTGGAAGAATGACCTGGCTACCAACTTAGCTCTAACTAAGCACTAACCATGATCTAAACAAACCACACAAGTCATGACAGCCCAGAGTGACTCTGGGGCTTTCGGAATGTTATCTCCTGTCCAGAAGAAATAAGCCAGTCCCTATATACATGCTCACATGTTAAGTTAAATGCTAAAATAATTTACCCATCTGAAGAACAAAATAAACTTAATGTATCTATGTATTTATCCAACAAGCACACAGGGAAACTTATCTTATGAAGAGCTTCTGACACTGTGCTATTCATGGTAGAATATAATCAATAATAGCCCACTGCACCTCACACACTGACAATAAACCATAGTCCTAAAGTTCCAGTTTACAGAGAGAGCTACACAATGAGCAACAATCCATTCCTACTTACAAATGCTATGTTTTTCCAGATATTACAAACTAAGGTGGAGTGTGGTACACAGGATGTATAAACAAACAAGCATAATAAAAAATAATATATAAGAACAGTGATTTGCAGCTGGACTGGAACTTGAAGGCTGAATGAGTAGGATTTGGATGAGACAAAGGCCACTGTAAGAAAAGGTGCAATAAACAGGGGTATAGAGGAGAGCAGACAGGAGACCTGGGCAAGTGTCCAGTTGAAGAGGGAATTACAGGAAGAGGGCCAGAAGGAATGGATCTAGGCTGCAGGAAGACTTGGCTGTCTGCGGTCTGGACTTTATCCTGTTGGGGGATGAAGGGAGACTTTAAAGGTTTGTGAGTGCGAGGAAAACAATACTTCAAGATTAGTCTCGGTATATAGGATGTATTAGAAAGAGGGGAGAATGCCAGTGGGGAAACCATTAAGGGGACTGTTGAAAGGATCCAGGTGAGAGGTAATCCGGGCCCACAGGTGCTGAATGGTAGTTATGTTCCTGGAAGCATCTTCTAAGGATAATTTAAAGTCAATGTATGAATCCTAGCCAGAGGACAGTGAAGCACCAACTGAAACACAGGGGAGATGTGCAAGAATGGGCACGATGCATACCATTAGACATGGCATGGAAAATTTCCAAAGAGAAATACCACTGAAAACGTGGAATCTGGAGATAGGCCACTGATGCATTTAAGATGTCAAACACTGTATTCTAAAATAAAATTACTTAATGAAGAAAACATATTTAATGGAAGAGGAGAAAATTTGGGATATGGCATGAAGTACTAGCAATTACTTTTTAAATTGAGGCATAACTGACATATACCATTATATTAGTTTCAGGTATACCACATAATGATTCAATATCTGTATATACTATAAAATGATCACCACAATAAATCTAGCTAACTTCTCGTCACCATAGTTACAAATTCTTTGTATTGTGTTGAGAACTTTTAAGTTCTACTCTCTAAGCAACTTTCCAATACTGTAGTCACCATAGAAATTATTTTCTTTAACCTGCTGTTTAAGAAAAGTATGTGAAAATCTGCTGTTTAAGATAAGTATGATGCCATAAAGAAAACACAACTGGAGTTTCCCAATGTTCAGTTCAACACAGGTACCAATGTTCACATATGTTATAGCCTAACACTGAATTTTAAGTCCTTTATCCTACTTTTAAAAAAACAACAGACTACTACATAAAATCTTCAACCTTAGAAAAATCATGGTGGCTCTAGATACACATGTTAAACTAATCTAATTTTAATATTTGCTTAGGTATCTCACTGAGAAGCTGTTTATAGTATGCTACCTTTAAAACACGAGTCAAGGTAACCTGTATTCTCTTGTGACTAAACTAGTTTTCTGATTTTAAAAGCATCCTTTAATATCTAAGGGCTTTGGTTTGCCAGATGTGGTAGGAAAAAGTAAAAATCTAGAATCTCTTCCAATAAGAAGACCAACTTTTTCAATAGATGTCTAAGATGCCCCAAGAAATAGGATAGAAGCATAAGCCACTGCCCTGAGTGCTGGTTCCAGGCCACGCACACCCAGGCTGAACATGTTGGGGGTATTAATGACAGCGGGATCTGCAGGGGGAAATCCCAGTGGGCTAGGGCCAAGTGGCCAGCAGCACAGGGAAGGGAGAAAAGTCTTTAAATATAGCCTGAAAGATCATTAAGAACAATGTGACATCACTGTGACCCACGTGGAAGCAACTACGAAGTGAGATCACACTGGTGAACAGCCATCTAGGCCAAATGGGTGCTTTTGAACAAAGTTATTTGGTTGAAAATTGGGGCTATCAGCAGCAAAAAGCTCTCTAACTTCTGATTAATCTAAGATGTAGCCTCTATCCACAGAAAGGGTTATACATGTCCGTTTACTGAACAGTGAATTCTACCAATGTCTCAAATATACAAAAATATTACCACCTCAATCACCTAGGCCTTGGCGTACAATAGTGCTCATCAAGTTGCTCCCAAAATTAGTACTATTATGTAAGTAATCAATAGGAAATATATTACCCACAAAATGGGAAAAACAATCATTAAACTTAAAAAGTATGATCTGATTTGTTGTGATATGTCCTAAATTTCAACAAAATATAAAACAATTTTCCTTTTTCAGACATCAGCTTTCAAATATTCTCAAAACCACCAAAAGAAAGGGGTGTAACTATGCATCCTATTCTAACCCCAGTGCACCCTCCTTGTCGTGTGTGTGTGTGTCAAATATACATGCAAGCATACTGGGGAGACAGAGACCCTAAAATGATATAAACCAGAATATTTAAATATATCCCTTTGTGCCCAGCCAGTGTGGCTCAGAGTTTGAGCATCAACCTATGAACCTATGATTCCAGTCAGGGCACAAGCTCAGGCTTAATTCCAGTAGGGGTTATGCAGGAGGCAGCTGATTAATGATTCTTTCATCATTGATGTTTCTCCCTTTCTCTGTCTTTCCCTGCCTCTCTGAAATCAATACATATATCTATATCTATATCTATCTATCTATCTATACATATATATATATGTATAGATAGATAGATAGATATAGATATTTTAAATACATCAATTTGGAAATGAGGAGGAAAACTTCACTGAGGAAGCTAAAATAGAGAAGAGAAAGATAAATTTAACAAGACCCTCGAAAGTCCTCCATATCTCATAGCTTCTGGGGCATCCATTGGGCAAGAACAGTGGACTTTAGGTAAGAACAGAGGTGGTTTGATCAGGCTTCTTAACCTGGGCTCAGGAAAAGGGCAATCGCAATCATGACAAATCTTTAAACAGATTGTGCCATGTTAGAGGACAGAAGCCTGGACCAGGTAAAGGAAGAACATGCTGGAACTGCATGTTAAAAGGGCAGCTCCCTTGCTCTCTCTCCTCTGGTATTTTCTTTGGACTTTGCATATTCTTTTCCTCTTTTATCTATCTTTCCAGATATCAAGACTTTCATTCTCCTCTTGTCACATTTTCTCTTCGCTCATTTCTTCCTCCTCATTTTTACTTCACTTTTGTTCTTGTTCTTAGTGAGCTAAAATATATGTGATGTATTAGAGGTTTTTGAAGTACAAAAGAGGCCAAGTTGAGTATTTCTGACTAAAAATCCCTAAGCATTAATTCCACATTCACCACCTGACTGTGGTCTGATGTCTCTTTTTTTCCCCTCCAGATAATTAGTAGCGCTTTAGGTAAAAAAAGTCTGATTTCTTAGTTCTCTTCATTTCTTTTCATATTGCTGCTTCAATCTTCTCATTGCTTCTCTAATTTTTAACTTTCTAAGCATAAAGTACTAAGGATATAGTATAAAAATAATAATAGAAAATAACATAAAATTGTGAAGCTTTGTGGTGATTCATAAAAAAGTAATTGCTCCCAGAAAGCAAACTGGTTTTCTCTGGTAAGTGAAAATTAGCAGTCATTCTGGAATCTCACACTACAGAATTAACATGTGTAGGTGATAGTCCAGTGAACTCCTGAGCCTCCTCCTTAAAATAGATTTCTAAGTGTATGTTATCTACTGATTACTTTTCTAATTATTTTTCTGTAACCTAGTTAAACAATGCTTCTTATTCCTGAATTTCACATACTTCTAACTTTTAATTCCATTATCTCTTCTCCCACTCTTCATCCTAACCAGTGTATTGCTGTCTGAGTCTACTTTTAAAGTGTTCTTTGGGAGAATTAGGAATAATAACTAAATCACTTAGTAGAAAAGGATATAAATTGCTGTAAGTGAAACAATAAACAAATAAACAAAAAGAGTGAGAAGCCTCTTTCTACCTAAGTACATTGTTTCATGTCACCATTCTTTATTTTCCTAGAATGAAAAGAACAATAAAAAATCTAAGTATATAATTTATTTTGAGTGCATTCAAATATTACAGGCTGCATCCAAGTTTATGATATCACTATTGTTGTTTTTTTAGGAGTAAACATATGAAACTGTAAAGGCTGTACTTGGTTGGCTAGTTTATTTTTTCTGAATCTGTACAGAATCTAAAACTGTTCCATACAATCCCATAGAAAAGATTAACCAACATTTTCCTTCTACCAGAATGAGTTCCCATCTTTACACTGAATTGTTCCTCCTGAAATTGAATCCTTAAAAAAAAATTAACCCCACGCTCAGATGTAGCCAGAAAAGAGCCCATTGTAAGCCTCCACATCATACTTCTCCACATTCTAGAAGGTAATCCCCCCAACTTTCTCCTCTTTTAACTAAATATCTGTTTGACACCACAAATATTTCCTTATCCAACTTTTCATCTGCAATATGGATCTTTTTTTATGTTATTCCAACTCTACATCCTTCTCAATTACCTTAATTTCTTTTTTTAAAAATATATTTTATTGATTTTTTACAGAGAAGGAAGGGAGAGGGATAGTTAGAAACATCGATGAGAGAGAGACATCGATCAGCTGCCTCTTGCACGCCCCCTACTGGGGATGTTCCTGTAACCAAGGTACATGCCCTTAACCGGAATCGAACCTGGGACCTTTCAGTCCACAGATCGATGCTCTATCCACTGAGCCAAACCGGTTTCGGCAATTACCTTAATTTCTTCATCTACAAAATGAAGTTAATTATACCTCCCTATTATTTTCCTTTTAAGAAACAAATGAATTACAAGCATTTTTAAGAAGTAAAAGCAATATTCTTGTCCCAAGTAGGTATGTGACCAAACAATAGAGGTGAAAAGGACCAGAATGCAGTAAAAATAGCATAAACATAGCTAAGATTTAAGCTAAGCTTTGTCTATATTTCTTGCACTAACTAAAGCTAATCCACTCTTTGACCATCTCCAGTTTTGATTCTAATAAAGCCTGGCTTACCAATTCATAACAAGATCTTACTAACTACTATATTCAAAAAAGATTCATTGCATTCAAAAATCTGGCACTGGCTGCTGACAGGAGATTGTATAGTTAGGGAGACAAGAACACAGCATCTCAGATTTAGCATTTACCAGTTTTAGGAGCTTAGGAAAATTACATGGGTTATGTAACTCTTTGATGCCATGTTAGTAAAGTGAAGAAAGTAAGAGATTCTTCAAATGGGCTGTTGTGACGATTAAATAGGAGACTTTATATAAAGCTCTGGCACAGTGTGTGGCATATTTGGGAAGCACTTAGATACAATCAGGACCAGTAAACGATACTTTAGAATATAATGTGAAAAACAAAAGGTATCTATGTACTTTATATATCAAGCTATAATAAAATATCTACATACAAATTACTTGCCAATTGTCTAATACAAAAATGAGCCTGATACAAGAGTGGCTCTGCTAAGTTCCCTGTCATCTTCATGATGGGTTACCTGTAAATTTCAACCAATTTCCTTTAAGGTGAGTAAGAACTAGAAGGCATTCACAGAGCATTCTAGGTACAAGATCCTTCTAGATTACCCCTCAGTTCTTTCCACAGTTCTCCCCATATATATTCCTAATTCAATAGCAAGTTGTCAGTAAATCACCTTTAAAAGTCTTTCCAAACCACTCATCTTAATTATCATACAAATAGCAACAGTTGATATGACATATAATTAATCTACGTAATAACAAATACAACTGACATAAACAGGTTGCAAAGAAGCACAGCTGGCTCTTGGTAAACATGAGACCTAACTGATTAGGTAGGAAATGCATAGAAATATCAGAAAGTCTATTGGTGATGAGCATCAGTAGGCCGTGGACATTCCAGAAAAAGTTCCATAAAGGAATGAAAGTTGTTTAACCTACTAAATGGATTCTGTGGAGGTCAAATAAGAATTATACTATATCTGAATCGCAACCATCATCACCACCATGACCGCCACCACCACTACCATTACTACCTCCATCACTATTATCATCACCATCACTACCAGTACTATCACCATCACCATCACCACTACCACAATCACCATTATCACTACTGCCACCATCACCACCAGCACCATCACTACCACCACCATCACCATCACCAACAACATTTTTCATTTCAATGCTAATTGCAATTATGTGGGTTTGTTCCTTGAAGTTCCCACATAGATTGTTTACCCTTCCAAATCATAGCCTAAGTGACCTAACCCCCTCCCACAAAGTTATAAAACAAATTTCAAATTGGCCAAATACAGTCACATGTTTTCAAGATCAGTCTGCAGTAATTTTAACTTGCAGTAGACAGGAAAAGACCTAAGAATATTAAGCTCAAGGCATATTACTAATGTTTGGCTCACTTTATTTTCATACCTCTATGAACAACAAATGAGAGTATTTTGTGCAGTCAATTCTGTGTGGCCCACTATTGGATGAGTAAAGATGTCTCATTTCAACTTTGATAAATTGTGTCTGTGCCACTCAAGAACCAAATATTATTCACCATCTTTTTTGTTTAAAAATAAAGTTTTATTGGAATCCAGCTCCATCTAGTCATTCATGAATTGCCCATGGCTCCTTTCACAATACAATGACAGAGTAAGTTGTGGCAAGAGATACAGTATGACACATAAAATCTAAGATATTTACCCTCTGGCCCTTTACTGAAAAAGTTGGTTGACTCCTGCTCTAAGAGAAAGTGTGGTGTCTTAACCAAAAGACCTACAAATCCTAGTCCTCCCAACACTTTGGGAAAGAAAATGAGTAGGTGTACAAAGAAGATGCCAGTCCTCCTGAAAAACAGGTAATATGATCATTTAAATGTAGTGCCAGTTTTCTAACCGATCAAACACACAATGAACATCCACATGTTCTCTCAATTTATAATTCTTATTAAGTATAAAAAATATTAGTCATCATAGAGAGAATATTGTTTCCTAACTTGTGTTTTATTTTTTGTATTATTTATTGGTTTTCTTTTCTGTTCGTTGTCCTGAAAAAGAGAAGCAAAAACAGTTATGGAGCTATAGGATATTGATGAAATGCTCCTGAATGCTGTTTTGTGCTCCATGTGGCTGCCCAATATATAGCCCTCCAACACAAGTTCACATGGTCAGTTGCATCGTAGACTTGCCATGTCCCCAAATAAAAATATAATCACTGTTCAGTTGTTTCACTATCTTATGCATCAATTTTTAAAAAAATATTCTTAGTGTGTGTGTGTGTGTGTGTGTGTGTGTGTGTGTGTGTTTTAAAGCTATTCACAGATTATCTTTTTTGAAATCTGGCCCGCTAGTTCATCATGAAAACAGGTTTCATACCATATATCCCAATACAGCTCAGCTTGTTTGTTGAGTGCTTATAAGAAAGATGATTCTAAACATCAGATTTTTTATGCTCAGTTCCCCACATTCACTGGCTCGGTATAAAGTCCAGTAATGGGCACTGCTTGGGCAAAAACAACAAGTACAGGTCCTACCCACCTCTGGACTCCCTCAGAGAGCAGCTGTTTCCCAGTTTATCATGATAAACCACCAGCATGAAGAAGCAAAAACCATGGAATGTCATTAAATGCAGAACAAAGGAAGGAAAAGAGTCATATGTGTAACCTGAATGATATTTTTAGCTTTAATATCATTATATTTGAGTAAATTATGACTCCAATTTTCAAAAGATATGAGAGTCTATACACAAGCAAAAAGCTAAACTGTACTCATAATGATACTCTAATTTTATAAAATTCTCCTCTACCAAAGAATCAAACCAATTATATATTCCTGAAGTATACTTACACCACTACTTTCCTCCAGGCTCTGAAATTTCATTTAAGAAATATAATAAAAGCAAGTAAATTCCAGTACAGGGCAAGTTTCAGTACTCACCCATGAAATCAGTTCTTTTCTGAAGTAATCAGATTAATAATCTATAAATCTCTGCACAGTAGGCTCATCCAAAAAGTAAATAATAAATAAACCCATTACTTGCTTAAAGGAGGTGTCATAATCTTAATATATAAACAAACTGAAATTAAGAAGTGCTTGAGTCTTTTACTAAATATGACACACAAACAAAAAGCATAAAAACAGCTTATATAAATCATCTTCCAAAGACTAAATTCAAAGGCAACTATTTGGAATTTTGAATGTAATTTTTCATTAGAAAATGGTCCTAAGGCAATGCCTAAGGGGGACTTATTAATCACCACAGAAGTTGATGGCACTGGGAGTGGCACAATGCCTAATTTCCCTACAGAACATAGAATTTTAATAGAGAATTTTATAGGGGACTTGAGAAAGCCTTCCTGTCAAGTCACATCTCTGCTCAGAGGAGGAAACAAAGTTCTGCAAAAATAAATGACTTCCAAGGACTCATAGCCGAAAGCAGGCATGGAAAGTGCAACAAGGGCTGCCCCACTTCTGCCTCCTTTCCTTGATGTGAATGACTGAGCCAGACTTGATCCATTTTCTTAGGCTCTCAAAGAGAATATAGAAAGTAAAGGGGGGCACATGCTAACTTGGTGGACAAGAGTTGGGACACGTGAAGCTGCCTGAGATGGTAGAGAACTGACCTGGGCTTTAGAAAAGCAGACACTGGGCAAGTATGGTGTGGGCACTATACCCCAAGAAGAAAGTGGTTGACCAATCTCTCCCAACTCAAGAATCGGTTCAGCTTTAAAAGAGACCTCTCCTGAGCAAAATAACTATGATTATCACTAAAAACACCTGTGCCTGTTAATCATCAGTACTCACTGCACCTCCTCCAAAGCCCAAACAGCAAAGAAAATGCTTCCGAGTTTAGGAAACTGCCCGTGGCCATTGCAGTGCTGCTGATCCATGGGAGCCATGCCAGACCACGGCCCTGCTCTGCTCACTCATGCAAGGGGTCTCAATACCAGAGCCCTACTTCTCTTCCTCTCAACACCACAGAGGAAAAACAGCAAAATTACTAGGAGGTACTACAGATCAATTTGAACTTTGATCAAATGATCGTTATGGCTTTGAAAGGCATAAGTCATATTTTTCACTTGAGCTTGAAATGATTCTGATTGAGTCTGCCATCCAATTAAATGACTTGACCATTTTTTAGGAAATTTTTTTCACTTTCAGGGTTTTAGCCACAGGTGAAACTCTCAGCTTTGTCTTGGGTCTACTTACAAATAGCTATCCTGTATTTTAAGAAGGGGGAATCCTACCAACAAAGCAACTACTTCTTACTTTGCTAAGTCATTATCCCTTGGCTAATTAAGAGGAAACTGTATGTAAAATAAGACAAAAATCAGTACCAAGTTCTATATCCACATAAACACATTTCCTCAAATATCCCTTGTCAATAGGAGCTAGACCCACTCAGCAACCAGAAATATTTCGGACCTTCAGTCCTTGAAAATTTTATTTAAATGCTTTTGCAACCCAATGATAAAAAAAGAAGT
Source organism: Lasiurus cinereus (assembly GCA_011751065.1). NCBI lineage: Eukaryota > Metazoa > Chordata > Mammalia > Chiroptera > Vespertilionidae > Lasiurus > Lasiurus cinereus. The sequence goes on along the minus strand of JAAGEH010000307.1, from coordinate 53,306,722 downwards.
GAATATATGGAAGCACAATTTGATTTAGAGAAGAAACAGGAATAATTAAGCACAAAAAATACATAGACAATTGTTTAAATATTCATTATTTCTTATGCAATAAATGAATGAATATTAAATTTCTGAAGAATATTGCAATCCTTTGCAGACAACACTGATAAAATATGTAATTCATCAGAACCATAAGAATAACATCTGGCTTATAAATCTTGGAGCAGATATTCAATGCAACTGGAAGTAGCATTGAATGTAATTGGAGAAATAAAGGATGGCAGCAAAAGACATTTTGGTATTTAGATCAGAGTTAAGGTCAGTGATAAGGGAGAGATTAGGTGACAATGATATGCCTGGAAGAAAGAGGCCTGGTTTTAGGGAAATATAGAAATTTGAACACTGAGAATGATTAGACTGTAAGTCTACTGAATGGTAAGGTTTTGATCTAACATTACCCAACACTGGTATCACAATAACTTTGTGATAGAAATGCCTGAATCAGAGTAAAATACAAAGCAGGGTATTCAATAATGGTTTCACTGTTTTTAATTTATATATCTGTTGTGTCTCACAGCTATTTAAGTGAAATTCATTGTTCCTGGTTTTAAGTATAGGTAATACCTGATGCTCATCTCCTCTCACACAACCAATACTCCTGAGACAACGAACTGAAGAGGTCATTGTTTAAAAGGGTCAAGATAAAGAACTGAAATTCCTTTTTTCTTTTTAGCCACATTAAAAAAAGTAATAAAAGCCAAGCAAGTGTGGAATATTCCAAATTCAAATGATACCAAGGTTCAAACTGTGAAGTGAATATTGTTAAAGGGGGATCTTTAAAGAACTTCCAATTTGGTTTAAACAGAAACAAGTAGTAGTCCAAGAATATTTCAACACAAATACATTCCTTTGAGATGTACATCTTCAAAGAACTTCCAATTTGGTTTAATAGAAACAAGTAGTAGTCCAATAATATTTCAACACAAATACATTCCTTTGAGATGTACATCTCTAGGATATGTACTGCAATGCACATTAAATACCAAATAACAAGCTCTCTCACTTTCTTAAACACACACCACACATACACACACACACACACACACACACACACACACACACACACAGCATACAGTAATACCAAACAGCTGAGTGCCACATGCCTTGAGAAAGATCTGAGGCGGCAACAAATTAAACTAGATCCCATTTCTTTAAGGCCCGCACTGGAAAGAGCTGCTGAACACTCGCGGTGAACCTGAACCCCTTTGATCTTTATTGTAACAAAAAAGCAAGATGACATGCTCAAATGAAAAATCATTTATAATGGATGAAAGAAGACCTATTCTTTCTTTGAATTTATCTGTTCCGAAGGGAAAAGAGTGGGAAGTTGGGGGGAGAGAAATAAATTCTCAAAACACAAAACAATCTTTATGAGATAAAAATATCAATAATGGAGTGAAGAGAAGTGAGCCAAGTAAAAAGAATGGATGTGGAAAAAATCATTTTGATCCCCATTAGAAAGAGGAGAGATTCTAAAAAACAAGTGGGAGACAGTTTCTATTTAAGTAAGAATTATTTTGAAAGAACCCGTTTATGCAAAAGCTCCAACTACAAACCACAGTACATCATGGATTAATCCTCACTATAGCAATTCTAGAATTCATTTCAAAATGACTGAATTTTATTACTGCTTGCCAGCAACTTACAAGATAGAAATATGGGGAGTAATAAATTTGTATAGTTGATGTCTTTAAAAATTAATATTGAACTTCATCAAATACATTATTCACAGGGGACATAGTTCCCTAGCTACACCCTCAGGATACTAAGAAGTTTTTACTGAGTTTGTTATCTATAGAAATTTCTGGGAAAAAAATCTTTGGCTAATATTTTTCACTTATGGCACAACCTAGCAGACCCAGCAACATGAACAACCTTATTAACATCAATACGCTTAAAAAAAAAAAAAAAAGGCTAACTCAACCAAGACAACAGTTTTAGTCAGTTGAATCGTGACTTATTTTTGTCAGATTTGAGAGTCAGTTGTAGTTAATTCTAGTCCTGTAATCCTGAAGAAGTCATTTAGTTAATATTTGTGCACTGCAAACACCCGTTGCACACTCAACAGTACAGAGATGGCACAAGGTGCTAGAGAAACATGATCACAACATTGTCCTTGTCCCCTAAGAGCTCGCCACTTGCTGTCCACAGTGGAGGTAGAGCAGGAACAGAAAGGAAGGATAACAAACTCCATAGTGGATGGTGGTGTAAATGTTAACAAAAGTGTTAGAAAAGATGGGCTCAAGAAGGAATTGGGGGGAGAAACCAAGATGGGAGGGTAGGTAAACACCTAAACTGCTGCCTCGCACAACAATTTCAAAACTACAACTAAAAGACAAAACGGACATCATCCAGAACCACAGGAAAGCTGGCTGAGTGGAAATTCTACAACTGGAAGGAAAGAGAAAAGCACACTGAGACTCAAAGGAACTGCAGGAAGCAGAGGTACTGAGATGAACCCACGGTGAAGACTGGCAACTGAGTGTGCAGCTGGCTTTCTAAAGTGGGAGGAAGACAAAAGCTCCCAGCTGAGTTTAACTCCAGTTCCAGGTAAAACTCTGGGGACCCAGACTCATACGGGGTGAAACTGGACTGTCAGGAAAGAGAAAAGCACAGTATGACTCAGAGGAACTGTGGAAGGCAGAGGTACCATGGTGCGCATGAGGAGAGAGTGGGCAACTGAGTATGAGGCTGGCTTTCTCAAGCAGGAGGGAGACAAAAGCTCCCAACTACATTGAACTCCAGTTCCAGGTGAGACTCTGGGGACCCAGACTCATTCAGGAAAAAAATGGACTGTCTGGCAGCGGGTGAAACTCAAGGACGGCTTTCTTTCAGAGGTGCTTGAAGCAATTACCATGGGACACTGAGACACAGGGGCCTATTAGAACAGGGTTGATGGGAAACCAATACTGTCTGCTCTGCCCTGAGACTCCACCCCATCCAAGTTGAGCACAGAGGCTTTTGCAAGTCCTGTCTCATAGGGTGTCTCCTGCACATAAGTTCTCCCAATGTAGACACAGCTGATCATCACAGCCAGTTGGCCTGGAGGTCAATTCCTCCCAGTGATACCAACAACAATAAAGGCTTAAATACAGCAAGACTGTGCACACAGCCCACAAAGGGGTGCACCAAGAGTGTCCACCTCAGGTAACTGGGGAGGCTGAGCCACTGGGCCATATAGGACACCTAGCACACAAAGCCACTCGATCAACTCAGGGAAGCAGCTAAAATGCGGAGACAAAGAAACAAATCACAAATGAAAGAAATGGAGGAAACCAAACATATGGATATAGAGTTCAAAACCACAGTTATAAGATTTTTTAAGAATTTTCTAGAAAAGGCCGATAAATTTGGTGAGTCCCTCGAGGATATGAAAAAGGACCAACTAGAAATTTAGCATACACTGACTGAAATAAAAAATAACATACAGATCCAACAGCAGACTAGAGGAACGCAAGAATCAAGTCAAAGATTTGAAATATGAAGATAGAAAACACCCAACTGGAAAAGCAAAAAGAATAAAAAAATATGAAAATAGTGTAAGGAGCCTCTGCAACAACTTCAAGCAAACTAACATCAGAATTATGGGGGTGCCAGAAGAAGAGAAAGAGCAAGATACTAAAAACCTATTTGAAGAAATAATAACTGAAAATTTCCCCCACCTGGTGAAAAAAATAGACTTACAAGTCCAGGAAGTGCACAGAACCCCAAACAAAAGGAATCCAAAGAGGACCACACCAAGACACATCATAATTAAAATGCCAAGAGCAAAAGACAAAGAGAGAATATTAAAAGCAGTAAGAGAAAAGTAGTTACTTACAAGGGAGCACCCATACGACTGTCAGCTGATTTCTCAATAGAAACTATGCAGGCCAGATGGGAGTGGCAAGAAATATTCAAAGTGATGAATAGCAAGAACCTACAACCAAGATTACTCTACCCAGCAAAGCTCTCATTCAGAATTGAAGGGCAGATAAAGAGCTTCACAGATAAGAAAAAGCTAAAGGAGTTCATCAACTCCAAACCAGTGTTATATGAAATGCTAAAAGGTATTCTTTAAGAAGAGGAAGAAGAAGAAAAAGGTAAAAATAAAAATTATGAACAACAAATACATATCTATCAACAAGTGAATCTAAAAATCAAGTGACTAAAAAGATCTGATGAACAGAATAAACTGGTGAATATAATAGAATCGGGGACATAGAAAGGGAGTGGACTGACAATTCTCGGGGGCAAAGGATTGTGGGAGATGCGGGAAGAGACTGGACAAAAATTGTACACCTATGGTTGAGGAGCGGGGAAGAAGGGAAGGGCAGGTAAGGGCAGAGGATGGGATGGGAACCGGCTGGAGGAAAGCTATGGGCGGAAAAGAGGAACAATTGTAATAGTCTAAACAATAAAAATTAAATTAAAAAAAAAAAAGAAGAAGCAGTTGGGGGTTAGGGGGAGAGGCAAAGGCATTAAAGCATGGCGAGAGAGCAGCATGAAAGAGCCCAGAAGGTTCAGCAACCTACCCATGGTTCAGGGCAGTGGCATCCGAGCTGCACTTAGAAATATGGCCAGAGATGAGGTCCCCAAAACAAGCATGCACGGCCTATGAGAATGGGCCTGGCACCACACTGAATCTGCAGCTTTACTGAAGGTCTCGGTGGGCCATTGCAGGATTCCTTGCATTGGAGTAACATAGCAGTTCCAGATGAGATGAACCTGCCCACGGGCGACGTGGAACAGAGGCGAGTGGACAGGTGGGATATTTTTGAAGTAAGACAGGCAAGATATCCCGAAGGCGGAGACAGAGTGTAGTAGCAGGTTTGGACTCTAGAGTTATAAGGAACTATCTTCAGCAGAGTTTAGAAAAGGTGACAGGGATGGCAAGGAGGACAGCTGGGTTTCTGATAGGGATAGTGGTCTCACTCAAAGAAAACACCGGTTTCTGATGAAGTTGGCAAGTGGGAAGAGAAGGCTGATTTAATGTTACATGGTGAAAACTACAACCTAAGACAGTAGATTCTGTAGTTGTTAGTTTACAGCGGAAGGCTAGAGCCATGGGTGTGCATGGGACTATATGTGGAGATCGGAGAGGTTGAAGAAGGACTCAGGAATCTGGGACAGCAGAGGATGTGACATCTATAACTGCATGCTGCAAGCTATCCTTTTGACACACATGTATTTTTGTCTTAAGATATCAGTGCTCATCTTATTTATTGACAATCTCTACTGATTATCTTTTTATAAACAATCTACATATTATGGAATATAGATTCAATGATTAGAATACTAAGTATGACACTACTTTAGGGAGTCATTTACTGAAACATTATCTACACATGGATAACAGATAGGCCCATGACCCCTAGATTAGAACCGCATACAGGTAACAGGCCACTATAACCAATTCTATGAAAGGGAAGTCAGTCAATTCCCCCAGATTTTTCTGCAAACTGCTGATCCCTTTGGCCCCTTTGTCAGCTGGCTTTATGAACCAAAATAAAATGAAGTGAGCAGTCTCCTTTGCTTTGAATGTGCACACCAAGTCTCTGAAACCTCTCCATGCATTCCTGACTTCTCACCAGCCACCAAACAACTATGTTCCCAATCCAGATAGGTAGATATGAAATAGTCTACTCATAGCTATAAATGTAGGAAAAGCTGACATTTTGATAAAACAGACAACTTTATTCAACAACACTGAACCTCACACAGGCCATGTAGAACAGTGTCTAACAGCTGTAGCCAAGTGGCATGGAAACAATTGCATTCAAAACAGTTTCAATCTCTAAAACGTGTGTGTGTGTGTGTGTGTGTGTGTGTGTGTGTGTGTGTGTGTGTTTTCTTTAAAAAATGAAAGACACTGTTAAATAGAGCTATCACTCACATACCTATTAAACAGTTTAAAACTGGCAATCCTTAATTTAAGGCTATTCTTGGAATTGGGTGTCCATTTCTGCTATCAGAACATCAGAATAGATCTCAGAAGCACTGGAAGAGCTCAGCCTTTAAAAAGACTCAAAAGCATGTCTCAGCAAGAAAAAATGAATCTGATAGAAAACAAGATATCAAACAACTTGAAGACTTTACTTCCTTTTTTTAAAGGTCCCATCTTTCCCAAGAAGTGCCTTAATCTACCCCTATAGTCAAGGATACCCGTATCCTTATGCATTCACCCATGTACTCACATGACTGTATTCACTGACTATACAGTTGAGAGAAGGACCCATAAGGCAACCTCAGCTCCTTTCTTTCTTAGCAGCACAGAACCTCCTCATGCTCCAGAAGAGGCCAGAGACTAGGCCAGGGTCTTTAGTTGGAGGCCTAACTAGGAAGGAATCTGGCTAAGACAGAAGAAGACCTATAACTGAAATCAGACATAAAGGGTAAAACCTAAATAAAGAGTCTAGGAGGCCTATATGAAACCTGAAATTTGGTCAGATGTGCTAGCTGACCAGCAATGAAGATGCACCTGCTCAGGATATGAGGATGGGAATTCCATCTTTTGTGTCTTATCTAACCTCATTCACCTTGCGGTGCCTCAGTCCCCTACTCTAAAGTATAAGCTAACTCAGCACTTACACAGAAGAGTGTAGAAACTCAGTAAATCCTATAACCGAGAAAATGGAGGCCATTAGGAAACTTCCCTCCCTCCCACCTAAATGTCCTCCATCAACCTTTCTCTCCTCTCTCATTCTGAATAGGAGGGCGTGCCCTTCCCTTTGCAAAGACACACTTTCTACCAATGAAATTACCTCTCCCAAAATTCTGAGATTGTGCTCTATTTATTACCACCTTTTTCTTACAATTTCAGTTTTTTTTCTTTCCACTGGCTCCTTCCCTTCAACTCTCAAACACATTAATTTCTTTAAAGAATGCTTTAAAATGCTTCTCACCTTTCTTTCAAAGATTAAAATTGTGATAGAATAATTGCTGCCTCAGCTTCTTGCTCTTCCCTTCTTTAACCATCTGATATCTGGACTTCCATTCCAATGTTCTCTGTGATTATGCACGTGTGTAAGGGAGCTAAGGCTAGTAATTGCCTGACTCAGTGGCCTCTCCTTGGTGCTCAGCCCACTGGCCCACTCTGGAACCTGCACCTGACAGACCTCCCCATCTGCTGCCTGGCACTCGCCATCTGCCCTTGCATTGTTAAAGGCTCCTATGTAGTCCCCTATACATAATGCTTCTTCCAACCACCACTTATAGGTGGGTGTTCAGCAAAAGTCTGCCTTTACCCTCTTTTCTCCACTCCATATTCTATTCCTTGCAGATCTCACCCATTCCTAGATGTTTACCTCTTTGAGAATGATTCCCAGAAATCGCTCCATCCTTGGCTGCTCTTCCCAATTCCAGACCCATGTTTGCAATTTACTGAATGGACAGACCACATCTAAGTCTTAGAAATACATAACAACCCATTTGAAAGTAACTGGTTAATAACCCAATGAAAAGCTGCCACCATCATGCTAGTCACCGAGCTTCATACTGCATAACCTTTTACTCCGTGGCTAGGCCCAACAAGACCGTAATAAACAGAATACAGAACGAGGCACAAGAAGGCTTTCTTCTTATGGTACCTGGCAGACAACTGAGGGCTGAGAGGGTGCCTTCCTCACATTCATATATGAAAGTCGAAGAATCTCTGATTCTGATTAGCACTAATGTTACTTTTTCCATAATAGCTATAATGACCGTAAAAATTTAGGCTTGCTATGTGAGGAATGAAGAAGGCAGGAGGGAGCCTCACCCAGTTACTTGGGTCCTTAACTCATTATATACTCTAAAATTGCTTATTTGCTGGGTCAGCAATAAACCAAAGTTTAGTAAACTGAAACGTGACTCCCACCAGTCTTCAAAGCTGGAGTGATCTCTATAGTTTGGCCCAGCTCACTTCTGACCTCTCACTTCTAACTTTACTTTAACCTTAGCAAGGTCTACCATCTATAATCTCCCCAACTGACGCCAATAAGCAACCCCAAATTTAACACACACACACCCCGTTGGGAAGGCAGCACCACATTCCTAACAAACCTATCCTTCTTTCTTACCTCCCCTTTAATCCATCCTCAACGTGGCCACAAAAGTGGCAACTTGACTGCTCTGCCAATCGTATTAGCCCTCCTTTACCCAGCACTCTCAGTTCTAACCATACTTATTTAGTCAACATCCTGAAACAGAGCCTACCTGCCACCATCTTACAACTTGTTGTCCCAGCTGTTCTCTCATTTTGGAAGCCAAATACCCTTTTTATCATGCCTCATCCCTCCCTTTGAAAATTTCCAGCTCAAATGCTCACTCTCTTAGGACCTTATAGCAAATTTCCTCCTCAGCCCAAACCCATCTCCAGAGCCTGATTTATCATTCAGTCCTTTAACACTGTGTTTCTGTCTCTGCATGTGTCAATCTTCTAGACTAGAATGTAAGACCAAGAGAGTCCAAGTCATCTTTATTACCCCACGGCATTAATGTGACACTCAGCACACAGAGGGTAACACATCACTTTGGGGACACTGGACTTGGAATCATAAGGACAGGTTCTCATCATGACTCAGTCACATGTGAAAGTACCGATTTCCATCAAGACTGATCTTTTGTTTCTCAGTCACCTCATCAATAAAATGATTTTTACCTTTAGGATATCCAAATGACCACGTGAAATGATATGAATATAAGTTCTTTGGAAAACCAGTATAACACAAAAATGTGTAAGACAGTATTATTATTAGAATATTTTATTCAATGTGTTTTTATAAAGATTAACTCAAACTTATTTTTGTACAAAAGAAATGCTGCTATATATGATTACTGGCTACAGAAATTAGATAAACAAACATCAAAGAGACTTGCTCACAGGTACTATTTCATCTTTTTAAAGATCACTGCATTGTTTCATTATACTGGGATGTAATATGATAATCAAAGCATTAAAACTGGATTTTAAAGTGCAATTTTTGGAGCCTTCTATAAATATAGACATTAATTTGAGTAAACAACCATTATATTATACTCATATGCCTAACTAAATACTCAGTGATACTTTCAACATAAATGTCAATTACATACAATCCCTTTTGAAAAAGAACTTGTATTATTTTTTTCTTATGATTCACTGTTAACAATTTACATTCTCATTGACCAACGTAAATGACTTTATAAATTTCCAGTTCTGTAAGGAGAGTACTTTCAATAGCACTTCCAAGCCCCATCCTCACCCTTTTCCCTCCCCCCACCCTTCACACACACACACTTAACATCCTGTCTGCATTACTTCTGAAAAGAAGAAACCCACTGGGCAGCAGGTGGTGTGAAATAGAATGCAGCTTTACACTGCATTATATAGGGAAGAAAACAGCCAACTGTGAGTTACAAAAGAGAACAAAATTATTAGCTGCACACTTCAAGGGACCTTAGGGAAACATAGAAAGTGCTCCTTAATGACAAAGCACTCATATTATTTCAGACCCACTATGAGCACTATAGGAGATATTTAATATTTTAATTTTTAGTTTCCAAAGTAATAAACCTGTTGGCCAGCCGGAAGCTTGGCCATCACAGTGGCTGGTCTAGCAATCAATCCGCCATGGCTGAGCTCCACCACAGCCCCTGACACCAATTAGGAAACTGAAACAGGGATCCGCTGCTACCAGGTTACAGTTTTGCCAATTACAGCACATCCTGGATGAGAGTGGTCAATGAACACTGGAACCCAGGGTCAGGAAGGAGGTGAAAAGCACCTCATGTAACATGACATAAAAAAGAACGACTGCAGGAGGGAACCGAGAAAAGAATTAAGACAGTATGGAATCAAACAGTCCACTTCATTGTTCAGTTGTCAAAGACACGCAGACACTAAGACAAAAGCAAAAGCAAAGCGTTTCCCTCGGCCTCTACCCTGGAAGGAACTGTTTATTGGCCCATGTAACTTAGGAGCCAATCATTGCGACACAGGACCACAGGACCTGCCACCTCCAACTGTTCCTCCCCCCCCCCCTTTTTTTTTTCAGGATTCACACGTTGGGCCAGCTCACACAGGGTCTGAACATCAAAGACAGGCCATCAATAGACAATATCAAAGTGCTGGGAGGATTGTATTTCAAATCAGGCTCATTATTAGCACACAAATCTTTTCTATTAAAAATTTCCTTTTACATCCTACAAAATTTTAGGGACCACCTTTCAATTTTTCCACCTGGATTTCTCTACCAAACGCTAGATTATAGCCTGGCTTATCAAATTCCACAAAATCTAAGGACCTCAAAATCTTTCCCAAATCCCTTCATCTAACCAATTTACAGCCGAAAGGTACTTCCTCTTAATTCTTTTTAATCTCTGGCTTTGAGGGACTCCCAGCCAATCCTTTCTGCTTTGTGCCATCTGAAAAGGCTAAAGGAAAAGCAAGGCCGACACAAAACCCTGCAGAGTATGGAAGTATTGGACTAGAGATGTCACCTTCAGAATCACATACAACCTAGGTCTTGATCAGTTTCATAAATGTTAAGCGATTCTGATTTGAGTCAGATGACAATGACAGGGTCACATGTCCTAAACTTGAAAAGGAGCTGTCATTTTTCAAAAGGAAAAATGCTATTATTCACTTATCAACTGAGTCCATTTGCTACAACGTATCTTCCACAGGATCTGACGTCAACCTCATTGTGGTGACTCAAATTCAGCTCTGGTGGCTGTCAGCTCTGCCAGTTTTGAATGTGAACAAGCAATACCAATGCTGTACTCAGCATGCTGTATACATACACATCAGCATAGGAACGGTGTATTACAACAATGGACATTTAAAACATCAGTCAGAATTTATCACAAGTCACTTCTGAAATGTTCTAGAGTCTAAATATAAAGGATATTTTTTCTCTAGACCAGAAGTTGTCAACCTTGACTGGTCTTTGGAATCACCTGGGAGATTTGAAGAATGCCGTGGCCCTGCCCAGGTAGCTTAGTTGGTTAGAGCATCATCACTATATGCCAAGGGTCAATCTCCAGTCAGGGCACAAACAAGAAACAACCAATAAATGCATTAAAAAAAGTGGAACAACAAATTGACATCTCTTTCTCTTCCCCAGCATCCTCTCTCTTTCTCTGTCTTTCCCTCTCCCACAAATCAATAAAAAAAAGAAAGAAAGAAAAATGCTGTGGTCTACCCCATCCTGCAGGGATGCTGATTTCATTGATTTGGAGTGATGTCTAAGAACCAAGATTTTCTTTTAATTTTTTAAGAGCTCTTCTTTGACTTAGCCACAACTAGGTCTGTAGGTCCTTCCCTGGAAAGATAGAGGAGGTCAAAATGCACCACAGTGGCCCTAACCAGTTTGGCTCAGTGGAAAGAGCATCGGCCTATAGACTGAAGGATCCCAGGTTCAATTCTGGTCAAGGGCATGTACCTTGGTTGCAAGCACATCCTCAGTAGGAGGGTGTGCAAGAGCCAGCTGATCGATGTTTCTCTCCCATCGATGTTTCTAATTCTCTATCCCTCTCTCTTCCTCTCTGTAAAAAAATCAATAAAATATATTAAAAAAAAAAAAACGCACCACAATGGAGCCAGTGACCACAGTAATTCAAAGGTTTATTAAACACTTAGGCCCAGGTACAGTGAGGGGAGTTCCTGGACAAGTGAGCCACATGTGGAGGGACATAGAACAGTCTGGTGCTGGACCATAGCAGTGGGACTTCTGAATTCATGCTATGAGAGGCTAATTTAAGGAAAGAATGTGTCAAAAGGGCATAATTGGTTGTTTTGCAGAACTGGGGGTAGTATAAGTAAGTAAAATGGGGGCATCTGGCAATTTCCACACTGGCAGATGCTTAAAGGTTTGTCCAAATGTCATTTTGCTGGGAATGACTTCTGGTGTCCAACACTGTATCTCTACAGTGGCCAAGTAGAAAACCACCATTCTAACCACTTCTCAATCTCCAGGGTACATGAGGATTCCCCTGGAGGTCTTGTTAAGGTACAGATCCTGCCTTGGTAGGTCCCGGCAGGGCGAGAGTCTGCAAGAGGGATCGCTGCAAAGAAAACATCCTCCTACTTCCATTTTCTTTACTGCCACAGTGAACTCGCCCAGCCCAGAAGAACTTCAGAAAGAAAGGGAGGCAGCCTCTGGAAAGTCGAGTTCTGAGTATAACCCTGAAATCTAAACTCCACTGGTCCCCCAAGGGCCATGATGAAATGGCAAAGGAGAGGCGCTCCAAGCCTCAGGACAGGTATTACTCCCTCCCCAGAATCCAATCACTCACAAATGCCTATTGGCAAAACTATTCAAGGTCTCATGAAATTAGAAAGCTAACAAAATGAGAAGTGCAAGGACCTGAGGCAGCATATGAGCAAGAGTAAAACCAGTGGAACCAGCATAAACCCCACAAGGCCAGCACTGACTCGCAATGACTTACAAACATAGGCTGCCACCTCTTAATGCACTAGGAAATTATTTCAGTGGGTCACAACTGGCATTTTAAAATGATAATAATAAATAATAAAACAGAATACATCACAAGTAATATTATCTTCCATGTTTACATTAATCTATGTGTATGCATTAGGTCATCATATAAAGATATTATTAAATTATGGGTCACAATTTTTTTTAAATTGTAAATATTTACCTATACCAAAAAGGAACATATTTCACCTGAATAAGTAATGCTCACAATTAAACCAAGAGTGGACATTTATACCAAAGAGATGGTGTGGCCATGTGGCCCATGAGTCTGCTGACAAAATGACCACAGTGACTCTGGGTAAACTGTTTAACTTCTCTAAAACCAAGTTATTCCTATCGCAGAGATAATATTACCATCTCATGCTGTAACAATGTATCAACATGAATGCAGAGCTCCCGGCGTGAGAAAGTGCTCTAGTCTTTATTATCACCGCTTACTAGTAAATATAGGTCTGATGTGTTTCTTCTCCATTATTTCAACAGTAAAATAAGAGAGATTAAGATCATTCATGTGTGAGCAAAGGACTGCAGCTACTACATAAGTAAAAATGGAGGAACTCGTCTAATTTTGGAAGAATCCATTTGAAGTTAAGAGCTTGCTGGCACAAAAAGCACAAATGGGCAAGGCGAAAGAAGAGCAGTGTATTCTTGGAAACGCCACAAATGCAGCCAGGAAAGGGAACACAGGTCAATGGAGGCACAAATTAGGTTTTCCCACCAGGATACCTGGATCTCTTTCTCCAGGCTCTTCTACTAGCTGCCCACAGTGGTTCCAGTTCTGGACCATAAAAGTATGGAGGGCCTTCACCTTCACTGTGCCCTGCTTCCTAGTCCCATTCAAACTGTGAGGCACTACATGCTGGGTTCTTAAGAACCAATTATTAATTAGAAGCCCTAGATAGCTGGACAGCACTTATTAAATCCAGCATGGAAAGGGAGATGTGGATAATCACTATATTTGCTTTTCCAATTGGTCTCAATGAAACCTGCTCAATTTATCCTGGACATAAGTGTCACCTTGGAAAAGTGTGTTGGGTTTTCATCAATGGCATGAAATTCCTAGTGCTAGCTGTGAAACTCACAGTTTCTATTAGGCTAAACACAGTTTGGTGGCCATTGTCAATAAAATTGGAGTTGCTCAGGCATGGCAGTAGCTACTAATGTTATTTGTTTGGAAGCCTTGTGATTTAGTGAATCACTAGCAATTGTTAAGCAAGTAATTAAACTATAAAGCCAAGACCTGTGATTTTTCAGACTTTTCAGAGCAATAATCATCAAAATTCTAAGTACCATTTAACTGATTCCCTTCTAAACATGCTGGCAACATTTATAATGATATCATTCATCCAGTTGTATGGTTTAAGAAAAGTAGGTTATGGCCTTTACAGAAATTTAATGTTGCACAACTACTTTGCTAAACATGAGAGATTAAAATGAAATCCTCACAAAATTATTTAATGACAAGTGGATACAAAAAGACTTGCGTTTGATCATGTATATGGCTATCTTAGGTTTAATAACAAAAGTCCTATTTTTAGGAATGAAATACTAAAATAACCAGACTATTGTTCATCTAACCTTTTCCAAACATAAGAATGCATTATATAAATTTCACAATTCCTTTAAGTATCCTTAAAATTACTAGCAATTTAGTTTACGATTCATATACCACACTAACTCCATGCATTTTTTACTCTGCATCTCAATTATACCTTAATATTATGGGGGCTGAAATACATTAAATAAATCATATTTCATGGACTCCTGGTAAACTAATAATACTTATGTGCATTTCAGAAGAAATTGACTGGATTATAAATGTATTCATAATGTCATTACCTGCCTTTCCACACCGACTTAAACATTAGGCAGCAGTGCCAACTTACAAAAGCTTCTAGCAAATCTTAGGCTTATTCTGGGCTGGCAATTAGCTGTGTTAGTCAATATAATCCAAAATTTACAAATAGCAACTCACCCAATACATAAATCAGTTCTTAAACTTCATGAACACTGTTACTGATTAAGACTGAATATGATGAATATGTGACTGGCATTTCTGCACTGTGCTACACAAAGAGACTGCTCTTTCATTTGTCAAAGGACATCATCTTTTTGAAGTACCTTATTACTGTAAGGTGTTTTACTTACAAATATACTGCCATTAAGAAAACTATTTCATTAAATATCTGTATTACTTCCAAACAACATGAGTGTTGTAATAAAATGACAGGAATAATAATAAAAAAAAAACCTAGCAAATACCTTTTAGCAAATAAAGAAAATCTGTAATATATTAGAGACCTGCCTATCTTTGCTATCTTTAAATATTACGTAATTGTAATTAAAAGTTTTTAATTGGTTTTTTGAGAGAGATGAAGGGAGAGGGAGAGAGAAATATTGACATGAGAGAGAATCATCTTGCATGCTCCCTACCAGGAATCATGTCTGCAACCTATGCATGTGCCCTAACTGGGAATTGAACTGGCAACCTTTTAGTGCACTGGATAATGCCCAACTATCTGAACCACACAGGCCAGGGTCATAATTGTATTTTTTGTTAAATATCCCTTCCTAACAACTTACACAGTATCTGCATGTACATTATCTAGACATATAAAACCCTAATATGCAAAAAGACTGAATGGCGGGACAACAGAACAATGGTTGCTATGATGTGCACTGACCACCAGCGGGTATGTGCAGAACATGGTGGGCGTCAGCAGAAGGCAGTAGAGTGTGGACATGGCAGGTGTCAGCTATGGTGGAATGGTGGAGCAGGTGAGCAGGGGCGCCAGACCAAGGTGAGGCGCCAGTCACTGTCATCCCGGTGAGCCTCTGGTAACTACTAAAAATTCTTTGCTTCTGCACACCCTGGTCCTGCTGGGCACTTGCACCTGCTGCCTGCGCTGGCCCCACTAGTACCCGCTACTGGCAATGGAGCTTCAGCTCCCATCCGCTGCTTGCACCCAGCGCCGGTCCCAATCACTAGTGACTTCAGTGGGTATGAGCAGTGGCTGCTGGCCCCAATGGCCCCTGAGTGCTTCTCCACCTCTCCCTGCTCCTCAGGGGTGATCAGAGCAGCAGCTAACACTTGCACTCAGCAACTCCACTTGCACCTGCTACTAGCACCAACCCCAATCACTCTACACTTTCAGGGGTGTGAGCAGAGCCAGTGCCATCAGTGCGTGGGAGCAGTGGTGGCAGGAGCAGGGCTGCCAGCAGACAGGGTACCAGAGCCATGGCAGGAGGGGCCAGGTGGGGTGCGGAGGATGAGCTGAGACCCACTCTGTGCCATGGTAGCCTCGTAGCCCACAGTTCCTTTCAAGGGGCATGAATTCGTGCACTGGGCCCCTAGTCTCATATAATGTTCTTAATCATTCTGTGAAGTAGGTAACATGGCTATTAATAATTTCCATTTGACAGATGAAATACTAAATAAAGGTCCTGGGGGTTAAATGATTTGTCCTAGGATATAAAGCTAATAAGAGCAAGGATTCACACACTCCTTTTCTATTCTGATGTAAACAATTTGAGTAACTTATAAAGAAATGACAAATATACACAGGGCATAATTTAGAAATGGGCTGTTCTAAAAGGTCATTTGGAACTTGGTGTTGAGAAACCAATGTACTGACCAGTCTAGACAAGTTCTTATCTAATCCATAATACAGTTGAACTATAGTACCATAAAAACTGAATATTCCTAAATAACCTAACCATCTGGAGAACACTGTCTCTAAGCAAGCACACATGTCGGCTGGAAGCAGGAAAGCCATAAAGCTGACCCCATAGGTCTGAGTGACCAGGCTTCCCAACTGTGTTCTCACACATTGTCTCCAACAAGACCCCTCTGCAGATGGAAAGCTTAAATTCCGGAGCCCTGGGAAGAAGAGAATAGTAGTGTCCCAAAGAGGAGCTAGAACTATGAGAACTACAGCCAGTTGTGGGTGTGTGAGGAGTGGGGAGTGTGAGTGTAAGTCTGTGTGTGTGTGTGTGTGTGTGTGTGTGTGTGTGTGTGTTGGGGGAGCTGAGGGAAGGTAGGTAGACACCAACATCGCTCCCCTGGATGTGGAGTGTGCCAGTTTAAATGTGTAAGAGTGTGTACCACTGGGAAATCCAGAAAACTGGGAAGAATCCACTTTACATCTCTCACAAAGGAAACAGAGTATTTGCTAACGTGGCAGATAATACAATAACCAAACACAACAGCCCTTAACGAGATGAGTCTTGACAAAAAGACGGCTTCCCATGCCTTTAATAACTATTCAGTCACTCAAACATTGAGTTCTTTGAATAAACAGGGACATTAAAAGAAGAGAAATGAAGAGGTTGCATTTAAGCACCAAAGTCAAGAGTATGGAGGAAAAAACCTTGAAATCTCCTAATAAATTATAAAAAGAAAGCCTGAAAGACATATTGGAAAAATGAGTGTGTGGTATTCCCATTTATATTAATTGTCATCATAATTTTTCTATGATTCAAAGTGATTAATTCAAACTCTTTCCCCAGAGCCCATCAGGTAATAAATAGTCCCTATGGTCACATTCCCTTTTGAGGAAAACTATTAAGCACACAGCTGCATGAATGTATCACACTGAAAACTACCTCCTCTAAGGAGCTAGCTATCTACAAGGTGTGAGTGATAGAAGGCAAAAACCTAATACATTTGTCACTCCCATTAGCAATATTAGTGCTAATGAGAAAGTACATGAATGAGAACATACACCTCTTAATTTCAATGTGTTACAAATAAAGACTAGATTAGTCACAGCTACTCAGATTAAATTTTAGCACTTAACACTGAAATACTACATGGGCAATGCTTATAGTGGCTTTGCAGCACAATTTCAGCTATTTAATTATGGTTTTTAAACCATTTAACACCTCTCAGCACACAGAAGCTAGATGTATATGTATGTATGTAGTTGGTTCAATATTTGGGGTGTAACTCAATTAGCTGGCATCTCTAGCAAATAAAGTACATTTTCTATCTAACCCAGGCTTAGCCCTTCATGCATCTTAAATCCCTGATTTTATTGGTGGCCTTCTGTAAAGGAAACCTTTCCCCAGAGTATTTCATTTCCTTGTATCCTTACAGGGAAATGGGAAAGGCATGAAGTGATTCTGAGTTGTATGTTTTATGGATGAATCGAGACCACCCGAGGGCATATTCACCACTGAGGTACTGTAATACAGTTCCCACTTTTTATATTTGGTCTCTTCCTTTAGTGCCAGGCTGCTGCTGATAGCTGTGATAGCTTCTAATAGACACAGACCCCACTATTTACATCCTTCAAAGAGTTTGTTGCATCTTCCATGGACTGTCTGGGGCAGAGGGAGAATAAACAAATTTGTTAAGAAGTATATTGAATGGGTATCATCTCTTCCATCACAACCTCCTTATCGCCTCTCTCTTTCTCCTCCCTCAACAACCGACAACCTTCCAACTTTACCAATCAATTGCCCACTTTCTGGTGATGCTGGGTTCCCTATGTGTCTAGAGACACCAAAAATTAGAAACTCATTACTCTTCTTTTCAATTACACCATCTCCCCTGCTTTCCCAATTGTTCTTTGGCCAACTCCCTGGTGGTGGGCAGTGGGGGAGAGGGTGATCAGACAGGGCAGGAATCTGTCTCATGGAGACAGATTATAAAAAGAACGGGGCAAGACAGGAGATGGTCAAGAACAGCTCCGGGCTTCCCATGTCCACCTGTATTTTTATATAGATCTGCCAATCCTTCTTAATATTGCTAAAAATAAGTATAGAAATAGTTAACTATAGAAATGTAATGAGTATAGAAATCACAGTTTAAAAAGCATTTTCACATATCTCTTTGAATTCTCAAAATAGCCCTCTAAAGTATCAATGTTCATTTGAATGATGAGAAAATAGATTAAGAAAGACTGAATCATGGCCAAAACAACATGTTTGAAGAGCAGGAGAAATAAGGAACAATTCACCCCAAGTCATTTGATATCCTGAAGTGGCTCCTCTGGATCCCTATAACAACTCTAGGCCTGCATTTGTTGACTGGGACTTCACGAGGTGTATAGGTCTTTCTAAAAGAGAAGGTGGGCAGTAGCACAAGGCTATTACATTCGTTAGAAGGCATCCTTACAGAGACTAGTTGATCATTCTAGATACAGATGAGAACAAGCATTGAAATAAATTATTTATGATGTGTAACAGTTTAATGGAGTATAAAATAGATTCCTCTTTTCACAGTTAGTAAAAGTTGTGGGGTTCTGGCTGTTGTAGCCTGTATCTTGTTCATCCAGATTTTTGACAGAAGCATCAATTTTCTAAATTGTTCTCTAACTACAAGTTAAGAAAGAAAGAAAATTACTCACAGTGTTAATAATTGCAATTCTCGGAAGATACTAAGAGTCCACTATAATTTCACATCATTGAGTCCCATGGCTTTATACACCCAAAGAATTTTCAGACACTTTCTCCTGTGTATTTCTGATATTTAAAGAGGATATCTATGAAATACAATGAAAAGCCAAAAACAGTTCGATGGGATCTAGACTAGTGTTGTAGACTTGAAAATGGTGTATAACAACATCCATAAAACATGGAAAGAAAAATATATGACACAAATGTCCAATGAAAAGGAAAACAGGAAGAGTTAGTTTAACAAATTCTTGAGCTATAGGTGAACATCAATAATTAACAAACTAATGTTATTTATTAATAGCAAAATCCAAAATACATGTGTTATCCAACACTTGGCATTTGATTGGCTGCAAGGTTTGCAAAACACCCAACCATGCAAAAATAATAAAGAGTGTGGTAGCAAATAGAGAGAAGGTACTCAAGCAAACAATGAGAAAAGAAAAGAAAAATAAATAAACATGAATAGATCCTTTAAAGAATAAACCACCTAGTGTCTAAAGTAATATTCAAAGCACAAAAATTCCTATTTACATATACACCCAAATATTGCATAAAGGTATTTTAATGCACAAAGAATAACAAAGAGGCTTGATTATTATATGAAAAGAAACTAATGTTCATTGTGATGAATCATATCAATAAAAATTTCTGAAAATTAAGTTATAACTGGGAAATTGCCTTGACAAATATTTTATTGAAGTGTAAATCTAGAAAAAAAAATGGCGGCCAATAAACAGATGTGTCCCGTGCCTTGTCCCTGACAGAGAGAACAGCTGAGGGTCGCACTGGAAGTGTTTGGCGAGTTAAGGGACAGCTATACTCCAGGAGAAGGTGGGGGACTGATGGATGGGGCTCCCCTGACAGGGCAGCTCCCACTGCTCCTGGGTTTCCTTCCGGAATCACCAGCTCGGACACAGAGACCGCGCCATCTTGAAAGGGAAAGTGGATGTTATCAGACGCCTGAAAATTACAACTACGGCACCCACCGAACAGCTAGCTGCGAACCCTAGAACACTGGTCCCCAATTGGCACAAACACACGGATTCAGAGGACCTCTATACTCCACCACGGAAAGGTCAGATTTTGCCTGGGATAAGGAGAGAGAGACCTACATAACCAGACACCGGGAGAAGAGAGTCCATGGGGAGACAAAGAAACAGCCCACATGTGAAAAAAAAAGCAGGCATCACCAAAAAAGGAAGTAAACGAAATGGAGGCAACCTGTCAGAGAAAGAATTCAGAGAAAGGTGGCTGAAAAGAATGGAAGACAAATTTGACAATATGAGTATGAAGTGTAAATCTACAATAATTCTACAAGTGTGGTATTGGTTCAAGAATTGATTAATATAGCCCTGGTTGGTGTGGTGTAGTGGTTAGAGTGTTGGCCTGTGCACCAAAGCGTCATGGGTTCGATTACCAGTCAAGGGCACATACCTGGGTTTCAGGTTTAATCTTCCTCTCTTTCTCTCTCTCTCCCCCTCCCCTCCTCCCTTGCACTCTCTCTAAAAAATTAGTGGAAAAAAATGTCCTCTGGTGAGAATTAACAAACAAACAAAAAAAGAATTGGTAAAAATACCTAAGTGAACAGAATTCAAAGGTCAGAAACAGCTTTAAATTTGCATTAGAACTTGGTGTAAAATAACCAATATGCTTCTAAGGAGAATAAGTAAATTATTTTAAAAACTGTTAATGATATAACTGCCTAGAAAACCTAGGTGTGATACAATATGTCAAATAAATATAACTGAATAAAAATTTACACACATACACATCTATCTTTGTACACACACACACACACACACTCACACACATACACACACTTACATCAATGGGGTTGCCAAGCACTAAAATGAATTCCTATTTTCTATTAAAATTTAAAATACTGTATATGTGATTAAATGACTCCACACTTCTTAACTTCAAGAGTGATATATAAGAAGCAAGAGAAGGGAAAAGGCAAAAGAGCAAGCTGGAAATATAACATTAATATGAATAGGCAATCACTTATATAATACCAATTTAAGCAAACTTAACAAATAAAATTTGGTTTTAAAAGAACTTTTAACAAGCAATATTAAGCTACTTTAGATAAATATTGAAGATCAACTAAATGTACTTGGCACACAAAAGGTGCTCATAGATTTTCGGAATTAAGTTTGAAAACAACAGTACAATCTACATCAAGAAAACACCAGCCCTAACCGGTTTGGTTCAGTGGATAGACTGTCGGCCTGTGGACTGAAGAGTCCCAAGTTTGATTCCAGTCAAGGGCATGTATCTTGGTTGCGGGCACATCCCCCATGCGGGATATGCAGGAGGCAGCTACTTGATGCTTCTCTCTCAACGATGTTTCTAACTCTCTATCACCTCTCCCTTCCTCTCTGTAAAAAATCAGTAAAATATATTTTAAAAAAGAGAGAAAGAAATATCAGTTAGCAATTATACTAATAAACACTGGTGATTCTATGAAGCATATCTTCAGAGGGCAGATCACAAAGGCCATATAAACATTTTTATGGAAAATAATAAACAAAACCATCTGTAGCCACACACTGTCCAAACATCTATTAAATAATTATAAACTGGGTAAAAACTAAACATATTATATCCAACATTAAAAAATAATGCTGATGGTTACTAGATTTGGTCTTGATAGATATCCTCATTAAACCATAGAACAATAATTTAATTAAAAACTTTAGTGATTTGGTAAAAATAAGAGCCTGGCACAGAGTAGGCACTAATTAAATACTTGTTGAGAAAATCAGTCATTTTAGACAACGGCAATACGATGAGTAACTGGTCTTCACAGGTGTTGCATGTTTTACAAACTGAAGATAAGACCCTCCACAGCAAAAAGATTATGAACTGATTTATAGCAAGAGTTGCTCTACAGTGGTGGTCTGAAACCAACCCCCAGTACCTCCACAAGGCCTGGAGCACCACTCTTCTTGTGACCTTGCTCAGTTCACCTGAGAGGATTAAGCTCTACTGAAATTGAACTCTCATGTCACTTGGCACTTCACTCAATTGGAAATGGCAAATTTTATGTCTTTTATTGTTACAGGTCACTGAGAGTTAATTCTAAGAATTCCTACCCAAAAATTATTTGTCTCCTATTCAAACTTATAAATATACAGAAAGAGTAAAAATTGGTATATATCAATCAGACTGCGTTCCAAGAAATAGGATTCTATTTTAATGCAAAGTTAGATTTCTATCACTGAACCTATAGCCTGTTACATTCACCAAATGAATAAATGAATGAGTGAACATTACATGTTTAGATAAGGTCTTTAATAGGAAGTATTTTATTATTATTTAATAAATCTTATTACTTATTTTATTGTTTTTTTATGTTCAAATACACAGTAACTTTTACACCATCCTGAAACTTTTTCCAAGCCACTACATTTTATCTGTTTTTTTTTATTGTTCCAAAGAGTGAGTCAGCACTTTTTTGCCAAAAGAGCATAAATGTTTACTCATTCTCAAGAATTGGTGAGTATTTATTTACAAGACAGACGACTCTTGTTAAAACACTAGAAAATCTAATGAAGACTATTGCTATGTTAAAATAAATGATTTTTAAATAAAATAGACTAAAGGATACCCTAATAAAATAACTTTCCTATATGTATAGCTAATCACAACTAAAGGCTTGAATTTATTATGTTATCAAAGTTGAAGGAATAATTTCATTAATCAAAAATTAATTAAACCATGTAATACAATAAAAAACAAAAGATATCTCAGTATCTAAGTATACCAATTTGGCTTTTATATCAATTTCTTTTTCTTCTTAATAAAGAAAATTCAATCACATCTTTTTAAAAATATATTTATTAATATAAGTGAGAGAAACATCGCTTGTTCCATTTATTGATGCATTCATTGGTTACTTCTTGTGCATGCCTTGACTAGAGACCAAATTTGTAACTTTAGTGTATTGGGATTACACTCTAACTGAGGTATCTGGCCAGGGCCAAAAAAATTCAATCACATCTTGACTTTCTTTTAAAACTGTATAAGAAGTTTAGGGAAAGAAAACAAAAACTTGATGGCCACTGAGAATGAAAAATAAAAAACTTTCTAAATTATGTTCTAAAAATATGAAATGCCATTCAAATAGAAAGAAATACAGAAATGAAAACCACATACTTTTAAAGTTTAAATATCATTAGGTTTCATATTTAACAGATAAAGATTCAAATGTTTAGTGTAATTGCTAAACAACTCAATTTATTTTTGAAAGTTATACTTTTTAAGCAATATAAGTTGACAGTGCATAAAAAATACCACTTATTTGATATAATATCATTGCATTGATAATAGACATAGTACTTGACAATTATGCTTAAAATAAGCATAAAAACTTGCCACCAGTTTTCAAAAATCGAACATCAAGTAAAAAAAATCTATCAGGTAGCCAATTTTATAATTAACATTCAGTATGGTTTGATTTACTCCTATGTGTCAGTTTCATTACCATATTACAACTATGATATACAAATATCAGTAAAAACTACAAAAGAGCTATCATCCTTATATATAAAAAGCCAAGGGCCATCACAACTGAAACAACTGGATGGATGACTGAACAACAGGCTGCATGGGGTGACAAGGCCAGCAAGGGGGTTGGAGAGGGATGACCAAACGACTGAATAGCAAGCTATGTAGGGAAACCAGGCGGGTAGGGGGGTTAGTGAGGGACGACCAAACAAATGAACAGCAGGCTGCATGGGGTGAAGAGGCTGGAAGAGGTGTGAAGGGGGGGGAGGAGGGGGCAGTACGGAGCAAACAAACTGGCAGCAGATGGGCAGTTATGGGCGACCAGGCCAGCAGAGAGGAGGCAGTTGGGGGCAACCAGGCTGGCAGAGGAGGCAGTAAGAGGCAACCAGGCCCACGCAGGTGTGGCAGTTAGGGGCAATCAGGCTGGAAGGCAGAGGCAGTTAGGGGTGATCAGCTGGTGGGGGTGAGGAGGGGCAGTTGGGGGCAATCAGGCAGGCAGGTGAACAGTTAGGAACCAGCGGTCCCAGACTGTAAGAGGGATGTCCGAGGGGTCCTGGATTGGAGAGGGTGCAGGCTGGGCTGAGGGTACCCTTCCATGCACAAATTTTGTGCACCAGGCCTCGGGTTATAAAATAAAAGTATGAACACAATCCCACAAGAAGTCATAAGACAGTCACTGGGAAAACAAGGGAGGGGCAAACACAAAAATATGTGAATAATCAAATTTTATCAAATAATGAGAGTAGTTTTTAATGCATTCTATTGGAATAAAAATTTGAGTTTCCTATTTTGGAACTTCCAAAAACTCATGAAAATTGGTCTTATTATTTTATAGTTATTACTTGTATCTAAATGAAAATGTTTTTCATGTTTCATCACCCAACAGCATTGACTCCAAATGATTTCTTGCTGTTCCCAAAAATCAAATCTAGTCTCAACTGATGAAGATTTATTACCTTGGAGTATATTAAAAGAAATGTGCTTTGTAAGGCAATTCTTGAAAGAAAAAAAAGAGGCGAGAGAGAGGAAGAGAGGGGAAGGGAGAGACAGGCGTTAGAGGGAGACTTTGTAAAAGAATAGTTCTAGTAGAATAAATATTAGAGTTTCCACAGGAGACTCCTTTAGAAGGAATAACTCAAAATGGGTGATTTTATTTTGTTTTTACACAATTCTCATTAAATTTAGTCACACTTCTGCAGGCAAAAATGGGTTAATATCAGAGACTCTTTGGTGTTCATATGACCAATAATAATTCCAAATTCAAAGAGGAAAATCAGCCACTAAAGTTCAAATAACGTGTCTACTCAACATAATATACACATGAAGTTTTTTTCCCTCCATTACACAACTGACAATTGACTTTCTCACAGCTAAAACTTTAAAATGGCAAAACAGATTTTGAAGACATTTTCTGTAATTAAAAATGGCTGCTTAGATGCAGAGAGAGAATTTCTCAAGGATAATATTGCTTTTCACTTTTCTCTTCAAAGATTCAAATGAAAGAGAAATGTGTCGAAATCAAGTAATTAGAATTCCATTTGGTCTATCACTCCTTTTCAAATGTATTTAAAGAGTCTAGATTTTACTGACAACTTTTTAATCACCGCGATATCTGAGAAAATACAGTACTTGGTGTTTTCAAATGAATATATATTATCAAACAGTCAATATTTTTAGGATCTCAGAATAGAACCCAGAAGTAAACTCATGCCTTTATGCTCAATTAATATTTTCCAAAGGAGGAAAAATAGACAATGGGATAAAGATAGTCTATTCAATAAATGGTGCTGGGAAAATCAAACAGATATATGCAAAAAACACAAAAATAGAAACTAGATGACCTATTTATACCATTTAAAAAAAAAGAATACTAGAAAACCCAAAATGGATTAAAGACTTAAATGTTAGACTCAAAACCATGAATATCCTAAAAGAAAACATAGGCAATAAAATCTGAGACATTCCTCATAAAAATTTTTCTGATACAACTCAGTAAGAAAACAAAAATAAAATAAACAAATGGGACTATATCAAACTAAAACTTGCACAGCAAAGGAAACTATCAACAAAATGAAAAGAGAAAAGAGAACCTATTGAGTGGGAGAAGATATCTGATAATGATACATTGAACAAGGGTTAATATCCAAAATTTATAGAGAAATTATACAACTCAACATCAAAGGCACAAACAATCCTATTAAAAAATGGGCAATGGACCTGAATAGACACTACTCCAAAGAGACATACAGATGGTCAATAGACATAAAAGGTTAAACATCACTAATCTTCAGAGAAGTGCAAATTAAAACCACAATGAGATATCACCTCACATCTGTCAGAATGGCCATCAAAAAGGGAACCCTGATGTACTGTTGGTGGAAATATAGACTGTGGAAAGCAGTATGGAGTTATCTCAAAAAAATAAAAAATGGAGTTGCCATTTGACACAGCAATTCCACTCCTGGGAATATATCCTTAGAAATCCGAAACAGTAATCAGAAAGAATATATGCATCCTCATGTTCACAGCAGCATTATTTACAATAGCCAAGATGTATAAACAGCCTATGTGCCCATCAGTAGATAGTAGATAAAAAAGACATGGTACATTTACACAATGGAATACTATGGGGGCTATAAAAAGAAGGAACTCTTGCCCTTTGGAATAGCATGAATGAACCTGGAGAGTATTACACTAAGTGAAATAAGTCAGTCAGAGAAAGGCAAATATCACAATCTCACTCATATGTAGAATTTAATGACAAAATAAACTAAGGAACAAAAAAAGGACCAGAAGCCAAGATATATGAAACTGACTGACAAACTTCAGAGGGGAAAGGGAAAGGGGCTGGAAGGGATTAAACAAAGAATATATATGCACAGATGCATAGCTCATAGACACAATAATGTGGCAAAGGCCTGGGAAGGGGAAGGGGGCAAAGTGGGGGGTAAACTGGAGTCATCTGTAACTGTCAACAACAACAACAAACACACACACACACAATGAGATAGCACTTCCACCTGTCTGGTAGTGCTGGAGAGGATGCAGAGAAAAGGGAACCCTGGTGCACTGTTGTTGGGAATGCAGACTGGTGCAGCCACTATGGAAAGTAGTATGGAGTTTCCTCAAAAATTTAAAATAGAACTGTCTTAGGATCCAGTGATCTTACTTCTGGAAATATATCTGAAAAAACCCAAAACACTAATTCAAAAGAATATATGCACTCCTATACTCATTGCAATATTATTTTATAACAACCAAGTGCCTATCAGACAACATAATGATAGTTGTGAGAAGAGAGGATGGTTATTGGAGCTAGGTGAAAAGGTGAAGAGATTAAGAGAGAGAAAAAAAAAAAACAGAAGAAAACAAAAAACTCATAGACACACATAAAAGTATGGTAATTACTAGAGAGAAAGCCGTGAGGGGGGAGGTAGAAGAGGCTAAGTTGGGGGGATAAATGGAGATGGAATGAGACTTGATCTTGGGTGCTAGGCACACAATCCTATCTGATAAAAGAGTAATATGCAAATTAACCATCACTCTGCTACACCCACAAGCCATGCCCACCAGCCAATCAGGAGCAAGTATGCAAATTAACCCAATCAAGATGTTGCAGCCACAAAAAAAGCAAGAGGGAGGCTTGGGTTTCCCCAGCGGTGGAGGAAGCTAAGCTTTCCACACACCCTGGCAGGCCTAAGCCTCCACTCAAGGCTACAAAGTTTCAAATATACAAGATAAATAAATCCCCAAAAAAATGGGTGCAGGAGAGAGCAGGAAGCTTGGGTTGCCCCCAGTGATGGAGGAAGCTGAGTGCAGCCCTGGCCTGTCTTGGCCTCTGCTTAAGGCTACAAAGTTTCAATTGTAGAAGATAACTAAATCCCAACAGAAATGGCTGTCACCAGGGAGCAAGCAGGAGGCTTGGCTCCACTCTAGGCTATAAAGTATCAATTGTAGAAGATAAATAAATTCCAGATACCAGGGCCTCCGCTTGGGTTGCCAGAAGGCGTGGCCAGCCTGCAAACCACCACAGGCCCCTTGCCAAGGCCACCCCACACCCCAAGGGACCACCCACTCATGATCCAGGACACCCTTCAAGGAAAACCAGCTGGTCCCCACCCATGCAGCGAGCCTCTATCATATCTAATAAAAGAGTAATATGCAGATTGACCATCATTCCAACACACAAGATGGCTGCCCTCATGTGGACACAAGATGGACAGCAGGGGAGGGCAGTTGGGAGAGACCAGGACTGCAAGAGAGGGCAGTTGTGGGTGTTCAAGCCTACAGGGAAGGGCAGTTGGGGATGACCAGGCCTGCAGGAGAGGGCAGTTAGGGGCAAACAGGCTGACAAGGGAGAGTTAGGCATCAATCAGGCTGGCAGGGGATTGGTTAGGGGGTGATGAGGCTGGCAGGCAGAAGAGGTTAGGGACAATTAGGAAGGCAGGCAGGAGAGAAGTTGGGAGCCAGCAGTTCTGGATTGTGAATGGGATGTCTGACTGCCCATTTAGGACCGGCCTAAACGGGCAGTCGGATATTCCTCAAGGGGTCCCAGATTGGAAAGAGTGCAGGCTGGGCTGAGGGACAACCCCCCTCTTTGCACAAATTTCGTACACCAGGCCTCTAATATAAAGATGGTATATTATGGGATTGTACACCTAAAGCCTATATAATTTTATTAACTAACTAGAGGTCCAGTGCACAAAATTCATGGATGGGGGGATGTCCTTCAGCCCAGCCTGTTCCCTCTCCAATCTGGGATCCCTTGAGGGATGTCTGACCGCGCGTTTAGGTCCGATCCTAGGTTCGGGCCTACATAGGTGGTCTGGCATCCCTCTCACAATCCAGGACTGCTGGCTCCCAACTGCTCACCTGCCTGCTTTCCTGATTGTCCCTAACTGCTTCTGCCTGCCAGCCTGATCACCCCTAACCACTCCCTGGCCAGCCTGATTGATGCCTTACTGTTCCCCTGTCAATCTGTTTGCCCCTAATTGCCCTCTCCTACAGGCCTGGTCACTCCTAACTGCCCTACCCTGTGGACCTAGTCACCCCTAACTGCCCTCCCCTGCAGGTCTGGTCCCCCTCAACTGCCCTTCCCTGCAGGGCCAGTCACCCCAACTTCTCTCCTCTGCCAGCCTGGTCACCCCTAACTGCCCTCCCCTGCAGGCTTAATCACCCACAACTGTCCTCCCCTGTAGGCCTAGTCCCTGTCAACTGCCCTCCCCTGCTGGCCATCTTGTGTCCACATGGAGGCAGGATCTTTTGACCACATGGGGACAGTCATCTTTGTTTGTTGCAGTGACAGTGAATCTACATATTAGATAGGATATAGGCCTGCTACATGCGTGGGGACCAACTGGTTTGCCCTGAAGGGTGTCCTGGATCAGGAGTAGGTGTTCCCTTGGGGCGTGGGGTGGCCTGGGCAAAGGGGCCTGTGGTGGTTTGCAGGCTGGCCACGCTCCTCAGCGACCAAAGCAGAGGCCTTGGTGTCTAGGATTTATTTATCTTCTATAATTGAAACTTTGTAGCCTGGAGGAGTCAAGCCGTCTGGCACACAGCCATTGAAACTTTTGTTGCCTTAAGCGGAGGCCTGGGCACTTGGCTTCCTCCATCGCCAGGCGCAACCCATGGCTCTCTCCTGTTCTCTCTGTGGCCATAGCCATCTTGGTTGGGTTAATTGGCATGCTTGCTCTGATTGGTTGATGGGCATTGCTGGTGGATGTAGTGGAGGTATGATCAATTTGCATATTACTCTTTTATTAAATAGGATGTAACTACAATAAATTCAGTTAAAAAAATTTTAAAGAGGTCTCATCAACTTGACTACAGAAAAAAGAGTACTTATGATTGTTCCTCCCCCACCAAGAATTGTAATTTTTAAGCTATGAACCAGGAGTATCGAAGTTGCCAGCCTGTAAGTGAGATCAGGCCGTCAACTTAGTTTCAAGAGTCCATTTACCATCACAGCTGCTCAATGAAAACTCCCAGTGACAGTGTTCTTGGACTTGGGAATGTAAATCCTAAGGGAGGAGCTGGATCTGAGAACAAGATGGTATTTCCCACTATCTAGTAAGTTATGAGTGTCACTATTATGAGAGAAGAATTTCAAGAATGTCTTTGCTTCTGATAAAAATTCATTTCCCTAACAAGTTCTGGAAGTAGCTATCTATCTATTTTTAAAGACTAAGTATTTTTCGAATCCTGCTTTAGAAAAGTTTTGGGAATATTTTCTGTTGTTCCCCTTCCCACTTTCTTTTCTTTCTTCCTCTACATGTTAACACATCATAATAAAGAATGATAACATGTTGCCTATTAAAAAAAGTCAATATTATTTTAATTGCAAAGAAGTTGTCAAGAAATGTTAAATACCTAAACACTTATTAAACTGGCTTTATACTGAAAAGCTCAACTATCAGTTTTGTTTTTTGTTTTTTAAATTAAATCTTTTTATTCATATTATTACCTGTTTCTCTTTTTTTCCCCTCCATAGCTCCCCTCCACCCAACTCCCACCCTTCCCTCTGCCCTTACCTCCCTCCCATTGACCTCATCCATAGGTGTATGATTTTTGTCCAGTCTCTCCCTTTACACCCCTCACCCCTTTCCCCCTGAGAATTATCAGTCCACTCCCTTTCTGTGCTCCTGATTCTATTATATTCACCAGTTTATTCTGTTGATCAAATTTTTAATTCACTTAATTTTTAGATTCACTTGTTGATAGATATGTATTTGTTGTTCATAATTTTTTGGCTTTTACCTTTTTCTTCTTCCTCTTCTAAAAGAGTACCTTTCAGCATTTCATATAATACTGGTTTGGAGTTGATGAACTCCCTTAGCTTTTTCTTATCTGTGAAGCTCTTTATATGCCCTTCAATTCTGAATGATAGCTTTGCTGGATAGAGTATTCTTGGTTGTAGGTTCTTGCTATTCATCATGTTGAATATTTCTTGCCACTCCCATCTGGCCTGCATCGTTTCTGTTGAGAAATCAGCTGACAGTCGTATGGGTGCTCCCTTATAGGTAATTAACTGTTTTTCTCTTGCTGCTTTTAATATTCTCACTTTATCTTTCACTCTTGGTTTTTTAATTCTGATGTGTCTTGGTGTAGTCCTCTTTGGATTCCTTTTATATGGCGTTCTGTGTGCTTCCTGGACTTGTAAGTCTATTTCTTTTACCAGATGTGGGAAGTTTTCAGTCATTATTTCTTTAAATAGGTTTTCAGTATCTTGCTCTCTCTCTTCTTCTGGCACCCCCACAATTCTGATGTTGGTACGCCTGAAGCTGTCCCAGAGGCTCCTTACATTATCTTCACATTTTTGGATTCTTTTCTCTTCTTGCTTTTCCAATTGAGTGTTTTCTGCTTCTTCATATTTCAAATTTTTTACTTGATTCTTGCCTTTCTCTAGTCTGCTGTTAGGACTCTGTATAATATTTTTTATTTCAGTCAGTGTATGTTTAATTTCTAGTTAATCCTTTTTCATCTCTAGTTGGTCCTTTTCCATCTCTAGTTGGACCTTTATCATCTCTAGTTGGCTCTTTTGCATCTCTAGTTGGTCCTTTTTCATCTCCTCTTGGCTCTCGCTAACTTTATCCAATTTTTCTAGGCTGTTCTTGAAAAACCTTATAAGCTTGGTTTTGAACTGTATATCCAGTCGTTTGTTTTCCTCCATTTCTTTTGTTTGTGATCCCTTCCCTTGTCTCGGCATTTTCCCTATGCTGGTAGAACTTCTGTGTTGGATTCAGCCTTATGATACCAGACTTGCAAAACCGCAGAAGCCTATCTGTTGAGCTTGGGATGGTTGGAGTCTCAGGGCTTAAGGGACCGCCTTGCCTTCCAGTCGGCCCCGCCCTCCACGGCCCCTGAGTCTCACGTGACTGGGTAATCACTGGAGCGGTCCTGGTGTGCATGCACTGTGCCTCTAGACCGCTGCCATTCTGGCTCCCCTATGCTCCAGGACCACAGGAGTCTAGGTCCCCAGGGTTTCACCCAAAACTGGGGCTTAGTGGAGTCAGAAGTGGGAGGGTCTGTCTCCCGCCCATTCGCGAAAGCCAGCAGCACAATCAGCAGTCTATCCTCTGCGTACAGGGCCGTGCCCACCACCAGACCTCTGATCTTTTGCGACTCCCCTAAATTTCCGTGCATCTCTCCCTTTTCACAGTCCAAACTCCGCCCGTATGAGTTTTGGTTGGATCTGGGGTTTAGTGTCATAGGATAAGGGGTTCAATGCCGTTGAGAGTCTCTGTCTCCCTCCCGCCAGAGAAAACCAGCCAGGTACTCCGGCACCCGCTCTCTCCATGCGCGCGTCTCCGTACCTCAGCTTTTTGCAGCTCCTCTGGGTCTCTGTGAGCTCCTCTTTTCCCCTCTACTTGTAGAATTTCCACTCAGCCAGCTTTCCTGTAGTTCTGGATGATGTCCCTTCTGTCTTTTAGTTGTAGTTTTGAAATTGTTGTGCGAGGCAGCAGTGTAGGTGTTTACCTATGCCACCATCTTGGATTCTCCCTCCATGTCTCAACTATCAGTTTTGAAGGCCATGTGACTCTCTGGCACACAGATAACTCCTCATAATATCCATGTCATCTTTACCTATAGCAAGGCCTCTGAAGTATAACAGAACTCATTATCACCCTAGCAGAAAAAAATTTTTTTCCAGCTTCCCTTGATAGTGGTTATGGAAAGTTATCTAAGTTCTGACCATCAGAATGTGAGGGGACATGATGTGTGCATCTTCCAGGACTCATCCTCAACTAAAGAGGCTCCACATCAACTTCCCTCTTCTCTACACTCGGTCCTGTAATCTGGAACTAGGAACTGGAATCTGAAAATATGCTTTCTTGGACCCTATGGATGAGCATTAACCACAAACGCACAACATGGAAGTTTAAAATTATGAGTTTCATCTTTTAAAGACTTTTTTTTATTTGCCTAAGTAATTTAACAGTAAATGTTAAGAACATAAAAATGTGTCAGATGTCCTCCAGAAATGGAAAATATATTTCCCCAATTCAGTCAACTGGTTCAAAATGCTAAACTGTCCAATTTTAAATAAATCTAGAACAATGAATAAATGACCTCATCAAGTGTCAATATTTCAAGCAATTAAAAAAAATACCCAGACCCTAGAGTTAATCAAGTATGACTTAAGATCTTTGAAAAGCAAATTATTTTATTCCAAAGTACTAAGAAAAGGACATAGAAAAAAACTATCTCCAAAATAATGTAAAAGTGTTGTGTGAAAGTGTTAATATTATGAGGCTATAAAAGTCATTGGATAACAGAATAGTTAAAACAACATTTGATTTATTTTTTTTTAATTTTAAAATAAACAAGTCAAAAGCCTTGGCCCCTCCAATAGTCCCCTGTAGAAACTTAACCATATTCGTTTTCCTCCTGGAAGTTCACAATTTGAATCAGGAGTAGTTAAGTTGCCAGCTATTCCTAATATGGGGTAATATGTGGTCCCACCTACTCCACAGTACTATTGTAGACATAAAATATGAAAAAAAAAACATAAGTAGATTTAAATAAAGAAGATCATTTACAAATACAAGGAACTATTATCAAGTAGCTATGTATACACACTTAAGTATATTTGGCTTTCATGTTTAAAAAGTAAAGAAAGTCACTTATTTTTTTAATATATGTCACTGTAAATACATTCATATTTAAAAGTCTAATAAAGATTTCCTCTCACCTGCTGTTGACATTTCTCTCTCACAACTAAATAAACAAGCCTAATATTTACCCATGATATACAAAAATGACATGTACCCAATAAAACATTTTTCATCTTATAGCCTGAGAATAACATCGATTCCATGATTGATCATAAGACAGTGTGAAAGACAGTCAGCCAATGGACAGTGCAAGCACAGAGCAGAAGAAGGCCTGTAGTGAGATCAGGGGTGCTAAGAACCCGTATAATTTTTTAAATTAAAATTTTTACTAAATAATACGTTTTTTAATTAACTATTTTAGAATAATTCCCACGTAGTACATTAAATGCTGTCAATTGTGTTGTGCTCTATAGTGTGTTGCTATGTGGTATCTCAATTTTGTTAAAATTATATCTGAGAGAATGAAAACCATTTGTCTATATTTAAAATTCCTCATTTCTACAACTCAGTATTTTTCCTGATGCATTTTAAATGCCCTAGTAGAAATTATTTTGAAAAGAAACCATTAAAGGTATGCTAATGACTCTGAATTGTAACAGATGCTGTGGAAACAGGCCTGTTGGCTGAGGCACAGCCCCATTAACTATCCATCATAAAGTGCTCTGAACTTGCTCATTTATTACTGCTGCGTTGCTCAAGGGGGAGAGAAACAGCAAGAGTTTCTCTTTCTGAGGCAAAAAATCATAAGCCTCTCAGTTATTCTAATGTCATGATCCCCACTGTTTATCTGCATGATAATTAGGAAAATCAGAAGTAGTAAGATATTGTTTTACCAATGTGATTGGATTTAAACCACTGAAAAGGCCAAGGAGAAAGTTCCATGTGCTCACAAGCTGGTGAGTCTCCAACACTTGACACAACTACAAGCAGACCAAGTCCTAAATTTCCTAGGAATAAAGCAAGGGGTAGAAATCCTAGCCTCAGAGAGGCACAAGGGTAAGAACAGAATAGTTTGGAAAGAGGGAATGGAAACACACCATTATTCCAAGATTCTTCTGTCTGCAGCCTGTTTAGGGTATTTGTTGATCACCCATTTTGAGGATGATAAATAAAGCCAGACCTGGGAACCTCCAACTTAGATCAGATCCAGCCACTGTGGAAACTGAGCAATTCAGCATTGCATTTTCACAAAAATGAGTGAACACATTAGCCTACTGGGTCCCACTGAGATGGCAGTCTGGAAGATGCCACACTGATTTTGGAAAAGAGGAAACTGAAACTCAGATAATGGGAAGTGACTGGCTGCATCTCACAAGCTGGTGACTTGGTGAGTCTAGAAGTCGGGTTTCTGAGGCTGGAGCTTTTCTCAGACCAAATAAGAATGAAGTGGCAACAAGAGGGTGAAGAACAGGAAGAAGGAGGGAGGGAATAGCTTCTTTAAATCCTAACAAAAAATATGAAGAATATGACTGGTATATTACATGTTAAGTACAGATTTTTTAATTGCACTAGAGGCCCGGTGCACAAAATTAGTGCACAGGTCCCTAGGCCTGGCTGGCTATTAGGCCCCCCTCCCCCAACTGGCACCCGCCTTTACCAACCTGGTGTGGCCAGCTCACCGGCCCCACCCTCCGCCACCACCACTGTCTCTCTCTCTGCAGAGTGACCAGCAGGGCAACCAGCAAGGTGATGGAGGGAGAGGGAGGGGATCCACTGGCAACCACCTTGGCTGGTCTGGGGCTTGCAGGCTAGAGGCAAATCCTGCATTAAGGGCCTGTCCCCTGGTGGTCAGTGCATATCATAGTGACCAGTCATTCTGCCATTTGGTCTATTTGCATTATTAGGCTTTTATTATATAGGATAATGTGGTAAAGTTTGAAAATCGATGCAGGCACTGAGGACTTTGCACACTAACAAACAGCTTGCTAGGCTCACATCAAAGCCATCTAACCACCTTCAGGACTCCCAGCATCAGTAAGAGAAGGATGCCTCCCTTCTCTCATGCATTTGCCATGCACAATGAGAGTTCAGAGAACCGTGTTTTTAAAAAACAAAAAACTTGCCCAGGTCTCACCCTGAAAGCCTGAGTCCACTGAGGCATGAGGACTCTGGTGACCAGCCAGACTTGGGAACCTCCACCCTAGAATCACAGCTTTTCCATTTCTACCTGCACCCACAGTTGACAGAGAAAAAGAGGCAGGGGCAAAATTCAGAGCTTTAAAATCAGCTACAGATTTTACAAGAGCAAGTGAAGGACAGGAAAGTGTAGCCAAGGATTAAACAATAAACAATCCTGTCCAGGAAAGTAATATTAAACCTAAGGGATTTTTAACTACAGAAAGGAAAGCACTCAAGATAGCCCTAAATGGATAGATGGGAAGTTCACTTTCATAGGAAATACAATAAACTTGTGCCTTATAGACTTTGCTGAGCGTAAGTGTCTGACAAAAAGTGTTATAATACCCTAAGCGCAAAAGTTTATATTAACCATTTGCCATTGAAGTCTAAAACCAATTGCTCATTACTCACAAAAAAGATTCCAAGAGGCCACCTTTGCAACAGGAGTTGACCTCCAGGCACTAAAGAATAATGATAACAGGGGAGGTGACGATAAAGTTCTGCATCTTTAGAAAGACCTTTGAAGTATTCAAAAGAGGTCTCTTATAGCCTTCTATAAAGTAGAAGTCAATGTATCTATTATTTACTTATTTGAGAGCCATGTGGTAATAAACTCAATATTATATTCAGTACCTCCCTTCATTATAATAACTGGACAGTGAAAAGGACTATTTAAATGGCAAATGCTTTATTCAAAGGTCAAAGCCCATGAACTAATGTCAACTAGACTTTTCATCAAGAAAATCTGTCAGAGACACCTAGTCTATTAAAAAACTTTATAGAGTCCTCTACCCAACTTTTTATAACCTTCTCAAGTATTATGAGTTTAATATATTACCAGGTTTTCGTTCAAGTTTAGTGAAGATACTGACCAAC
The DNA here is from genome assembly GCA_011751065.1 of Lasiurus cinereus. NCBI lineage: Eukaryota > Metazoa > Chordata > Mammalia > Chiroptera > Vespertilionidae > Lasiurus > Lasiurus cinereus. The sequence continues at coordinate 53,270,709 of JAAGEH010000307.1, read as the reverse complement.
CACCACATATAGGAACAGGGCCCTCCACCTGCCTGCCTCCCCCCTAGCTAGGGTCCTACATCCACTTAGATGGTTGCACCCAGGAACATCATCCATGGTCATGCTCCACCTTATAGAAGAGACCTGTCATTGGTTGGCCACAGCAGCCCAGAACAGGCCCAAGTGGCCATTTCCCCAAGAAGTCCCCTCAGCTGACTCTCCCTGGGCCCAATTTTGTCTATCAGATCAATTTTCTTATAGCTATCCTGGAGGTTCCAGCAGGCCTGTTCAACTTCTGAGAACCATTGTGGACAGCCTAAATTTCATTTCAGTGAGCATCGTTTCGCTCCTACTGAGTGTGAATCCCTGTGTGGAAATGAAAACATAAACAGCCCAGTACTTTTCTCCCCCTCCTACCCCTACCATGGAATTTACATTCTAAAACGGGAGATGAACACAAACTTGACCAGTCCTACTTCACTCAAGTAGGGAATAAAGGTCATAACTAGGGTGACCATATATCCTGGCTTCCCTGGAACATCCCAGTTTATGTGCTGCCCTGATATAATTAATTAATAGTGCCTCCTTCCACTTTCCCTATTTGGATGATAAATTATAGCATCGTCATAGTTTTAATAGACTTAGGAACAAAGGGTTTTGGAAATATGGAAAGGTTGTGATCGCCTCTGAATTAGAAAATCAGGATGGCTTTACAAAAGAGGTATTTATGCTATGCTTTGAAATAAAAAGCAAAATTTAAATGAAGAGGCTGAAAGAGGTGGGAGAAAAAGCAGAGAACATCTAGGCAGAGGGACCAGCACGAGGAGGCAAAAGAAATCAGGGACATCTGTTATCTGCTCCTGAGGCACCAACCAGCCTAACTACCATGTTTTGTAAATGGCACTCTACAGTATGGCTACCCTTCCATATATGTGCATGAAAATGAAATGCATACATACACACACACACACACACACACACACACACACACTGAGGAAAAAGCAAGAATAAAAAGTTCACTCTGGCTAAGTCAATGGGGATTGGTTATAATAGACAAGTTATGTTTTAAATTATAAGAGCTTTATTAGAATCCCATGTTAGTACAATCAATGCAAATTAAAATAATGCAATGGGATCTATGAATGATCATTGTTCGGTGACCATTTCTGTCTGTTAATTTCGAAGTAAAAACAGAGAAAGCCAGGGACATTTACCTATTATCTCAGTTATCATAGAAGTGGCCTGGCAGATAACTGACAAATGGCATGGGCCTTTTCCCTAGCATTTGAGAGAGATTATGGCATAAGGCCCCAGTTTCACTGTCTAGGGAGTTACAACACTAATCTTTGTTCAGCTGCTTTAGTCTCTCCTTTTTTTTATCTTTCTTTTTTTTTTTAATATATATTTTATTGATTTTTACAGAGAGGAAGGGAGAGGGATACAAAGTCAGAAACATTGATGAGAGAGAGACATCGATCAGCCGCCTCCTGCACACCCCCTACTGGGGATGCGCCCGCAACCAAGGTACATGCTCCTGACCCGAATCGAACCTGGGACCTTTCAGTCCGCAGGCCAACGCTCTATCCACTGAGCCAAACCGGTCTTGGCTGCTTTAGTCTCTTATGGGAAGAGGAAGGTAAATGGTAGAAAAGGCCCCTGAGAAAACTGTAACATACAAAGGAACACAGAGGATAAGTGTACCTCCACATATCTCCATTGAAGAGTACAGTATTCTATTCCAAATGCCCTCTGTGTCTAGCTTACACAGAATGGAGTTGTCCCATCTTTGGTGGGGTTTCTAACCCCAAGCCAGCCCAAACTTGTAGAAAGAGCCCTGGCCTTCGTGTTCTCTGGCCTGCACTCCCTGAAACCTATCTGATAATCACCATTGAAAGATGAATAAGATTCCAGACAGGGAAGCTAGAGATTTAGGTGCTAATCCTCCATCTCCCTGAGTCCCGGGACACTTTCTTCACAAATAGAAGGAGGAGGTAAAGTAGAGTGATCTCTACAGTCCCTTCAGATTCTGCAGCCCTAGCAGCAGGTTCTGGGCAAAGCACTGAGGTGGGCCATGGCACTCTGGCTTGGTGTACCTCCCATCCAGGGGCATGCCCTCCAGAACACATCCTTCTCAACTCCCTCTCTTCAATGAAGTTTTAAAGAAGAGAGGCTGCTTGGCACATGGCACAGGGGCTGTTACTGGGAACAGCATCAGGCCACCTGTCAAAAGGCTCCAGGTAAGGAATTAATTAGTTTGGTGAAATTAGTACTGCACATTTAGAAGCCTCATTTGTCAATAGCCTCAGAGGTTTGGAGAGACAAGCCAACTAAAAAGCCAAATTATCACTTTAAAATAAGAATTACATGTGCCAAGAAGACCAGGCATATGGGACCTCCAGTCATGACAGGCCCTTTCTGCAGGCCATCTATGTGGAAACCAGAGGGTTATTTGATCAGCTTTATGACTGGGAAGAGTTCTGGCATGAGCTGCAGGAGCCTGCTAGAAGCATCTCCATGAGAGGCAGGCACCCACCAGGACCCGACAATCACTAGTCCAGGGCCCGGCTGGGGAAGGCACCAGCATTCTTATCTTTTCAATCTTTTCTTTATACACACACACACACACACACATATTTATTAAAAACAGTAATTAATTAATGACTGATGGTGCCTTTTTATTTTTATTTTTTTACTATTCAATTAAGAGAATCAGGTAAACATGGTAAAGTATTTTAAAAAATAATATATCTTTTAAAATCCTATACCAAGCTTTCTGTTTGTTCAGATATTAAAGAGCATGCTGATTTTTATTCTATTAAACATCACATTGTAAATATGTCCCAGGACATTAACAATCATTAAAACTTGACTTTAAAGGTTGAAAAAGATGGATACATTCTTTGCGTAGATACGTTAGTGTATTTCATCAGTAACAGGCAATATAATCCAACATTTGCAGTCACTTGGAGCACGTTTTGAACTATATTGTATAACAACTGTTTATTTCTTCCTTATTTCCAAGCTACTGAAAAGGAGATGACATACTGCAATCTACTAGCACAGAAAAGACCTCCCAAAGTGAAAGTGCCCTGTCCAGTGAAAATCTTGGGCCTTATAAAATCTCCACTGTGACTAGGGGGCAAGCAATCTGCCAGACTGAGTCCTCGTCGTGGTAAGTAAGAGAAGAGAAGGTGTGCTCTTCTTGCCCAGATGTTAAGCAGCATCCTTTTCGCCCAGACAACAGATATGTGATCTTCCCAATCAAACACTCAGCACTCCCCCCACCCCCACCCCGCCCTTAATTCTATCTTGAAAGAGAGGGGAAATAAGAATTTCCAGCCAAACTTAGACAAGGGTGAGGCCATGTCAAATCAATGAAAATTATATTTCAGGGGAAGCATAACCTAGCAGAAACATCATGACCCCTCCTACATGCAGGATGAGCTCTGAGTCCCCAAACTAGTTTCTGTTCATATCCCAGAACCTTTTCCAGGCTCCTGCAATGCATATGCTACAGATCTAGACAAATACCTCCCATTGCCTTGCAGCAAAATTGGACACCATAAGAATGTTTCTTAATACACATGCCTGCTTGCGTCTTGCCTTCACTAATGGGGGAACAGAAATGTCTTCTGTACCGCTTCTCTAGGATGAGACATTAACAGAAATGCATGGATGGATTTACAACTGGCATGGATCAATTTCTAGCTACTTTACAATTATTGATTAGGGAACTCAAACAGGCTTTACTACTTACCAGGCAAAAAACTAAATCTTCCCACCAATAAATCTTGAGAAAAAGCCAGAAAAACATGAAAACTAGTGTTTTCTGGAAAAGGAGCATGCCAAGACAAGAGTATAATCAACTCAAAGCTGAGAATCAAGTAACAAACATATCTGCAGACGTGAGCTTGAGAAACCTGCAATCCTGGCTAGGCACTCCAACCTGCAGCAGCCACCTATGCTGCAATTGGAATCAACAGGAGGCTTTTTCGCTTCAAGGAATAGATTTCTGTCAGGGTAAACATATTTTAATCCACTGCATGCATTGGTACCATGTCATTTACAAGGATAAAACCTGACTATTTCAAGAGTCTGCTTTTGTTGTGTCACTCTACAGGCCTGGTGCACGTTCCCAAGGTGCATGCATGCGCGCGCCCGCACACACACACACACACACACACACACACACACACACAAAATCAAAGAGAAAAGAGAGGGTAGGAGAAGCAATATTGTAATGTACATACAGAGCACATGTATAGCTATAGATAAGCCTTGGAAACGGTGATCTATAAGAGGGCATTACTCAATTAAAATATCCTGTATTCTAAAGGAGGATATTATTTAGAACTTGTTCTTTTGGATGTCTTCAGGTTTGAAACGCAGCCATTTCTTTATAATATACTGAGTTCCTCTATAAACTTTAAAAAAGTTTGAAGCACTCAATACATTTTATCATTACCATGACAAGGAATGATGGGGACAATGTAAAGATGCCACTGTCCATGTGCTGCACACTTACCACGAGGCCAGAGAAAGGGGGGAGGGTTAAGAAAGAAAAATTATGAACATCAGGAATGATACCAGAGGACAGCGGTATGAGTGATCCCACTGGTCTCTTCCCTTGAAGAATCAACAATGTGAACAGTTATAATTCAACAAAGGGTCCCCTGGTCAATGTACAAACACGTTTGAGAGATCTGTGCTTGAAACATCTAAAGTGGGCAAGTGGGAGCAACCGAGAAGGTGAGAGGGAGAACTCAAAAGAATTATGGATACAGCCCTGCAGCTGGGAACTCACTGGAGGATTCAGATCAGAGAGAAGAAGAATCAGGATGTGGCTGGCACTCCCTTCAGCCAGAAGTAGCACAGAGATTGAGTGAGTACTCCTGCAGGAGTAGGCAGTAGGAGCTGCAGTTGAGCCAGTGACCTAGGCAGGGACACAGCTTAGAAGTACAGCCATGGTTATCTGATAGTCAGCATTCCAGACAGAGAAACAAAGCCATCAAGCCTGGTTGCTTTCCCTTAACTTCCCAGACCTTGCCTCCCTGACTTACCCCTTCAGGTAGGGTTGCAGAGCACATTATCTACAAACCTGATGATTGGTACTATTTTTTCCCTGAGCGAAAGGTATACTCTGTGACTAATCCCAGGTCAGGTGGAGACACCTGGAGGTGCGCTGGTCACAGCAACGAAGGGCACAGCAACGAAGGAGGCAGCCAGGTTCACCCAGCTCACCCCACCACCACATATTGGGACTACATTGCTGGAGATGTCTGGCTGCAGAAGACAGCACTGGGATTTCACAAAATTGGAGCTCCATCACCCACTGTATTTCCTTATGTAGTTGAGTTGTTGGTCCCTGATATCAGAACAATTGGATTACAGAGGCAGGGCTCACCTTCCCAGGGAGCACATGCCATTTTCCACTATCCTTTGGAGACCTGAAAACCCAGAGAAGTGCAAGAGCACAAAAACAAAACAAAACAAAACAAACAACGCCTTGTGATTCAGGGCCACCTACTGGAAAACAACAGTAAGCCTTTTTATTAATGTATTAGGTTAAGTACCTCTCATATAGATGCCTAGACAGAGAAGGAATCCATCAAAATCATGAATAACTAAGATACCAAAGCAGCTCAGAAAGAAAATGAAAAATCTCCAGAAAATAAACTTAAAGACATGGAAATATGTATTTTAAATGACAGAGAAGAGTGCAGTTATGAAAAAATTCAACAAGATACAAGAAAGTGCAGATAAGTAGTTTAATAAACTCTGAAACCAAATCAATGATCAAAACGAGTACTTTACCAAAAAGATTGAAGCTTTATAAAAGAACCAAATAGAAAATCTGTAAATGAAGGACTCAATAAAAGAGATAAAGAATGAACTAGCAAGCATAGGAAATACAGCTGACCAGATAAAGGAAAAAATTAGTGATATTGAAGACAGAATCTAGAAATGATGCAGAGAGAAGAGACTTGAGGGAAAAAAAAACTCTATAAGAACTATCTGATTCCGTCAGAAAGAGCAATATAAAAATAATAGGCATACCAGAGAAGGAGCAGAGAACAAAAAGTCTATTCAAAAAAACAGATGACAAAAATTTCCCAAACCTATACAAGAGCAAGATGCCTGAATCCAAGAAACAAACAGAATACCAAATTACTTCGATCCAAAAAGTCCTTTTCCAAGGTAAATTATATTAATACTGTCGAAAATTAAAGAAAGAATTCTCAAGGCAGCCAGGAAAAAGAAGTAACTTATAAAGGAAAGCCCATTAGGTTTAACATCAGACTTCTCAGCAGAAACTCTACAAGAACAAGGAGAGCAGAACCAAGTATTCAAACTACTGAAAAGACAAAATTACTAGCCAGCCAAGAATAATATATCCAGCAAAGTTATTCTTTAGATATGAAGGGAGAATAAAGACTTTTCCAGACATACAAACGCTGAGAGGTGTTAACATCAAAAGACCTCCACTGCAGGAAATACTGAAAAGGGATATTCTACCTGAAACAAAGAACAGAAGTTCACAAATATACCAGTAAGTTCACCAACTATCTTACAGCCATAAACAGGGATAATTTGTGACAACAAAAACATAAAAGGGGAGGGAAAGGAATAAAGATCTGAATTTGCAAAGGAAGGTGCTGATCAGATGCATTCAAAAGAAGAAAAAAAAAACAAATTACCATATGTATGAAATTTCCTTTTACATATTCCTAATTGTAAGCACACACAAACAAAATCCAAAACTAAGACACACCACTTAAAAAAAAGGAGGGGAGGGGGGATGAAGGATGGCATGTCACAAAAAAAAAAAAAAGAAAAAAAGCCACACACAAATACACAAAGGAAAAGAATGAACTGAGGCACAGAGCTACCAGAAAACAAAGGATAAAATGGTTATAGGAAATCCTCACATATCAATAATTACTCTAAATTTAAAAGGACTGAATTTACCAATAAAAAGGCACAGAGTAGCAGATTGGATCAAAAAACAAAACCCAACCAAATGCTGCCTTCAGGAGACACATCTAAGCTGCAAAGACAAACTCTAAGTGAAAGGGTAAAAAATGATTCTCCAAGCAGAGGAATTAAAAGCTTTTCCTCTAAAATCAGGAACAAGACAAGGATGTCCACTTTCACTACTTACTCAACATACTGCTGATGTCCACTTTCACTACTCTTATTCAACATACTGCTGGGAGTCCTAGCCAGAGCAATCAGTCAAGAGAAAGAAATAAAAGGCATCCAAATTAGAAATGAAGAAGTAAAATGTTTATTTTTGTAAATGACATGATTTTTTATATAGAAAAACCTTAAAAATTCCACCAAATAATTGATTGGAAAAGACAAACAACCAAATAGGAGAAGTTATTTGCAAACAATAGTTCCAATAAAGGATTAATATCCAAAATATATAAAGAAGCCCAGATGGCATGGATCAGTGGCTGAGCTTCGACCTATTAACTAGGAGGTCACAGTTCGATTCCCAATCAGGGCATATGCCTGGATTGTGGGCTCGATCCCCAGTGTGGGGCATGAGGAAGGCAGCTGATGAATGATTCTCTCATCATTGATGTTTCAATCGCTACCACTCCTTTCCTCTCTGAAATCAATAAAAATATTACATATATATGCATATACACACATATACACTGAGTGGCCAGATTATTATGATCTCTGAACGCATAATAATCTGGCCACTCAGTGTGTGTGTGTGTGTGTGTGTGTGTGTGTGTGTGTGTGTGTGTATTAGAGGCCAGGCACATGAATTCGTGCATGGGGTCCAGCCTGGCTAGGGGGAGGGGACATGAGCGGTTGGCGGGCCTGCCTGTTGGTCGAACTCCTGGTCGAGGGGACAATTTGCATATTAGCCTTTTATTATATATGATGATATACACTGAGTGGCCAGATTATTATGCGTTCAAAGATCATGATAATATGGCCACTCAGTGTGTGTGAGTGTGTGTGTGTGTGTGTGTGTGTGTATGTATGTGTATATATATCATACAATGCAACACCAAACAAACAATTGAAAAATAGGCAGAAGACCTGAACAGACACTTCTCCCAAGAAGACATACAAGTAGCCAACAAATATGAAAAGATGGTTAATTCCATCAGCCATTAGAGAAATGCAAATCAAAACTACAATGAGATATCACCAGACACCTGTTAGAATGGCTATTATAAAAAAGATAAGTGTTGGAGAAGGTGTAGAGAAAAAGAAGTCCTCATTCACTGCTGGTGGGAATGTAAACTGGTACAGCCACTATGGAAAACAGGATGGAGATTCCTCAAGACAGTAAGTATAAACATCTGTTCCAGCAATTCCTCTTCTAGGTATCTACCCAAAAATTTTGAAAACATTTATTTGCAAAGATATATGCACTCCTAGGTTCAATGTAGGAATATTCATGGCGGCCAAGATATGAAAACAACCAAAGTGCCATTCAATAGATGACTGGAACAAGAAGATGTGGTACATAAGTATAAGGTGGACTACTCAGCCATAAGAAAATACAAAATACTATCACTGTGACAGCATGTATAGTCTTTGAAAATATTATGCTAAGTGAAATATGTCAGTTGGAAAAAGCTTTTAACCATATGAAGTCACTCATATGTGGGATATAAAACTGAAATTCATAGATACAGACAACAAAATGGTGGCTACCAGAGGGAAGCAGGTAGGGAGGCAGAAAGGGTAAAGGGGGCCAAATATATGGTGACAAAAGATTATATGACTTTGGTGACAGGCACACAATGCAATATCCAGACCATGTATCATAGAAATGTACACTTGACATTTATATAATCTTATTAACCAACTAGAGGCCCAGTGCATGAAATTTGTGCATGGAGGGGCATTCCTCAGCCGGGCCTGCACCCTCTCCAATCTGGGACCCCTTGGGAGATGTCTGACTGCTGGTTTAGGCCCGATCCCTAAACCAGCAGTCAGACATCTCTCTCGCAATCTGGGAAGACTGGCTCCTAACCACCTGCCTGCCTGCCAGCCTATCGCTCTCTAATCTCTCTGCCTGCTGGCCTGGTCACTCCTACCTTATCCCCCTGCTGGCCTGATTGCACCTACTTTGACACCCTGCTAATCCCTCTGCCTGCCTGCCTGATGGCCCCTAACTGCTCTCCCCTGCTGGCCTGATTGCCCCTAACTGCCTCTGTTTCTTTGATTGCCCATAACTGCTCTCCCCTGATGGCCTGATCTCACCCCCAACTACCTTCCCCTGCTGGCCTGATCTTGTCCCCAACTGCCCTCCCCTGCTGGCCTGATCTTGTCCCCAACTGCCTCTGCCTGGGCTCCCATCACCATGGCTTTGTTCAGAAGGAAGTCAGATGTCTGGAAGATAGTCAGTTGACCCAGTCTAATTAGCATATTACCCTTTTATTAGTATATGTGGATTATATAGGATAGGATTGTTTAAATGGGATGGGGTGGCGGGTTCAGCAGGAGGAGATGCTCTTGGCAGACAAAAACACATAATCCTTATATCTGGACTGACAGCCAGCCATATGCACTGTACTGTCAAACTGATCATTAAAAAATTGAATCACTTTCTTACACCTTATACCAAATAGCTATTGCCCTTAAATTCCCTCCTCAGCCCCCACCTTAGGTTCTGCCTTCACAATTCACCCAGAGTAGGTTCGGATTGGTCAGTCTATGCCAATCAGCATCAAAAGCTCCGCCTACTAGGCAGCCATTGGCTCCTCGCACTTCACCCAGATTTGGTTCTGATTTGTCGGTTTCTACACCAGTCAACATCTCCAGGCCTATCTCTGGGTCTGATCATAGAGGTGGGTCTAATCAGCAGCAGACCCAGGCTGCTGGCAAGCAGGCTGAACTGCTGGCCTCTGGAAGAGAGAGAGAGAAGCTTGGCTGCTGGCGAGGCTTGGAAAGAGAAGCAAAGTCTCATGATCCTGCTTCTCTCTCCGGGCCTCACCAAAAGCCATTGTCGCTGCTGCCTCTCCGAGAGGTCAGCAATTCAGCCAGTTCACCTGCTGCACGCGCAGCCTATAGTTCAGTCGAACCTTCAGTCATTGTGGATGTTTCAACCCTAGCTCTTTATATACATATAGATGTCACCCCAGTAAGTTAAATTAAATTTAAATTTTAAAAATTATGGCACAAATGGGCAGGGCACAGAATAATCATAAAATTTGAAAATTTAAAGATTTTTAATGAGTTCAAGAAGTAAATAAGAAATAAGGCAAACATTTTAAGATATTAGTATTTGGATTTGGTGGTAGCACATGAGTTTAATCCATTGTAATACAAAAATTTAGTTTAATTTAATAGTCATTTCTTGAAGACATAAAGTACTATAGACCAATTATTCTTTATTTTAACTTGATTATATATATATTTTTAATGATATCAATTTAAGTTCATGTAGCTATCAAAAGTATGCATTTTCATTCTAAGCCAACAAACACATTAGCAGAAAGATTCCACCTCTTATTGTGACCCTTTAAATATAGTGACTGCTAGCAGTATCTAAGACTAACTTCTGTGCCTATGATTAAACTACTACTAATCAGAATAAGTTTTCAATAACAAAATTCAATTTATCCAAGAAAATAGAGCCTTTCAACTTTAAATATTTTTCTATTCTTAAATGGACTTTTTTTAAATAACTAAAGAAAATTAAAATAGATGTGACTCTTGGAATTGGTAACCTATTCATAAAGTAAAATTACTTCATGAAAAGTCGATTTATAACTAGATAGAATTTTGCATTCTAAGAACTCCTGTATTTATATATTTCTTCATCAAGGCAACGGACTTGAAAGGGAAGTACATTGGCGACCTTGTCCTCATTGTAAATGTAAACAAATAGAAACAAAGAGTCTAAGAAAAAAAAAAAAGCAATTTGCCTAAAATTACATGGAGCAGAATAGAGGGGGAGGGGAATTAGAGAGGGTGCCAGAGAAAAAGCTACTTCAGATTAAATTATTGTTCCAAAAACTCTGTATAAAAATAACAAAAGAGTTCAATCTTTGATAGTTTTTAATGATACAACTTGGGTGTCTGCTATGTTTAAAATACACAGGATCTATACAGATGCTGCTGAAAGCATTTAAAGTGCTTTTAGTTTGGGTTCATGAAAGAAAATAAACAAAAAAACACACAAAAACTGTTTCCTTGCCCACAATATAAAATATTAATCTAAGTGTGGTAAGGCCTTCATCCCTTTTCTTTTGTCCATTCTACTTTCCTCTTTCTAAAACTCTACCAAGATATAAATTGAAGTTAGCATGGCATTCATCTTGACTATAGTTTGCAAATCTTGTTTAAAATGTTTTAAGAGATGACAAATGCAATATATGATCCTAGAATGTATCCTTAGTTAGCAGGGAGAAAAATAATGTAAAGAACAATAGTTCTGGATTAAAAATTAAAATATTGCATCAATGTAAATTTCTTGATTCAAAAAAAACTATACTTGGTTATATAAGAAACAGACTAATTTTTAAGGCATAGGGACAATTTGGCATTATATCTGCAAACCATGTATAAGTAGTTCAGAGAATGTGTCTATGTGTGTAAAAATGGAGAGAATGACAAAGCAAGGATGGTCAATGTTTCAAAAAAGATAAATCTGCCCTGGCCAATGTGACTCTGTTGGTTGGAGCATCATCCCATGCACCAAATAAATGGTGGTGGGTTTGATCTCTGGTTGAGGCATCCTGGAGGCAAGTGATCTATGTTTCTCTTACATGGATGTTTTTTACCCTCCTCCTGTCCTCCTCTCCCATCTTCTCCTTTACTCTCTTCTCTCTCTCCCTCTTCCTCTCTCTCTCTCTGTCTCTTTTTTCTCTCTTCTCTCTCTTCTCCTCATATCTATTTCTCCCTTCACTCCTTTCCTGCCACTAAAATCTATTTTTAAGAAAACAGATAAATGAGTCAAGTTCTTTGATCTTTCACCTTTTCTGTAAACTAAAAATTAAGTCAACAATTTAAGAAATAACTTTCAAAATCCTATTTCTTATCGCATCTAAAAAATGTCTTTGCTATATGTAGTATAAATAAAGTATACATACATAATCTAGCAATGTTTAATATGCAGTTCTTAATTTTACAACAGTAGACTTAAAGAAAAATTAGTTACCAGTTCTTTCCTATCATTCTATAGACCTGTGAGGGAAAAGCTATAATTTTTTAAATAAACTAATTTTCCACTACATTAATTAACCTGATGCCAATAACAATTACTTCTGAAGTTATTAAGATACATTTATAGTTATATAATTATGTTTCAAATTTGTTTCATTTTTTTTAACTTAGCCAATCTCTAAAATGGTCAATGACATTGTTTTTAAAAATTCTATTCACAAGTTGACTTTATAAGAAAAACTTGCAAAATATTTTCACTCTAAATTCAACAAAAACACAAAATTGGTTGAATTCAGTGCATGAATACAGTGGTCAATGCTAAAATATATTACATAAAATAATCTTTAAAATAATCTATTGTAACAAGCCTATCTCTATTCTCAACAAGCAGCCTACATATTAATGCATCTTTATTAGCCAAGGCAGAAAAATAGGCAAAATATCTTTTACTTCTGAAAAAAGTTCACAATGCACATAAAAAGGGAAGTTTCTGCCTTTATAAATTGGTGTTCTTATCAGAACACGTAATTGCTACAAATCAAGTCCTTTTGTATCTATATCAACAACCTCTCCCTAAAAATCATAGTAAACTTTTTTTAATAAGTACACTAGAAATGGCTTTATAAGCATGGGCGGTAACACTTCATTTAGCCAGTATTTGCTGCAATGCAGAAATTGCAGGTGAGAATGTTTTGGAGAATACTAAATTTATAACTTGAAGTGCCAAAACCTTTTCTACTCAAAATGATTTAGGTGGAAAATTTAATTCTAACATGAATTACTCAATTTCTTGTTCTTATATAGATTATTCTTAATCCCTAGTAGTGTTATGATTATGAATATATTATTTTACTTAGCACAACAGACAAGGCTTACTAGAATGGCCAGAGCTGTCTGCCTCTGTGCTGAGCAGGCCCATCATGCTTTGATGCTTTTACTTCACACATGTGTGTGCTTATCATATAAATGAATTACTATTGCCTTTTTAATATCTGTAGTAATATCAGCTTTGTCCCTATAACACCTCTCACACCCTTGCTAACACAATGGCTCCAATGCACTACAGGTTAAAAACACAACACTAACTAAATTTGCTAGATTGTGCCCCAATTAGATCACCTAGGCAGGGGGACTCTGATTTGTAGCTCTCTCCCTATGCAATCTTTAGGCTCGCAGTCTCTTTGAGTATGTTTTATCATCTGTAATAGAAATGTGAGATGCTGTATACATTGCAAGCATTAACACCAGATAAGACAATGGCCTAGAAGGCTCTCACATAAAAAGTACTAAAAACAAACACTGGTTGTTTTTTGTTGTGATGCTGGTTATTAATAAAGCTCACGAGCTTATGGCACCTGGAAACACTTTGTTATTTCCTTTTGGGCTCAAAACTATGGTTCCAGGTGATGAGCTAGCTCTGTTCCTGAGAATCAGAAGCTAAGGAAAACTACGAAAGGATTAATGTTTAATGTCTAAGCAGAAAACGTATATGAGTAGGTTTATAATCACCAATAAAACTGGCCAGTGACAATGACTGGTGTTCTTTTTTATCAAGAGAATATTAAACAGGAATCTGGAATTAAATTTACAGTCAATGTTTTAAACAGGCAGAATATTTAGACATATAGCTAAGTATGGAACTTTGTAATATTTGTCACAAAAGATGGAAGAATGGAGAGAAGTTAGCTCAAAAACGCTTCGAAACATTTAATCTCATCAACAAATTTCTGTGACAATAAAGACATCCGATAAGTTTGCCACAAGTGATCATAAATTATTAGTGCTGATCATTCCATTATACTGTTTTGAAAACAACTTGGTGCTATCTGAGTAAATCATACTCTGCCTGTGGCTATGTAGCTCACCTCGGAATTATTTCAGAATCATCTAAAATGACTCATTTTTCTATTAAAATGATGAATGAGCTAAATGAGGTATGTAATAAATACTGCAGGTTTGTAAACAGATTCCTGCTCTCAAGAGAATGGAGGCCTTACTTCATTTAGTAATTCTGCCCCTCATAATTTTCAGGAGAAGTCATCCTTAAAATGTAGTTAGTAAAGAAAAGAGTAGAGAGAGGCACAATGGAACAAAATGGTGAACGTCTTTATGGTTAAAGGAATAACCCAGGGTACATGAAAATAAACCCTCACACTTCCAAAGCAGGGCTCAGCTCCAAACATCAAGAAACACAGAGAGAGCATAACTCAGTTCCATTTAGGAATCATATCTTAGCAATAAAAACAGAGATACTTAAAGGAAATAAATACAGAGCTGTTTGAGAATGTTTAGCAGTATAAAGAATTTAATGTCCAATAAACAGAAATGAAGCAAATCTCACTGCACATGGTATGTCATATATTCAACATTACTGCTATCACTGAAGTCACTAAATCACAGGCCCAGGCACAATAGGTTGAAATCAATTCTCAAGGCTGTGTCAGAAGTGGCAGTGTGAGACTCGCCACTGAAGACAAAGTGGACAGATCGATGTTGAACACAAAGGAACACGTGCCTTACAGTCAGTCTCATTCAAAACATAATGTGCAAAACTCTTATTTGGGATTTGTAAGGACTGATGGAATTCACTATGGTTATATAAAGCTTTTAATTTGTTACAGGTGAAAGTAAACACTCAGGGCCATATTTCTTAGCCTCTTCAGTAGGAAAAGAGATTATGATGTCAGTTCAATAAAATTCCAAAGCCCTAATGACAGTTCATTTAGGATCAGGCAGTGAAGCAAGTAAGTTAACAAAATGCCAGGTCATTATAAAGAGATGGAATTATAACTAGCTTTTTGCACCTTAGTTACCTATGGATTTTTACTCAGTGCTCTCCATACCTCACCTTGACACTCATAATGACCCAAGTGATGGGATGTCAATATGCTATTTATGGCAAAGCCGCCACATAGGACACTGCTCAACAAAAGTTCCCCTGAGCGAATCAGTTTGCAAGAAACGTGGTGCATTTTTTAAAGTATATTTAGAATGAGAATATGACAGCACATTCTAAGCAGAGTTGCTCCTCATAGTGGTCTTTAAATACAACTTGTTGCTGGCAAGACCATCAATAGCATTATACTCAGCTGTGCTATTTTCTTCTCTCCTCACTTTGTCAACAAGGTCATACAAGCTGAGACAGTCCCTTGGAAAAAAAGCAATACGAGCAACTTGCAGTCACCTCTACATTGTGTTCACTGGACAATTGGAGTGAATCTCCTCTACGTCGTTATGGGTGTCAAGGTGAGGTATGGAGAGCACTGAGTAAAAATCCATAGGTAA
>JAAGEH010000307.1:53243052-53254898 GCA_011751065.1 Lasiurus cinereus | reverse complement strand
TTAAAAAACATTTTAATACTGTACTAATGTCTTTAACCTGAAGTCAAAACTTCTGGGAAAGGGTAATGTCTTAGTTCTGCAGAGCTGGAGAAGGGGTGTGTGTGTATATATTTAAGAAAGATATATTCATCTGGTTCAGTTTTCTGTATATAAGCAATACTGAAATCTGTAATAACAGTCCTATTCTTTCTCTGGGCCCTTAACAAAGGCTGGGCTGGCAAACTGAGACAAAACATGTTTCTCCTTTTCTACAGCAGCAGCAAGCAAACAAACCTGAACCTGCCCTGGCACTCTATGACTACCAATCTTTGATTAACAATCTCTTCACAGGGCAGTCTGCCTTCCAGGTGGCAATAATAACACTCCTTTAACATACACAGGAGGTAAGGACCACACATAATAACAAAGGACATAAAGAGAGAAGATGGCACACGGATGTTCTGTGCTGGAAACCATAATGGGTCCAAACACACAGAAGGCACAGGATGCACCCGCTCTGCTCCCCGTTGCCCCTTTAAATTTCCCAGTAAGAGAGTAACTGAGAAAGAGTTAGAAGGAATGGGACTTGCAAATGGTCCCCAGGCCCCATTCTCACCAATAACATGGAGGAAGATATATCTAAATGACTCAGATCCCCAAACATAAAGTAGAAACTCTATATTTAAATAGTTTTCAAAAGTACAACTCAGAATCTACCAACTTCACTTTTGGAACTGAAAGCAAATTAATACTCAATGCATGTCAAAACAATTGGGGTATAAGATCTATAGCAAGAAAACCAGAACAAAGCATATATAACCAGAGGGATCGCATTAATAGAAGCTAAAATCAAAGTACTAACTTGAGCCCAAAAAATAGCGTCAAGTAAAATAAAATTTAACGATTTTTAAGTGCCCAATAAAAGAACCCAGGATAACTGCTGCTACACTGTCACTCATTCACCTGGATAATTAACAATACTAAAAGCCCCAATTGATCACTATTTTTTCGCACAGAACTTTTGAGCATGAACCTTCTTGATCACAGCAAAATTACAACCCCAACTGTATCCTTTGCCCTTGGGCAGGGCCTCACTTATACTGGGGCAGCAGTGGTATTCTTTCTTTCTTTTTAATATATTTTATTAATTTTTTACAGAGAGGAAGGGAGAGAGATAGGAAGTCAGAAACATCGATGAGAGAGAGATATCGATCAGCCACCTCCTGCACGCCCCACAGTGGAGATGTGCCCGCAAGCAAGGTACATGCCCCCAACCGGAATTGAACCTGGGACCTTTTAGTCCGCAAGCCTACGCTCTATCCACTGAGCCAAACCGGTCTCGGGAGCAGTGGTATTCTTATCTACTTCCTCTGATTTAGTCATTTCCCTCCATATCCCAAATTCTAAATATTTTCCTCTTTCACCATGAAATTTCCACTGTCACAGTTTGAAGCACAAACAAAACACTGAAAAGGACTGAAAAGGACACAGAACAAATTTAATTAATTGTTGATTACTTCACTAGCACACTGCAGACAGAAAGGAAACTGGAAAAGAAAAAATGACATTTTGGTGGTGAAACACTTGCTTAAATTTGCAAAAACTAGATTTATGCATTTAACTGACCTGATTTTGTAGTGTGTTTTTTTCTTCTAAATACTATCAGGTTTTTACAAATTCAAAATTGTAACATAAGTAGAAAAACAAAACTGAAGGTAAGAATGCTCTTCCCTACAAATTCTAGACATGACAGTAGACTATGAGGAAAAGCAACCAGATTGAATTCATCTGTGCATTTCAAGCAACTAATAGTGGCTAGCACACAGTAGGTGTTTAACAAATTTGTGATGGAGGGAAATGTTGAAAGAAGCCAAAATATCTAATAATCTGTCATTAGATCTCTGTTTCCATTCATTTCTTCCTCTATTCCATCCTTCACAGGTCACTAGAATGAGCTATCAAAAGGCCCATCTAACCATTTCATTTGTCCCCTTCAAACCTTGGTTCTATGAAACTCAGGACTTTAACCAACTTCTTCTGCCTCATCCCTCAACACTCCTTGCACTGCCCTTCCCACGCAGCTGCCCCTTAAAGTGTCCCATTGTCCCCATGCTTTTGACTGTAATATCACAGGCCGGATCATTCCTATACTCACTGCAGGCCTCAGCTCAGGCACCACTTGCCTAGGAAATCTTCCTCCCCTTTTCCTCTCCTCCCACTTACAAGCTTAAGTAGATTCAAGCCTTCATTTACTTCATCAGTGTGTATTCAATGACTGTTTGACTCTTTGCTAGGCAATGACACATACTAGGCACTTGAATGTGTGAAATAAATTTGAATGTGAATAAATGAAAAAACAGCAATGAGTTAAAAAAAAAAAAGTCCCTGCTTTCATAGAAGTGAGAATTCTCACAAAAATATAAGTAGCATGGCTTTATAACAGACTTAACACTTTTTAACATTATTTTAAGTATATCTCCCACATTTTACTGTGAACTTCTTAAGGACAGGATTTTGTCTTCTTCATTTCTGTATCTTCAATATCTAGCATACAGTAAGCCTTCAATAAAGCATCTGTTCTAAGAGGAAGAAAATTATTTCACATGTATGTCTGTAAACTCCAGAATATTTCAGTAACTATCCCCTTAAGTAAGTAAAGCGGGGCTTCTTTTCCAGTTTAAATTAAAAAAGACAATACCACGTAATTCTGCAGTGATAAGGAACGACTAATGTTAAAACAGCCTAATGAGAGAAAAATAAGTAAAATTTTGACATTTTAAAAAGAAATCAAATATATTTGCGAAATCAAAAAAATACAGCTCCCTTCTCTGTGATTAAAAAAAAAAAATCGAATGACACAGCAAATATTAGATTGGTCTGTACGAGATCTTAATTTTACAGGTTTCCTATTATTTAGTCTTCACTCTTAGGAACAGGTGCTTTCCTGCTCCTAAGCAGCACAACTTTAATGTGGATTTTAATTAACATTTTGTGTGCATAACATTATCAGTGAACAGTCTCCCCAAAAATTTTGGGGTGAAATCAGCTGATTGAAATACTGATACGGTTCACTGAGCGGTAGAATGGGTGGCTGGGATACCCTTCTTGAATCTAGAGCAGGACTTGACGGCTTCTCCAGCTAAAGCAATTTTTCTGAAGGAAAAAATTTCGATCTGATCCTATTTTGAAACTTCAACAACAGGGCCACCATGACTTTGCCCTTCAAAGAGCTTTAAGAAAGCCAGCATCTACAACTGTTGGAAGAAAAGCCTGGATTCATGTCTAAGGAGACAGCAATCCAAATGTCAACTGCTAGTGGGTGGAGGAAGATGAGGGGGGAGGGAGGAGTTCGTTTTATTTCACAGCACCAACACCACATCAGTTTTGTGTGTGTTTTTCTCTAGTTCTCCAGAAAGAAAGCTTTCCAATTCCTTCAAATGTGTGAAACCTAACCTTTACTTTCTTACAGGCTGAAACATTTGAGTTCTAAATAAAGAAGAACAAATCAATGTTTGGCCCTCACTCAGGGCCCCACGTATTAGGGTTGAGAATGCAGCAATGGGAGCCCAGCACTCACAGCAGAGCAATGCTAACGTTCCCGGGGTGACTCTTACAGAGATCTTGGTTCTGAGGATGTCTGCTTCCCCAGCGCAGAATCATGAAAGTAAGGGATAATGGCAGGCTTGAAGTTTCACACCACTCATTTTACAAGATGGTGGGATACAGAATCTGGAAACCTGGATGGTACTCAACAATTAAAAATAATCTAGTTAATAATAACGAATGGAGTAATACATGTTAGAATTAAATTGTCCACCTGTATCATTTTGAATAGAAAAATATGTGCAATATTGCTTACATCTCTAGTAAATTTTTTCTAACTTTTAATTGTGGTAAAATACACATAACAAGATTTACCGTCTTAACCATTTTGAAATGTACAGTTCAAGAATATAAAGCACATTCTCATTGTTGTGCAATCAATCTCCAGAATTCTCTTCATCCTGCAAAACTGAAATGCCATAACCATTAAAAAGCTCTCCTCTCCTCCCTCCCTACCAGCACCAGCAAGCACCCTTACACTTACTGTCTCCATAAATCTCATCACTCTAGACCAGTGATCGGCAAACTCATTAGTCAACAGAGCCAAATATCAACAGTACAATGATTGAAATTTCTTTTGAGAGCCGAAAACTGACTTCTGTGCATGGGCCACGAAGTTTCAATCGCAATGTTCGTGCATGCCTGCACATGGGTATTTTGTGAAAGAGCCACACTCAAGGGGCCAAAGAGCCGCATGTGGCTCACGAGCCACAATTTGTTGACCACTGCTCTAGACACATCATGTAAGTAGAGTCACACTATATTTGTCATTTTGTGATTGGCTTATTTCACTTGGCACCGTGGTCGGCGAACTGCGGCTCACGAGCCACCGTGGCTCTTTGGCCCCTTGAGTGTGGCTCTTCCACAAAATACCACGGCCTTGGCGAGTCTATTTTGAAGAAGTGGTGTTAGAAGAAGTTTAAGTTTAAAAAATTTGGCTCTTAAAAGAAATTTCAATCGTTGTACTGTTGATATCTGGCTCTGTTAACTAAAGAGTTTGCCGACCACTGACTTAGCACAATGACCTCAAGGTTCACCCATGTTGCATGATGTGTCAGAATTTTCTTCCTTTTAAGGCTGAATAACATTCCACTATCTGCAGAGACCACGGTTTTGTTTATTCATCTATAGTACACTTGGGTTGCTTCCACTTTGTAGCTATTGTGAATAATGCTGCCATGAACATGGGCATACAAATATCTCCTTGAGTCACTCTTTCAATTCTTTTGGATAAACAGCCATAAGTGGGATTGTTGAAACATACGGTAATTCTATTTTTAATTTTTTGAAAAACTGCCATACTGTTTTCCACAGTGGCTGTGCCATTTTATATTGCCACAACATCCTTGCCAATAATGTTGTTGTCTTTTTTACAGTGGCCGTCCTTGTGGATATGAACTGGTTCCTTAGTAATTTTTATATCTCCCAAGTTTTCTAAAATATCTCTGTATTATTTTAATAATCAAAGAAAAATCCAGTTAAATACATTCAACCACTAAAAGTGACTACATACATATATACTTATTGGTATAGAAAGACCTTTATCATATAGTCTAATTTTTTTTAAATGGAGGTTATTGTAAGAGTTATATAAGACTAAGTTTATTATCACCTATGTGTCTGTGTGTACACATATACCCATATTAATATAAATGTTTTATAGAGACTTAGTGGAAACAATAAACAAGAAACTTAACAGTAACTATCTCTGGAGAGTGGTAATTTAAGTGGGTTAATATTTTTTGTATTTATTATCTGATCTTTACTCACTAAATATGCATGCCTTCTATAATAATGAGTAATAACAACAAAGGGGATAATGTGGTAAAACAGTTAGGCAGCCACCTTGCTGTGGTCAGGAACTGTCACTCAGATGTCTGAGAACACTCAAGCCAGGACAGGATCCTCTGAATCAGTGATGATCCTATTGTATAAATTCTACTTTCATTCCCTAAGGGCTGTGAGGCTTTATTTGGCTAATATTATAATAGATGCTGAAATTCAGGAGTTGAGAGCATAGCAATTTGCCATCTGTATTCTACATCCCCAGAATCACAAAGATGAGACCTAACAAAACAGAACATACAAGGCCAGTTTCTTATGCTTAATGTGCTAAAATATATGTGTGCAATACACAAGATTTGCAAGTTACAAAGAGAAAAATGGGCTGAAGATAGCTATTCCAACCACGCTTACAATACATTGCATAGTATTTTAGTTACCGTTAAGTAAGAAATTCTTACATTTTCACATTTTTTGGTGAAAACTCTTTTTATGCTCCGTTATATGCATGTGTGTATGTTTAATATGTTTTTAAATCCCAATCTTGCTTATCTCCCTGAACTAAAAGAACATAACAATATGTCCAAATTTAGGCACAAAAAGGTAGAGAAATGAATGCTTCAAAGACAAGAGAAAAATACAGAGCCACAAAGAAAAATGCCAACCAAGGATTCTTCTACCTGCTAGAAATGAGAGCTCCATCCCAGCCTTCCTTCCGCATTAGCACTATTAACCCTCTCCGCTCCATCCTTGGCCCTCAAATTGGGAGGCTGTGACATTAGTGAAGATGGCTCTCAGGAGTACAGCAGATATAATCAATGATCGAATTACTCAACACTTACTGCCTTTAATTCTGAAATCATCCCCCTGGCTCTTTTCTGCATGTTTTGGCCTCAGTTCCAATCAACATGTGCGCCCTTCATGATGGCTACCAGCCAGACCCTTGACATTTCTTTCTTAATCCATCACCTCTATTCCAGCTTTACGTCTACCCATTCAGCCTGGATCCTGGATGAGTCACTAAAGTAATGGATTCATTACATGCTAACTTCCTTTAATTGTTTCTACTGGTATACACTCAAAGGTTAGTCTTCCAAAGAAAGTACTGAGAGAAAGAGTAAGAGAAAGAAACTGGCCCTTTTCTTAAAATTTTCAACAATTTCCAATTACCTGCTAAACTAAGGACACCAAGAGGTTACAAGTTCGATTCCTTGTCAGGGCATATGCCCTGGTTGAAGATTTAATCTGCAGTAGTGGGCATGCAGGAGGTAGCCAATTGATGTTTCTCTCTCACATCATTGTTTCTCTTTCTCTCTCCCTCTCCCATCCCCTCTAAAATCAATAAAAACTATTTTTTAAACTGTTTAGAAGAGGGACACACACCCAATGCAAGGAGTAGTTGCATTATAATGAAAATTGATGAGTGCCTTTTAAATTTTCTTCTATTAATAATTATTTTTAGACATGTTTATATCATCTTTTCTTTATTTTTTTAAGTGTTTTAATTATTTCTTTTGGTTTCTCAAAGCCCTTGCACAATGTTTCTCCCTTTCTAAAGTCCAGAAAGTGACTGATCCAACCTCCTTCAGCTTTGCTGGAGACCTCCCAGACTAACATCTGGCAGTCATCAGAAGCATAGAAACAAGTAAGGCTGCTCACCCCAGAGATTTCCAATACAATCAATTCAAAAGTGAGGAAGGAGGGACACACACACATACACACACACACACACACACACACACACACGCGCGCGCGCGTGCTTCAGGCAACATCGATGTACCTATGTCTCTGTGTTGACTTTATTACAATAATTCTGAAGTTACCTGTCTTTTTAAGTCCTTCCTCTTTATCTCAGCAAACTGTCAACTACTTGTAAAAGGCAAAAATCAAGGAAA
Organism: Lasiurus cinereus; assembly: GCA_011751065.1. Taxonomy (NCBI): domain Eukaryota; kingdom Metazoa; phylum Chordata; class Mammalia; order Chiroptera; family Vespertilionidae; genus Lasiurus; species Lasiurus cinereus. The sequence goes on along the minus strand of JAAGEH010000307.1, from coordinate 53,247,639 downwards.
TCTAAGCAAAGAGAACATGAATTTTATCAACTCTAAAAGTTGATGTAGATTTCCCCAAACATCAAAGGTTTCCTTGTAGACAAGACATTTCCACTGTTTCCTGCTCACCAGGTGTTTTGCCTTGGAGCGGTCCTGCTCACTTGATATCCTCTCTCGGAGAATAGCTCTGGTTAACTGCTCATTGGCAAGAGCCCTCTCTCGGTCCAGTTCTTTGCTTTGCTTTAGTCTAAAAAGATAAGAAAGGTCTAAATTAGAAAGAAAACATTCATTAGTTGACATTATTTTTTAATGAAATGCTTAAATAAAAAGAGAAACAGCTGAATTCATCGTGACAACAGTTTATCAAAAGCACGTATATACTATTTTTAATAAATCCCCGTGCAGCCCTTCCCTGAGCATTTAAAATAACAGAATTAAAATACAGAGTTTACCAGTGTGATTGCTGAGCTAGTTTTACAAAGTTCTTCTTAAGTAAAACTGAAATCTGGCTGCCTAAAATTTCCCTGATGCCACCATATGCCCTCCAAGGATATCTACACTAATAAAAGAAAGTTGCAAATTGGCTGTACCTTCGTGATGCCCACCAGCCAATCAGGAGTGAGTATCCAAACTAACCAACAAAGATGATGGGTTAATTTGCATATACAGGCACCGAGAAGCCAGGGGTGGGACACAGGCTTTCCTCTGGGCTGCATGGGAAGGCAGAAAGGCAGCTCTGGACTGGAGTGAAGGCCAAAAGGCAACTCCAGGCCAGGGCAAAAGTGGTGCCGGCAGCCAAGGGAAGGAAGGTCCATTTTTGCACAAACTTTTGTGCATCGGGCATCTAGTAAATAATAAATCTAATTAGCAAGCATCTACAAGACCAATATTTGAAGGTGGCCATCTCTTCCCCTCAAAACTGACTGAAATCAACTGTGTTTTGAATACTGTAGGAAGCACTGATGACATAGTGCTGAACAAGGTGGACATGTCACAGTCCTCATGGATCTTATATTACAGCAGAGAATTAAAAATCACAATTAAGATGTCTTCCCAGCCCAGCAGGCATGGCTCAGTGGTTGAGCATCTTCCTATGAACCAGGAGGTCACAATTCAAATCCTGGTCAAGGGACATGCCCAGGTTGTGGGCTTGACCCAGTGAGGGGCATGCAGGAGGTAGCTGATCAATGATTCTCTCTCATCATTGATGTTCCTATCTCCCTTCCTCTCTGAAATCAATAAAACTATATTTTTAAAAGAGATATTTTCCCACCCAGTGAATTACTCCCATTTTCGTATACAAAACTGGCCAGACCTTTCAACAGTAGGGCTCCTCACCTCTAGAACCACTCTAATTTGTCCCTTAGCACCAAACCAAATGTAAGACTGTAGACATAGTCTAGCAAAATAAAACATCAGAACTGTATCTCCCAAAACCTGCACACAATGCTAATTGCATAAATAAAGCATTTTATTGCATTAGGTTTATCAGAAATCTCATCACACAATTAAGTCATGTTAACTTACAATCCACTAAAACCCCTGATTGTGCATGAAAAAGATAAATTACTTTGGCACCGATCTTCACCACAGAGCCTGGCACTGAGAGGTATTCAGATAATTGAGTGTACATTTCAGTTTAATTTCATGGACAAAGATTTTCTGATTGCCTTTTCTTCTTGGAGAGAATAACCCCTCTATACCATCATATCCCCAACGGTTAAAGCCATGCTTTGAAAAGAAAAGGTACAATTGTTATACTGGTATAAGAGAAATTCTCAGTGAAACCTATTTTATAAGCAAAAACAATGAATAACAAATGGGACTCAGTACTAATCTATCAAATTTTAATTTTAAAAAATTCTTAAGCCCTAGTTTATATGGCTGAGTAGGTTAGAGTATCCTCCTGTGAACCAAAAGGTCATGGTTTGATTCCCAGTCAGAACACATGCCTGGGTTGTGAGTTCAATCCCCAGTCAGGGGGATGTAAAGAAGACAGCCAGTCAATGTTTTTCTCCTTCCTTCTCTCTCTTTCTCTTTCTCCCCCCACCCTTTTCTCTGTCTACAATCAGTGAACATATCCTAGGGTGAGGGCCAGAAAAAGGAAGAAAGGGAGGAAGGGAGGGAGGAGAGAAAGGAAAGAGGGAGGGAGAGAAAGGAGAAGAGAAAGAGAGAGGGAAGGAACAAGGAAGGAGGAATTCTTGAAAAGAGCAAAAGAAAAAAGTTTGTGTTGCTATTTTTAATTTCTATGTCATCCCGATAAACTATAATTCTCAGAAATCAATTATAACAGATAAAATCACCCTGTAAAATATATTCCAAAATTATAATACTTTCCTTCCCCTAAAAATTAAATCTGCGTGCTTTTATGTTCTTGAATAAAGATGAATAGAAACAAATTAAAACCAGCACTTAGAAATTGTCTAAAGCAAAAGCAACTGCTTTTCTTAAGCAATAAAGAGCAATTACATTTATAACCAAATTTCTCTATATCATATCATATCAAAATAAATTTCGCAGTAAGAACAGCAACATCATATTGCATAGGTTAACTCACTGGGCATGTATGATTGTAAGAGAACAGCCATAATTAGAAGTCATGTCACTCGTGTGCAGGGTCAACAAACCAGCACAGCAGCACCTGGGAGAATGCCAAGCAAATCCTCAGACACACCCCACACCTACTGGGATCAGAAACTCACGTGGACAAAAAATTGTCTTGCAGGAAGCTTGCCAGGTGATTCTGATGCATACTGAAGTTCATGGACCTCAGCCCTCAATTATCAAAATGTACTTTTACCCAAATAAATCCTGGAGATACATAAAAGGCGAGCAATATCAAAAATGAAGAGGTCCATGTATGAATACTGAAGTTACTAAATCAAGTTACTATCCTGTATTTTAAAAGAATTACCTGAAAGTAAAAATTATTACCTACTTTACAAGTGAAGTGGAAACAAGAATACTAAAAATTATTATAATATATGGATCACCTACTATATGGCAAGCACTGTGCTCACAGACACTTTAGATACATATAGAAGACTACTATAAACATTACATTATAAAATGAATTCTACACACTAGACTTTTCTCATGTCTACCATATTTGGTATATCACATTTTTTAAAAGTTTATTTTAATCATAAATACATGTTTTATTCTGCATTTACTTGTATATGGCATAAATTTTAATTACACAAGGAGTTAAAAGTGGCTGAACTTCAAGAAATATCATGAAGTTTTGGCAAGTTAATGAAATAAAAGCAAAAAAAAAAATTGAGCACAAAAGCCTTTACTGTAACAATAAAAAATACAGGGTATTTAGCTTGCAATACTTACTACTTGGCCCAGATGCACAAACTCTGGACACTGACTCCTGGGTCCAAATCAAGGCTCGACCACTTACTAGCTTAGTAAGTACTTAGTGAACCTCCCTGGGTCCTGTTATTTTCAAGAGTAAAATGGATGGTATAATCTCTACCTTATAGGGTTCTATATACTCAAAGCACTTAGCACAATGCCTCTGACAGAATAAGCAATCAACACATTAGGTAAGTAGCAGCAATAATACCTACTATGAGGTCAGAAATACAGAGAAAGCAGTGATTTCCTGAAAAGAAGAAAAATCTCCCAATTCACCACACATAGCTTTGTTTTCTCCATCTTTGTTTTCCAATATTTCATCAATAAAAAGTTCTATTTTCTTTTTATTATCGTCAAGGGCTTCTAAAATAAAAAATTGGCAATAATGACTTGGCAGCCCATCCTTTCACGTGCCTTTCTTTCTTTGCCACATGGGCAGGGGCCTAGTCTGCTTTTGTTCACTGCTATATCCTGATGTGTGTGTGTTTTTTTTTTTATATATGGACACATTTTTTTAAAGTTTGGGGTTTTTTCCAAAGAGATAAAGGGAGGGGGGTAGAGAAACAAAAACATCAATGATGAAAGTGAATCATCAATTGGCTGCCTCTGGGCATGTGCCCTGACTGGGAATCGAACTGTGACCTCCTTGTTCATGGGTTGATGCTCAACCACTGGGCCACACAGACCAGGATATTCCCAATGCTTTTAACAGTCACTGTCACATGGTAACTGTTCAAATACTTTTGAATGTACCCATACATGAAGAAATGAATGGCATATTTCCAACCTCAGGAAAAAAAAGAAAATCAGCTGTAGAAATAGAATTTTAGAAACAACTAGACAAGTTGAACCCTACAGGGCCAAGCCACCATGTTCTAATTGTCACAAGTGTGATTTAATCCCAGACTAAACTAAGACACTTAAAACAGCAGGATGTTATAATATTTTTAATATAAAAGATATTCTATATCCTATGCTATCATAGCCTCTGGAATACCGTACCTAACTATGCTTGATTCTTAGCTGCAGAGAGACTAGAAATGGCACAAATTGACTAAAAATAAAATTATTTTCCTTTCTTAATTCTTACATTTACTTTCATTTATCCTTATTAACAGGCCTACATCTTTAGGAGTTCAGGAGCAGGTCCCAGAACAAATTCTCACTGCTAACCAGCAACATAGCTGTACAATTTAATAAACTTCAGTTTTCCCAGCTTTAAAATTTGAAGATTGAACTACA
>JAAGEH010000307.1:53226594-53242652 GCA_011751065.1 Lasiurus cinereus | reverse complement strand
ACAGATAATCCTAAGGTCTTTTTAGTTAAAAGCTTTTCAAGCATCATATATTAAATATATTATTTCCTATTCCATTAAAACTCTTGAGAAAAGTGAATAAATGGAACTATGGGGTGTTTACTCAAAATTTTATTGTTTTCTCAGTGGGCAATTATATTTCTAGTCTCATTCTTAGACTTTCCTACTACTTGATAAAAACTGTATGCTAAGTCAGAATAAATGGGATTCACAAATTCATTCAATATATAATTATTAGAGACAAGACACTACTCTGGTTACTGAGAATAAAATGATGAGCAAAAGTGACAGTCCTTACCCTCAAGAAGCTTAAACTCTGAAGAAAACATTATTTATACAAAGTGCAAATACTATGAAATTATATGATTGAGAACTGATATTTTAATTGAAATCTAATTAATATTAATTTAGCAACTTAGGAAGGACAGTGTCCTAGAGTTTTGTGATTGCTGTTTCAGAGACCAAAGGTTGGCAGACCTAGGAACACAGAGGAAGCTCTCTTGAAACACAGGCACATCCTCCACAACACTCACAGACACACACAAAACACACAATTTTCAAAAAAAATTAAAGCAAGGATCAAAGGTTCCACTAAAGTTTAAAATCACCTTCACAATTTTAGAAAATAAAAAGAAAAAAAAACTTAGAAACTTTTAGAAGACAGTTTTGCTTTATTTCCAATTATTCTAAAGGGCCGAGTTTCACATAAAAGGTGTAACTAATTGAGGTTTTCTTTTTCACTTTAGAAGTAAAAAAACAAAAGACTGAAAATTTCTAAGCTGTATTACTCATCTCCCTCACTCCCTCTCCAATAAATGAATTTACAGCAACATTTTCTTCTAATAAGTTCCCTTGCTCACTGATTCATTTAGATCCTTTCACAAGTTTGCAAAGAACAACTGCTTGTATTCTCAGATGCTCGAAGTTCTTTCCAGAGCTTCTTCTCAGTGCTGTTGGCTTTATAATTCCATCAAGCGGACCTAATTCAATGGTCATCTATGAAAGGTAGATGTTCATATGATCAAACAACTTCTCTCTCATTCTGAGCCAAATGAGATGACCCTGCTTCCTGGGCCTCACTGAAAGCTACCACCCAAAGCTGAGCAGGTTGTTTTGTAAACACTGCAAGAAAAAGAAGGGGAAGTGCTCACCAACAATGAGGGGCCACACTTTGCTTTTAAGATCGCCATTAGCTGAAGAGAAGGCAAGAGATAAAAGTCTTTCATTATTAACTTGGGTTTCCAAAGATTTAAGAATTATCTCAAAATAAAACTAAGCGTGCCAAGTATCTTGCAGAACACATTCTCTTTATTTATTGGCATTTCCCACTTATTATTTCAGATCTCCTGGCCTAATATTATTCTATATTAAGCCCATGATAATAAGTTTCATTTAAATTCCCTTCCTTTAAATACATATCTCTCCTCATTTAAATTATCTAGAGTTTTAAGCAAAATAGTAGGAGTTTAGTGTAAACTTTTCTTATTTGCATTAAGTAATTGGATAGCTTGCCTAAGCTTAACGAAACAAATATCAGTCTGCTCTGCCCTTATACCACAGGACCTAGCAACTTAGAATATTCTCCATCAGGTGAGAGATTTAAGATACACCAGCAAAATCAATTTCCAAACACCACGCAAATCTCCTTTAATGAGTATTATTAGAACTTGTTCTTTTAAATGAAAAAAATGATAACAATAAGCTACTGATATACATTCCGCTCCCACTGGTAGCTAGTATATATAAAATATAGTTCTATATATTTTAGTTTCTACATAAAAGCTAGCTAATATTGTTTTATTCCAAAGAACCAAAATGGTTTAAGAAGGTGAGGAGGGTATTTTAAAGATAATTTTAGCAAGGCATTTTTTATACATTCAACTTCATTACCTTCCATGGAAGAGGCATTATTATGTTCCCCTTTTACAGGAGAAAAACTGAGATGTGGACAAGGGCACAGGAGACATGAGATGATCTGATCTGGTTCCCCATGGCAAGCTTCTCAAACCTCTGAAAATAAACCCCTGTAGGAATTAGTTCTCATTATATTACTCACCTTTGTGGTCATATAAGGACAGTTTTAAAGCCCTGTATTATTCATAATTACTATATTCTAAAATAAGATTTTTTATTTTTTATCATCATATCCAGCCAGAGTTTTCCAGAACCAAGATTATTACCAGCCCTTTCCCAACATCATCCTAAATGTTTCTCTAAACTTATATACTGCTCATCTGGCCATTCACAAATACTCAGATTTATCTTCATGTAGGTTGACACAGAAGTAATTCTATCTAATTCTAGCTTAGAAAATTACTTTATAATTTCATATAGAAGGCCATTATATTACTGAGGAAAAGTTGATAAGAACCTCAGATAATGCGTGAGAATAAATGGGAAACTGACATTGTTAGAGATAAAGTGATTTGATGAAATGATTTATTTAAAATTGAACTATGACCATTATACACAGATAATATCTGCAAAGTACTGCAATGTACTTGACTCAGAAAGACTGTTTCCAACACTGGAAAAGAAAAAAGAAGGCTTACAACCTCAGAGGTCATTTTTAATGCTAATGATGAATTTTATTTTAATACATCATACTTTGTCAGAACATGCTGAACTAGCACTCAAAATACTGTTTACAGTTCTTTTTTTTTTTTTTTGGTAACAGAAAAGCTGAACTGGTAATTCAGTGAACTAATTGTAAGACTTTTAAAATTAATGACAGAATAAATATACTGCTTTCTATTAGAAAGACCTTACAAAAATAAAAGTACATAGCAAGCTTAATACTTCTCAGTTCAAATTACTTAAAATCCTGGAAGAAATTTTTAACTATTGAACTTTCAAAATAAATTCATAAGATGTACATTAATATAACCATATTATATTAATACTAGAGGCCTGGTGCACGAAATTTGTGAATGGGGTGGGGAGGAACCCTCAGCCCGGCCTACACACTCTCTAATATGGGACCCCCTCATGGGATGTCCAATGGGCCAATCTCTGTGTGATGGGGCCTAAAATGGCAGTTGGACATCCCTCTCACAATCCAGACTGCTGGCTCCTAACCACTCGCCTGCCTACCTGCCTGATTGCCCTAACCACTCCCCTCCCTGTCCTGATTGACCCTAACTGCCTTTGCTTGCTGGCCTGATCGCCCCCTAACTGGTCCCCTGCCAGCCTGGTCACCCCCTCCCTAATTGCCCTTTCTGATGGCCTGGTCCCCTCTAACTGCCCCCCCCTGCCAGCCTGGTCGCCCCATAACTGCCCTCCTGCCAGCCTGGCCACCCCTTAACTGCCCCCCCTGCTGGCCTGGTCACCCCCTAACTGTCCAGAAGATGTCTGGATGACCCAGTCTAATTAGGATATTACCCTTTTTATTAGTATAAATATATCTATATGTATTTATATATAATATTTATATGTTTGACAGATGAATAAATTAGCATTTATTAATTCTTACTTTGTGCTAGATACAGTATAACTCACTGAATCCTCACAACAGCCTTATCAAGTCAATTACTGTATTTCAGATGAGGAGGCTGAGGTACAGAGAAGCTATGTAAAACCCAGGCTTATTGAAGTTATAATTTGCCCAAGGTCACAAGGCTAGTGAGAGGTATAGCCAGACAGTCTGACTTTGCAGCCTGCAGTCTTACAGAAGACACACACACACACGAGTATTTATTAGAATGTGAGCCATGGGATAAGAACTTTGTCTTATACAGCACTATAGCCCAGACACTAAAAAGTATATGGCTTCTGGCAGACATTCAATAAATATTTTTGAAAGAATGAATACAGAAGATGAGCACAGTTTAATACTATGGGACACAGGTACTCTTTATATAATGGTGACTCAGCAATAACTAACCCTGTCTTAGAAAGTCAAATAACTGCAATCCAGCTAACCATATAGTAAATCAATATTATTTTACCAGCATTATTACCTAGTTTTGAGGTGTAGTCAAGACGACATTTATTTTGGTCATCTACACTTCCACATAAATGTCATTTTAAATGTTATTCAGAGTTTAATAAGTGAGGTTACCTTATTTTCTGAAATCAGTAATAAAAACATTTATTTAAAAAAAAAGAATAAGTGATTCTGTTTTCATTCACACTAAAATTTAGTCACAATCTGGAGATTTTCCTATAAAGCTTCAAAATAATGCCAGATGAAAGAAAACTCAACTCAGGACTGGAAGCCTATGACTATTACTGAGGATAACCCATAGACGTAATCTAACAATTCCCATCTCTCCTTCTAGGTGATTGCCAACCATGCCCACAATGGATATTACATTGTACCTAAAGTCCCCATTTTAGATCTCACTTGGGAACAAGTTCTACCTGACTTGCATTTTCTGGGACCAGTTTTTGTTCTTTTTTTTTTTTCCTTTTTTAAAGATTTAAATACACACACACACCAGTTTTTGTTCTTTTTTTTTTCCTTTTTTTTAAAGATTTAAATACACACACACACACACACACACACTAGAGGCCCAATGCACAAAATTCATGCAAGGGAGAGTGCGGGGCCCTCAGCCCAACCTGCTCCCTCTCCAGTCTGGATCCCTGTGGGATCTGGCCTAAATTGGCAGCTGGACATGCCTCTCACAATCCAGGACTGCTGGCTCCTAACTGCTTGCCTGCCTGCCTGCCTGATCACCCCTAACTGCCCCTGTCTACCAGCCTAATGACCCCTAACTTGCTCCCCTGCCAGCCTGATCGCCCCTACCTTGCCCTTGCCAGGCTGATTGACCCTAACTTGCCCCCCTGCCAGCCTGATCGCCCCTAATTTACTTCCCTACCGACTTGATCAACCCTGACCGCCTCTGCCTCGGCCCCCCAGCCTAAGCCACAGTCTGGCCTTCCTCTGCAGGAAGCAAGCTGGCAGATCAGGGGAAGGTACCAACCCCATTACCCTACTGCTGCTTCCATTGCTGGCCTGAGCCTGGGCCCTTTACAGCAGCCCACTGCTGGCCTGAGCGTGGGTCCTTCGCAGCCACCTGAGCCTGTGCCTGGCCCTTACAGCAGCCACCGAGGCTTGCCTGAGCCTCGACACAGCCCTTGCAGCAGGCACTGTGGTTTGCTTGAGCCTGGGCCCTGCCCTTGCAGTGGCTTTGTCCAAAAGGACGTCTAGAAGACATCTGCTCTAATTAGCATATTACCCTTCTGTGTGTGTGTGTGTGTGTGTGTGTGTGTGTGTGTGTGTGTGTAAAGAATTGATTTCAGAAAGGAAGGGAGAAAGAAAGAAGATAGAAACATTACTGACTGGCTGCCTCCTGCATACTCCCTACTGAGGATCGAGCCCACAACCCTGGACATGTGCCCTTGACTGGAATCAAACCCGGGACTCTTCAGTCCACGGGCCAACACTCTATCCACTGAGCCAAACCAGCTAGGGCTGGGACCATTTTCTTATTAAATATTCTCTGTTAGTCACTGAAACATGCATTTATATTTGAAAAGAATTCTGATTTTAGTTCACAAGTTATGTCACCATCCCTAGGGCCTATGCACCCCCTTCTCCCTTAGGAATTCACAGTTAAACTCTCCAAGTTACACAACACTGAATCACTCCCATCTCCCTTCTACTACAGGGACCTACAGCTGCTTCTTTATTTGGTTAGAGATTCTTAAACCAAAATAAAAGATACACTAATTGGTACAATATTCAAAATAGAATTTAACAATGGCAGGAGTGGGGAAGTAGAAACATATACTATTAAATTGTGCCACAGCAGCAGGGCTTAATAATGAACTGTTTTATAGAAGGAGTGGAAGTTAATGCCCCTACATGACCTGTTACCACCAAGACTTGTCTAGAAAGTATCCACACCACTCCCCCTTGCAAACATCCACAGGATAGAGCTGTAGCTGAATGCTGGAGGAGAGCAGCCACAGCGCCAGCTGCAGGAAACAGGAAGTAAGGTCAAATGCAGGCATCTGTGGGGTAAATCCCTTCCGTTAGTCCAGCAGGGCAAGCCATCAACTCCTTTGGCAAGCACTGCCCCCTTCCCAATGGGCAGCTTCAGGAGGGACAGATGACAGTGTGAGATGGTTCCCTTCTGAAGATAAGAAACTAATATAAAGTTTCTTAGGATACTAAGATGCACGATACTGGGCATCTTAGTATCCTTACATGTACAGCATCTTGGTATCTTAGAATCACAGCATCTTAGTATCCTTATGTATCCAAAACATACAGCATGCCTGCATTTTACAGTGTTTTGTGCTTACGTTTCCTTTTCATACAGCAGAAATTTTTGCAGGACATATATTTTGAAATTATGTCCTTGGTAAACTGGTCAGTCTTGGGAAACTTGGCCAGAGAGAAAAAGAGAGAGAGATAAGACATTATCACTCTCCATTCTAAGACTTACAGAGGGAAAGAATCAATACTTCTTTCCTATTTCAAAGGATTTTCAAGCTTGAATCAAAATACAGCTTCTCTCCCTCCACCTGCACTGCCCATCTCAGACATACACACCACCTAACTCACTCCACCTTTACTCAGGATAGACACTTTAATGTTAAAGCTTAGCGCATTCCTCCATGGAGACCAGAGAAAACATGGTTCAGGAAGGAATGATTATACAAACACAAATTCCTTTCTTTTTTTTTTAAATCAAGTAGTCTTTGAATTTCTAATTATTTTTCATTCATATATTGAACTGCTCATTTGAGTGATGCATAAAGGTTAATGACTGTTGTCTTTATAAATTGTACTTGTTATCATTACATTATTGTGCTTCTTTATTCTTTCAGTGCTTATAACCTTCAATTGTACCTTTTCGGATGCTTCTTTTTGTTTGGTATAGCTTTGCTGATCTAGTAACCTTTAATAAGGTTAAAAACAAATTGTTTTAAGTGTAAGTCATATACATAGTGTGTGTGATGTGTATTTAACATAATCTAGCAGCCTTGATCTTTAAACGGCAGCTGTGGCCAGTTACAATTATTAACAATATAAAGAATGATATACTTAATTTTTTACTTCCCTTTTATATTAAATTTACTACTAACTTTATATTTTTCCCTTTCCTTGTTTCCCAGTTATATCAAATTACTAGACATTCGCTTTCCTTCTCAAAAAATCTATAGTATTTTTCCATGCAGTGAGTGATCATTCCCTTTCTGAACATTCACACACTTTTTCCCTAGTATTGTGTAAAAACACAATTTGTTATTTTCTCAACCACTAGACTCTGCAAACTCAGTAAGATGGTATCATTTGAATACTTTGACTTTTCCCTCCAACACAACTCTTAGCTAAGAAAGAGTGCAGTGCTTTTAAATGTATACAATTCTTAGGTTTTCTTTTCAAGGATTTCTTTTCAATCTCAAGAATCCTTACTTGCACCTTTTATTAGTACCTTCGGATGTGGTCTATCATTCATGTGCACAATGCAAAGACTGATCTCCAAGGGTGCTTCTGTTCCTCTCCACAGTTCTCTGTATTAAGATCTCTATTGTAATTAATGTGTAATGTGGTTAGAATTGTCGTTTTAAGCGTTTTCCTAAGATGGACCACCCTGTCAGATATTGAGCTATGATTCCCAGCATCACCACACTCCTCTTCTACCCTGCGCTTAGCAGCTGGGTCCCTGTTAGACTCCGCCAATAGAGGGAGCCAGAGGGAGACTGCAAGGCTGGAGGAAGAAAAGGCTGCCTCCTGCTTGCTGTCTAAGCCTTTCCTGTACTCAGGCCTCACTGCTTCACCCCCGCAGCAGCACCTTGCTCCTGCAGCAGCAGTTTAAGCCAGTTGGCCCACACTTGCAAAAGCAACCACAATGTACCCCGCACTCTGGAGACACCAGCTCTACCTACTGGTAGGCTCCTCAAAGAACTCAGAGATAGGAGCCCCACCAGCCAGGAGGCAACCCTCTTCAGATATTTGAGCTGCAGTTCCAAAGCACCTTTGCCCTCCAAACTTCAGTATCTTAGCAACTACTACAGTTTCCACCCAGTGCTACTCTGGGGACACCCAAACTTCAATATCTTAGCAATTCCTACAGCTTCCACCCAGTGCTACCTCAGGGACACATTAGGGCTACATTGTCCAGTACCATCAATGTTATCCACATATGGCCTCTGAAATGCAGCTGTCCAAACTGAGATATGCTGTCAGTAAAAACTATACACTGGATTTTTAATACTTAGCATGAAAATAGGAATGTAATATATCTCGTTATCTCAGTAATAAATTTCAAATAATTATCTTTTGGATTATTGCAAGTAATAATCTTTTGGATATATTGGGGAAAATAAAATACCTTTTGGTTATTTTTACCCATTTCCTTTCATTTCTTATGTGGTTACTAAAAATTTTTTAATTATATAGATATTTCAGATTATGTTTTTATTACACAACACTTAGTGTTGTTGGGGGAGGGGAGTTTTGCCTTTTCAGCTCAAATACCTAATTAACAATTCTCATATTAAATTCTCTTTATAAAAATAACTGATGAGTTTTGTCTCCTTAATGGATTCTGGCTGCTGGCTGATAACACTAATAAATGCTCTAAATCCTTGCATATCTGTAAGTCTCTTTTTCACCCTGACAGGTAAATGAGAGCTCAACACAGAATTTGGGGATTTCATTCCTTTTCTCGGGAATCCCTAGAAGTCATTCCACCTCCTAGTTTCCAGTTTGGCAGAAGAAAAGCCTAAACTTCTTCCTTCATAAATTAGTGGTTCTTTCTGTTGGGAAGCATGTAAAAGTTTCTCTGGATCCTCAAGTTCAGAAACATGAGCAGCCTGGGACTAGGCATGCATCTTTTCTCATCACTTCCTCCTAGAATAGGCTTCTCAGTTTGCAGATACCAGTCTTTCTTCTGTTCAGTAAAATGTTTTACATCCTTTCACTATTACCACTCCTCTATCTCTTCCCTTTATCTCCACCAGAATTTAGTGTATTTCACGAGCTATACTGTGCATGGGCTTATTCCCCTCCTCCCCCTTCACTATCTATGAAATCAAGATGCCCCTTAAAATGAATGTATCTTACAATCAAGTGGCAATGGTTGCCAATGCTACAAACATCTAAAACACCCAAGATAATCTAACGGCTCTTGCTAGAAGCACCTTTTCTGAGTGGCCTTCTATTCTGTTTATCTTCCTGGTCGGTGCTGCTTTTCATCTGCCTACTCACCAGGCTCAGGCCCAGCTGCCGGGCTGTGTTAAGTGGAGGTACCACTGAATGGCCCACTGGTGTATACTTCCAGTTGAGATGCTTTCAGCCCCTTGTCAAGGGACCTAGGAAAAAAGTTTCCCTGTTCCTATCTCCCACCCCCTACCCACCCAGACCAGTTGACAGAGACATGAAAATCCAAAGGTTCTCTGAGGAACATTCAGATAGACTGGGCAAATGCTGGTGATCCTCATGCTATGCCAGACTAACCCTGTAACTCACACCCATCCATCAAATGATCTTCTTCTAAGAAAAAGTAACTGGGAATTGGACTGAAATTGAAATGAGAAGAGAGTAGCGATGCTTTCAAGCCTCCCAACTCCCAAGAATCCTCTCCATTTAAAATTTTTCTATTATATCTTTATTTTTCTTAACATTAAAGGGCTATTTAAAGCATTTTAGGGCAGAATTGATAAAAAAAATGCTGAATGGGGCAATTCAGTGACAATAGGAGGAGTAATTGAAGAGCAAGTCTTAGAGAATCAAGGAAAAGATAGATTGCCTATATGTGGATAAATACAGAAACAGCCTCCACAGCAAGCTCCTTCTCTACATTCCTGAGAGATGCACAGCCAATGGTTGTAAGTTCAGCCTATCTGAGGGAAGAGCACCATCCACTTTGGAAAGCTGGGAGCAGAATGAAGTTATACATAAAACAGGCACAACCCATCTCCAAAGGTATACGCAGAAAAAAAACAATTTTGTTCTCAAAAACCATTTGAAACCCACTCAACAAGAGGATAAATAGCCTCTTAAGAATCAAATTTTACATCATTGATCACAATCACAATTGTTATTATTGGCTAGTTAAGTACAGGCCTTAAAAGAGAATCTCCATCGGTCTCACTTCTGAGTAAAGATAACTCTATATTTTTTCTTCAATTTGTCTGTAACCTCAAAAGAAATACCACAGAGTTGAAGGAGCCTTGTCCCTGACCAAGCTTATCTCCTGTTAAAAGTCACCTTGATCTGCACTTAAGTACCATGGACAGTAGTACCCATCATGCCTGCTCCAGGGTGCATTCTCCCCAGATAACAGCAATCCATTTTCAGGCCTCTCTGATACTCTTCACCAGCTAAAAATTCATTCCTTAGCAGATGTTTATTGCTGTGAAATCACACTAAAAAAAATAAAAATAAATAAATTCTAACAAAAACTAAGCGGCATATTGGATTTCATTTAATTTTCATCTTAAACATAAAATGAAATGGCAGAAATATGTAACAAAAAGACCAAAAAATGTGAAAATCTGTGTGGTTTTCCCCTATTGTCTTTTTAGGGTAACTTCTGGTCATTCTCTTGATAGTTTCCATCTCCAACTAAGTCACAGACATACATTAAGAAATAAGAATTACTCTTCAGAATTCATATCAATAACAAAAACAAACAAACAAACAACAAGCAGCAAATGGAGTCATCTGAAATGAAAATACACTAAGAGGTATTTTTGTGAATTATATGTAGGCTACAGTGTGAGAACAAGAACTGACCCCACAGCCCTGCTCTAACAAAAGACATTCAGACCCATGTGATCCTTTCACTCTCTATTCGATTTAATTTATTTTTATTATTGAAGATTTCAACATGCAATTTGTTCCATTTAAATGAAAAAATATTCAACTAATAATATTTATAATAGCTACTATTTATGGACTACTCTTTGTGCCAAGTATTTTATTTTATTTTACTTTACTGTATTTTGTTTTGTTTTATGAGAGAGAAAGAGAGAGAAAGGTAGAAGCAGAAGGGGAGTGGGGCAGAGAGAGAAACAGCTTATTGGCTGCCCCGCACAGACCCCCACCAGTGATTGAGCCTGCAACCTGGGCATTTGCCCTGACCAGGAATCGAACCAGCAACCTTTTGGTGCTCAGGAAGATGCCCAGCCAACTGAGCCACACTGGCTAGGGCTGTGCCAGGTATTTTAACAGGTGTTTCACATAAGTTATTTCATGAAATCCTCACAAAAATTCCACAGAGTAGTTACTATTCGCCATTCAGAGCTAAAGAAGCGAAAGCAGAGAGAAGTAAATAAGTTATTCAAAATTATGTAGGAAAACAGAATGTGGTAGAATTTTTTGAATTCTAGATTTAAAATGCCAAAACCTATGTGCTAGTCACTGTGCTGCGTGATCCTGATTGCTTAGCTGAAGCCCTTCAGGGTAAAACGTTCTGTGCTCCCACTCAAATCCTAATAACATACATGACCAATCTTTCTGCCCTCCCTTAACAAAACTCTTCTGCCGTTCATCCATTTGTGCAGGACAGTTTGCCCTTGCTCGACCCTAATGCATCTGCAAAAGCAGACACAAGTACTGGCATGACATGGGGAGAGGTTAGAAGACGATGGGGCAATGTGCTCCCACACTTTCCTTTTCTCACCCCCAGACTAGAGGATGGGAAATACATCTTCCACTCTTATTCTGAAGATACAATCTGCATATAAAATTACATCCAGTAAAAAACATGGTGTACAACATGATGCAAAAATTTTAAAATGTTCGTGTTGGACCTTTTTCCCTTCGGAGTTAACTACGGTTGAGAAGGTGATAGATTAATGTTTCAGGAGATTTGTAAAGGTACATGTGCCAATGCAGTACCCCAAACCAGTGGTCACAGAGGTGGTGATGCTCCCAAACCCTCTAACCAGCAATGAAATTCTAAATGGGAAGGAAAAGGAACTGGGATGCTGATGTGAGGAGGAAGTATGCTCGACAGGCTTTTGAAATGGGCTACTTATTTACCGTGGGGCAGCCTTGCAACAGGAAAAGGTTGTAGCATTTGGAAGCAAAGCAAGGTAAAAGAATTGCAACATTAGTTAAAAACATCTTGTGTACTACTATCTACGCATTCCAACAATGTTTAATAACATGAAATCTTCAAAATCACTAGGTAAACCGCATCTACTTATACAAATAAAACTGTTTCCACGATGCTAACAATCATTTCTAAATTCCCACTGTATTGCAGGACTACGGAACTGAGGCGTTTTAGTGATGCAATGTTACTCATTGACACTGCTCCCATCCCACACAGAACGAACCCTGTTAGTTAAACTAACAAAATGAATAATTTATCTATCAGCCAGCAGGAATTCATGAAGCCACCTTCATTAACTTCACGTTACCCACTTCTATCATTTTTGAAACAACAGCTATAGGTATTCAAGATGAGCCCATTGGCTACTTACAAGGTTTCTGACCTATATAGATCACAGGAAAATTAATTTTCCATTCAAAAAAAAAATCTAGGTAAGCAAAGATATTTTAAAATCAACCTACACTCTCTCATTGATTTCCCTTACTAAACTGTAACCCATTAAATGTCAATAATTACTAACGTACAAAATAAACAACATAAACATATATAATCAATAAAGCTCATAGGCTTTTATCACTGCATAAAAACCAATGTATCTCATCAGTTGTGTATTTTCACACATTTTTCTACTTGATTTCTCCTTATTGTATCAGAAGTGATTTTTTTTTTAAAGAAAGAACAATTTTAGAAACAAAAATGTTTCTATCATTTTCCTTCATGGGAAGAATTTTATGGCTTCTCACTGGAACTAACAGGGTTGTGAGAAGCAGCAAGAAACCAGATACGTTCACGGCAATCCAGAACAAATTTTATCTCGGAGAGCAAGGCTTGAATTCCATCCCTCTCTTACACTCTGCAAGAATCAAAAGCTTCCTGGTTACTCCAAGTTCACAGGAGGCCGACAGAGCTTCGATTTTGCAGAGATGATAGCCGTCACAGAGATCTGAAAAATGGTCCCTGAATCAGATAATGCAGTTTTTAAAAGCAGCTACAATTGTACCAACTCATATCCAACTCATCGTTAAAATAGTTTTAAAGATAAATATATACTGTCCAGGAAGAAAAATTTCAGGGATAACTATAAATTTCACTAAGATATATAGCAGATGTTACATGGAAGATGAATATTCATTCCATCTGGCTCCCACTGAAATCATTTTATCTTTACAGTGATTACCAAATATCCCAACTTAAAATGCTTACATTGTACAAAAATTAAACTACAACACGTTTGTGGTGCAAACAGTTTGTCATTTTTTTTGCTTAGTTCAACATGACTAAGTTTGTTAATGTATTTTGACAGACTTGCATAACATCCTAAAATGTTTTGAACAATGTAGTTTAGGCCACAATGCAATATTAATGAGTGAATAATGTTCTTGAATATAAGGTTTAATATTTAATGATTCAGAGTGCTGCCTGGATTTGATGCAGAAGAAAAATGTGGTTTGAAATCACTGCATTTATCAGGGGACCTGAGAAAAAGACTACAGCCTCCAAGCAAACCTTTAACCTAAACTTTGAGCTGAGGTCTCAGGTGTGAAATTGATGCTTCTCCAACTGAATTTCTAGTACTTATCAGTATTCACAACATCACACCATTTATCAAGTGTCATTCAACAGAATTTTTAAATTACTAGGAACTCACAGGTCTGTGCCAAGAGGTAGGAAAAAAAAGGATTAGTGTAGAAATAACATTGGGTAGTCTGCATTCAAACACATTTAGGAATCAAATCTGCCAGTTGCATCAACATGTCAATTTGATTATTCTTCTTTTTTAAAAATATGTGATACTATAATAAAGTTCAGATCACATAAAGACTTATCTCTAAATCTTCTATAAAGGAAAATGTCTCATCTAAAGGATCACACAAGGAAGTTGAAGTTGGCTCAATGTGTCAATCTAACCTAATGAATGGTAATCTGCACACACTATTGTACTTGCTTCATTTGCAAACAATCCTATGTTTTAAGAATAAGTATTAGGGACTTTTTAAAATCAGTTAATACCCAAAACTTTAGCTGCGAAGGACGAGAATGTTAATATTACTGTGGCTTTAAAATGAAATACTAGTCACAAGATGAAAATCAGGCTGATTTTTGCAATATTTATTTGCATTTATAGTTCACAATAGCCAAGTCAATAGTAAATAACCTAGAGTTAGAACATCTGAGTTGAAGACTCTGCCACATACTGAACTTGTTGACAGAAGCTCTCTGAGCTGTTTTCTCAGGAAGATGAGCATAGTAACACCCTGTGCCAAATGATTGCTGTAGAATCAAATTGAATTAATAATGTGAAGCCTAACTCAAACAGAAAGCATTCTACCAATGTGAGTCAACACAACAAAATCTACGTAATGTTTACTGAGCACCTCTAGGAAGACACTGCACAAAACACTTCACTTACGTTATCACCATGGCTGTTAGAATAAAGAGAAAGCAATGGCAATGTCTATGTTTCTCATTTAGTTTCTACAAATAAAGGAGAAAAAATTAAGTGCAAAAATAATAAGAGAATGAACCCAAGTATCTAAGTGAAATATTTTCTAATATCTATACTTCCTTTAATGTCATATTTTGATAGTTTATATAGTATCTTAATTTGGGAAAAAAAGACATTATCAGTGATACTCAGTACTCTAGTAATACATTTAATATAACATGTTTGAACCCTGAATTAAAGTACTTCTTGAGCATTTATGTGCCTAGAATAGTATAGTAAATACTTTTTAAAAATATCAGTGATACTAACATTAACCACAGTATAATTTCTTCCTTCATATCATAACATTTATATAATGCCATTATTAAGTTCACTCTATCCCATGTTTACAAGATCAGCAATTATATCAACAATTACTTAAAAATAAAAAGGAAATAAAATTGTTTTAAATTGTATACTGCAGAAAACATGAAAAGTTTGGCAATGACAGGTAACAGTGCCACCATATTCAGTGAAAAGTCTTTTTTTTTCCTGTTAAACTATTTAAAAGAATTGATGCTACAAATTCAATGAAAATTAATTAACTCCTTAGCATTGGTCCTGATGCTCCTGCAGGTAATGATGGTGTCTCTTTAAGCAAGCACCAATTCTATAATTAGACTTTTCTCAAATGTGAATAACTGAGACAAAAGGCAGATAGATATTCACTTGGTACTTTTTTATGCACCCCAATCCAAATATTTATATTAAATTAAAGTAGCTCTTGTGGTTGTTCTCTAATTTACAATGTACTTAAGGGCAGAACAGTATGCTTAGAAAAATGAAAGGAAGAATACAAGAGATATTGTTAATGATGGGGTTACCACTGAGGAGTAAGATAGGATACTGGGCTTAGTATTTTTTATTTTTGTGATGTTGCCCTTCTTATGCAAATATATTGTTAATAAATATATTAATTAAATGTATTAAGCAAAATAAAATATACTAGAGCAACAGTGATTAATAGAAATATAATACAAGCTGCAGATATAATTTTAAATTTTCTAAAAGCTACATTGAAAAAGTGAAAAAAGCAGATCAAATTAAATTAACTATATTTTATTTAGCCCAATACATCCAAAATATTATCATTGCTACATGTAATCAATACAATAAATTATTAAAGGAATATGTTGTATTGCTTTTTTCATATGGAGTCTTTGAAACCTGGTATGTGTTGTATACTTAGAGCAAATCTCAATTCAAACCAACCACAGTTCAAGTGATTAATAATTTACCTGCAGCACAGTTACGAAAGTTTCAAAGGCATATGTAGGCATAAAGCAGGTAATTTTCTTCCAAATTTCTCAAAGCAATTAAGAGATACTTATTAAAACTTCTCTCTCAGCAGTTTTCAGCTCAAAGCCTATTGCTGTTTCATTGTGGATCCAGGTTTACCTTTTGACAGCATCTTCCTCACCAAACAATAATGTAACTTTTCTCTGCAAGGTCATATTTAGCTTGCTATTCCATGACCTCTACCCTTGCGCATCTTGTTTATCTTCCTGATATATATATATATATATATA
>JAAGEH010000307.1:53151241-53226494 GCA_011751065.1 Lasiurus cinereus | reverse complement strand
CTGGTTCATAGGTCAACACTCAACATCTGAGCCACACCAGCCAGGTTATATGAGAAATCTTAATTACATATTTGTTTGGAATGCCACTGATTATCTTTATTTCAGGACTTTAACTACACTAGCAGAGTTGACTACTGAGAATCACCTGGCTCTCTCAGAAAACCAATTGCACCCCTTTTCCTCCTATGTAATACTCCAATACTCTAGCAGCAGAGTCCTGTGGACTTCACAGAGTATCTTCCCACCCCTTGAAAATAATTTTCTGACCAAGCAAAAAAAGTGAAGGCACAAATACATAAGAACTCCAACCATTAAGCACCAATAGCAATTTAAAAGTTATATATATCTACAGTAATAAGAGAAAGATGCAAATTGACTGTACCGCCATGACACCCACCAGCCAATCAGTAGTGAGTATGCAAATTAACCCATCAAAGGTGGTGGGTTAATTTGCATATGTAGGCGTGGAGCGAAGACTGAAGACTGAAGAGGCTTGGCTTCTCTGCTGCGACAGGGCAGAGAAGCCTAGGCTCAAGGCTTGGCTTCTCCACTGTGGTCAGAGTGAAGGCCTGGTTTCTGGGTGCCGGAAGAAAACCGGTGCCAGCAGCCAGGGGAAGGAAGGCTTATTGCACGAATCTTCGTACAACGGGCCTCTATTGTGTGTGTGTGTGTGTGTGTGTGTGTATGGAAATGGGGTAAAAATAGAAGGTCAATTTAGACAGTTTTGAAAAAAAATTAATCATAAAAGCATTAAGTATCTATCTACATATTAAAATTAATAAAGATGAATCTCTGAAAGCCAATTTTCATGTAAGATAAATGTTTCAAAGACAATATGCAACAAGATTTGCAGAAAATTGCTTGTCAAACTTGAAACTCCCATTACTGGCAATTCTCATAAAGCCCCTTAAGATCCAGGTCTATAGGGCTGAAGGAGTACAAAATTGGCAAACATGCTCTTAAAATAGCAGGAGACCTGTGTGCTTTAAAAATGGGTTTTAAATGGTAAATTAAACTTTCTAGATTTGGGTCAGTCCCAGGGAAAACAAAATAAATCATTATTTTTTTAAAAGCAAAATTAAGGATAATACTACCACTGAGCTTTTATTTTTATCTGTGTAACATACATTAACCTGGTTAAGTCTCACATAACTCAAAACTTTAATAATTGAGGAAAGGATAATTCTGTCACTGTCCTTCATCAGTGAACAAGCACCATGTGGCAGTAAAGACCAATTTAACTTCCTTACCAGGACAAAGCACTACAATTTATAGTGAGTTGTCAAGTTGAGATTTAGATACTCTTCCATTTCACACTTGCAGAAGCTCTGTACTTCAATGTACCATCTTGCCCATAATAATTTGCCACCTTTGACTGGCACTCTTTGGCCCACCTGTTTTATTACTGCGAACTTAACTGCTTAGATAAAAAATAGATGAATAGGGACATATGACATTTTTATAAGTCAGTGAAATTCTAACCCTAACCCTTCTTAAAACTTCAAGCCACAATCACTAGAGAGCCCTGATGCAAATAACTTCCATTAGAAAATCAACACTTAAAATTTCAGACCTGAAAGATACCTTAAAGATTTACTATAAGGATCATTTTCTGCTGAGGAATAGCTATAAAATAAAACCATGCCCGTCAATTTTTGCATCTGTCAACCTGTCCATCTTTTAAGGACTGAACTGTGTCCTTCATATACTTCATAAGACTATATTTAGAGATAGGTTCTTTAAAAGAGGTAATTATGGTTAAATGCAATCAGAAAGCTGGCACCCTAATCCAGTAGAACTGGTATCCATATAAAAAGAAGAGAAATCGAAGATTGCTCTAGAGCAGTGGTCACCAATCTTTCATACCTCATGGACAACGGGTTGACGACCACTGCTCTAGAGAAAAAAAGGCCATGTTGCAAACACAGAGAGAAGGCGGCCATCACCAAGCCAAAGAGACAGGCCTCATGAGAAACCAAACCTGCTGACACTTTATTTGGACTTCCAGCCTGCAGAACCACGGAAAAATAAATTTCTGTTGTTTTAGCCGCCCAGGCTGCAGTATTATTTTTTATAGCAGCCCTGGCAAATGAATACACCATCCCCTGAAGGTGTATTCACCAGAGTTAGCTCTTCTGACAGCAGTTAAAAGATAGGCTAAGACAGCAAAAGCCAAGTTTCAAAGAAACTGGCTTACAAGTAAAAATAAAACTGAAACGACCCCAAGATTTAAAGCAATATCCAGCATAGATGCCAGGCTAACTTAGCTCCTGGTTGAACTTGAATTATGATTTATGTCCAAAAGGATGAGAACAATTAAAAGACACTGGGGTAATTAAGCAGTAGAAGAAAGGTAATATGAATAAAATGCAATGTGAAGGGAGAATACTTTCCCGACCCAGGATGGGAAAGAAGTAAGAGAAAATTTTTAAACACACAGTATTCCACAATGAAGAAAAGCTTCAAATCCAGTACCAAATAGATCACTGTGGTTCAGCAGTGACACAGCAAATTGAATAAAGTCTATTTGGGTTCTGCTGGTTTAACGAATGCATGAAACCTCCACAGTAATATTTATAATTCACAAGATTAATAGTTATAGAAGTAGTTGTGGTAATAATCATTATTGTTTGTATTATTATTAAAAATAGCATTATTACAAAAGCTTATGGGCAAATACAGTATATTATTGAATCTTCACTACAATATTATGAGAGATTTTATTCTTGCATAATTGTTTTCATTTTTAAAGGTAAGGAAAATGCTCAAATAGTTAATAAGTAGAGATGGCAGAACTAGAATACTGGTTTTCTGATTCCCAATTCTGGGTTGTTTTTTGTCTCAAAATATACCCATGCACACACTAATACCTCTTCATTTCTAACATGCCATTTCATTATCTTAATCGGCATTATGTGGAGTGTAAGAGTGAGGGGCATGTATGTCTCCAGGCTCCCTACTCCAGGGTGAACCTAAACAATGAAATAGTTTTGTGCATCTGCTATTAGTCTGGAATCAAGAAAAGTTCTAGCAAAAAATATTTACTTATATTTTTTAAAATAATAAGAGTATTAATGTAAAGTAATTTTGCAAATGTAATATCAAGTAATTATAGAGAAGCAAGAACAAAAAGTGTAAGCTATATAATTTTTTTAAGCTTAGAGTTCAGTCATCCACTTCACTTGCCACATTTTTTCATTTGAATCTTCAGATTTACTTTATTTTCCATTTATTTGTTTGTTTGTTTGTTTGTTTATTTATTTTTGTAGCAAATATGAAAGCAAACACATTACCTTTAAAAAAGTATGGTCAAATTCAACATTCTACAGTTCTTTATTTAGTACATACTATGTGCAGGGCATTATTCATAAAGCTGCAAATAACTCAAAGCTTGTTTATTTCTTCTACTGACACTTGATTTATGACAATCACATATTCACAGATACAGCAAGTTGATCAAATACCTAAATCACATTTAGGCCACGTCTGCTGTGGCTTAGAAATATCACTGAGTTCACTCTGGGCAAACGGAGACCACCAGCTGCATTCTGTCTCTCAATGTTGTATATCTATTGTATCTCATCAGCTGGATACAGGCCTCAATGATAGGTTTTTATATCTTACAGCAAATAACAAGAGAACATTATTAAAATTAAATTATAGTTTAAATTGAGGTTGTTGTTTTTTAAACTACATGGGCTTAACAATAACCCAAAATGATGTGGCAAGTATTTACCAGGTGCTTAAACTCTCATGGCATTTATTCCATCAATAATAAGACCAACAACAAGACTATTCCATCACACTAAAAACCACCCATCTAGAAATAATGAAAATATTTGCCAAAGAAATAGATAAATAAGGCATGGTGACAGGGGCATAATATAAAACAACAATGGTTTTACTACTGTGTTCCCAAACAGTGAGATACAAGCAGAGACTAATATTGGTAGTAAGTTAACTAACCCAATTTCTTGAAGGTAATTTGACAATAACAGTATTTTACATAAACTTTGATCTAGTAATTCCACTTATAGAAATTTACCCTAGGGAAATAATACTACTGGCTACCAAAAAATTTAATAACAATGACATTTAAAACAGTGTGTTCATAATAGTGAAACATTTTCAAACCATTTTGTTGGGAAGACTAAATGTCTAATAGTGAACAGCCATAAATATATCTAATGACAAAACAGTCCACGATATATCTTAAGAACAAAAATAAATAAGCTCGGGAAAATGACAAGTTCAATATGACACTACTTCTGTTACTTTCCCCTACAAGTTAATGCCTGTATACCAAAATATTTACAATAGTTTTGTGTGACTAGTAGGATTATACCAACTTTCATTTTCTTCATTTTGTTTAGCTGCATTTCTCTAATTGTCTATACAGTGTATATTACTTTTGTGATTGGGGAAAAAAAAAACACTTCTTTTTACTATCCTGTGACTTTTGCTTTGATCCACAGATATTCTAAGGTGCTAGGAAGATATTATGAGTGAGATGAGGAGAGAACACAGAAACGAAGACCAGGTATAGGGGAGCTCAGAGATGCAATATGTCTCCATCAGCAAAGGCGTATGGGAAATGTTGGGCTCTCTCTTTAATCTTCTGTGCCTGTTTAAC
This sequence comes from Lasiurus cinereus, assembly GCA_011751065.1. Taxonomy (NCBI): domain Eukaryota; kingdom Metazoa; phylum Chordata; class Mammalia; order Chiroptera; family Vespertilionidae; genus Lasiurus; species Lasiurus cinereus. The sequence continues at coordinate 53,221,861 of JAAGEH010000307.1, read as the reverse complement.
TCTCTGTAGCCTCGGGTATGGCTGGCTACCCAGAAAGCAGCAATGCACCTAAAGATAAACGTCAGGCCCTATGAAAGAGGTTAATGAATGTATACAGTGTGATAACTGCCAGATGTTAACTCTTAACTTATGAATGCATTGTTCTTTCTGGTGGTCTATGTCACTACCTACCATATGGTTTTACTATTAACCCCCTATAAAAAAGAGACCCTGTCCTCGAAGGGAGTGGATCTCTTGCCGGCTGGCCAATACTGGGAGCAAGCAGCTGCTTTGCCCAAGAATATAATTTTCTCCTATTAAAAATCTTATAAATTTGAGTAAGGCCATGTGTCAGTTCTTCAGAATCGATCCTGAATTTAGACTTTTGGGCTTCCTCCAACCCCAGCTCACAATAAAGAATCCACTATGGAACAAGATAAGAGAAACAAGCAGCGATGAACTCAAGGAGCGGTGGGGACAGGGTAGGTACTCAGGAAACAATTCCCTTATCAACTGCCTAAGGGGCCACCAAAGGTGGGCACAGAGATGACTATATCACAGCTGGTGCTAACTCCAGATCCTTACAGCATTTAAACACCCAAAGGTAAGGAGCAACTCTATGGACCTCCTTGGGGCCCCCAAGTTCTACTGAGCCTTCTCCCCACAATGATACAATACATTGCAATCTTCTGCGTCTCCCAATCTTTTGTGCTTTTCAGCATCTTGATTAATTTATTTGCCCTTTCAAAATGTCCTCTAATTCATTACAGCCTTCCTAGAATTGTTGTCTGGCTTCTCAACATGTGATATCAAATGTCCCATAAACAACAGGACTATTATATTAAAATCATGAATTAGATCCAAGCATTTCTCCCCAAGCCTATTAACTTGATGTTCTACAGGTTGAATCTCATTTAATTTGCCATTTACAGAATAACCTTTCCAGGTGTATCTTTCAAGTCCTTCCTGCTGTTCTGGATACCTCTTAATATCTATATGTTCGGAAACATCATCTGAATGAGGTTAGAAAATTAAATTATTTTTCCCGTTCAACTGGAGGAGATGAACAGAGGGCAATAAATTCATGACCAGATGACACCTTTAAGAGGACTGCCTTCCTAAAGATAGTACAAATGGCCCCTCACAGTGAAAAGCAATGAATATTTCTGTCTTTGAAATGGAAAGATTGGTCAAAATGGTCAGGTGAGGAGATTTCCTATGCATGGACATTCTGACTTTAGAATGCAATAAGAAACAGCTGACTTTATGCAGAGAATTGTCACCAAATGTTCCCAGACTCGGCATGACTATTGATGGGTTTCAGGACTGGAAAAAAAAATCAAAATAAGACTTTTCCATCTTCTATATACGTGCAGAAAAGAAAATTCTAATTTGGGGGGAGGGTGGCAGAGAGGCACACTTGTATTTCACCACAAGGCCAGTATATTTTCAATAAAAGTACATCTTAAAAATCACTTTGCCATTTTTATGACATCTCTCAGCCTCTCATTCTGTTTAAAAATGATATAATACATAAAGACAATACTAGTCAGTTATAAAAAAATGCCTGAGACAAATTTAAATGACCACCACAATAAAGAATTTGATCTTTTCTTTTTGTATTCTTCCTAGTTTTATGTCAGTAAACTAGAATAAACATGTTATTAAAAGAGAATCAATAGAAGGCTTTAAAATATACAGTACCACAAAAGGTCAAGCCCTGATATCGATTTTAATATAACATTTTTGTGCAGCTTCCCAAAGGGTTCTTTTCTAATATTGTTCTTCATTTTTCTCTCACTTTGTTCTCTGACTGGTGAATTTGTTGTTCTTGTCTGCAAAATGTTGTCTAAAACTGGGTTTGCTGAGTGTGTGTCATTCCTATGACAAGCTGCTAGAAATTGAAAAAAAAAATCAAGAAAAAAAACAAACATGTAAAGGTAGGAAGATAGATACAAGAAAGCATGAAGCAGACGACAAGGTTCACCTCTTGAAAGGTACAGAAACATTCTAACACACAACAATCTGTATTTGTGGGCCACCCTGGGGCTTTTGTCTCCTCTGGTGCCCTGAGTGGACACTGATTTCTAGGAGCCAGGAAGGCCAAGGAAGGCAGGATAAGGGAAGAAATGATGATCTCTCAGGTTTCACAAAAAAAAAAAAAACACACCACAACAAACTGTTACCAAACCAACTAGGTAATGGATGCAAATTCCCACGACATAAATCCATGTGCATCCAGGTTCCTCTGGAACAGAAAGCACCAAATGTTCAATGGAAAATTGGAATGCCTTCGACAGGGTCATGGGGACTAATCAGAGGTACAGACTTCCTGACTTTGCCCCAATAATCAAGGCCCAAAGACTTCTACAAAGTACACTGAGGATGAGGGCATACAGAATATATTACATTGTATGTGTTGTTACAAATTTTGAGTCTGTTTTTGGTTGCCAATAAAAATAACCCAAAACCCAGACTATATTTTCATAACATCGGTTTTGCGCTTTTAGACAATGCTTACTAAGCAGGAAAGAAAGGAATAGTAGATCCTTTTGGCCTAAGTCACCTGAAACCAAAGAAATTGCTGCCTCTCAAGCTAAAAATGAAGACCCCATATCAAAAAAAGAAAAGCCAATTAGGCCTTAAAGAAGGGAACTCAGCTATTATCTAAGAGCCAATAAAACTTGAAAAGGAAATGCTGGGGAGAGGCTTGGAGTAAGAGAACTGTATTTGAATCCTGAGGCTGCCTTTTGTCAATAACACAGCCTTGGGCAGATACTCAGCCTCTCCAAGCGGCATTCTGATTGTGAAATACAGTAAATCCAGAAAGAGCAGAGTGACCACTTTGTACCCCAGTTTGGTGTGTGTGTGTATGTAAGGTGAGGGGGTGCTCAGCCTTGAATCCTGGGGTAATGTGAGCGGCATCATCTTACAGACTGCCATAGAGCTAAGGCAGGCCTCCACAAAAGGCTCTGGGGTTGTTCAGGCTTAATATAATCAAAGGTACCAGCACAGCATCTGGTAAGCAGTAGGCTATCATTAAATGATAGTTGCTGTTGCCATAGAATTCTTTCTCCTGCCTCTTTTTCCTTTTGGACAAATTCTATCCCATTTTAATCTACTTACCCACAACCATAAAATACAACTGTAATTTAGTAATACATTCTTGTTGACACTGACTATGGGACAATGAGTTTTACATTCCAATGGAGGAGGCAGTCAATAAAACATAAAGTGCTATCAAGAAACAAAGCAAAGAAATGTAGACTAAAAAGGGCCATTCGGTAAACCTGACAAGCTCAGGGCAGGCCTGCCTGGCAGGCCTTACAATTCAGAGACCTCAAGTAACCACATAGGATGGTCTTAGTAAAACTTATAAGTGAGTCATGGCAGATAGTCATGTTCTAGGACAGTACCTTCCCTAACAAAGGTCAATCTTTACCTTAACTGAGCCTGCCTATTGTCTCTTTTTATCTAGGATAACATACCTTTGGATGTCAGAGTAATATCCTTTTCCTAGACCCCACAGGGCACAACCTCCCATCAGAATAGGAGACCACAGAACCCCTCATTGTCTCTTGTTCCCCACATGCCATGTCTACACGCTGTAAATGTTAATTGTTAACTATTCTATACCAACCAATGTAAAAGAAGTATATGTCTATTTGTTTTATTTTTTATGCAATCCCAGAGATTTCTCTGCTTTGATTTCTCTCACCTCCCTATAATCTACCACCAATGATTTGCATATTACATATTCCCCTGCCATTTTCCAGAGCATTTTCTCAACCCATTGAGATTTTACCCCCCAGCAATTGTCATCAGTTGGGCTCAAATAAATTCGTACAGGTTTAGACTTTTCTTAAGTGGAGAGAAATGACAACTAACAGAGAGGACAGGAAAGAAAGAATATTTAGGAAAAGCAATCAGCAAAGCCCGAATAGTAAGAGGAAGCCAGCCATGCAGAACAGGGAATACTAGTGTATTCTAGGCAAACAGTTGCAGGCACAAACAGGTTTGGCCACTAATATAGCTGAAACATTCAATGAAATTTGGTAAGAGAGGAAGTATGAGTGTATAAATATATAAAGAGAAGAAGAGGACTAAACGGTCAAGAGAAAGGTTTGGAATTTAAGCTAAATCTAATGAAAAGCTGTTAGAGGATTTTAAGTAAAAAAAAAACTGCCATGATTCAAAATACATTAACACTGCTTAGTGAAGAGTAGAATTGGGGAGACAAGAGTGCCTCCCTGCAGAAGACTAAATAATACAAGTGAGAGTGACAATGGCTTAGGCAGTTTCTCAACCTCGGCACTACTGACATTTGAACCTAAGAATTCTTCATTGTAGAGATCTGTCCTGTGGATAGCTGGCCTGTAGGATATTTAGGCGTATTGCTGGCCTCTATCCATTACATGTCAGGAGCACCCTCCAACCTGAGAGATCTCCAGACATGGCCAAATGTCCAATAAAGATGTGGAGGCAAAAGTCCCCCCAATCAAGAAGCACTGACTTAGCTAAGTGGGGATGAAATGGTGAGAGGTAATGTACTTGCAATATATTTTAAAAGTAGAGACACCAGGGCTAAATAATTGGAAAGGGGAAAGAAGAGAGATAAAGGCAAGAAGCAGTAACAAAAATAAGTAATAATTAGCCCAGGCTGGTGGCTCAGTTGGTTGAGTGTCATCCTGTACAAAGGTTGCCAGTCCGATTCCTGGACAGGGACCATACCCATTTGAGGATTAGATCCTGTCAGGGTGTGTGCGTACAGGAGGTAACCAAAGGATGTTTCTCTCATCAATGTCTGTCTCTCTCTCTCTCCCTCTCTGTAAGCAATCAATGTTTCTCTCAATCATCAATGTATCTCTCTCTCTCCCTCCCTCTCTCCCTTCCACTGCTTTCTTTTTTATAAAATTAATAAAAGCATATTTTTAAAAAAGAATAATCAGTATCAAAATTCTAATGTTACCCTCAATTTTTGTTAGACTAACATCCAACTATTCAGTCGTTTGAGAAAAGTGCTTTCCAAGTTAAACCTACCTGGAGCTGACAAATAATTTAGGTTACACAAACTCACCAGGACAATAGTTTGGGCTCCTTTTCTTCAGTCTTACACAAACTAAATTGTATAACTGACAGTTATATTCATTTAAAAATATACTATTTCTAACATTTCACATAAAACCTATAGAAATATGAATTTTTAACCCAGTATTTGACAGTATTTTGACAGTTTTATTTCAAAATATAGTCCTGTGAATTAAAAAAATACCAAAAAGGTCCTTTCATTTGTGAATTCTTTTCAAAACTAAATTCCTTATTTAATGAGCTCCACAATCAAGGCAAAACTGACTACACTGAAACCTGAAAAACATAAATCTTCAGTCAACCACATCAAAAGAGCCTCAGTTAGAGGCTCAGACTGATGTATAACAGGTAAACCTTCACAGTTTGATCGGAATTTAATTTAGCCTCTGAGACACAGTTCATTAGAGAGATGATGAGTGTGGCTTCAGATTCCAGCCTGCTTGGGTTCAAGTCCCAACTCCTCTATTTTCTGGTTATGTGATTATTAGAGGCCCGGTGCACAATATTCGTGCAAGAATAGGCCTTCCTTCCCCCTGGCTTTGCTCCCAGCCACCCAGGAGTCTGCAAGTCCTCACTCCTGGCCTCCTGGGAGCCTGCAAGTCCTCACTCCTGGCTAGAGCACCACTCCTGCAGCTCCCTGTGCCACCTCCTGTCCCCCTCATAGCAGGCATCCTGCCCCTCCTGGCCGCTCCACATCTGCATATGCAAATTAACCAGCCTGATTGGCTGTGGGCATAGCAGAGATACGGTCGATTTACATGTTTGTCTATTATTAGGTAAGATAAGCAAATGTGTTTGAACCACGCCATCTATGAAGTCAGGTACCAGCAGATCACAACCTGCCTCATGGGATGCTATGAGGATTATTAAGTGCTCAATATGTACAAAGCGCTTGGATCAATGCTTGGGGCAAAGAAAGTGTTCAAAACTACTACCTGCTACTATTGCATATGATTACTTACTATTATATATTATTATTACTATTAATAATACTTTTCTTAAAGTCTTCTTAAATGGTATATATTATCAGATCAAAGTCTACTCAAGATCAGTATAGACTATGCACAAGAAGAGGTCCACAATATATGACTGGGTGCAAAAAACAAAAGCAAGTTATACAATATTATTACTTCAATTTTGTTTTGTATAAAAATATTTATATAAAACACTGTTAGAAAAACATTTTTCCTAGGGTAAGAATGTAGCAAACGACTTTAGAAGGGCAGAAGAGACTAACGTTTTATGATTCAGTATTATTTTAATTTCTTCAATAGATGTATATTTCTTCTGTAATCTTTTTTTAAACAAATCAACATTATCCATGCTTTCAGTCATTTACAGAATGACCTTTCTAAGTCAAACCCATGAGATTCTGTAGTAATATATAAAAATTGCAGAAACTCTGTTGGGTATTGTTTTTAAAATAATAGGCATATCCAATGTGCATATTCTATGTGTATGTCATCTATAAACTGCTTCATTTCTCAACAAAACATTTAACAAAAACGTAAGATGAGCTACTTTTTAATAGTTTTCTCCAACCAGGGAAGAGGCTACTACTTAAATATAAAAATGTGACAACGCTTGGAATGAGGTATTACAATGCTGAGAAAAATCTATATCTGATTCATAACCACGTTGCCTAGGCTCCTTTTCAGTTTAAGGCTCTCTAGGCAAAGTTGGTCAGGTCAAGAGAGGAAATGTACAGGGACCCTCTTTGCACATTTCTCCACTGTTTCCAGAGTCAACTGCCATCCAAGGACCTCACATTTTCCACTCCTCCTCACACAGCATTCATTACTAGCAGGATCAGCAGAGGGCTTCCAGAAGGCCCAGGACTGAGGACTCGGCCAGAGTGAGGCCCAAACAATGTGGATCACTGTTCATAAATACAGACTTCCAGACTCAAAGAAATGGACATCTGGCCATTCCCCTCACCCCTTCTAAAACGGAAACAGAACTCATCCAACAATGCTATTTGCACAAGAAAAGTGTACTCCTGACAAGGCATCAGGTCTCTAGGAAGGGAACAGGGGAAGGGGCTGACAGAGCTCTAAATCTCTAGTCCTAACAATAATTCAATGGCATACTTGAATCAGCTTTATATCAAAGTGCCATGTTGGGTGTCCTTTGAATAAACATTTACAAAATAATGAGAGAGAATGATTCAATCAGACAGTGTAGGGTTATGGGGCCTTGCCATTCAAATCTTGATTCTGCTACAAAATTTTACATACATCTATTTTAGTCATCGATGTTTTTAAAACAGTGATAACACTGACAATAAACATTAATAGTTTATGTAAGGAATAATAAATTATTCATAGGGTACATTACAACCCCCTCTCCCTTTATCCCTAGATTGCTCTGAGTAATAGAGAAACCTTAGCTAGGATTATTTTAACTATGGCACATCCAGAAAACAATTCCTAGAAAATTCCAAGGGCAGAAACCGACTTTGGCACAAGTTACATCAAACACTATGCTTCACAAGAAAAAATACTATAATTACTGTCAAAAGAAACATCTGAACAAAAAATGGTTGAACATCACTGCTGCTAACACAACCAATAAAGAAGGAATATGATATAAAGCTGATTCTATGGCATGCTTAGAATTAATTAGATTAATTCCAGTCCAGGTTTAATATTCCAACAGTGTAAAAATAGCTTCTCAAACTGAATTCTGGGCAGGGCTCTACAACTGCCTAACACTGAATAGGAGAGAAAATTTAATTTGGAAAAATAAGTAAAGAGATGTGAATAAAACACAGACTGGGTAATCCAACCTTCTATATTTGTTGATTATAGGAAGCAGTTATCTCTATTAAAAATAGAAAAGTGGCACTTGAAGAAAAAGATAAAGTAGCAGATGGCACATGATTCCTGGTAACTGCACAGCACTTCCAATCAACTTCCAGTGAAAAGGACCAGGAGGCTAGAATGTGAATGTTCTCCAGAACTGGTATGTCTTTATTTACTTTTAAGCAGAGTGGAATCGAAGCATGCAAGTATAAAACAACAGCAACACAGTATGCATTTTTAAAAACAAGGCTACCATGGGGTTAATAAGAAAATTAATCTAAACAATCTGGACTTTTATACTGCAGAAGGCTCTCCTATATGGCAGATATATGCAGGAACATTTTGTAGATAACGCTAACCAAGTCTCCACTACTATTGGAACCAGAACTGAGAAATAAGCTCACATCACAGCAGGGTGTGTGTCACCGAAGACTTATAACTCAAATTTCTGCAACCATCTTCTTTGCAAATATTTATTAATTAGAAATGAGATCAAATGCCTGTGATAGTTGTATGTGCCAAGAGAAAATACTCACGGGTAACTGATGTTATTCACTTCAAAACTGCCCTTTACAAGAAGCCATTGATAAATATTAGTTATCAAAAAATTACTTGTTCCCTGAAAGTTGGTTTCTCTTTTTCTTCTTTTTAGTGATAGTATATACCTAGACATTACATGCAGGTTCAGGTTGAAGGCATATAATTTCATCATAAATGTGTAATTTGTACCCTAGCCGATTTCCCACATTATGTATTTCCAATGTGATGCTAATCCACAAACCCTGTTTTTCTCTACTGGATTCTTTCCTCCTTCCTTTTCAGCTTTTTCCTCCAAAGGCAGAAAATATCTATTCATAAAAATGAAATGAACTTTTTTATATAATGAATTTAAACAGAAAGTACCATCCCTATAAATTTTACCTTTACTACAAGAAACTAAAAAGTCCCCAAATTTTTAAGCCCTTAATTCATGCTATAAGAGGAAAAAAAGTGCCGAGACCGGTTTGGCTCAGTGGATAGACCGTCGACCTGCAGACTGAAAGGTCCCAGGTTCGATTCCGGTCGGGGGCATGTACCTTGCTTGTGGGCACAGTGTGGGGTGTGCAGGAGGCGGCTGATTGATGTCTCTCTCTCATCGATGTTTCTGACTTTCTATCCCTCTCCCTTCCTCTCTGTGAAAAATCAATAAAATATATATTTTAAAAAAAAAGAGGAAAAAAATTAATGGACTGTATTATATCCTAACTTACCCAAACAGCTAATAAAATTTATGATTACTTTATTAAATCACTTATTAGATCAAATTAATTAGCTTATGTCTCAAATATCTACTGTTATTATCCAAGTAATTTAAAGTGGGGGAAATCTCATCAGTTGTCCATTTAAAAACAGCAAGCAAGTAATCTTGGTTGATGTGTAGCTAGTTACAATATCAAATAGGTATTCCTCTTCTTGTTTTCTTGAAGAAAAGTTATTAAAACTGAAACACTTTCACTTGCTTTTATAGGTAAAGAGGTGAAATTCAAATGCCAAAGGTCAGAGGTCAGAAGCAGTCACATTATTCCTGCTGTCAAAGACTGACTTCTGGAGGCAGGGCACAGGAGAGAAGCAAATCATATTTTAAAAGTCTGTACTCAAAATGGGGCATATTATGTCCTTGCTATATTGGTCTGCTATAGTTACAATACAACATGGTCAGCTATTATCCAAAATACATGATAGAGTGTTACAGCAAAAAACAGACTGCTGACATGAGCATTTAATTTACTCTTGACTCCCAATTCACCAAACAACTATTCCCTCCATTAGATGTTGTGATAAGGAAAACTGTAATTCCAGATTAAATTCAACGTTTAATGCATGTACTAATATTATGTCAGTGATATTTTGGGGTATGATTTTGTTAACTAAGCAAATCACTCAAGAGTCTCATAAAACAGAATCAGATCTAAGATAAATTGAGATTTCAGGAGTAAATGGTTTTTAGAAATATGAATGCAACACATACAGTCACAGTGCTTTACAATTAGCTGCACCATCACTGTGGCCCAGCAGAAAACTCCTTTAAAGCAACTGCATGTGTGCATAGTAAAGAGTGGAGATTTAAAGGAGTTCAGATAAATTTAAATGGTCTAATGATATATCTTCAGTTTAAATCATTTTTTAATGGGATCTAAATGAGTGTGGCACTACCAATCAGAGAGGCTGTAAAAAGGGTTTCTGCATGAGATGGGAGGTAAGGCAAGACACACAAGAAGTCATTCCCAACCACACAAATCTATGGTCCAGAGTGTACATGGACTATATTGACCAAATATAGCCCTAGGACAATATTTTTCTATGTTTCACATGCCTAAGAGCATCTTACACTGCTGTATGCCAGGCAGCTGTCCTGCACAGTTGTCAGAACTTGAGCATAAGCATCACAATTTGCAAAAACTGGAGTCAGCAGCCTGGAAAAATCCCAGGAACAGCAGTGGAGCAATCATTTCAGGAACGCTGTGTCGCCAAGGTTTTGATGGCACAGAATACGATGTAAGGAAAAACAAGGACAGCAAGACCCTGAGTCAAGAAGTGATTCAGAAGAACTAGACCCAATGTGAGCCGATTTTTAAGAACACCTTAACCCTGGGGTTCTCACTATCAGCATGTTGACATTTGGAGCCAGACAATTCTTTGTTCTGGGCAGGGGCAGAGGTGAGAGCTGTCCTGTACATTAGGATGGTTAATAGCATTGCTGCCCTCTTCCCATTAGATAACAATAATATCTGACAGGTTGTGACAGCCAAAAATGTCTCCAGACACTGTCAAATATCCCAGGAGGACCAAAACTTCCCACAGGTGAGAACAGTGCCTTAACCTATTTATTTTGTTTACATTTTCCTTTTTTTGAATATGCAGGTGATTTTTTTAAAAAAAAATCAGTCATTCTTAATGAAATCTTTCAATAAGAAAATTCTAAGAGATAAACTATTGTGTTACAATTTGCAGCAATTTTTTTCTTGTGATACATCAAATACAATTCTTCTTATAATCAATGGCATCTTCCATTCAATGAAATTTAGCCACCCAACATCTTTTTCTTTTTGTTATGGAATGCTTATCCTGATTTTCTTTTGAATAAGTAGTTCTTAGTAGTAACTTGTAGTAACCAATTCTTCCCTAGCTGGGATTCTCTAATATTCCTTATGGCTCTTTTGAGCTTTTCAAAATGCTTCTAAAAATCCCCTTGCTTCCTAAGTTGACCAGAGTTAAGTTTCAGTCTTTCAACCATAAAATCCTGACCGAAACAAGATTCTTATTTAAGCTACTCTAATAAGACATTTCAGAGTATTTCCTGCCACAAAGTTCACCAGCCTGTTAAAAATGTTACTGCTTTTCTTTACCACTCACCACATAGGTAGAGTGAGTAGGGGTATGTACAGATGACACAAGGATTGCTGAAACAGTGGCACAAGGAACCTTCTAAAACTGCTTACAAGGCTTCATTCAATTAAAACAACAGATACAATATATAATAATAGAAGCATAGTATGCTAATTAGACCGGACAGCGGGACATCCTTCTAGAAAAAGCTACAGCAGCGGATGCCGAGGCAGAGGCAGTTAGGGGCCATCAGGCAGGCAAGCAGGCAGGCAGGCAGAGGCAGTTAGGGGTGATCAGGCAGGCAGGCAGAGGCAGTTAGGGGCGATCAGGCAGGCAAGCAGACAGAGGCAGTTAGGGACGATCAGGCAGGCAGGCAGGCAGGCAGAGGCAGTTAGGGGTGATCAAGTAGGCAGGCAGAGGCAATTAGGGGCAATCAAGTAGGCAGGCAGAGGCAGTTAGGGGCGATCAAGCAGGCTGGCAAGCAGTTAGAGGCAATTAGGCAGGCAGGAGAGTGGTTAGGGGTGATCTGGCAGGCAGGCAGTTAGGTGTGATCAGGCAAGAGAGTGGTTAAGAGCTAGCAGTCCCAGATTGCAAGAGGGATGTCTGACTGTGGGTTTAGCCGATCCCATAGGGATTCCCTGAGGGGTCCCAGAATGCGAGAGGATGCAGGCCCAGGCTGAGGGACCTCCCCCCTTTTCCCCATGCACGAATTTTGTGCACCGGGCCTCTAGTAACATATAAATGCCTTGACACCAAAAAGTTGCTTTGCAAAGACTGCACACAAAACTTTCTTAATGTTTTTCAAAAGTTTCTTCTTTGGTATAAAACAAAAACAAAAACAAAAAACAGCTATTGATTCTTTTTAAAACTATCACATAGATGAACACACACTTTGTGCCAAGATTTGATAGCTGGAAGTTTTCATGAAGAAGGCTTCAAATAAAACATTTTTTAAAAGAAAAAAATTATAAAAAGGCTATACCACCCTCTGTTCTCCTTAAAGGTGACAGAAAATAAATTCTTTATCAATAGCCATTTATCCAAGTTATAGCTAGGCTGCCAACCCCAGTCCACTTGAGATATGAAATTGGCTCTCCCTGGCACCTTTGTTCATCTCATCTGCCCTTTACCTCTCATAGACCAAGGCAAAGCAAATGGAAGCTGAATAAAAAAGGAAGATAAAGAAAGAAAACACCAGAGGGAGAGTTATTGTAAGAAAACCTGTACCATAAGGAGAGAAGGGAAGACAAATAATTTATATTGAAATATAATAAGCAAAGTACATGATTTTAACCAAAATAACTCCTTATTAAAATAAAATTTAATTAAAAATAAAATTTCAAAGATAAGAAATTCTACCATAATATATTGATTTTCTTTGCTTCTTAATGAAAGTGGTCTGAATTTTTTGGAATATTTAAACTTAACCATCTAATTACCTACTCCATCAGCCTAACCCAATTAAATAATTATAAAGTACTATGTGGAAAACTACAGAAATAGACTCTTTCACCAGTACTAACTACATCTTGATCTTTAAAACCCTAAACTATTTCCTGAGAAAATGGCAGTCTTAAACTAAAACTTATGTTCTGTTTCATACATTTCAAAAGCAAACTGGAGGTAGCTTAACACTTATGTCAAAAAGAAATTTTAGAGATGAAATATATAAGGCCCAAAGAGGTTAGATTACATGTTGAAGGACCTATGTATGACCAGATTATATGTTGAAGGACCTATGGCCATTGAAGACAAGAATCCAACTCAAAGATTCTTTAATTTTAGCTCTCCCAAGCAAAACAGTTAAGCAACCAAAACAAAAACAAGCACACAGTTAAGCATCCACTGGTGGCAGGCATGTGCTTAGTGCTCACAGCAAAAAGACATTTGCATGATCATATAACAGTAATGCTCTGTGCTATATGCAAATTTCAGAAGTAACACAGATGGAAAGCACTTGACTATCTTAGATTAAAAAGTATTGGCACATTTTTATGAATAATTGTACTTCAAAGGTCTTTAAAAAGTAGTACTTTTACAAAAAAAATTATCTATGCTGTTTTGAATATTGTATGTTTTTCAGTTTATAGCTCTCTTTTTGAATCAGCACATAAGGCTCTATTTGACTGTCTAGTATTATATTGAGGCATGTGCCATAACTCAGTTAACCAGTCCCCTATGAAGGCAATATGAATTACCTCTGGTTTTCTACTATTACAAGAACACTTCAATGAACTGTTTAATTGTTAAAAGTAGTAATAGTTTTAGTAATGATAAAATTAATGTAGTAGCATGTATATAGAAAAACAATCTAGAGGAATAAAACATTCAAGATTGTTTTTCTCCATTGAATGGAATTATAGAAGATTTTGATTTTTCAACATGACATATTTCTGATATATCTTCAGTTTTTTTTAAGTAAGTATATTACTAATTAGTGCTATTTATTAATATGGGCACTATGGATAATACATGGCATTCATTAATAGCTACAATATTGCTAACCTTCATAACCACAGTAGACAACATAATTTTCAATCCTAACTACATTCACTGAAAGAAACTAGCTTGTGAAATTCCTGGAGAATCCTCAAGAACTACTTCTCACATTATTGAGAAAACAGGCTCAGTCAGTATTCATGCAATAAACACACAAAAGACATCCCGGACACGTTATAACCAAGTTTGGGGAAAGGGCAACCTATGGCTTTAACAAGCACAATCCAAAACCGAAAATGACCAAGTTCACATGCTCAGCACATTCTGAAGTTCAGCCAGATACAAATAATGAGTCTTACTACAATTATTTCCTCTCTAAAAATACTTAATAATTATAACAAGTCTACCAAAATCTCCCCTCCTGGGAGGAAACTCACCGTTTCTGGTTTTCAGATTCTTTCTTGGCTTGCTCCAGGGCCAGTTCCTCGGCTACTCTTCTCTTCAGTTCTTCATCAGAAACTGAAATCAGTAAAGAGCAAAAGGAGATGATTTAGTGATTTCTTAAAAACAAAACCAAGACAATACTCACAAAAACAAAACTGAAACTGGAGCTTAAAGGGCAAAGTTCTGCCAGCTGGCCAGTGTCTCCTTGGGATAATCTAAGCACTATGGAAAAGACCAATTAGTGCGTTTCAGCAGTTCCCTGGTGACCTAGAAATTTCCACACCTGCCAAAATTTAGAATAAACTCAAGGAATTCCTTACTGCCCATGGAGACTGAGTCGTTAAGTACAAATTCTTTAAAAGTATGTCCTATCACTAAAATCTGACAATTGCATATAAAGGGAAGGGACAGTGTAAGGAAGGGATTTTATAGAGGAAAATTACACCAAAGCATTCCCGCTCTGATAATTAAACATTTTTTAAAAATTTATTACAGAAAGAAAATTATTTGTGCTTATATTCATTTTTCCATAATTTATGGGGAAAAAAGGCATTTGTGGACATTTTGAAACCTATTCTTTGGAAGACATGTCATTCAAATTCAAGTGCCAGCAACTGGAGAGAGACTTCAGAACAGTGCTGAGAACTTGGCTGGAGCTTCTTATAGACCTGGTGACTTGATGTGAAACATCTGGTCTTTGTAATTATAAAATTTTGTATGATGTGTTTTGTAAAGATTCTTATAGCTATGACACCAAACAAAATAGATAAATTTTACAGACTCCTTCAGAGCCTGCCACAAAAATAATAAGCAGAGACTATTTCCTCTTCACTAAAACCCACTACCCAAAATTATGACCGAAACAGCACCAGAAACACTTAGGAGGATCTGGGAAGACACAATGGACATATGATTTCAAATGATAGCCTATTAGATGAAAACCTAAACAGCACTGTCTGCTCTGCAACAACACTCTACTTGATGATCTGAACATTATAAGCGCCTTGCCTCAGGGCACAGACAAAAAAGGAATTACAACAAGTTATGCACAAGTCTTTTTAAATTGTGCTGACATTGGCAATAACATGAAGATACAAGAAAGGTCGTAAGGATGTTTTTTCTTACTTTTGGACTATCAGAAAACAACAGCATCAAAGGACATCAAGAAGGTGAAAAGACAACCCACAGATGGGAGAAAATATTGGCAAATCACAGAACTGACAACTTGTATCCAGAAAGTACAAAGAACTTTTATAACAAAACAGTAAGAAGACAATTTTAAATGGGCACATATATGAATATGCATTTTCCTAAAGAAGTGTTACAAACTGCAATAAGCACATGAATAAAGTGTTACAAACTGCAATAAGCACATCAACGACATTTGTCATTTGGGGAATACAATTAAAAACTGCAGTAATATGCCAATCTGAACCCACTATAATCAATAGACGATAATAAGTGTTAGTGAAAATGTGGAGAAACTGGAACCTTCATAAATTGCTGGTGAAATATAACATGATGCAAACACTGTAGAAAGAGATAGTCAGTCCTCAAAAATGCTGAACAAAATGACCACAGGACCTAGCGATTTCACTCTTAGGTACTCTATATATACAAAAAACTTGAAAATATATGTCTATACAAGAAGTTGTACATGAATATTATGGTACATTATTCATGGCATCCCAAAAATGAAGATAGCCTAAATGTCCATCAACTAATGAATGGATAAACAATATGTGGTATATCCATTCAGTGTGCTTATTATTCAGCCATGGAAGTCATGAAGTACTGATAGATGCTACCACATGGATGAACCTTGAAACATTATGCTAAGTGAAAGAAGATCACAACTTGTATAATTACACTGATATGAAATACCTAGAAAAAGCTCAGAAAGGAGACTAGACTGGTTGCCATAAGTGGCAGGGAGATGAGAATGGAAAGTGACAGCTAATGGGGAAAGGATTTCTTTTGGGGGTGTTAAAAATGTTCTAAAATTAGATAGTGAAGAGCCATCTTACAACTCAGCAAATATACTAAAAACCACTAAATTGTAACTTTTATTGGTAAACTAACTGGGCAGCAGTTTTCTCAAATGGATATTCTCAAATGGATGTTCTCAAGATTCCTTTCAAACTATATTTCATGCTGCTATTGGCTTCTCTCCTACTTCAGAGTCTATAGTAGAAAAGATGCACATCTCTGCTTTGAAAAGGTCACACAAAATCAAGGGGAAAAAACTAGAACAGCGAATTGTTTGCATTCAGGCAAATCTTATAACTTTTCAATTTTAAAATTTTAGAAAACAACACAAATAAAAGTGAAATCAGTAACAGCTCAGCAGAGTCCGAATACTCTTTCTCTATCAGCTGAACTTTGGGTAAATCAGTTAATTTATCTGAGTTTTGATTTCCTCATCCAAAAGCAGATGGGTAGGTTACATCAGTGTCTGCCAGCTTGGAAGTTCTAGGTAATGATTTTCACATTTTCATCTACGTTCCATAAACAAGCAAAAACCATGACTCTTCATTTTTTAGAGGTGCCCAGAACTATTAACTCTATTAGCAAAAACTGAAACAAATATTTAACCAATTAGTATTATCTGATAAAACTATTCTCTGAAGTTCAACATACCAATCAGTATCAATACATAACCAAACCATACCTGTAAAATCATGCCTCTTCCCCTAGATTGTTGCATATTGCCACAGCAAACATTTTCTCAGACAAAATTCAAATTCTCAATCACAATGCAGCTGAATTCTATTCAGCCCATTAGAGCTAGGCTTCGAAAGATGTCAGTGTACCAGGTCTAAATATGAAGCAATGAGACCAGTTTTCTAAGTGAGCTGCTTAATACAGTCTCATATCTTCACAATATATGCAGTGCCTCTTAAAGAGGGGCTTCTTACCAGGGGAAAAACTGAAATCAGCAGTGAGTTGTTTTATTGTTAATTCTCATCCAAGAATATTTTTTCCATTGATATTTAGAGAGTAAAAGGGAGAGGGAGAGACAGAGAAAGACACATGGATTGGTTGCCTACCACATGCACAACCGAGCTGCATGCCCTTGACTGGAATAGAACCCAGGACTCTTTAGTGTGGACCAATGCTCTAACAACTGAGCACCAGCTAGGGCAGAATTGAACTTTTTATTATGATGTGATCAATCTGGAATGGTACAATAAGGACTCCACTACTCATGGGTGACCAGCTGGCTAGATGGAAAGGAAGCCATGCAGGAAAGACTGCAGATGTAGAGAAGCAAAAGTAGCTTCAACGAGAGTCTTCTTTCTCTATACCCTTCTGCCTATCAATCACAGTTAGCCCTGCCACCTGCTGTGGGGTGAGGTGAGAAACAGGAGACATCTGTGATATCATCTAGTTAGACCAAGTGGGTAGAACCTGGAACTGGGAGGGCCGCAGAGGAAAACAGCAGCAATGCAAGGTGTGTGTGTGGGTGGGGGGGGGGCGGGGGGGGTTCAATTCCAGATCCACTGAAGAAGAAATACCCAAGGGAGAATCTGGAGGGCATCACTTTGGTCAGTAAAGGGTTCAAAGCACAGCTGTCTTTCTAATGCCCCAGCTGCTTCCGGAAATGAAAAATTACACACACACACATACACACAACTTTTGGGTCTCACTTCCAAGGTCACAGCTAAAAAAGTAATTATTTTAGCTACAATTGAGAATTTAAAATAACAAAAGATAAAACATAATCGAGCATAGTGAGTTTAAAATCTAAAATAGCAAGTCAAAGCCCAGGCAGGAAAATAAACTAGTTTAGTAATGGGTTTCTTGCAAATCTAAGTTTCATGTTATTTGTTTTTAAATCAATAGAATACAGAAAGCAACAACATATTTCTTCTGGTAGGTCTGACCCCAAGGGCGCAAGGGAAAAGATATACTTTTGGGAGACTGCTATTTTAAACGGCCCTGCTCAAAAGACTCTTTCCAGCTCTCAGGATATGAACATTTTCTCAAAACTGTTATTAAACTAAAAGGTCAGTGTTTCTGGATGGGCTACTTTCAGGGAAGCACAGGAAAGGCCAACTTTGCCGATTAGCACAGTGTGTCTCCAAGCAGATCTTTAGGGACTGGCAAAGTTGTGAAATGAGAAAAAGTAAAAATGAGAAATGTCCAAGCCCATACAAATCAGATTTGCCATGGAAATCGGCAAAACCACTGCAAGCGCAGAAGTATGGTTCTATAGCTTTTACATACATATACTCTCCTTTCAAAGTGTATGAAGACAAAGGATGTTTCCTTCTCGTACATGCACTTTTAAAAATCTCAGAAACCAATTTAAGTTCTGTCTCAATGGCAAATGTATCTTAGTGAACACAAACACTGGCATTTTGTCAATTAGACAGACTAGGTACGTACTGACCATAAGACAAGTGAGGAAAAAGTCAAGCATTGCTATCGCTTGGTTACAGCAAGTCTACCCTAAACTCTTTATTTGAAACTATTACTGAAAATTATAATTATCTGTGTGGTTGAAAGCAGCTCATGATTTCCCAACAAAATTCTGTTTAGTAAACAACATTGCTAAATGAATGTTTCGGTTAGTCCAAAATTTCTTCTATCCTGAATGCCTAGCAATAATTACCCCTCTTAACCACATTCAAAATTTCTAAGAATTTAAATTCTCAAACAGTGTAAGAACCTATATTTCTAATTTGGGTTCAGGATCAATGAGAAACTCCTAACCTTATACTTAATTGTGAGTATTCTTAACAACTATGAATATCATCTTAATCCTCAGAGAAAGTGTAGCATAAATTCATTACACCTCACCTGTCTTCTGGGTTATATGACTTATGTCCAAATTTCCCATTTTCAGAAACTGGTTAAACTGGTCAAGAGGGAATGGGGGGATGGGGAGACACCATAGTATATTTAAGACAGTTCTTTGGTGAACAGAAATGACCTTCAAAAAATAGAATGACTTTATGAAATGCCTCATCATCTAAAAATAAAAAACAAAAGACTGAAAATGCAACCATGATTTGAGACTTGCATACATTCTCTAGAACTCAAGAGACATACTGATTTCCTTGGTAACTTTCTCCCCCTATGACTCTCCCTTTCCTTCATTTTCTTTGCCTAATCCTCATCCTATAATTCCCTCCTTAATTACAGTATTTCTTAAACAATCTCTGTAAATTGCTTAATAAAAATTATGCTTTGCCTATTAGAAAAATGTCAGGTCCTTTGGGATTTTTTCCTTTACTCCATTTCTCTTTCTAGCTTTACTATTTGCTGCTACATACCATGTCCAATTTTATTAAGCCTATATTTTCATAGGTTAGTTTTAAGACACCAAGGAGAGTTATGAAGATCTACTCTAAGAAGAAAATAAATGTATATAGTTGCGTAACACAAGCAGCAGATTTTAAATAAAGACTGAATCCGCCAGGATTGAGATAGGTGAGCCAAAACATATGCCTTCCGATAGAGCCAAATTAAATGTTCAGCTTCATAGAAATATCCCTTACTGTTATAATTTCTACCAATTCCTTAATACAAAAAGAGCTCTGATTGCTTAAAAAATAATAATGGAAGCACCCATGAAATCCAACACACAGTATAGTAAGACATAAATAACTCACAGCCTAGGTTGTAGGATAAGCCTTGTCCCACTCCTTATTTTATTAAGGTATAGGGTTTGATTAGGAGAAAAGTGGAAAGATAATTGGGATAAATTTCATGGGTTAGAAAGAAACACGTAATAACATGACAATATTCATTTCTGACACCATCTAGTTGGCAGACAATACACACAGAGTATGATGTTCAACTGACAATTACATTCACCTAAGGATAATGTACCTTAAGGCTGCTTTCAAAAGAAAAGCCATCTGTCTAGATCCCTAGCAGGGTAACTGAGACTATTTATACATTAAAGTGAATAATGCTGTTAGAATGAAAACCTTAACTGAACATTAATAATCACAAATACTGAATTGGAATGCACAGTGTAACAAAAAGACTGGCAACCTAAACATTAAGAGCATTCAGTTAATGGTTTATTTTGTAGTACTACTGTTCCAATAAGATTTATCTACCTTTGTAAATTTCTAATAATATGCAAATGGTGTCTTTGTATTGCTGGCTTCACAACAAGCACTCACAGAAACCAGATCCTCGTTCCATTCTATGTGAAAACAAACATCAATACCAGGCTGCAGAGGCTGTACAATACAGACAAGCTCATCATTCATGTGCCACAGTCCCACATTTGTAAGTAGACAATTCTTTAAACCAGTATTGGGAATCAGATACATTTAGTATTTCATGTCTTAATATCCTGAATAACAGTTGTGAGCCCTCCCAAAGCCTCTGGGAAAATAAGATCTATAATTTAAATTAAAAAATAATAATTACCTCTGGATATTGCTTTTTGATTCATAGCTTAATTTTTTTGTTTGTTTCACAAATGGATGTATTTTGTTCACCAGGGAGAAAGTTATAAATTAAACAGCATTAAATCTCCAACCCCAAATGAAGTATCTAAACCTGTCTCCTTCCATTCCAGCAGTCCTGAGAGGGGCTGTATTCAAGGTTTCTGCAGAAAGACTCGTGAAATACAAAGAGGAGCATGATAGAGATAAAGGGGGTTCCTATCCAGTCCTGGCTCTGCCACCTTAGGTTTTGTGACTTTACTCAAAAACATGCTATTGCTTTAGGCCATGGCTATCTCATCTGTAAAATTAGGGCCCAGACGGGAAAATCTCCAGGATCCCTCCTCTTGCACAGTCATTTTAAATGGGAGACTGATGGGATGCCAGAATTCATGTTGGAGCCTCTACTTCCCCTAAAAATCTGTTAAAATGAAGATAAAGGAATAAAAAAAGTATATCGTTGGCAACATATTCTGTCTGTTGTTTTCCTTGAAGTGACTGACACTTTGTTCACTTGGAGAAACTCTATCTGCTACTCATCTAACAAACTACCATAAACAGCCTCTAGGCTTTCCAGACAAACCAAAAAACGAAGGGGAGGCAGAACAGAGTGGAGAAGAGAGCCATTGTACAGGCTTTGCAAAGCACACAGGAAGTCCATGAAAATGTAATAATTCATTGATTTGTGGACTCAAACATCAGTCATTAGGTATTAAGTCACCAACTTTTAGAGTACCTGAAGGAAGATTTAGAAGAAATACAATATACACACTATAAAAGTCACACAATCAAAGTACAGTGTGACTGCTACTCAAAAAAATGCTGTAAGACAAGCCCCCTTCCCAAACCACTCCATGCCACTGCCACCTCCCAGGTTTCTGCCCCTGGGCCCTATACAGAACACCTGGAGCCACCAGGCACCAGGACCCTCAGCATAATATTCATAAAGAAAAGAATGGGTAACACCTGGAGCCACCTTGGCTGACAGCTTCCTATATAATAAAAGGCTAATATACAAATTATCCCCTGGACTAGGAGTTTGACCTGAAGTTCGACCAGGGGTGGGATGGCCGGCCAACTGCCCGTGGCCCTGCCCCCAATAAGGGTTGGGGATGATCGGGGGCAGGGCCTGCCCATCAACCGTCCCGTGGCCTGCCCAGCTGACCTCAACCATGCACAAATTTGTGCACTGGGCCTTTAGTACAGAAGAATGAGTAATACCTACCTGGAGCCACCTTGGTTGATAGCATACTGTTTATAAAGGACAGAAGAATGGGTATTCATTATAAGCTTATTTACTGGCTGTAAGGTTCCAATTTCAATGTTTAAGCTCAATTTTCTGTTCCCTGGTCAACCATCTAAAGTTACTTTTGTGTTTTTGTGTTGTTTTTTTAAATTATTTTCTCAAAAATCAAGCAACCTCTGGGAATATAGAAACTAGGGGAATCAATGAGTTCACTAGGTAGCAAATACACATTGAAACAATCCTATGCTAGGATTTATAAGATATTAAGCCATATGGTCCGGTCCCTACCACTAAAGAAACTAAAGTCTAAGTTAGTAAAACTGTACTTCTGAGGTTAGCAATAAGGACACTTAACAAGGTTAGCTGCAGTCATGGAGTGTGCTTCATAAAGGAAGGACATGAGCAAGGGCCTACATCAAACATATGGAAAGCAAAGCAAACAAAGCCTGTTTGTATGATAAAATATGCTCAACCATGAGGAGCCTTGGGAACTAGGCAAAAATTTATATAAGAAATGTTGTTTTTGTTTGTTTTTTTAAATAGGGCATCATTGCCAAAACTGGTTTGGCTCAGTGGATAGAGCGTCGGCCTTCGGACTGAAGGGTCCCAGTTCGATTCTGGTCAAGGGCATGTACCTTGGTTGCGGGCACATCCCCGGAGGGGGGCGTGCAGGAGGCAGCTGATGGATGTCTCTCTCTCATCAATGTTTCTAACTTTCTATCCCTCTCCCTTCCTCTCTGTAAAAAAAAAGATCAATAAAATATATTTAAAAATAAAAATATAGGGCATTATGGACAGTTGTTAACGTATGGAAATAATGCCATGATATAGGGTGTTATTGGAAACTTTACGTGGCAAAGGTTTGCAGACAAACAGGATGGGGAAAGAATAAGGCAATGATGGGTTCTCAAAGTGTAGCCTTAGTTAGAGATGTAAATACAGGATGTCCCAAAAAAATGTATACAAACTTTTTTAACAGCTGATAACTCACTTAATTTTCACTCTTTTTCAGGTTTGACTGATCTGAAATAATGAGTGAAGGCAGACTAAGCTTTGAACAAAGAAATTTATCCTAAAGTGCCTCTGCCTCTAGACTATTTTTTTATGGTGATTCAGAAAAGATTTAAGTTTACAGTACAAAACCCGGCAACAGTTGATGAATTGTGGGTGCACAAATACTGAATGAAATGATTCCTAAGTTTGTGATTCCATTGCTTCATGTTATCAGCAGAGACTGGTCCATAACAGTCATTAGTTTAAAAACAGGCACTGACAAAAAAATTTATTCATTTCTATAGATTCTTTTAAATTTTGAAAATGAACTGTATATTAGTAAACAATTACTTTATCATCATTCAAAGTGTATATACATTTTGGGGGGATACCTTGTATTTCTGCTAAGCCCCAGATCTACAAGAAAAAACCCCTGGGGCTGGGGGCCAGCAATCCATGAATTAACAAGCCCTCCGGGTGACCTGGTGCTTACTCAACTTTGAGACATTGACATAAGGTGATGAGGACCTGCACCAGGATACTGGCCATAAAAGTGGACTCTAAGACACAAGAGCTTTCATGGGAAAAACTGTTTGTCTGTGATTGACCAAAAGATGGAAAAGAAAGAAGTCAAAGGTTTAACCAGATGCCAAAAAATTAATAAACACGATGGTCAATTAAATAAAGGAGAGACTGGGGAAGAAAAATAATGAGTTCAGTTTCAGACATACTCAATTGAAAGTAATGGTAAAATCACCACACAGAATTGTAGGCAATTAGATGTTTGAATTTGAAATTCAGATCTGATTTGAGATTTGGCTGGAAATGTTGATTTGGGAATGACTATTACAGATCTGGGGGGAAATGTGTAAGGAAAAAAAGTAGAAGGCTAAGGAATAGGCCTTAAAAATTCATCAAATGATAGAGGGGAGTGAAAGAACATCAATAGAGACAAAGAAAAACTGGTGTGGAAAGGGAGAAATGAACCAAGATGCCATGTGCAGAAAAGGTAAACAGATTTCTTCCCATGTGCCAATTCCGATGAACTGGCTGTAGTGGCTCTATGTGTTCTGTGTAGGTGGTGTGTGTAGGAGGAGGGCTCCACGTCCAAGTTCAGTGAATTAATGTCTACCCTGGGCACTGAAGGAAGGTTTAGCAGCATGGCTAACAATTACCTATGCCTCCATGGAGGGCATGGAAATCAGTGTGTGGGCATTGGGGATCAGTAGGAGGAGAACAGAAGGCAGCAATTATAATACGGTAGGCATCTCTTCAACAAGTTTAGAAATTAAACAACAAGGAATGGGGTGGAAAAATAATGAATAGAAGGTGATTTCTGTGCATATGTGAAGGGCAGCCACAATCAACGATCTGTAACTAAATTATAAGAAACTGATGAATGCTAGTTGTTTCTCAAAAGTACCTCAGAAAAGAAACTAGATTTTTGGTGGTGAGCATAATATAGAATACATAGATATTGGATTATAATGCTGCACACCTGAAATTTATATCATTAACCAACATTACCTCAATAAATTTAAATTTTAAAAGTAATTTAGATACTACAATGTATCCATAAGTCAAAAATATCTGGTTGTTTAGTATATCATAACACCGACCAATTAATATTTATATGTTATATTCTAGTCCACCTTCCTAATTACCACCCTGATGCAAGGCTCACAGCACACTTTTTTATGATTTTTTTTTATTGTTTAAGGTATTAAGTATGTCTCCTTTTTCCCCTGGTTGACCCCTCCCATCACTCCCACCCCTGAAAGCAAGCCCCCTCACCCCAGTGTCTGTGTCCATTGGTTATGCTAATGTGCATGTATGCAAGTGCTTTGGTTGATCTCTAACCTACCCTACCCTACCGTCTCTCTAATGGTCTATTCAGTGTTACCTTGTCTCTGGGTTTATTTTTGTTCATTAGCTTATGTTGCGCACTATATCCCACATATAAGTGACATCATGTTATATTTATCTTTCTCCAACTGGCTGGCTTATTTCACTTAGCATAATGCTCTCCAGTTCCATTCATGCTGTTGCAAATGGTAAAAGTTTCTTCCTTTTTATAGCGGCGTAGTATTCCATTGTGTACATGTGCCACAGTTTTCTAATCCACTGATCTGCTGATGGGCACTTAGGTTGTTTCCAAATCTTAGCTATTGTAAATTATGCTGCTATGAACATAGGGGTGCATATATTCTTGTTTCTGGTTTCTTGGAATATATTCCTAGAAGTGGGATTACTAGGTCGAATAGGAGTTCCATTTTTAACTTTTTGAGTAAACTCCATACTGTTTTCCACACACTGGTTGCACCAGTCTGCATTCCCACCAGCAGTGCACGAGGGTTCCTTTTTCTCCACATCCTTACCAGCACTTGTCTTTTGTTGATGATAGCCATTCTGACAAGTGTGAGATGGAACCTCATTGTTGTTTTGATTTGCAACTCTCGGATAATTAGTGACTTTGAGCATGTTTTCATATGTTTCTTGGCCTTCTGTATATCCTCTTTCGAAAAATGTCTATTTAGGTCCTTTGCCCAGCTTTTGATCAGGTCATTTATCTTCCTTTTGTTAAGTTGTATGAGTTTGCTGTAAATGTTGGAGATTAAACCCTTATCTGAAATATCATTGGCAAATATGTTCTCCCATGCAGTGGACATTTTTGTTGTTTAGTTGATGGTTTCCTTTGATGTCAAGAAGCTTTTTATTTTGATGTAGTCCCATTTGTTTATTTTCTCCTTGGTCTCCGCCCTAGGATTATTTCGGTAAAGATACTGCTGACATATGTCTGATATTTTGCTGCCTATGGAGTCTTCTAAGACTTTTATGGTTTCCCATCTTATATTTAAGTCCTTTAACCGTTTTGAGTTTGTTTTTGTGTATGGTGTAAGTTGGTGATCTAGTTGCATTATTTTTTTAACTATATTTTATGACAGTGAAAGAGTGGAAAGCCCACTTTTCATGAGCAAAAAAACTTTCACCAAGACGAATGTCCTTTCCTAAATAATTTGGTTGGTAAACAGAAAGTCAAATATCATTACAATACCTAGATTCATAAATCAGTCTTCCCTCTTCCTACTGTTATGAACTAGTGTGTGCTTTTTAGCACAAAAGTTCCTAAATTCAGCTAAGACATTTAGTTCTTTAAACTCTGATCAACACTATTGTCTAAAGGAGACTTTAAATTTCTTTTTACATGTAAAGCAAAAGATTCAAATCTGAAAGTAAAAATCTATATTCTTTTTTTCTTTTAGGGAGGGAGGAAAAGAGGGAAGAAGGGAAGGAGGGATAAAGAAACATCAATTGGTGGCCTCCAGCACATGCCCTGTCCTGGGATTGAACCCACAACCTGGTTATGCGTCGGCTGGAAATCGAACCTGCTACCCCTTGGTTGGTGTACAGATAACATTCCAACCAACTGAGCCACAACATCCAGGTCAAATCTATCTTTTAATCTGCCCAACTTTTATAGCCCTGGAAAATGTAAACCAACCCCAATCTCAAGGCTTTTCTTCTTTTGAATGTAAAATTTTGAGCCAATTATATCCCTTACAAAAAGAGTGAAAACTAGAAAAAAAGGAGTCCTGTTTCTAGAAATTAGCCCACCACTAGACAGAATAAATAGTGGAAGGATCAAATACAGGCAGACCTCTGGGCCTGAGGCTTCATTTATAGCCTATTAAGGGCCAGATGCCAAAAAGGACTTATTTAACCCTTTATTGATGCAAATTCAACATATCGTGCCATGTGGGGATGGTTTCGTTTTGGACGCGTGGCAGTTAAGTGGTTAACACTAGCGCACCACAGAACAATGGTCTTTCTTGGGATGTTTTAAATAAAGCAATTCTGATTTTTTTATCCATGCTTAATTCATATTTTATTTATGGTGTTTCAAATATATTAAAACTGTGAGACAGCAAAACACGTACTGGTATAATTTTTTCATTAAACTATAGTGCAATATCCTAAGCTTTGTTTTTTATTTAATTCACACTGTGATAATTATTTCAGCCCTTTTTTTAAGTCAAATTATATCCTGTTTTTTTTTCCTTCATCTAAAGTAAGAAATCTCCACTCATTGTTCAGAAAATACCATTTCAATGTAATCATAAGTAGTCATAATCTTTAAAAATAATTATCTATGAAGCACTGTGGAAACTCTGGGAATTAGGTGATCACAGGTGATTTCACCATCTTTAAAACACAAGACTGCATAAGGATTTCAAGACCAAAGGTCTGGTCCTGTCTTTAATTTAAATGCAAGAAGGTACTTAACCTTTCTCCTAAAAATAAAGTAAATTATCCACAGTAAAGTTAAGCTGAACAGAAGACAACAGTAAAAAAAAAAAAACATGTATTATAATTATATTCCTGATGATCCACACATTTCTTTATTACCAGTGTTATATAGAGAAAGAAAGGGATGGTACATTTTCTTGCCTTTCAGGAGCATTTCATTTTGGTAACTTACACCATGTGCTGTGTAAGGTGTATAAAATACTTGGAACTACAAAACAGCAATGAAAAAGGTGCTTCCCATCAGCCCAGTGGTTTCACCCTTACAGGTCAGGCTCAATGCTGCCTTTTTATAATAAACATGTGGTCTTACTCCCTTTACTATCCTGAAAAATAGATGATAATCTGACATTAAACATTTCAATCATATAAGACCTGGTGTGTAAATAAACACTAAAAATTAATAAACTAATTTATAATGGCTTTTCACTATGTAATGCTCAAACCTCACTACATTGAAAGATGTAATAAAATAGTCTGAATCTTGAGCTTATATGGCTAATCATATAGCTATTGTTATACATTCGTGAAAAACTCTGTATGTCTTAAAACCATGCCAAACATACTTTCTGCTTATATATAAAATAATTAAGTTCTAAGCTGGGTAAGCAGGTTTTCAAGTGCATGAATTTCTGAAAGAACATTCAGAAACTGAGAACAGATAATTCTTCAGATGGCAGAACCATTCCAGACCTTGTAAGGCGACTAGATCAGCAACTTCCAATGGGTGTGCAGGGCACACTGGTATGCCACAAAGAATTTTTGAAACATTCAATACCTATTTAGTCAGGGGCCCTGACCTCTTTGTCCAGAGATTGTCAAATAAAAAAATGACGGGCAAAACAACAATAGTCATCTGGTGCGAATGAATCAAAATTACTGTTTTTTATTTGTTTGTTTTTTTGTTGGATTGGCAAAAAATATATTTTTTGGTTTGCCGCAGAATGTTAGTAATTAGTTTATGTGTGCCACGAGATGAGAAAGGTTAGAAATCGCTCATCTAGATCCCTGCCCACACCAGAAACTCTCACACAAATTTCTAAGATGCCTCCATGGAAGCAGCACTGCCCAGCACTAAGCACCATAATTTTAGACTGGGCTAAAATGTTAACCCTGACACAAGAAAAACATGGGACCCTAGCTACTTATAGTTTGCATGAATATTAATAGTCATGAATAATGCACTAATAGTAATATGGATTTTTCCAAACACATATAAAAATTTGCAGATGACAGCAATACGCCTTCCCCATGCTCTCTGCCTTGAGCTGCCCAAGTATTTCTAGCTTCCTCTCTCAACACACTCTCCAAAACTGTATTTCGCATAGATCATCTTGATTTTCCATAGGGTATCCAAAACCATCTTCTATTAATCATCAAACAGTCAATTTTTTCTCTCTCATGATGCCTACACAGATGAGACTCCATTAGGAATCCAATGAAAACGAGAAAGGTGGGTACAAATTGCAGCTTAAAGACCCAGCTCTCTGATAAGGTATCACAGAAATGCACACAGATGAGAGTGACACCCCTTTACCCATAAACTATTAAATTTTTTTCATTTTTAAACATTCATAGACATTGTCAGGTTAATGGCTTTAAAAGAACGATTTTGCAAACATAGACTTACCTCAAGCTGACACACTTCCCATCAAAACTTATCTACATTGGCCAATTAAAAACTGTATGTTTTGTAGGCGACAATATTAGAATTAACAGTGAGCAAACAGTTCAATAAGGCCTTATCAATTTTATATTTAAGAAAAATGAGAAAAGGAATTAAAGTTACTCTACACATAAAATAATTCAGAGATTCCATTTTGAAATTAAGGAATAAAGAGTTTAGTAAGGAATAATTTCTCAATAAACACTGAAAATAAATTAGCTTTCACTACAGCATAAAGTATGAAACTACCTAGAATAAATGGTAGGAAGACAGCAAGAATGAGTAAAATTTAAGTATACATGATACTTTAAAATAAATGCTTTTATGTCATTTTCAAGTACCTTCAGCAAGTGGATCCATTCTTCTAAAAGTGTTATTAGGAAAAAGTCCCTAGGAACTGTTTTAATGAAACAAATAATTATAATACTAAGTTATTCTCTGTAACTAGTAACTTCTAACATACATGATGATTATAAAATAAGTTACTAATTTACCTGAGATTTCCTCTCAGAAAATTTTCTTACCAAACCCAACCTCGCTTCCATTCCATACATCTCCGATGCTTTTAGTTTAAGTAAACATAAATCTTCTCTAACTCCATGACAATGTGAAGGTTAAATAAACCCAAATTATAGGATTTTACTGTATGCTTAAACACTTTTAGGGTTTTAACATATTTTACCCCAATTATATAATGTATAGACTTTAACAGTAAGAAGTTAATCTAACAAGGCACTATACTTTTATAAAATATTTTAAAAGATTCAGATTTAAATAGATGAGCATCTGAAACATGGCTATGAAATGATGAGAATGATCATGAAATAAAAAGAATGGAACAACATGCCGCCCATGACTTGCACTTCACAGTCGCATCCAGAGTGCATGTGCGTGTGTGTTTATTCACTTCAGGACTGTGAAATATAGAAGCATTATCACGTTTGATTTCTCTTAAAAGGACAGATAAACAGAGCTCATGAGAAGCATGGTTAAAAAATTTTAATTACAGAATCAGGTTTAAAGAGACTAGTGTTCCTTTCCTGACACTACCCTCTTATCTACTGTGACTTAATTTCTTATCTATAAATTAACGAGGTTTCTCTTAAAGATGAGATGAAGCGAACTAAGGTAGCATTTTAAGGTCGAAATGAACATCATTACAAAAATAAAATGAAGCTCTATTCAATTGAAGACCCACCAACATTTTATTTTTAAATACTGATTCATACTATATACAACATCTCATTGAACCAATAATATATTTTATTTTAGGCCCTGTGTATTCTTAAGCATGTCAACATGCTAGGATTTACAATTGTTTCAACCTACAGAAAACATCAGGTAACAAAAAGAATTTGTGCTGCATCTTTTATGAGGATTCAGGATCTGGCCTATATTGAGGTCCCAGTTCCATAAGTATTTTAACTTCTGATCTCCAGGGTTCACATATTTAGTATTGTGAATGAATCTGATCTGACAGTAACAAGAATTAATCTGTATCTCTTTCATTGTCTTTGAACTCTGCTAAAGTCATAGATTGTGATGAATGATGAGGAGACTTCAGGCTAAAGTAAAATTGATGTTGATCAAGCACTGCCTAAAAATTCATTTTCATGACCAGTTTAAATGACTGTTCAATCTTCCTCCTAGAAACATGAAAGCTGGTGGCAAAGAGAAAGATTGAGACAGTGAGATGGTGCAACATATATTTTATATCAAAAAACCACAAGCAAACTCAATATCCAAAAATAGAGAAATGATCAAACAGTAATATAACATAACCATATTATGAAATACTATATTAATATTAAAAAGCATGCTTTCAAAAATATAATTCCATTTTGCTTTGTAAGTTATACATCTAGTACTTTTAAAAATATTTTTATTGAATTTTAGAGAGAGAGAGAAAGAGGGAAAGAGAGATAGAAACCCATCTATGAGAGAGAAGAATCATTGTTCAGCTGCCTCTGCACACCCCCAACAGAGGATCAAATCCTCAACCCAGATGTTGCTCTGACTAGAATCAAACCATGACCTCTTCTTGGACAACGATCAATCAGTGAGCAACACTCGTGGGGCTATATGTCTAATACCTTTAAAAATATAAAGAAACCATCACAAAAGCATACATACACATATATGACTTGGAATAATACATACAAAATGACAAATTATTAACTTTGAATTTGCGGAAAATTAATCATTTTTCTTCTCTCTTTATAGTTAATTGAGTATTTTACAAAAAAAGTACATTTTTACTTTCATAATCATTTAAAAAGTAATTTTTAAACAATGTATGAATAAATGGGCAATAAGTTCCAGTTTTTAAAAAACACCATTATCAATTTAATCATGAACACCAAATGTATAAAGTATAACAGTTTAGCTGACTGATGTTCAAACCACTCTTACACCAAAAAAGAGTTGGTTAGGATGAAAGTGACTAAAAGTGAGCACCTCAAGATTCAAAGAAACAAAATTGGTTTTTGTGGTTTCCTTTTACCCATCCTGCCTTCACTGCATTATAATAGACTATGTATTCTTAAAGGCAAGTTACTCAAGAAAGTACAATCACACACCACTATTATAATAATGTCAGGGAAGCAGAATTTATAGCATAACTTCTTATTATGCTGTCTAGAAGAATCCCATGCAACAAGGACTATTTGCTGAGGAGTTCTTCAGCATTGAAAAGCGTAAGATTCAAACTGCCAGAAAAAGAATATTTCATAGCCATTCATATTAAATAGGCAGAAAATGGAGGGAGCCCTGGCAGAATGCCGCAGTTGGTTGGAACATCGTCCCAGGCTAAAGGTTGTGGGTTCAATTGCTGGACAGGGCACATATGGGAGGCAACCGTCAATTTTTGTTGTTTTTTGTGTTCTCTCTGTCTCTCCCCCACAATACTCCCTCTCTCTAAAAAAAAAAAAAATAGCCGAGACCAGTTTGGCTCAGTGGATAGAGCGTCGGCCTGCGGACTGAAAGGTCCCAGGTTCAATTCCGGTCGGGGGCATATACCTTGCTTGCAGGCACATCTCCACTGTGGGGCATGCAGGAGGCGGCTGATCGATGTCTCTCTCTCATTGATGTTTCTGACTTTCTATCTCTCTCCCTTCCTCTCTGTAAAAAATCAATCAAATCTATTTAAAAAAATAAAAAAGAAAATAGAGGGTATTTTAGAGAACCAAAACAGTCTCTTCTCACTTCAGTTTTTCAAGTACGTATTATTTAATTTTTTGTCTGCCATTTAGGTCTTTCAATTGATAACACCAATGGTCCAAGTATGATGAAGGATACACTGTATGTCACCAAAGACAGCTATGAAAAATTCTTAGTCACTGATTTAAGCAATGAGCTTAAGTTAAGCTAAATCCAATGAAATACAGCCACTTATAGGATTTTCTATATCATGCAACAAATACCCCATGACACAGTGATAGTAAAGGTCCATGGAAAAACATTTCCTACATGTAGAAGTCACTGCTACACAGAGTCACTACATTTTGAGATTCTAGAAAATCGCTCTATAAATTGTCAATGTTGGCTATGAAATAGACATAGAGACCTGTGTATCATATTCCACACAGGCCCAACCTAAAAGAAAATATAACTTCAATAATAAATTTAAACTGTATCTGACATTACATTCTTTGCTGCCACTAGCAAAGTAAAACATTTAATGTTCTTTGCTTGCTGATTAGATTTATACTTAGAAATACACATCAAAATTTAGCCTTGCTTCCTTAAAATGGTATCTGACAACTTCTCACTAGGGTTTCATTGCCAGAAGCTTTTCTTGTGAAAGCTATTATTCAGCATACCAAATTTGCTTTGTGGGGTTTTTTTTTTGTTTTTTTTGTTTTGTTTTTTTAAGTTGCTTAGTACATGCATACACTGCAATCTCTGGCTAAAATGAAAAAGCTTTAAACACCTATTTGTAGAAATCGTATCTCATAACAAACATCAAAACCATCACTTTCACAAAGCTTTCGAGACAGAATAGCAATGACAAATGACAGAACACTATAGCCTTATCTGAAGTTTGATTTTCATCTTATTTATTTGAGTTCAAGAAAAAAAAATCAAACTAAATTATTCATTCCTTACAATAGCAAAGAAATCTTCAGATACTGTTTGTGTAGTGTGGATATAAACTGAAAATATCGTCTTTATTTATTTTAATAAATCTTTATTGTTCAGATTATTACAATTGTTTCTTTTTCCCCCCATATCTCCCCTCCACCAGGATCCCACCCCACCCTCTGCCCTTACATCCCCCACATTGTCCTCACCCATAGGTGTATGATTTTTGTCCAGTATCTCCCTGCACCCCACTCACCCCTTTCCACCTGAGAATTTTCATCCACTCCTTCTATGCCGCTAATTCTATTATATTCACCAATTTATTCTGTTCATCAGATTTTCAATTCACTTGATTTTTAGATTTTCTTGTTGATAGATATGTATTCGTTGTTCATAATTTTTACCTTTACCGTTTCTTTGTTCCTTTTATTAAAGAATACCTTTCAGCATTTCATATAATACTGGTTTGTTGTTGATGAACTCCCTTAGTTTTTTCTTATCTGTGAAGCTCTTTATCTAACCTTCAATTCTGAATGATAGCTTTGCTGGGTAATCTTGGTTGTAGGTTCTTGATATTCATCACTTTGAATATTTCTTGCAACTCCCATCTGGCCTGCATAGTTTCTGTTGAAAAATCAGCTAACAGTCGTATGGGTGCTCCCCTGTATGTAATTAACTGTTTTTCTCTTGCTGCTTTTAATATTCTGTCTCTGTCTTTTGCTCTTGGCATTTTAATTATGATGTGTCTTGGTGTGGTACTCTTTGGATTCCTTTTGTTTGGGGTTCTGTGTGCTTCCTGGACTTGTAAGTCTATTTCTTTCACCAGGTGGGAAAAGTTTTCTGTCATTATTTCTTCAAATAGGTTTTCAGTATCTTACTCTCTCTCTTTTCTGGCACCCCCATAATTCGGATGTTAATACGCTTGAAGTTGTCCCAGAGGCGCCTTACACT
The DNA here is from genome assembly GCA_011751065.1 of Lasiurus cinereus. Lineage (NCBI taxonomy): Eukaryota > Metazoa > Chordata > Mammalia > Chiroptera > Vespertilionidae > Lasiurus > Lasiurus cinereus. The sequence goes on along the minus strand of JAAGEH010000307.1, from coordinate 53,188,084 downwards.
ATCTTCACATTTTTTTATTCTTTTTCCTTTTCCAGTGGAGTGTTTTCTGCTTCTTTGTATCTCAAATCTTTGACTTGATTCTTGCGATCCTCTAGTCTGCTGTTAGGTTTCTGCATAATATATTTTATTTCAGACAGTGTATGTTTAATTTCTAGTTGGTCCTTTTTCATCTCCTCTTGGGTCTCACTAAATTTATTCATCTTTTCTAGGACATTCTTGAAAAACCTTATAACCGTGGTTTTGAACTCTATATCCAGTCACTTGTTTTCCTCCATTTCTTTCGTTTGTGATCTGTTCTTTTGTCTCCGCATATTTTGCTGATTCCCTGAGTTAGTAGAGTAGCTTTGTGTGCTAGCTGTCCTATGTGGCCCAGTAGCTCTGCCTCCCCATTTACCTGAGGTGGTCACCCTTGGTGCACCCCTTTGTGGACTGTATGTACAGCTTTGTTATAGTTAATTCTTGATTGTTGTTGGTATTACTGGGGGGAATTGACCTCCAAGCCAATTGGTTGTGAGTTCAGCTATGTCTGCACATTTGTGCTTGCCTTCAGACCTCTGCCTTTTGTGAATTCACGCATGTGAGCTTCTGGACCTCTGCCTTTCTGATTCCCCTGAGTTTCTGTTTGTTCTAGGGACTCGTATGAGTCTGGGTCCCCAGGGTCTCGCCCGAAACTGGGGTTCAGTGCAGTTGGACCTGGATTTCAGTGCTATTGTGAGGTTTTGTTTTCCTCCCGCTAGAGAATGCCAGTGGCACAATCAGCAGTCAGTGCTCTGTGTGCGCGCTTTTGTGCACACTTTCACACACGCCCAGAGCTCTGTCTTTCGCAGCTCCCCTAAGTTTCTGTGCACTTCTTCCTTTTCACAACAGTCCAGACTGCCCCGTATGAATCTCGCCTGGAGCTGGGGTTCAGTGCAATTGGGATTTTCCATCTCCCTCCCGCTAGAGGAAGCCAGCCAGACCCTCCTCCGTCCGTCCTCTCCATGAGCGTGTCTCCATACCTCAGCTTTTTACAACTCTCTGAGTCTTCATGAGTTCCTCTCTTTGCTTCTAGTTGTAAAATTTTCACTCACCCAGCTTTCCTGTGGTTCTGATGGTGTCCGTTCTGTCTTTTAGTTGTAGTTTTGAAATTGTTGTGTAAGGCAGCAGCTTAGGTGTTCACCTATGTTGCCATCTTGGTTTCCAATCTGAAAATATCAAGTCTTTACAATATTTCATCCATGATGATAAATCAGGAGTAACCAAAATCTGAACAGAAATTCATTCATATGAGAAAGTGAAGTCTTTTTTAATTCAATATATTGGGGTGACATTGATTCATGACATTATATAAGTTTCAAGTGTACAGTTCTATACTACATCATCAGTATACTGCATGGTGTCTCTTATTATTTGACTCCTTTTATCCTTTCTTATCCTCCCTTCACTCCCCTTTCTTCCCCTCTGGTTACCATCTTACTGATGTCTGTATTTATAAGTTTGTTTGTTTTGTTCGTTCATTTGTTTCTTTCTGATTTATATCCCACATATAAGTGAAATCATATAGTTCTTGTCCTTTTCCATTTTATTTCACTTAGCATATTCTCAAGATCCATTCATGTTGTCTCAAATGGCAATGTTTCATTTTTTATGGTTGAGTAGTATTCCATTGCATATATGTATCACATCTTTTTTACCCAATCATCCATCTAAGGACACAAGTTGTTTACATGAATAATTCTGCAATGAAATACAGGTAGATATATCTATGCAAATAAGTGTTTTAAAATTTTTCAGATAGATATCTAAGAAGAGGGATTGCTGGTTCAAATGGTAGCTCTAGTCTTAACTTTCTGAGGAACCTCCATATTGTTTCCCATAGGCCTGTACCAGTTTACATTCCCACAAGAATTGTATGAGGGTTCTTTTTACTCCACATCCTCTCCAACACTTTTTTGCATGTGTTATTGATAACAGCCATTCTAAGAGGTCTGAGGTTGCATCTCATTGCAATTTTGATTTGCATTTCCCTTATGGCTAGTAAAGTTTATCATCTTTTCATATATCTGCTGGCCATTTGTATGTCTTCTTAGAAAAAGTGTCTGTTCAGAACTTCTGCCCATTTTTAATAAGATTGATTACATTTTTGTTGATTTGTATGAGTTATTTACACATTTTGGATATTAGCCCCTTACTAGAGGTATTGTTTGTAAATATTTTCTCCCATCCAGCTGGTTGCTTTTTCATCTTGTTGTGCAGCAGATTTCTAGTTTGATATAGTCATGTTCATTTATTTTTGCTTTCACTTTTCCTGCCTTTGAGGTCAAAGTCATTTCAAATCCTCTCTGAGATCAAAGTCCATAGGTTTAAAACCTATGTTTTCTTCTATGTATTTTATTATTTTGAGTCTTATATTTAGGCTAGAACTCGTGCCCGAGTGGGGTCTCTTGGAGTGGCCTGGGAGGATAGGGCCCCAGGTCATGCCCCCAGCCTCACAGCCCCTAGACCCATCTGGCACCCCGTCATAGCTTGGCTGATCGGGCCAAGCCCCTACACCCGCTGCTGGTTGATGAGGGGTCCCCACTTGTACCCGCCTTGCCTGGCACTGCCCGCTCACCTGCTCCACCATCCCACCATGGTCCGGCTCTCATCAGAGCCCATTGGGGCTGGCAGCACCTCCACTGCTGCCCACTACCAGCGCCATGTCACTGACCCCTGCCGTGTTCCACCCGCCCCCCCCCACCCCTGGTAGTAAGCGCACATCATAGTAAGTGGTCAAGCTCCCAGTCAGACAATTGGCATATTAGGCTTTTATTATATAGGATCTTTGATCCATTTTGAGTTAATTTGGGGGTATAGTGTCAAAGAGTAGTCCAGTTTCATTCTTTTGCATGCAGCTTTCTAATTTTCCCAGCACCATTTACTGAAGGGCTTTCTCTTCTCCATTGTGTGTTTTGACTCTTTTTTTTTTCAAATATTAGTTGCCCATATACATATGAGTTAATTTCTGGGCTCTCTATTCTGTTCCATTAGATTATGTGTCTGTTTTGCTGCCAATCATACTGTTTTCATTATTGTAGCTTTATAGTATAATTTGGGATCAGGGAGTGTGATACCTATGGGGTAAGTTCTTTGTACTAAGAATTGCTTTTGCTATTTTGGGTCTTTTAGAGTTTCATACATATCTGTGGATTTGTTGTTGTTGTGCTATTTCTTTGAAAAAGATGCCACTGGAATTTTGATGGAGATTGCATTAGATCTATATATTGCTTTAGGTAATATGACCATCTTAACTATGTTGATTCTCCCAATCAATGAACACAGAATATATTTCCATTTTTTGGTATCTTCTTCAATTTCTGTCAACAATGTCATGTAGTTTTTAGTGTATAGTCCCTTCACATCCTTTGTTTAATTTATTCCTAGGTATTTCATTCTTTTTGTTGCAATTGCAAATGGAATTGCTTTTTTCATTTCTTTTTCTAAAAGTTCATTGTTAGTATATAGGAATGCAACAAATTTTTGTACATTGAGTTCCTTCAACTTTACTGTTTTTTGTTTCTAACAGTTTTTTGGTGAAGTCTTTAAGGTTTTCTATATATAGAATCATGTCATCTGCAAAAAGTGACAATTTTACTTCTTCATTACCAATGTGAATGTCTTTTATTTCTTTCTCTTGCCTGACTGCTCTGGCTAGGACTTCCAGTACTCTGTTGAAGAACAGTGGTGAGAAGGGATATCCTTGTCTCAGTCCTGATCTTAGAGGAAAAGCTTTCAGTTTTCCCCTATTGAGTATGATATTGAGGATGTGCCATATATGGCCTTAATCATGTTGACGTACTTTTTTTCTATACTCATTTTATCTGGATTTTAATCATAAATGGGTGTTGCATTTTGTCAAATGCATTTTCTGCATCTATTGATCGGATCGTGATTTTTATCTGTTATTTCGTCACTGTGATGTATCACACTGATCAATTTGTGTAGTTAAGCCATCCTTGTATCCCTGTAATGAACCCCTTCTTCCCATCTCCACTCTTCACTCAGGTATATCCACCCTCAGATCTCTAAATATGCAGATTTCTCTTGTGTGTTGATCAGGGAATCCTTTCTCAAATTATAAAAGTCCACCCCATTGCAACTTCAAGGGGAGAGATCTGGAGGTCCACACACTACCATGTTGCTGACATCAAAAAGTAGTCTTTGTAACCAAAATATCCCAACATAGCTCTATTTCAAAAAAAAACTTATGTCTCAGGGTTGCCAACATTTTCAGTACTTACAGTCTTGGTTATCTTATCTAGCCTTTTCCATTCTCATCTGAGAATTCAAAGACTAACACAGCACAGGCTGCCACACAGGGCAATTTTTGATTGAGCACATGGCTGATCAGAATACAGACTATAATTTCCCACCTGTGTCCATTAGTTGGGCTGTAAACATCTATGCCACAAGTGTTTTTGCCACACAAATACTTGGTAATAAGGCAATTTCACCATAAAAGATAAAATGACTGGCTGACGGCTTGATTTTATTTCTCCATTGCAAAATCAACCACCTTCAGCCAACTTAATGAGCTAGTTGTCCAACTGATTTTGTTTCCCCATTGACAAAGTTCTCATAGTACTCCTCCTATTTTTATATTATATAAATTTTAGTTAGGTTGCATACTAAACTAGAAAATAACATGAGCAGTGTTTGCAAATCCTTCAGTGAACACAGTTATCCTTCCCATCAGTCAAAACCAAAAGTTTACCAAGCTATGGCAAATAGAAAATAGGCAGCTACTCATTCACAACTGTCTCAAGATTAATAATTATCAAATTTTTTAGTTGAAAACTGATTTCTCTCTAAATCAGGGGTGGGAAACCTTTTTTCTGCCAAGGGTCATTTGGATATTCATGTTTCTTGGGCCATGCAAAATTATCAACTTCATAACTAGCCTGCTACCTTTGGTCAAACGTTTAATTAACTCACCCCTAATGCCTTGGCAAGGTCAGACCAAATCATTTTGAAGGCCTTATATGGTCCACAGGACAGACATTCCCCACCCCTGCTCTAAATAAAGAAAAAACATTTAGTGAAAAAGAAAAAAATGCGATACTGAACGAATCGACAAGCAAAAAAAAAAAAAAGTATAATCTATGAATGAACAACTTCAAAGAATGTATTTTCATTTTTCATAGTTTTTAATTTTGCTATTAATTTTTCATGTTTTATTATGTCCTTTATAATGTCCCTTTTATTTTTTATTCTTTTAACAGAGAAACTGCCGTACAGCCAATTAGTTAAGTGGCAAATATGCTGTGGCAAAGATTCTTACCTTGAAACTACCTGGAACCTTTCCAGCCTCACCTGTAGTTGTATGGTCTCATGACTATATTCTGCCTGATAATAAGTGAGTGGACATGATGTGTGCAGCTTCTAAGTCATTCCCCACGACGTAGCCTGAAGGACAGCTGGGGAGCCACTTGAGACCAGATGGGTAAGAGAAACACTTAGGAATGCGAAGCAATAAGGCAGAAGGAGCTGGGTGCCAGTACTAAAAGAATCATCAAATTATCTAAAATGTTATATGAGTGAAAAATAAAAGTCAATCTTTTTAAACCAGTGTTACTTAAGAGTCTCCACTAGAGAGTAAAACCTATCTTCTATCCTATTTATCATGATAAGACATAGCAAAAATACAAAGTTTAATCTACCATTTCTCAGATCCAAAAGAATCAGAGACAGTCTCAAAAATACACACATTGAAGAAGAAACTAGAAAAGCAGCTATGTTGAGTATACTTGAAAGAATTGGAAGAGATTTAAAGGCTAAAGCCCATTCTTGCCATAGGGTAAGACTTCCCCTGCAGATATGCATAAGAAGAAGAAAGAGAACAATCACCTAAGTGCTTTGCCCAAATAGGGTAAGTAACCATTTAAATAAGTTATTCAATCTCTTTAAAAGAGGGTCGGTTTCACTGTTTCTAAAATGAGAGACATAAATTAGAACAGCTCCCATGTTCCTTTCAGTTAACATAATTCTGAAACCCTGATTCCATACCTATGACATCACAGCAGAGCAGCTAACAACGTCAGCTCTAGAATCAAATTCCCCAGATCTAAAACCCTGCTCTACTATATGTTACATATGCATCTGAGGTCATTATCTTCCTTCCCAGTGACTCAGTTTCCTCATGGGTATGGTAAAAGTAACTATGAACAGAATTGCGAGAATTATGTCACTTTCTGACATATACCAAATACCTCACTCTATTACATTTACCTTGCACAAACCTATTTTACTCAAAATCCTACAAAACTCGTTCACAATTTCAAATAACCAAGCAATTTATAGAGAACTCATCGATATGACTAAATTATATTCTTCTATCCTGACAATTCTTTTTTATTTTTAACCCTGGCAATTCTTTAAGGCTACCTCCTACTATCTACTTCCTATTTAATAAAGTCTAGCATAACCATCCTACCTACAGAGTAATAATTCCCTAACTTTCCACCACTTTTCTGGAAGGCTAAACCTACAAGAGAAAATGCTTCAGTTATCCCAAAGTTTGTTGAGAACCTGACTAGTTAAAGCATTTAATTTTTTCCTTCACTCTTCTCCTGTAGCATTCTACATAACAGTAGGGGACAACATAAATTCTCCTAAATCTTCCCATCCTCCTTTTTTTTACAGATTTCCTTTTTTTGTAAACACACTCAATAGAATTTTAAATAAAAGGATTAAGTTACAAGTTCATTCACTCCATCTCCACCATAAGCACAAAAATCAAAAGCAACCACCCTATCCTGGTGTTCTAGGTAGGAACCTCACATCCTCAGTTCTGTTGTTAGGGACATTTCAGGAATCCCTAAGGCCCAAGACAAAAAATGCACTACTTCAAGACTCCCTCTGATATGCTAACAGTCCCTAAGAGGACTTCAATGATCAGCTAAAAAAATAAACATTAGTTTAGGTCTAAAAAATGGTCTGCTGGTGCATAAGTTAGGAAGAATATTAATACATTAGAGCTACTAGTGATGCTTTTAGCATTAGTGTTAAAATCTTATAAGAAAATAATTATTTTAAACATACAGTAACAGATTTGCTGCATTCTTATGAAATGCAAATTATATCCAGGGGCCCTATTACTTCAAAATAGCATGTCCAACTGTATAAAAGATATAAATGGAGAACTATAATCCACTTAAACATATTCACAGAACAACAGGCTTAGTTGAAACACATCTATATTTTTTAATGAACAATACTTGTACATTTTTATCACCTTAAAAAGGCTTCTCTTACACAGTCATAATATTTCTGCTTTTCCCTAAGATTCCCTCAAACTATCTTAGGTTTCCCTTTGAGAATCCACAATTACTATTCCTTTCAACTGACTTGCCACCCAGGGCAGACCCTCAGAGGGAGTCTTACAGGACTTGATACCTCCAAACAACCATGGCAACTTCTTTACTCAAACCAATCCTTACCCAGAAAGAAGTTGGCATCCCTGTTAGGTAATACTCATCATTTAATCAACTCTGCAATAACATAAGGAACCAGGCAGGGCCAACGTACAGCTCAAGTCACTCAAAGCTGGCTCTGGTCTGTGCCAGTGAGTATGCGTTTTCCATAGCATGGCTTCCTGTTGCAGAAACTGGGAAGATGCTCATTTCCCTTCCCAAAGCTCTGCTCCCTGCTGCACATTCCATTAGACGACTGCGTTTCTCGGTGCTTTTAGAAATACAAATCTTCTCACAATAATACAATCTTAAACCCTTTCATAAGTTCTTAAAGCATCTATAATTTGTATGTTATATAATAAAGTAATTTTAAGACATTTGATAATGTTATGATCATGATAAGGTAGAGTATAACCTTTTTATAGGATTTACATTATGTCAAAAAATCTAACTTGTTCTTGTCTTTAATTATGCAAAAACTTTTTTTTTTTTTTTGATCATTGAGAGTTGTTGACCTATGAACCAGGAAGTCACGGTTCCATGCCCTAAGGTTTCGGGCTTGATCCCCAGGAGGGGGCAGAAGGCAGCCCATCCATGATTCTCTCTCATCATTGATGTTTCTATCCCTCTCTCCTCTCTTCCTGTCTGAAATCAATAAATATATATATATATTTTTTTTTAAGAAATTACCTTTGGTTTGGAGATAAATATTATTTCTAAATAAACTATCAAAAATGGATTAAAAAAAGTCAGGACCTAATGTTCAGAATTTTTCATATTACAGTTAAATAAGTTAAGTGGTTTAATCTTAGACCTTTGTGTTTTATTTCTAAATGACAAGAAGATTTCTTGAATCCAAAAACATTTGGGGAAAAACAGTTTTTCCCTAATCAATTAAAAGCAAAATTAAACATAATAATCACCATATCTTTCTCTTTTTAACATTAAGAATTAACATATTAGACATACCTCAATGTGCTATGTGAGAATTTTTATCAAATGAATACAGCTTACTAATCTAGTGAAGAGCATCCAAAAGCTAATTTTCAGAACTAATACCATTTTATGGTGTTCATTAACCTGCTTTCTATCATCAGTGTCTCATATGTTCACAGACTTTAATCAATAATCCATTGTGGGCACAAATTAAACCCTACATGACTATGAATAAAAACACCAAAGTACACAAATGTCTACTCACCATGGCAGGAAGGAGTGTTGGAGCAATTGAGGGACTGGAGCCCATTTGCCTAATCTCCACTAATAATCACAAAACTCATTACACACGCAGAAAATAATTAAGTAACTGTTTTACTGGTTGATTTGTTAATAGAACCTAAAATAAACACCCTCCATTAGCGCTTTTAACGGCAATGTGCTCTCCAGAACATTGTCATTCAAGTCCCCAGTCAGGAAATACTGCTTTAAAATGGCACAAAATATCCACCTAAGCAGACATGGATTCTTTCAACCTTTCCCTATAATTGGATGGATGCTTATGTTTTAGGCTTCACAAGTCTCCTAATGGGGATGCAGCAAAATAAAAAAGTAAATGGAGGGAGGGTGATAGTTATACAGAAAAAGTCTTTATAAAACAGATACTAGGGGGAAATATATACTATCCAACTTGTAAGCCAAATTTAAAATGATTTGTCTTCCAATAATCAGTTAACAGCATTCTCTAGTCCCACTGTAAGCAAAAGCTTGTCATATAAATTCAGGCCAAAAGCTTTTGCTAACTATTTACATGAGGTACAGAAAGTTAGTGTTTGTACTGATTAGAAAAATTAACAAATGAGAGGTCGGGCAGAGTAGAAGGAGAGATTGCCTACAGCAGAAGTAGGTGCAGTAGATGTTTCTGCAAGGCTGACTCTCGAGAGAAAATCATGGAAGCTGAAAGGGGGCACCTACTCCAGTTCTCCAAGCCTCCTCCTGGGAGGGAGGAGAGGTGAAGAGGGCAGTGTCACAGTGCCTCTCAAGTTATACAGCTCTGGCCCGGGAAGCTGGCTGGATAAAGTGAAGCCACATACTTCTTGGTAATGGGGAACTGCCAGCTGCCCTGTTAGTTGGTAGACATGCCAAGGGGTCTTGTCCTCCCACCTAAAGCTTCTCCTGTCAACACCACCCAAGCTACTCAGTATCCGTGCTACAGCTGAGAAGACAGAGGGGCCTTAGAGTGAAGAATCCATGGCCCTGTCCTTCCGCACCTAAGGAAGAAAATACAATGTTGTTGGTTACCTCCTACTTAACTAACAAGAGCACTAGGAGAACTAGATTTTAGGCAAGGACAAACGCAACTACAATGCACTTAAGCTGTCAAGTCTGACAACTGATGAAGAGGCTCATACCTACTAGGTAAAAAGCAGTGAAACAAACCTTCCAGGGCTACACATGCACAGGAGAGCCCACCATGTCTCTGCCATCTGGCATTCTATTTCAAGTCCCGTGTGCTCCCTGCATCCAGTCAACACTGATAGAGAATTGACTCTCCAGAGAGTTAATCACCCTCATTAAAACAGCTGCCCAAAAGGAGCTGAAACACAGTGAAGGAAATATCAAACCCCAATATAAATTCAGGCCAAAAGCTTTTGCTAACTATTTACATGAGGTACATGTAAATAGTTAGTGAAGGAAATATCAAACCCCAATATAACTTTTTATGCTTCTGGGAACAGGGAGGTATAGAACTGACTAGAATCCTAAGACACACAAGTAATTTATAATTATAGGTTCTAATCAGAGGCAGAAAAAAATTTAATTTGTGATATCTGAATTTAAAATAGTAAATGAATTGGCCAAATTATTAAAAACTATCTCAACTAATAGAGGCAAAAAGAAAATCTTTAATTCTCAAGAGATGAGAGGTTAAACAGAAGAGAGGAGAGAGACCCAAAAAGTCAAGCACAGTAGTTTGGCTTTGAGTCCAGTAAGAGATACTCACTCAAACAGAACCAGTGAGACACAGTTATGGAAATAGCAGCCATGAGGTATGAGGATAAATTCAAGGGGAAAAAGTAAGCAGTGTGTATCTGCCAACATTTTGACATTAGGCTGGGAAACTAACATGTACACATTACTTTAAATGTCCAGCAGTAATTTTAATCTACCACTGAGAACAAGGTAAAACACTACAATAACTGCAAAACTGAGTGTGGTAAGTGCTGATTAAAAAGTGATCACAACCCTGGCCAGTTTGCTCAATGGTTATAATGTCAGCCAGAAGGCCAAAGGATCTCAGGTATGATTCCAGGACCAAGAACACATACCTGGGTTGATTCTGGCTTCAGTCCAGGCACAAGCAGGAGGCAACCAATTGATGTGTCTCTCTCACAACAATGTTTCTCTCTCTCTCTCCCCACCCCCAAACCCCACCTCCTTCACCCCTTTCACTCTCAATGCAAAAAATATCTTCAGGTGAGGATTAACAAAAAGTAATTAATCCTATATAATAAAGAGGTAATATGCAAATTGATCATCACTCCAACACACAAGATGGCTGCCCTCATGTGGACACAAGATGGCTGCCACAAGATGGCCAGCAGGGGAGGGCAGTTGTGGGTGATCAGGCCAGCAGGGAAGGGCCAGTTAGGGGATACCAGGCCTGCAAGGGAGGGCAGTTAGAGAGACTAGGCTTGCAAGGGAGGGCAGTTGGGAAGGACCAGGCCTGCAGGGGAGGGCCAGCAGGAGAAAGCAGTTAGGCACTGACCAGGTCAGCAGGGGAGGGCAGTTAGGGGTAATCGGGCCAGCAGGGGAGCAGTTAGGCATTGATCAGGCTGGCAGGAGAGTGGTTAGAGGCAATCAGGCAGGCAGGCAAGTGGTTGGGAGCCAGCAGTCCTGGACTGTGAGAGGGATGTCCAAGATTGGAAAGGGTGCAGGCTGAGCTGAGGGACACACATCCCACCCCTGTGCATGAATTTTAAGCACCAGGCCTCTAGTTGTATATTAAACGATTAGAGAATAAGTGTCTGAATGTGAAACAATACCCTTCATCATGATGCTAACCATTTACAAAAAATATTATATTCCGCACTTCCACTACTAACCTCTGGACAGGCTCTGTTTGGTCCAAGTTCCTTCTACAGCTGCCATATTTCATTGACTCTAAGACACACATTTATTCACATTGTAATAGCAATGAGATAATGACATGTTACTGTTACTATGGGCCACATGGCCATCGTAATATACCTCATGGCATTGTCTATAGAAGATCAAGACAGCAATCACATGGAAACATGCAGAACGAGTGTCAGCAGCGTGAGAGAAAACTCCAATCAAGAGTGAAGCACTCTGAAGAACGGCTGCATCACCCTCACTCGGCTGCATCACCCTCACACATAATGGTGCAAAGGGTGAGAGTGTGTGGAAATACGCTGACATGGACAACTCCAAGTCAGAAAGTGATTCAAAGACTGGGACTCTGAACTTGATAGTTTCAAGAATATCATAACCAATTCATTTCACTTCAATTTTCCTTTTTTAATCTATGCTCTTCCACTAAATATAAAATGAACATTCCAATAGATAAGAGCATTTTATCAGAGCTTAATTGTCAAGGTAATTTCTTAGTGGAACATAAAACAATTATATAACTTATACTTAAAGGCATCTTAAGATTCAATGAAACCCAGTGTTACTTGAAGAGCTCCTTCACCACAAACCACAGCCATACAGAAAACATAACACACTCCAGCTGCCAGCTTTAAACTTCTCCAGAGACTGACATGGTCTTGCCGGCCAGCAGGGCACTGTCACATGCAAGCAGTCACTTCTAGAGGCTGTATGCAGAAGGCACTATCTCTGTGTCCACAATAACATGCTCCTGGCTCATAATAAGGCAGACAAACCACAGGAGGAGACAGCATGACACACACACACCCACCACAAACCAAAATACAGCTGGTATGCTAAATTTAAACCTACCAACCTTGACAGTACGCTGTTAATTATTATTTTTCCCTAATTCTCTAGAGTGTTTTTTTTAAAACCTGGAAGCTGCCAACAAAATTTGTGTTGCTGTTGGCCAATTATTCTGAGCATCATATCCAAGTAATGAAACATAAATAAATTATTTTAAATCAAGAGATCTTTAAAAAATGCATATTCTTGCATCTTGATCATTTTCATATATTTCTGTCTCATTTTAAAATTGTATACATTAGATCTAGGCATACACACACATACTATACATAGGAATGAACCCTATCTAATAAAAGAGTAATATGCAAATTGACCATCACTCCAACACACAAGATGGCCACGCCCATGTGGTCAAAGATAGCTGCCCCCATGTGGACAAGATGACCACCACAAGATGGCCTGCAGGGGAGGTCAGTTGTGGGTGATCAGGCCAGCAGGGGAGGGCAGTTAGGGGGAAACCCAGACCTGCAGGGGAGGGCAGTTGAGGGAGACCAGGTCTGAAGGGGAAGGCAGTTGGGAGGGACCAGGCCTGCAGGGGAGGACAGTTAGAGGGGCACGAGGCCTGCAGGGAAGGGCAGTTGAGGGGGACCAGGCCTGCAAGGGAGGGCAATTGGGAGGGCCCAGGCCTGCAAGGGAGGACAGTTAGAAGGTGGGGGGGAACCCAGGCCTGCAGAGGAAGGCAGTTAGGGGGCATCAGACCTGCAGGGTAGGGCAGGTGGGGGGGGACCAGGCCTGCAGGAGAGGGCAGTTGTGGGTGATCAGGCCAGCAGGACAGGGCAATTCTTGGGCCGGCAAGGGAGCGGTTAGGCATTGATCAGGCTGGCAGGGGAATGGTTAGGGGGTGATCAGGCTGTCAGGCAGAAGCAGTTAGGGCAATCAGGCAGGTGGCAGGCAAGCGTTTGGGAACCAGGAGTTCTGGATTGTGAGAGGGGTGTCCCAGATTGGAAAGGATGCAGGCTGGGCTGAGGGACACACATCCCCATGCACAAATTTCGTGTACTGCGCCTCTAGTTTTTAGATAAAGGCATTTATCAGACTACTTGGGCACAAACTTCACAAGACAACTTCCATTTATAAATGTTCAAAATTATTATATAATTACCTCTAATGGTATAACTATGACTCCAGTGATTAACAGACACAGATATAAACTCATTAGTTGAAAAAATATTTTGCCCAGGTGAGGTGTTGATATTCAAAGGTGAATGAAAACGGTTCTTCTCTAAAAAAAAAAAAAAAAAAAAACAAAAAAACACACCTCACAATCTAAGGAATCTTAGAGACTTAGAGATAAGAGGAGGCCATTGCACCATTTGACAAATAAGAGCACTAAGGCCCAGAGAAAAAAAGAAACTTACCCAAGGTAAAATAGCTAGTTAGTAAGAAGTCATATCTTCTCTTACCAATCAGCAGTCCAATTTTTGGGGACCTGAAGAGTATTATGCTAAGAGAAATAAGCCAGTCGGATAAAAACAAATGTCAAATGACCTCATTCATATATCTAAAGAACAAAATAAACTAGGTCATGCACATGAAAGTCGAGGGGCTTATGTGGACAAATGGGAAAATTTCCCATCAAACCTTGAGGCCTCTGACTCTCTCTGGTCTTTCCCATTCATATTGGGAAAGACCTACTGAAGTGAAGACAAACCAAATGCAGTGCTTTTGCTATACTACAGTCTCTGAAGAAACCCTAATAACAATCAGCTAGCTCCATGATGAAGAACCACCCACTGCCACGATTAAAATTAAATTAGGGTCAAGTAGATCATATCAGCTTCCCTAAAACATTAGTCTGAAGCATCCCATTTTTTAAGATAGTTGGCAATCATACGAAAAGGAGAAAATACTAGTACATACATAATAATGTCCTAAATGAGTACATTTGGTGATATAGTATCAGGAAATAACTGTTTTACTGAGTTCTTTAATGATTTCATTTAAGATGTCTTGTGGATAGACTGCATGGTGAATACTTTTAGCTATGTATAATCTTTGTTCATTTTTCAAGAGGGCTAAATTTTGCACAAATGAGCACACCAAAAGAGGTACTTCCTGCTGTTACATCAACACAGAAACTATTAGTTCTACACATGCAAGAAAAGGGAAAACCACATTAAAAATGTTATCTAAGGGTGCAGGTTATATTAATACATATGGCTTTGAAAAAGTTTTCATAGAAAATACACTTTAAAAATAAAGTACCTGTGCAAAATATACTGTCAAATAAAATAAAAGCATGAACCAGACTGACAAATCTCAAAGGTGAGGAGATTGGGTGAGAAGAGGTTAACCCAATCAATTGTCTGTATCCATGGGTTATGCGCATATATGCATATAAGTTCTTTATACATAGAACTTATGTGCATATATGCATAACCCATGGATACAGACAATTGTGTGGTAGGCTGGAGCGGGGAGGGAGGGCACCAGGGGAAAGGGAAGGGACCAATGGGGTAACATCTGTAATACTTTCAATAAGGAAAAATTTTTTAACAAGGGAAACATCTATAATACTTTCAATAAGGATAAATTTTTAATTAAAAAATAAAACCTTTAAAATATATTTTTTAAAAGTACGTGTTAAATGAGGAATACAAGATCAACAGGCTAAAAACAAACTAGCCTCTCTTATTCTGAGGATGACAGAAAAATAGCACCATTCTTCTATTTCTGCAAATGCTATTATTTCTCTTCATTAAGACAAAGCAAAGCATTACTCCCCTAAAGACAACTTCTTCAAACACTTGAAAAATAAAAATATATTTTTCCAATATATCCAACAGGGCCACTCTACTGATACTAAAATACGAAACTGAGCGCAGAGCTCCCTTGACAGAGACCAAGATCACTCCACATAAGCTCATCAGAGGTTCCCTTCCACATGTCCCTGCATTTCTAAAGGGGCACTAAAGACACAAAGCTCTCCTTCACCTACCTCCTACTGAGTCCCAAGCCCAAATGTTAAAACAGCATGAGAAAGAGATAATGCAAAGCCCTAAGTATATATATATTATGGAAATAAAAATAAAAAAATAAACCAGCATGCATTTGAAGATTTTTTTTAAAAAAGTCTGAGAACTTGAGATAAAATATATATGCCATGAAATTCATCTATCTAGTGTACAGTTCAATGGTTTTAGTACATGTACATAATTGTACATTAGCAGTCACTCCCTGACCTTGCCACCCACACTCCTACCACCCCCAGCCCTAGGCAACCACTAATCTGCTTTCTGCTCTAATGATTTGCTTTTACTGGATATTTCATAAAAATGGGATCATATAATATGTGGACTTTTGTGACTAGCTTCTTTCATTGAACACAATATTCTGAAGTCAAAAGTACTGTGAAGAAGCTGGGGCTGCTTACAGGTTCTCCCACGCATTCATTGCACTCTCAAGTGTTTCTTGAGCACCTTTTACAGGTAAGGCATATTCCATATGGGTCACAATGGGTCTAATTCCACACTCAAGGACCTAACTGCAAAGTAAGCTGCTAATAACATAGCTATAAATAAGTACTGTTTTAATGCAGAAAGTAGTGGCTGCCAAGTGAAAAATACAGACTAAATACCATGTGAGTTTAGAGGAAATCAAGGTCAATAGAATGAAGTTCTGGTAAGATCCAAAAATCACTAAGCCCTTTTTTATTCTAACCACTGCACCCAGTATTTTTTCTCCCAAGAAATGTCCTCCCTCCTCCTCACCATGCACCACCATCAAGGCCATCATGTCTGATTGTAAACTCCTGTTCGTCCTTCCGTATTCAGCTCAAATACCACCACCTCTCTCATAAAGTCTACCCTGACCTCTCCAGGCAGAGTTAGTCCCTAATCAGTTCTTTATGCCACATGTGTACCTCCATTCCAGCACACAGTACATTTCTCTGCTCTGTTCACCCATGAAATCCCAGCACTTAGCATAGTGCCTGGCACACAGCCAGGTCTAAATAAATGATTGTTGGGGAAAAGGCACAGGAAACAAAGTGAAAGGCAAAGAAGGTAGACAGAAAGGTTAGCAGAATCCACCTGAAGTGTGTGAAAGGCGGCAGTAAAATTAGAGACCTAGACACTATATTAAAGATAAAAGGGAGATATTTATTGATCACCTGCTATGTTTCATTTAGTCTCCATAGCAACCATGTGAAATTATTCATTCCATTTTATCCTGAAGGAAACTGAGATAACTTACACAGGATCACACAACTATTAAGTGACAAAAACTCTCTGAACACTAAACATACAGTGTGAACACCCACAAACACACACACACACACTTTTTTTATTTAGAGGCAATTCGACTGCAGACTTCTCATTTCCTAGATGAAGAAACTGGGGTTCATTTCCTCTGAAACTCGTTTCTGAAAGCAGGCAATCACAATACATCACTGCTGGCGAAGAGGAAGTGGTGATTTCATTCGGCCAGTGCAGCCTCATCCTGGGTCTGGCTAGCCTGGTACCCACCAGGCCTCCTGAAATACATCAGAATGAGGCTGCAGGCTACAGTACCAGGGAGGCCTCTGTGACAACTCAACTGCAAGAATTTTAAGTGTCTAGAGATAAGACAGTAATTTCCAATCAAAATAGATAAGATAGCCTTAAAAAGTTTTAGTTCAAAGCCCCATAAGCAATAATGAGCAATTTTTTAAAAATCACTGCTTTAAAAAGTTTTACTTAATCATTTTTGCAAAATGAAGAACATGGCTTATGAAACAGTGGCTATGTCAGGAGAGGTAGAATGTTTACTAGGACAGGTAAAAAAATTGAAGGATCAATTTTTCATTCATATGTTTATCAGGTTTGATAATAAAACATTTTTACATAATGCAATTCACGTTTTTCTTTGTCTTTTGCTACACAAACTAATAAATTATGTCAAAGGTCAAAAAATAATCATGAAAGAGGATTATAACTTCCCATAATCTTAAAATAGATACTCTAAATAAAGTTTCTGAGAAAGAATATTAAAGCAACTTCTTAGAAAATTTTATAAAGAAAGATGTCACAAATGCAGTTTATGAGCTCAATCTTGTGAGATTCCCAGAAGTCAACCTGTTATTTAGAAAAATTAAGGAAAAACATTGTGCCCGATGGGTATCTATGTTGTCCCACAAAATTAAACAAAAGCTGCTCAGTCAGCCTCATTTTTCCTACCAGAAAAAAACAGAGTTGATCAGCCACATCATGCCTGCAAGTGTGCATGTGCACCCGAGTGAAAGCCAGCTCCTCCTGCCAAACATGTTTCATGAAGGAAAGTGAGCTGAGGGTTGTTGCAGGTATCTGGTTAAAATATTTGTTGAAATAATTCATTTAAATAATTATAAGGACAATATTCAGAATCCATAGGCCAGTTTGTTGCATTAATAAAACAATAAAAATGTTTTTGGCGAACTGTCAATCTTAAACACTACTTTAATATTTTTATTTAAACCAAATCTTGCCCTGGCTGGTGTGGCTCAGTTGGTTGAGCATTGTCCCATGTACCAAAGATTGCAGGTTCAATTCCCAATCAGGGCACATACCCAGGTTTGTAGGTCTGATCCCCAGTAGGGGATGTAAGGAGGCAGCCGATCAATGTTTTGCTATCACATCCATGTTTCTCTGTCTCCCTCTCCCTTCCTCTCTCTCGAAAATATCTTTTAAAAATATTTTTAATAAATCAAATCTGTCCTAATGAGAGTAACTGACTTTCATATAATTCCTCAGGTCCATCCTCAAAAGTGACATCAGCAATCACTTTTACTTTATTTTTTAAAGTCATGAGATGACTGTTAAGTCAACAGAACCAGTTATATTTGAAGAATTTACTGTGCCAAAACCAATCTGATATAGTTATAGGCATTACCATCATTGTAGCACATGGCAAAAAGGTAAAAATAGCAAATGCCCAAATGAGCTAAGCCAAATTCTCAGCAGTTTTTCTTTTATCATTGTTAGTTAATGCTTGGTTACTTATGCATGGTCTGAACATACAAAGGAAGCCAGCTCCCTAACCTCCCAGTTTTACCCACAGGAACCAAGGGGACATAATCAGAGGGTTTTTCTTCCAATCCCTAACCAGTGCCAATCCAAACCTCAAAGTTCCTGAGCTTCCATGTACCAACCCCACCTTCCTTCACTCCCACAGACACCCTCTCCTCCCGCTTCAAACAACTGGACTCAGGGACTCTAGGAAGTGAGGGAGAACAGAGAGACCTGCATGAGAATAGCTGCCCAGGAGAAGAGATGATGAAGAGCTCTACTCTCAGGGCTCAGCATTCAGACAACAGGAGGATGTCAAGGGTCCTCCTAGGAGAGGGAGCCAGAGCGAAGGGCTGTTTTTCCAAGTCAGAGCCTCAGCCCAGACCGAACCTATCCTTCTACACTATCATGCCAGAGTAATTTGGTTCCAAAGGAAACAGAAAGTGAGAGAGCAGGAACTAAGTGAAAAACGCTCGAGGGGAAAATCCCAAATTGCTTCAGCCCTCCCAAAATTTAGCAAACCTGCTCAGATTATTTCTTTTCTAAACTAAACTAATAAACTAGGAATGGGCCATGAATCTCGACATCAATGTTTCCAAGTGAGGACCGCACTCCCTGGCTCTCCCCATAAATGTGAACTTTTCATAAAATGGTGCTCAAGAAAGTGCCTCTTACAATACGGCTTCACTGGATTGCTATGGCTAAAACCCAAAGTTAAAGCACTGTAAAGGCACCATCCACCTACCCAACACCTCACACAATGCCCAGTGAAAGGCCCCTCCTCCTGTTTCTGGCTGACTCATGTACCTATACATGTGAGATGGTTTGCTTTAGTTTCTTCACTCCATAAACATTCATTGAGCACCTAACATTGTAATATGATCACTGTGGCTAAATATGTCCAGAAGATGAGTAACAACCACATCCTGCCCTAGTAGGAAATCAGACAAGTAAATGTGTAATTACATAATAAAGCATATGCTACAACAAGGATCAGTACTATAGACTTGTTGATATATATGGAGATTTTTCACATAGGTATTGACTTTGGAAGCCCTCATGAAATGATGGGGAAATGGCTCTTGAAGGAAATCGCCTCAACCTTCTGAGACTTACTTTTAATCCCTCTTTAACTAATCATCTGACCTCAACAAGTCAATGTTTACTTATACAGCAAGGACAGACCTATCAATGCTTTAACCTCAGCAAAGAGAGATCAAGACCAAAGAAAGGGAAAATACAGAAAGCAGTACCATGAAAGGAGGTCCTGAGAGAACAAATGAGTAAGTAAAAGCTATAGAATCTGAAGGACAGGGGTGAGCAAATGAGCAATTACAGCACTAGATGATAAATGATAGAAAAAGTACATACCACAGAGAATCCCATGGACAGGCATCTAACCCAGACTTGAAATCAGGAAAAACTTACTGGGGTAAGTGATTTCTAGGCATTGATCTGAACAATAAGAATTAGCCAGGTAAAAGGTAGGTCCTGGCTGGTGTTGCTCAGAATGTCAGCCCGCACAGTGAATGGTTGCACGTCTGAATACCGGTCAAGGGCTCATACCTGGGTTGCAGGTTCAATCCCCAACCCCAGTTGGGGTACCTTCGGGAGGCAACCAATCAATGTGTGTCTCTCACATCAATGTTTCTCTCTCCCTCCCTTTTCTTCTCTCTCTCTTCCTTCCTCCCTCCCTTCCATTCTCTCTAAAATCAATGGGAAAAGCATCCTTGGATGAAGATTTAAAAAAGTAAAATAAAAATTTAAATAAAAAACAGGTAGGAGGCAAGGTGAGAATGGAGCCGAGGCAAACAGGTGGAGAAACAGTGTTCACACAGAAAAGAACGACATAGTCATGGACCCAAAAAGGACAAATTCAAGGACACTTAAGTGCTTCAGTGTGACTATACAGAAAGTTCAAATAAAAAAGGTGAGTCAAGAGGTGATGCAAGAGACTGAAGTAGGAAATGGACTGTATAGGACCTAGTTGGCTATGTCAAAGAAATTTATGGCCAAGACCGGTTTGGCTCAGTGGATAGAGCATTGGCCTGCAGACTGAAAAGGTCCCGGGTTCGATTCCGGTCAGGGGCATGTACCTCGCTTGCGGGCACATCTCCAGTGTGGGGTGTGCAGTAGGCGGCTGACCGATGTTTCTCTCTCATTGATGTTTCTGACTTTCTATCCCTCTCCCTTCCTCTCTGTGAAAAATCAATAAAATATATTTTTTTTAAAAAAGAAAGAAAGAAATTTATGTCATCCTAAGAGGAAGTGGGAGCCTCAAGTTTTAAACGGAGAAATGAGAAATGACATAACGGTTTTAAGTTTTGGAAAGATTACTAGGACTGAAATGAGAATAAAGTGAGGAATGTAAGACTGAATGTACGGACCTCAAGCTAGAGACTGATCATAAGACTAAGGCAGGCTAGAGATGATGCTGACCACAGCAGGCCAGGAGTGAGAGAAACTAAAACTTGAAACCATAAAAATGAAAATACAGAACCTTGCTGCTATTCATCAAATATAGAGCAAGACCTGTGGATGTCATTCTCATAATTATAGCAACGAGGGAGGCCAGCAAAAAACTAAATCAGAAGAGAGCAGAGTGGTATGAAGTAAGTCCTACCAACAAAGTCAATACACAAGAGCTTTCAGCAGCCATCTACCACCCCACAATACAATCTGTGAGACGTTCTAATCACCTTTTACCTTTAAATGAGGAAATACTTACTATTACTACCCTGTAATATAGTTTTAAGCCCCAATCATTTGATGCAAGCTCATTAAAACCCACATTTCAATTACCATGCAGTCAGATGACCCAGGGCATGCAGAACCAGAACTCTGTCTTCAATGTGTCAGAGCAATTCTGTGGAACAATCTGAAGAATCTGACCACAACAATCCCTATGGATTCCCAATGCTTTTCAGGCAACACTCAACTACCATGGCAGCTGTCACCAAAGTGTCACACAGCCCTGGGGGTGGAACAGGTTTAAAAGGAACTTAAAAGTACTCATTGTTCCCTGGTAGTATAGATTTGGACCAGTCAGAGTGCTGAATAAACAGAAGAGACAGAACAGGGTAAAGGGGAGAATTGAAATGCTGGGTCAGACCTACTTTTTTAAATGTTTTTTTACAAGGAAAACATCATCATCAACAATAACCTACTCTTTGGTTGATAGCTGGAAGGGTCAATGGATTGATTCTGAATAGCTCTGCTTGCAGGCAGGAAAATGCACATTTGAAACTCCTTTGGGCACTTTAAGATCTCTAGGCCATCCAGAGGATGCCCTCAAAGACTATCAAATGTCAAGAAAGGCAACAAATATTGTTAATCAAACATTTATTACCACTGACATATTAAATTTAAATAAAAAATACTATGTTTGCCTATTGTCTGTCCTATGCTATATGATCTATTAGAGCTGCTTATATAACCAATGTCTGATATATTATTTTATAAACCTTGAAGCATGTTTATACAATTTTTACCTTATAGTTATCTCTTTGTAGTTTATGATACATTATTAGTGACATCTATGACATATGTGATTGTTACGCCCAATAAAAACACTTGTTCTATAAGAAAATGCAATCTGCTACCTAACAACTCACTTCAGTGAATCTACCGCAGCAAAACATGGAGTTTCTTTAATATTGCTTCTCTTTTTCCCTGTGGTCACTAAGGGCACTTCCTTCCAGCTCCTGAGTCCTGTGACTCATGGCATTACTAGATTTCTGACCTAAGTGTGCAGTGCACCTAGCAAAACAGCTGCTTCTTCTAGTAACTCTGGAACAAGCAGGGAATCTCTGACCCAGTTGTTTTCATCTGACTTGGAAGCACTAAGGGAAAGTAGATTTTGCTACAGCAGTCACAGCAAAGAGGCCTCTGAAGGTTTTATAAGCATCTGAGGCCAGTGGTCAATCAGTCAACCAAGAAATCCAAGCTCTAAGTCACAGAACTACTGATAAATGTGACACTAGCATTTCAGAACCTACCAAAGCTTCTCTCTCCATAATTCCTTTCCTCCACTGCCGCAGCCTTTCCTTCTCTGCGTGACTCCACATTCACCAGCCAAAAGTCTGTGGAATATTAACCTCATTGTCAATGATGCGTTGTTCCATTTTTTAAAGTTTTCTATGCTCTCTTCTCAATTTTCAAATAAAGTGAGTTTAAGTGTGTGCTGATTTCTCAAAATTAATTACCACAAAAAGAGTGATGAATCAAATGGCACAGAGGAAAGTGCCCTGGACCAGGAGAGAAAGAACTGAAGTGTGAGTCAGGGACTGCCACTAACAAGCCATGTGGCCTTTGTCATCAAATCCATTCAACACTTCTGTGCCTCTGCCAATTCTCCCTCGATCACATGGCCTCTGTCTTCGCAGCCTGAGCTTCCCAACTCATCCTATACATTATCCTTCCAAAGCCCACTGGTATCATCTCACCTTCCCTGCCCAGGAATCTTAGATTGTGCTCTACACTGCCTCAAACAGCTAAGGGCAACCTTTTTTTGCTATAGGGCCAATTAAGGTCAAATAAACATGCTTACAGGGTTGCTTATGTTATTCATGAAAATGGTTTTATTTAGTACTGTGGTAGAAGCATATTCTTACCATTAAATTTGTTTGTTAAATATAAAAAATACCAATGAGAAATCAACATTGCATTTGGGGCTATAAAAATGCCATTAAGCCCTTTGGAGTTGTTTGGAACATTGTCCCAGTTGTGGGTTCATTTCCTGGTCAGGACACATACGGAGGTTGGGAGGCAACTGAATGGTGTCTTTCTCTCACATAGATGTTTCTCTCCTCTCCCCTCCTCTCTCTAAAGTCAATAAACATATCCTTGGGTGAGTATGAAAAAAAGTTATCAATATCTGAGTATATTTAAAAAGTAGCAACTAATGCAACTTTTTACTTGCATCCTAAAATTAAAAAAACTTGCTCAGTAGTCACTGGGCACCACAGTATAAAAGTAAGCTCCTTAACTTGACCAACTTGCCCTCCCATGAGATACCTACATGCACTCTTTATCTGAATTAATCTGGTCTGTGTACCGCCTCTGACTCTGGAACACAATACCCCCATCCTTCTTATCCTCAAGGACTGGTTCATTCCCTGATGGTCTGCCTGCCTCTGCTCTTGATCTTTTCCCTCTGAATCCCTAAAGCACTTGCTAGGTCTCTTATATATTTTATCTCACTTACATATTCACTAATCTACTAAAAAACATTAACTAAGCAGGTGAAGGGTACTACACTAATCTTTATTTACTATACAGTAATGTTAAATATGCTTTCACCAAACAAATAGTTCTTGAAGTCAAAGACCACTGGGTACTAATACTTGTTGACTGATGGAGCAAATAGCAGGAGTTCAACCATCCATTAAAGGTAGACTGTTCATGAATTTCTTTTTAAGAACAAACTAATAACTAGAGAATTTTATTTAAATCACACCATTAAATAGATAGTATATATACTTCTTCCTTTTAGGAACTGTCAAATTATCTATTACAACACACAAAAATAAGTGGAGAGTTGAGATATTGGCATCAACAATTTTTCAGATTATTAAAAGTTTGAAACCTTGATATTACCACTTCGTTCAGTTTTTATTTACTCAAGTCAAAGGAACAAGCCCAGTTTATGGTGAACTCTCCCTACAGTGTTATGTCTAAATGAACCTTAAAGAGCTGCTATGACCCAGCAATCCCACTTCAGGAAATATATCCTAAAAACCTGGAAACACTGACTTCTAGTAATACATGCATCCCTATGTTCATTGCAGCGATATTTAAAATAGCCAAGATTTTGATGAAGCCGAAGTGCCCATCAGAATATGAGTGGATAATAAAGCTATGGTGCATCTATACAATGGAATATTACTCAGCATAAAAAAAAGAAGGATATTTTACCTTTTGTGACAGCATGGATGGACCTGGAGAGTATTACACTAAATGAAATTAAGTCAGTCAAAGAAATACAAATACCATATGATTTCACTTATATGTGGAATCTAATGAACAAAATAAACTAACAAACAAAATAGAATCAGACTCATAAATACAGAGAACAGACTGACAGCTGCCCGACTCATAAATACAGATTAACAGCATTCACAGGAAAGAAGGGTTGTGGGGCTAGGTGAAAAAAGAGAAGGGACCAAACAAAACAAGAAAGACAAAAACTCAGACAACATTACGGTGATTACCAGAGGGAAAGGAGGTGGGGAAAGTAGAAGAGGGAGGATTCTTGATACAATACAATATACAGATGATGTATTATAGAATTGTACATCTGAAACCTATATAATTTTATTAACCAATGTCACCTCAATAAATTCAATAAGAATTAAAAACAAATAAATAAAAAGATGACAAGATGTTAATGAAAAGGTAAGAGTATAACTATGTGCGATGGCATACCCTTTAACAGCCAAAAGAAAAAAAATTCCCTATAATAAAAGCAAACCAATATAGTTGAGATAACACATTATACAGCAAAGAATCTGAGGCAGCAAAGACACAGGTTTAATTTCTTTAGAACACATTCATTTATTAAAGTGGCATTACAATCTGCCATGTGTCACACAGTATATTATTTTGCCTGAACATGCAAATACTTATTGCAATGAGTCATTGATCTGATTCAAGGTTTGACAAAAAATAGTTTCAGTAAACTCTTTAGAGTAACTCACTTTCTTACAGAATAAATTATATTCTTAAAACTATATATAAGACAAAAGTTGACTCCTATATAATAAATTCTAGGAATCTCCCTCCATCAAACCCACTGTCCTACACTCACACATATGAATAGCCGAGGGCTGATATGAATTACAGTTTTGTGAGGAAGAAAGCATTTTGATAAATATTAGAATTTCAATTCACATTTACTATATAATTCATTTGACACTGAAAAATGTAGGGAAGCTTAGTGACATTTTTATCAATGTATTTTTGTAGACTTGAAAAATTATTCTGTAACACATAAATTATATATCTTAAGAAATCTATTATTGAGTACTAATAAGACCCAAAATGAGACAAACATTGAAGAGAACAAACTTTGAGGCTTTCTACTGTTATATATTTATTGAATCTTAGGAAGAAGAAATCTTTCTTTATTAATTTACACAACTGTAGTCTAATTGCAATCTTAACCTAAAGGCAAGATCAAAATAGCATGGCAAATCTTCATTCTTTTCTAGGATTGGGTAGAAGAAGGTGAGAGAAATGTAGTCAAAGAACTATTAGTTTTGTTGGGTTTTTTTCAGATGGTGCAGACAGAGTTTATCTGACACATAGGGGTACACAGGTGTTCCCCAGCTACTCTGAGTCTAAGAAATCAATACCTCCAGAATTCTTGTGACATGCAGGTTAGGAAGCTGTGCTAAAGACTGAGGTAAGATAGTATACCTGAGGGAAATCTTCTTTGGTGTTTCCACTCACCCACAATCCTGGGGGAGCTGGGATGTGGTAAAGGCAGAAAACAAGATTCACAAACACACAGAGCCATCTAGCTCCATAATCTCAGTCACTACATCATTAAAACATCCGATGAAGGTCACAATGCCGAGCACTGATGCAATCTAGACTATAGCTGTGCAATCGAGCTACCTGCAATTATGAAAATGTCCTGTACCTGCACGTGCCCAATATGGTAGCTACTAAACCACATGGGTTTACTGAGCACTGAAATGTGACCAGTACAAGTGAGCAGATGAAATTATTTATTTCATTTTAACTAACTTTAATTTAAATCTAAAGGCCACAGGTGACTAGTGACTAGCATTTTACAGTGCAGTTCTAAGCCTGGCCAACAGAATACAAGGTGGTACTCAGAGTGTACAGTGCCCAGGCTGGTCATGAATCAAAGAGTTCATCAGTCATGTCAAACCTAGCAATGGATTCCTCAGTACAGTCAGATGATTATAATGCCAGGGTCATGCTCTGCAGGCCACACCATGAGCATTTACAGAAAGCCTCCCCTCCCACATCTACTCTCTTAAAGGATCAGATGAAG
This sequence comes from Lasiurus cinereus, assembly GCA_011751065.1. Taxonomy (NCBI): domain Eukaryota; kingdom Metazoa; phylum Chordata; class Mammalia; order Chiroptera; family Vespertilionidae; genus Lasiurus; species Lasiurus cinereus. The sequence goes on along the minus strand of JAAGEH010000307.1, from coordinate 53,161,745 downwards.
AAGACAAACAAAAAGGAAATCACTCTCTCTCCTTCAACTCACTATTGAATAAAAAGCCAATACAAAAAAAAAGCTATGAGCAACAACAATCACTTATAAATAGAAAGTTTTTTCCTGAACTCAAGCAGAACATCACTATAAGGCAGTCATTTCCCTCCAACTAGTTTCTGTCACATCCCTTCTACAAAGGGAGCAAGGTGTCATTCAAATTACAATAAAACAGAGTGGTCAACACTTAATAGCATTTGCTCTGGAGTCTAACATACTGAATTCAACTACCACCTCCACTGCTTACCAGTGTGTGTGTCTGTAAGCAATACAATCACTTCAAATCTTCAGTTTCCTTCTATATTAAATAGGTTAATATCAGTATTTTCCCCATAGGGTTATAAGAACTAAATTCGATAAGATATATAGGTAAAATACTTAGCAGAGTAGCTGCCATGTAATAAACACTATTTAAATAATATTTATCAGCATTTCATTATCATCATCATCATACCATCTCCTAACACATTAGGTTAAAAAAAATACAAATTGTATTTCAGATCAAATTCCAATTTTAACAATATCCATATATCAAGATGATGTTGGAAAAGCAGAAAAAGACAAGTCATGGTGTACCTCAGAAGCCAAGGAAAGTAGTCCAAATTATATTCTACATACCACACCACTGAGTTCCACTACTGGGATGAGACATGAACTAGTTTTTTTTTAAAGATTGCCAAGGCCCCTGTGTGCAAGAAAAAGCTTAACAACACGAGAGTGGAAGCAGGAAACCAGTGAAGAGGCCTCTGCAGAAGACAGGTAAAGGGACGCTTGTTACCTGCACTGGAGCTGCGACAGTGGAGACAGGTGTGAAAGAACCTATTCAGCATGTTCTGGAGATGATATTGACAAGACAAGTTATGTCATAAGTAACAGAAGAAACAGGATGAACGCCCAGTTGGGGGCTTGACTACCTATACCACTTACTGGGAAAGATAGAGAGCAGAAGCAACTGTGGAGAAGAAAAAAAAGGGGAGTTGTGGGAATTTGGCTATATTAAGGAGAAAATCTCCAAGTGGAAACTTCAAGTGGGTAAATGTCTAAGTAGAGTTGCATGGAGAGGACAATGCTAGGTGGAATTTGGGGAGTCACAGCATCTACCTAATTATTCAAAAGATGAGATTACTTAGTGGAAATCAGCAAAGGAGGCTAGACTAAGGATGCAAGTGAGGTGAGAGGAAAACCAGAGTGCAGCCCAGAAGCCAAAGAAGGGGTTTCCAGCATGGAGGGAGTGGTCACGTTCTAACCAACATTAATGAATTATGAAGCCTTTCTAATGCTCCTACGAAACAAAGTTTTAAAAGGGCAAGAACTATTTCTTCTCTACCTTGGTACCTTCTGCTGTAAATATATCAAAAGCTGAATTCATAGTTACAACATAATGATTACAAAACGTGAATGGCATTTGGAAGCATCTCACTTTTCTCGATGTATTTCAGTCTGAAGCCAGATTTACCACACAACAACATTAATAAACACAGAAAATTCTCATTTAGTCCATAATTAACCATCCTGACTATTTTCTCATTGCCACTTCACCAATAAACCACATGTCCATTCTTTGGATTGGGCAACAGGAACAGTGCCACACACAACAGGTGCTCAATAAATATTAGCTGAATGAACAGACGGATCAGGTAGGAAGAAAGGAAAGAGAAATACTTACTTATCCTGCATGATCCACAGATTCCTGCATGATCCACAGATAAAATGAGGCTTAATAATCCCCTATGCATTTCATTTAACACTTTATTTTAATCAATAATTAAGACTGACTATAAAGAAATAAACTGTTTATAAATTTAGAAAATAAACTCATGGGAGATAGTTCACAATTTGTAAACAGTAAATCAATACTTTATAAATTGATTTTTTAAATAAATATTTAATATTCAATCTCTAATATCTCTGCAAGTAATCCACTTCACACAAAAAAATATAATGAAGTAACCTTCTAAAGCCTAACAGAGGCTTCAGGAGCTGGATGAGAAAAAAAATTTGCAAAACACTGTTTGAAAGCAGATTCTTCTATTTTTAGTTCAAAACACTTTAAAAGAAACCTTGATATTCCCTAGAAAAAGCAGAACATCCAAATAACTAAAGAGAGATGTGCCAAAGATCTTGACTATCGAATGAATTTTTATGACTACTAGTTTATCTACCAAAAAAAAACCTAATATTAAAATTCTGAAATACCTGAGGCACCATAAGCACCAGAATATCGGTGAGACTTCGAGCCCGATGGAGAAGTTTCCTTCATACGATCAATCACATTTTCTGAAAGCTGAAAAAGCAACGTCAAAATAAAATCAATTAAAAAGAGCAAGAGAACAGTACAATAGCATCCAAGTAATTTAATCATCCATATCAATATATAATGAATGGCCTAAAGAAATTAGGCTAAATCTAATAGCTATAAAACTAAAAGCAAGTAAGAACAGTTTTAAGATTTCAAGATGCACCCCACAGCACTACTTTTTATTTCTTCTAATGCACTGCTAATTGCTCATTATAAATAACTTCTCCTCATTTTATACTGTGCACTAAATGGTAACCTCTGAGAAAATGCAAGCCATCAGAACTCCTTCAACTTTCTTCCCCCAATCCTACAAATTAATGTATGCATGCAATGAGCCTTAGCTCTTTCCTTCCCTCCAGTCCCAAAGGAAATGGTCTGGCCCTCCCTCCTGTTCAAGGCTAACCACAATCAGTCTTTCAACAGATTTTATTATGCACCAATTATGTGCATAACATGAGACTTTAGGTACTCAGCAATCACCAAGTTGCTTAAAGTGTAGAAGAAACAGGAAATCATTAGGCATCCTATATAATAAAAGGCTATATGCAAATTAACCGAAAGGCAGAATGACCAATCGCTATGATGCACACTGACCACCAGGGGGCAGACTTTCAATGCAGGAGCTACCCCCTGGTGGTTAGTGTGCTCCCACAGGGGGAGCGCCGCTCAACCAGAAGCCAAACTCACAGTCGGCAAACGCAGCAGCAGTGGCATGAGCCTCTCCACTTCCACAGCAGCCCTAAGGGTGTCTGACTGATGGCCCTCAAGAGTTCCCAGACTGCAAGAGGACACAGGCTGGACTGAGGGAATCCCTTCTCCCTCGAGGCACAAATCTCATGCACCGGGTCCCTAGCTTAAATATAATATGAAGATTGCTATTCAAGACAGATGATGAAGTACTCAGAAAGCATAATGGGTGGGGCATCTAGGTAGGTTTTGGGAGTGGGACTAGGCATGAGCTGGGAAGGCTGAATAGGAGTTAGGAAGAGGAGTAGGGTAAGAGTACTCCAAGAGAAAGGAACAACAAATAAACAAATAGGCAGTTGGCAATAGGGCGGAGGCTCTGAGGAACACTCAGGTTTGAAGATTTGAGTCATCATCCCCTCAGTTCTATCATATCATCCTTTTTCATTTTCTTTATAGCACTTACCACTAGCTGATGCTTTCTTGTTTACAGCCTGCTTTTCACACTAGAAAGAAAGCTCCATGAAAGCAAGGATGTGGCTATCCTGTCTACTATGTTATCCCCAGAGCCTCAATAAACCTGGTTAACTGAATAAATGGTTAAATAAATGAATGGAACAATCTGAATGAATAAAAGAATGGTTGAATAAGGAAGCTGGAGAGGGGGCTTAGTGAGAAAAGATGAAAAGATTAGGTTTTGAATACTCTTAGTAAGCCCTTCAAGTTAAGGACTTTGAACTTGATCCCAGGACAGACTGGGCACTACTGGATGATTTAAGCAGGATAATGACACAATCAAACTGACATTTTCAAAAGATCACTCTAGCTACAATGTATAGAACAGATTGAACAGGGACAAGAACAGAAGCAGGAGGACCAATTAAGAAGCCATTAAGCATATGTCCACACAAAGATGAGCACAGGAATGCTCACAGCATCATTATTCATAATAGCAAGAGTGGAAACAAACAACTGTCCATCTACTGGTGAATGGATAAACAAAACATTATATATCCATACCATGGAATATGATTCAGCAATAAAAAGAAATGAAGTCTGATATATGCCACAACATAGAAAATCCTAAAAAAGAATGAAAGTGATGGAAGCCAGACACAAAAGGTCTCAGATTGTATGATTCCATTTCTAATACCCAGAAAAGGCAACTGGATTTAGACAGAAAGTAGATAAACAGTTGCCTAAGACTGGGGTGGGAATGGGAATTAACTGTAAATGGGCATGAGAGAGCTTACTGGGGTAAAGAAAATGTTCTAAAATTAAATTGTGGTGACAGCTATACAACTTTGTAAATCTTTTCCACTTTTATTTTTTATTGTTTAAAATATTACAAATAGTAGTATATATGTCTCCTCTTTTTTTCCCCATTGACCTTCCCCCAGCCTCCCCTACTTCCCGGCACATGCTCCCACGCCCACACCCACCCCCCACCCTTCCCACCCCCAGTGTCTTGCATCCATTGGTTATGCTTATATGCATGCATACAAGTCTTTGGTTGATATCTTACCTCCCCGGCCACAACCCTCCCCAGCCTTACCGCTGTAATTTACAACTCTGTAAATTTATTAGAAAGCACTGTATACAGAAAACAGATAAATTTTATAATAGGCAAATTATCTATATATCTATATATCTACATATACATATAGATATATAGATATATAGATATGTATATAGATAGATATATAAGCCTAAGTGACTGCTACAACTGAACGACTGGACAACCAGATGACTGGGCAGTAGCTATGATGCACACTGACCACCAGGGGGCAGACACTCGATGCAGGAGCTGCCCCCTGGTAGTCAGTGAGTTCCCACAGTCATCCTCCTGCAGCCGGCCTACCTCCCACGGTCCCTCCCCCACCCTCCTCCTGGCTAGCCGCCCCCATCAGCCTGATTGCGGGCCAGGCTAAGGGAGCCTCCCCCGGTGCACAAATTCTTGACCAAGGCCTCTAGTACCATGATAAAGTTGTTTTGGAGAGAAAAAAAAAATTATTATGGCAATTCAGGAAGAATACATCCAAAAGATATTTAGAAATCAGCACAGCTAGTATTCACTGAGTGCTTAATGTGTGCCAGGCACTACTCTAGGCTAAGCACTTTACTCATAACTACTGTAAGATAAGATACTTTTAGTACCTCCATTGCATAGATGAAGCACAGCCAGATTAAATAACTTGCCCTATGTTTTACAGTTTACTAGTAGTGAATCCAGGATTTAAACCCAGAAATCCTGAATCTCAAGGTCACACTCAGGAACCCCTTTTCATGCCAGACTCAGTGTCTGACTAGATGTGGGAGTGAAGCAGAAGTCACAAAGCATGAAGCCCAGAGTTCTAGGTCAAGTAAATGGGTGATCGCCTCCTGAACCCTCAAAGAACTGTTTCAATTTCCCTTTCCTAACTCAATACAGCAGTGAAAGTGTCCTGGTAAAAGTCACCACTGACCAAACAAATGATCTTTCTGTTTATGTTTCTATTTTTTAAATATTTTATATTTCTATTTATAAAGCACTTAATTTATGTGGGTTCTCTTTAGCATCTAATACCTTTGGTAACTCCCTCATCTGGAAACTCCTCCCTTGGCTTTTCTGGTATCCCACACTGCCTAGCTGTCTTAGGACTCTGGCCACATCGTATCTCTTTTGTGGGCATCCTCTCCCCTGCCTACACTTAAATGCTAGAGAACCCCACACCCTGTTTTTTGCCTTTATTTTCTTCTCACTCTAGTGCTCTTGCTGGTGCTCTCATCCACTCCCTTTACTTTTAACTGTTATTGACAATGAATGAATTCTAAATCCATTATCTCCAGCCAAGACCTGTATCCCAAAAGCCAAACCTATACAGTACATTGAATTGCCTTATGGGCATCTCACCTTCAGACTACAAGCAGTCAAACTGAGTATGACCCAAATAGAATTGGTGCTCACCAAAAATCTCCTCTTGCATTCCTAATCTCATCAAGGAGAATACCTCCAGAGAATCTCCTAAATCAAAACGTAGGATAGTCCATGACTCTTCTTTCCCACTCATTCTTAGCCATGACTACCTAAACCCCTAAATATTTAATGAATCCATCACCTCCTCTCCAATCCCATGTCCCTTGCTCTAATTCATGGCACCATCAATAATCTTCCTAAAATACAAACCTGATTGCATAACTCCCTGCTTCAAATCCTGCAAGTTACCTTCTATCAACAGGAAATTCCAAATTCTCTGCATGGTGTTGAAGACTTCCTCATCATCTAGTTATATGGCCTAACTCTCTACCTTCAACTTCCATAACTTTTCCCTTAATACTTCAAACCCTGTTCTCTACCTCTACTGGCTTCTTGTTAATTGCCATCTCTTTGCCTTTACACACCCCTACCTGCCTTTGCCCCTCCCTGGCAGGTTGGAAGGGAATCACCTTTCAAAAATCCAGTTCAAACATCCCAACACCTTCTCTCACCACAGTTCCCCATTCCTACCCAACACTGCCTAAACAAACCTACCTTCCCTGTGCCCATCTTACACAAATTTCTGATAGGTATTTCCACAAAATTGTGAGTTCCTATATATTATGTTCAATAGGCCAGTGGTCGCAAACTCATTAGTCAACATAGCCAAATATCAACAGTACAATGATTAAAATTTCTTTTGAGAGCCAAATTTTTTAAATTTAAAATTCTTCTAACACCACTTCTTCAAAATAGACTCGCCCAGGCAGTGGTATTTTGTGGAAGAGCCACACTCAAGGGGCCAAAGAGACGCATGTGGCTTGCAAGCTGAAGTTTGCTGACCACAGCACTAGGCCAAGCACTAATTGAGGCCCTTGGGACACATCAGTGAACAAAATAGTTTCTACCTACAAAGTTATTTACAACTCAGGAACTAAGCCAGAATGATGATGGAAAAATAAAGGAAAAGACCACAGCTCAAAAGCTGTGATCCCTGAAGAAAACCCCCATGACTCCTTCCCTGGGGAGAAATTAGAAAGGAGAGTGCCAGGGGACTTGCTATTTGAAGATGCCAAGGCTAAGTGCATCTTTTCCAAACACTGAAAAACCACTGAGACTGCTGCTGAAACTCTCCTGCAAAATTGAAAATACATCTTGGGAAAAACCACCTACTCCAGTCTTCTCAATTTAAGATGAAAAAAAAAAAAGCAGACAAAGAAACAGCCCGCATATGAAAGAAAAGCAAGCATCACCAGAAAAGAAAGTAAACGAAATGGAGGCAAAGAATCTGTCAGAGAAGGAATTCAGAGAAAAGGTCATAAGGTGGTTGAAAGGAATAGAAGACAAATTCGAAGATATGAGTAAGAACCAAGAAGAAATAAAGAACCGAGAGGAAATGAAGAACCAAGAAAAAATGTAAAATGACATCACTGCTATAAAGAATTCAATAGAAGGCTTCGAAAGTAGACTAGAAGAAGCAGAGGACTGCATCAGTGAGCTAGAAGACAAGGTAGGAAAAAATAGCCAAGTAGAGCAGCTTCTAGGGGGAAAAAAAAAATGGAGGAGAGCCTAACAGAACTTTGAGACAACACAAAACAAAACAACATCCACATAATAAAGGTGCCAGAAGGAGAGAAAACTGAGCAAGGAATAGAAAACCTGTTTGAAGAAATAATGACAGAAAACTTCCCTAATTTAGGGAAGAAAAAAACCCTCACAAATCCAAGAAGCTCACAGAGTCCCAAGAAAAATGACCCCCAAAACACCGACAACAAGGCACATTATAATTAAACTGGCAAACACCAACGACAAAGTAAGACTCTTAAAAGCAGCCAGAGAGAGACAGAAAGTTACCTGTAAAGGAACCCCCATCAGACTAGCAACTGATTTCTCAATAGAAACTCATCAAGCCAGAAGAGAATGGAATGAAATATACAAACTCATGCAAAGGAAGGGTCTGAATCCAAGAATACTGTACCCAGCAAGGCTATCAATGAAAATTGAAAGTGAAATGAGGAGCTTCACAGAGAAAAAGGACTAAGGGCATTTATTACCACCAAACCAGCAATGCAAGAAATGCTAAAGGGTCTGCTGTAAAAAAAAAAAAAAAAAAAAGGAAGTGAAGAAGGAACACAGGGGTAAAGAATAAAAATGGCAAATACTTACCTATCAATAATAATTTTAAATGCAAATGGATTAAATGCTCCAATCAAAAACCATAGGGTAACGGACTGAATAAGAAAACATGACCCATATATATGCTCTCTAAAAGAAACCCTCCTCAGAAAAAAAAGATGCACACAGACTGAGAGTGAAGGGATGGAAACAGTTTTTCAGGCAAATGGAAATTAAAAAAAGCGAGGATAGCAATACTTATATCTGACAAATTACATCTCAAAGTGAAGGACATAACAAGAGATAAGAAAGGCCAGTTCATAATACTAAAGGGAGCAATCCAACAAGAAAAAATAACTCTGGTAAATCAATCCTAAATGACTCACTAGACCAGATGAAATTAATTGACATCTTGAGGACATTTCACACCAAAGCTATAGAATATACATTCTTCTCAAGTGCACATGGATCATTTTCAAAGACAGACCATATGTTGAGTCATAGGCAAAGTCTCTTCAAATTCAAGAAGATAGAAATCAGATCAAGCATTTTCTCAGATCACAGTGGCATAAAACTGGAAATCAACTACAATAAATACAATCCAAAGAAATCAAATACATGGAGACTAAAAAGCATGCTATTAAATAATGATTGGGTAACCAAAGAGATCAAGGAAAAAATAAAAAAAACATCATGGCAACAAATGATAATGAACACACAACAATCCAAAATCTATGGGACAAAACAAAAGCAGTCTTCAGAGGGAAGTTCAGAGTTCTAGAATCTTACTGAAAAAAAAAAAACACGAAACGACAGTAATAAATTACCTAACCCTACAACTCAAAGAGCTAGAAAGGGAACAACAAGAAAAGCCCGGTGTAAGCAGAAGGAAGGAAATAGTAAAGATCGGAGCAGAGATAAATGACATAGAGACCAAAGAAGCAATTGAAAAGATCAACAAAACCAAGAGCTAGTTCTTTGAAAGGATAAACAACGTTGATGAACCTCTACCTAGGTTCATCAAGAAACAAGAGATTCAAAAAAACAAAATCAGAAATAAAAGAGGAGAAATAACAGACCCCACCAAAATACAAAGTAATGTTAAAAAATACTATTAGAAACAGAGAATCCAAGATGGCGGCATAGGTAAACACCTACACTGCTGCATCGCACAACAATTTCAAAACTACAACTAAAAGACAGAACAGACATCATCCAGAACCACAGGAGGGCTGGCCGAGTGTAAGTTCTACAGCTAGAAGGAAAGAGAGGGGCTCACAGAAACCCAGAGGAGCTGCAAAAAGCCGAGGTACTGAGACGCGCGCGCTGAGAGAGCGGGTGCCGGAGTACCTGGCTGGCTTTCTCTGGCGGGAGGGAAACGGAGACTCCCAACGGCATTGAACCCCTTATCTTACGACACTAAACCCCAGATCCAGCCGAAACTAATACGGGGGGGAGTTTGGACTGTGAAAAGGGAGAGGTGCCCGGAAATTTAGGGGAGTCACAGAAGATCAGGTCCGGTCTCGCACGCGCACGGTGCTGCACGGAGGACAGATTGCTGATTGTGCCGCTGGCTTTCGCGAGTGGGCGGGAGACAGACCCTTCGAACTGTGCCACTTCTGAGTCCACTGGGCCCCTGTTTCGGGCGAAACTCTGGGGACCTAGACTCGTGTGGTCCTAGTGCGCAGGAGAGCTGGAAAGGCAGCGGTTAGAGGCACTGCGGGTGCGCGCGCGCACAAGGACCGCTCACGTGAGACTCAGGGGCCGTGGAGGGCAGGGCCGACTAGAAGGCAAAGCGGTCCCTTAAGCCCTGAGACTCCACCCATCCCAAGCTCAATAGAGGCTTCTGCGGCTTTGTGTCTAGTATCATAAAGCTGAATTCAACACAGAAGTTTCCCCGGCATAGTGAAAATGCTGAGACAAGAGAAGGGACCACAAACAAAAGAAATGGAGGAAAAAAAACGACTGGATATAGAGTTCAAAACCACACTTACAAGGTTTTTCAAGAATATGCTAGAAAAGATGGATAAATTTAGTGAGACCCAAGAGGAGATGAAAAAGGTCCAACTAAAGATGATAAAGGACCAAATAGAAATTAAACATACACTGACTGAAATAAAAAATATTATGCAGAGTCCTGACAGCAGACTAGAGAAAGGCAAGAATCAAGTAAAAAATTTGAAATATAAAGAAGCAGACAACATTCAACTGGAAAAGCAAGAAGAGGAAAGAATCCAAAAATGTGAACATAATGTAAGGAGACTCTGGGACAGCTTTAAGCGTACCAACATCAGAATTGTGGTGTGCCAGAAGAAGAGAGAGAGCAAGATACTGAAAACCTGTTTAAAGAAATAATGACTGAAAACTTCCCACATCTGGTAAAAGAAATAGACTTACAAGTC
>JAAGEH010000307.1:53120733-53136241 GCA_011751065.1 Lasiurus cinereus | reverse complement strand
TGCTTTTAATATTCTCTCTTTGTCTTTTGCTCTTGGCATTTTAATTATGATGTGTCTTGGTGGGGTCCTCTTCGGATTCCTTTTGTTTGGGGTTCTGTGCACTTTGTGGACTTCTAAGTATATTTCTTTCACCAGGTAGGGGAAGTTTTCAGTCATTATTTCTTCAAATAGGTTTTCAGTATCTTGCTCTCTCATCTTCTGGCACACCCACAATTCTGATGTTGGTACGCTTGAAGTTGTCCCAGAGGCTCCTTACACTATTTTCACATTTTTGGTTTCTTTTTCTTTTTGCTTTTCCAGTTGAGTATTTTCTGCTTCTTTGTATTTCAAATCTTTGACTTGATTTTTGCCTTCCTCTAGTCTGCTGTTAGGTCTCTGTATAATATTTTTTATTTCAATCAGTGTATGTTTAATTTCTAGTTGGTCCTTTTTCATCTCTAATTGGTTCTTTTTCATCTCCTCTTGGGTCTCACTAAATTTATCCATCTTTCCTAGGAAATTCTTGAAAAATCTTATAAGCGTGGTTTTGAACTCTATATCCAGTTGTTTATTTTCCTCCATTTCTTTTGTTTGTGATCTGTTCCTTTGTCTCCGCATTTCACTGCTTCCCTGAGTTGGTAGAGTAGCTTTGTATAGTAGGTGTCCTATGTGGCCCAGTAGCTCTGCCTCCCTAGTTACCTGAGGTGGATTCTCTTGGTGCACCCCTTTGTGGACTGTGTGTACAGCCTTGTTATAGTTCAGTCTTGATTGTTGTTGGTATCTCTGGGGGGAATTGACCTCCAACCCAATTGGTTGTGAGAATCACAACTCCGGGAGAACTTTTGTGCTGGACTCCGCCTTAAGACTTGCAAGACTGAAAAAGCCTCTGTGCTTGGCTTGAATGGGGTAGAGTCTCAGGGTGGGGCAGACAGCCTTGGATGTCCAGTATCAGTGTCCCTTGGTAATCCCTGCAGCCCTCTCTATTCACAGGTGTGCGTGTCTCCAGATCTCTGCCTTTCACGGCTTCCCTGAGTTTCCGTGTGCTCCAGGGACTCGTATGAGTCTGGGCCCCCAGGGTCTCACCCAAAACGGGTTCGCAGTCTGACCTGGATTTCAGCGCATTTAAGAGCTTCTGTCTTCCTCCAGCTAGAGAAAGACTGGGGCACAATCAGCAGTCAGCCCTCTTTGTGTGCACTTTCTTTTTTTTTTTTTAATATATTTTATTGATTTTTTACAGAGAGGAAGGGAGAGGGATAGAAAGTCAGAAACATCGATCAGCCGCCTCTTGCACGCCCTCCACGGGGGATGTGCTCGCAACCAAGTACATGCCCTTGACTGGAATCGAACCCGGGACCCTTCAGTATGCAGGCTGATGCTCTATCCACTGAGCCAAACCAGTTTCGGCTGTGTGCACACTTTCACACGCACCTCCAGACCTCTGCCTTTCGCAGCTCCCCTGTTTCCCTGCCCTCCTCCCTTTTCACAACAGTCCAGACTCCCCCATATGAGTCTCCACCGGAACTGGGGTTCAGTGCAGTAGGATAGGGGGTTCAGTGCAGTCGGGAAGCCAGCCAGGCACTCCGCCCCCGTCCTCTCCACAGACGCATCTCCATATCTCAGCTTTTTGCAGCTCCTCTGAGTCTCCGTGAGCCCCTCTCTTTCCTTCTAGTTGTAGAATTTCCACTCAGCCAGCTTTCCTGTGGTTCTGGATGATTCCTGTTCTGTCTTTTAGTTGTAGTTTTGAAATTGTTGTGTGAGGCAGCCGTTTAAGTGTTCACCTATGCTGCCATCTTGGTTTCTCCCCTGTACAATATGTTTTAACCTTTGTTCTACAGGGAAGCAAAAATCTGAGAAATGGTGTTTGTTTCTTTGAGATCTCCCCTCCACAAACAAAACCCTTTCCACTTACTACCCCAATAGTACAGCACTTCTTGGAGGTTCTACATAAAACAGGTGATCAAGAAATTCTTACCAAAACAATCAATTACAAAGGAAAGAGTTCCTTGGGGAATACAGAGACAAAGGAACCACTACATATTTTAAATATATTTATCCCTTATAATATCAAATTTGTTCATTCAACCAAATACATATGATGAAGACTAATCATGAATTATAGTGTGGTGCCTTCACTTTTTATGACGCAGAAACATGTAAATAGTCTTATCAAGTAATCTAAAAGTACTTTAGATATACAATACAGTATTTTTAACTATAGTGGATCTTGAAAGTCCTCATCACAAGAAAAAAAAATGAAACTGTGTAAGGGACAGATGTTAGCTAGATTTATTGTAGTGATCATTTCACAATATATATAAGTATGGACTCATGATGTTGTATACCTGAAACTAATATGTTATATGTCAATTGTACATCAATTAAAAATAAAATAAATAAAAATGCTTTAGGCCTTGGTGTGGCTCAGTTGGTTGAGCATCTTCCTGGACACTCACAGGTTGCCATTTAGATTCCTAGTCAGGGCATATGTCTGATTTTTGGGCTTGATCCCCAATCCAGATGTGTGTAGAGATGGGGATAGGGAAGCTGACTGATGTTTCTCTCTCTCTCTGTCTACCTCTCCCTTCATCTCTCTCTCTCAAAAAAAAAAAAAAAACAATAAATACATATTTTTAAAAATTACTTTAGAATTCATAATCTATTACAACCAACAACCAAGAAAGAAACCTTCTGACTTAAAAAAAAGATATATATTCTTATAAAAATATATATAACAATATATATGCCTAATATAACAATATTATTTTATCAATTTCAAAGTCAGGCCGTGCCTACAGCCCCTCCTAAAGAAAATATCTTGCAATACCCAGAACCCATACTCTCTATGACCACAGCTTATTAATGATCCTGTAACCCAGCGGTTCTCAACCTGTGCATCGCGATCCCTTTGGGGGTCCAACGACCCTTTCATAGGGGTGGCCTAAGACCATCAGAAAATGCAGATATTTACATCACGATGCATAACAGTAGCAAAATTTCATGGTTGGGGGTCACCACCACATGAGGAACTGTATGCAACGGTCTCGGCCTTAGGAAGGTTGAGAACAACTGCTCTAACCTAAAGAGAGCATTTATTTGCCAAAGAGGTATGAGCTAGAATGCAAACTTTGCCCAGACAAAAATAATAGCTAACACTTGAGCCAATCTAAGTCTCTAGGTTTTTTCCCTTTTCTATATCTGTACTTAAACTTGAAAATTCAGAACATACAAAAAGATAGGAAACAGGGAAGCTATGATGCTGACTCAGAAACATGAGGCATTGTAGAAAATAAAGATAGGTGGAAGCATAAACGATAAGAAGAATAAAAGACTTCCATTAGAAGAGAAATAAAATTATCTCTATTTACAGATAGTATGTCATTAAAAATAAAAAAATCCCAAGAAATCCACTAAAAACTATTAAAGCTAATAAAAAACAAGTTTATCAAGGTGCAGGATACAAGATCAATATACAAGAATTAATTGTATTTCTATATTTTGCAATTAACATGCCAAAATTAAACTAAAATATTTCTTTATGATAGCATAAAAGCAATTTAAATGTCCATTGGCTGATGACTATATACACAAAATGTAGTATGTCTAGACAATGGAATATTACTCAGCAATAAAAAAGAACAAAGTACTGACATATGCTAGAATATGGATGAACCTCAGGATATTAGGCAAAACAAACAAGAAGTCAGACACAAAAGTCCACATATTGTATGAGTTCATGTAAATGAAATGTTCAAAATAGGCCAATCTATAGAAAATGATAGTAGTTTAGGCTTGTCAATGGCAGGAAGAGGGTGAGATGAGGAGTTACTCTAGTTGGCACAAGATTTCTTTCCGGAAGCTAATTCCAGCAGGTCATAAATGCAAGAAGTTCATCAAAAGGATGGTGGACCTTGAGCCTTCAGCAAGGGCTGGGAAATCACATGTTATTGCCTGTTGGAAATGGCTGATGGCATTTCCCCAAATCTGAAAAGGATGCATACATGATTGCTTGCTGTCAGACAGCTGAGGGCATTTCAATCTACATGTTATTGCTTCCTACAGGCCAAACACCTGAACAGCTGTAGGCAGTTCCTTCAATCTGACAATGGATTCTGTATATTAAACCTTGGCCTTTGACAAATTGTGTTAATGAAGAGCAAGGGGTCCTGAGACAAGGAGAACTTGGTTTCTTTAGCCAAGTCTTCTCTGGCTCCCCAAAATGCATCCCAAAATTATGTTTCATCTCTAGAAACTTTAATTATTTACAGCAGCTCCTTCTCCAGATTCCTGAACCCCTTCTAGATGCTGAGAAACACACACAGGCAGGTGGTTTTTTTTTGTTTGTTTGTTTGGTGGGGAGATAAAAAATGGTCTACAATTAGATTATGGTGATAATTGCATAACTCTGTAAATATACTAACACTCATTGAATTGTGCACTTTAAATGAATGAACTTTTTGACATGCAAATTACATACCAATAAAGCTATTAAGGAATGCATAGTTATCCAAACATGATAGAAATTAATTTATCATTTAATCAAGTCCAAAATAGGGTGCTTTTTTTGAGGAAAAAGAAAGAGAAGAAAATGTAAGAAGTTTGAGGTGCTGAAAAATAAGCCAGTGGAAAAGGAGACTAGAATAAAACAGACATTCACGAATTAGCATAGTCCTACAAGTCAAGGAGCACTGGAGTGAAGACACATAGCTCCAGAAGCTTCTGGAATTGCCTAGAACTGAGAAAAGCCTTCCAACTATACTTTTCATCAAGGCCAGTTCTGTCAAGACACCTCATCTTCCTGAGGTTCAGCTGTTCCATATTTCCTAGGTTCTGGGACACAGGTGACCTCACTAAAGAATCTTCCTAATCACATACAGCCTACCTAAATGTCTACAGCAATGATACAACATATTTTCTTCAGTCTCCAGTCAAGAAACCAGCACTCTAAATAAAAGGAATGAATATCAGCAGTTTACTTTGATGCAGAGCAGAGAACTGAGCAGTAATTTGATTCTTCATAAATCTTAGTTTGGCCATTGAGCAATATTACCTTCAAACTCCTTCATCCTGAGTAATTTCATGCTTTCCCACCATGTTAGCCATTGGAATTAACAGTGCAAACAAATAAACAAATGCTTTTGCTGTTAAAAAGCCAATCATTTCCCCTTGTCCCCTTGTCTAAATCACTCTAACAAGCAATTCCAGAAGTCTCAAAGTAGGAAGAAGGTTTTCACTACATACTCTGGTTTTTCAATCCCAACTGTGTTTTTTTTTTTAATTTTTATTTATTGATGAGAGAGAGAGAGAGAGAGAGAGAGAGAGAGAGAGAGAGAGAGAGACAGAGAGAGAGAGAGAGATTTTTGTTGTCTCACCTATTAATGCATTCATTGGTTGATTCTTGTATATGCCCTGACCAGGGATTGAACCTGCAATTTTGAGGTATTAGGACGATGCTCTAGCCAACTGAGGTACCTGGCCAGGGTCTCAATCCCAACTTTAAACATAAGTTTGCCAAATGCAAAATCCTAATGAGCCCCTTCTGCCCTTTTCTTCACACATCACTTGACTGTTCCTGATATACTAGCTGGAAATGTAGGAAAAGATGTGTGAGAAGGAGGAGTAACAACAGAAAGAACATGACCTGCATGATGAGGAACCAGGGAAGAGAGCTCTGGGTCTGGTCCCCAGCTAGAAGAGCTAATCAATGTGTTGCTTACCCTCACCCAGCTCTTTTCAGCAGCATTTAAACTGCACAATAGAGCACTCTGACCTGTGCTGAAATAGAATATAGATATAATGATCATGCTACATGAGCTAAAAATTGAAGCACATGCTCTGACTATTACTTATGTACTTATAGAGACAATTGCATCAGTCCTTGAAATCAGGATCATCCTAGAAAATCTAGGACATACGTATAGTTGCCATAGTTATAGCAAACCAATTAAAATCACTGACAAGTGCTCCTTATGTAGTGCACACAATCAATATAAAGACTTTCTGCAAATATGGACTAAGACATTCGACAAGCTGTAACAGGACATCAGCCTTAAAGCTTTCCCACCAATTAGGAATCATACAAAAAAAATGAGGCCCTGAAACTGTAGTGGGGTGTGTGTGTGTGTGTGTGTGTGTACATGTGCAAATGTGCTTATTGGACATATTTTGAATATAAGAATTTTGGGCAAGATACTCGAAAATATTAAAAATCCCCAAAGGTCATGAAACAAGTCAACAATGAATATATCATTCATAAATACCATATAACAATGGCACACGAATTGTCTCCCTTTAGCATCTCATCAGTGTTCAAGCAAAACTGTTCATTGCACTGCCTGTGCATCTAGTAAAATCAGAGGTTCCATGTTACAGGAACCTCTCCATCTATCTTTGACTTCTGCTTAGTAGTACCCTTTGCTACTGATTTCTTGCTCACAATATAGTATATTCTGTACCACATAGTGTCATAGGATGGGCTCTGGGGACCATTCTGCTTCACAGACATCACTTAACACCATGCAGCTAAAATAAATTTTACACATGAATTATAACTTGGCAATGCCCCAAGATTTCTTAGTCTCTGCTAGTAAAATTATTTAAAGTCTCAATAAATTTATAGCAGATTTCTAAAAGGCCATCCTTTGCCATTTCCTGGACATTCTTCTGTTACAGTTTTTTCTTTTTGATTTTTTTTTTCCTTGACACCTCATTTCTTTTCTCCTTATTCTACACTCATCAGAATATGGTGGCTGAAATACTGAGTGCTGGTATCAGGGCAAGGAAGGAGGGATGCCAGTGATTGGGAAAGGTCTCTTAAGAAAGGGCGAGGCCAACCCAGCCTAGTTCCTTCCAGAAGCACTATAAAGGTCCCAGAACCTTTGATTTCCTTCCTGTTGGATTTGTGAGAAGGAGGAGGGATCATCTCTGACAACCAGCACCCAATCATTCATTTTTCATCGCTGATCCTTAAACAGGCACATCCTATTTGTCATCTTTCCTGAATGGCTCCTCTGGCCTTGATGAATTTTCAAACCATTTTTACTTGAGAGCACAAGACATTTTCCTAACCCTTTCACGATATCCACCTGTCATGGATCTTGAGAGATTTCTGAAATGCAGGCTGTTAGCCTCTCTACTTCCAAATAACAAATGCTCGAAATGCATCAAGGTTACATGAGCACTTGTACTGCGAGGTTGGACAAGCATAGGAATGCCTGTTTACTTATGCTAATAGTGTGGAAAAGTATACATTCTACACAACTGGTTCTCACCCTCAGAGGTTGCCCTGTTTGGTTCCACTGTTGTCCCAGCCCAGAAAGGCAGCCAAGGAGGACACTTTGTGGGCATCCCAACTCCAGTGGTACTGTTTTACTCACGTGTTCCAAAGCACAGGGGATCACAATCCTCAGCCTGGAACAGGAGTCTAGACAATGCAGTGCTTTCGTTAGGGAGCTCAGGACTTTCAAGTGGAAATGACTGTGACAATCCTCTAATTTTCCTCTTTATTTCACAGATGAAGCTGACACAGAGAGGCTGAGTGAGTTTCCCAAGACGACACAGCTTCATTTCATCAGAGCCCAGGGAAATTCCAGATCTCCGGTGATTCTATCTTGCACTCTGCCACCACATCATGCTGCTCTCTCACAAGAAACTTCCCTCATGAGCCCTACATACCCGAACTCTGATGCCCAATATAACTATTGCTGTGATTGCTAGAACCATGGCAAATGTGATTATTAGGCAAAGTTGCAAAGGGAGCTCTAACTGGTTTGGTTCAGTGGATAGAGCGTCAGCCTGCAGAGTGAAGGGTCCCAGGTTGGATTCCGGTCAAGGGAATGTATCTTGGTTGTGGGCACATACTTTGTAGGGGGTATGGAAGAGGCAGCTGATGGATGTTTCTCACTAATTGATGCTTCTAACTCTCTCTCTCTCTCTTTCTCTCTCTCCCTCTCTTTCTCTCTCTCTTCCTCTCTGTAAAAAATCAATAAAATATATGTTTTTAAAAAAAGATGCAAAGGGAACCTGGTCAATGTGGCTCAGTGGCTGAGCTTGACCTATGAGCCAGGAGGTCACAGTTGGATTCCCAATCAGGGCACATGCCCCAGTTTCTGACTTGATTCTCAGCATAGGGCATGCAGGAAGCAGCCAATCAATTATTCTCATCATTGATGTTTCTATCTCTCTCACCCTTTTCCTTCCTTTCTGAAATTAATAAATTTTAAAAAGAAAACCAAAGAATATGTTGAATCTATTGTAATCATTCATCTCAGAAACTGAGAAAATCAAAAGATGGAAAAAGAGGAACAGCGTGCAGATATGTCCACCGCAGCCCCTAGTTGAGGAATTCAAAGTGGCAACGTGCTGAAACAAACTCTCCCTGCCTTGTAGGAGCTGTCCTCCATTCTGTCAACCAATTCTATATTCGGCAAGATCACCCGGGCAGCTTTAGATTGACCCTGGTGGGAACAGTGTTTACCACAATAGAAGGCAAACACTTACAAATTAGAGCTCTTTTACTTTTTCCTCAAGCTGATTGCTAAACAGCAGGTTGGTGAATGGGAGGTAAGGGTAGTCCACACGGGTTGGTACACAGCATATAAATAAAATGTATCTGTTCTCTTTCTCTTGGCTAGTACATAGACAGTCAGGATGGGATCCCAGTCAATCTCTTCCCCTCTAATCTCTCTTCCTTTTCTTATTAACCATTGCTTCATTTAAATAAAAATTATTTTATCTATAACTCTGCTTCAGTTCATATGTTTAAAGCACCTCATATAGACAGCATCTGGCGTTCAATGGGGCTCAACAAGTGGTGATTCTGTGTTTTTCTGGTAGGGCTCATTTTATTCTGCTTGATTTAAAATATCTCATGAATAATATTTCTAAGTCCTGGTATCATATTTTGTTTGTTTATGTTTTAGGTATTTAAATTACTTAAATCGATTGAATTTTTAAATTCCTAATTTAGAATTATTATTTTAAACTATCTTATTTTTCTTAATCTTTCTTGAGTAACTTTTACTTACTAAAACTGACATGTGCTCGTGCTCATTGTATACATGTAAATAAATAGACGATTGAAAAATAAAACACTCATAAATATTCACTATCCTTAAGTAACTACTACTAATATATTAAGAATATATATACATTTTTTCCTACAAAATTAATGGGATCCTATAGTATATACTGTTCTTTAGTCTACTAAGGATTTTGCTAAATATATTGTGTTTCTCTTTTCCATATCATTCCTTTACAACAATATTTTTAATTATGATATAGTATTCATTCACATAATAAATCTTTATTTATCAAATTTCTCACTATTGGGCAATTAGGTTTGTTTCCTCTGTTTCATTTAATACTACTAACAATGTTTTGCTGAAGATTGAAAATTTTTGTAGATTATTTGTTGTGTATATTTGTGATTATCTTCCAAAGATAAAGTTGTAGCAAATTATTGAGCAAAAGAGTATGTTTTTAAAAAACAAATACGGTATGATTCCACTTATCTATAATAATAAAAGCATAATATGCTAATTAGATCAGACAGCCAATGACCTTCTGGATGTCACTCCAGACATCCTTCCAGACAAAGCTGCCGCAACGGAGGCTCTGAGGCAGAGGTGGATAGAGACTATCCAGCAGGCAGGCGAGTGGTTAGGAGCCAGCAGTCCCGGATTAGAAGAGGGTACAGGCCAGGCTGAGAGACCCTCCCCAAACCCCACCTCCATGCATGAATTTTGTGCACTGGGCCTCTAGTATGAGATAATAGAGTAGTCAAAGCCATAGAGATAGAACATGGAATAGTTGTTACCAGGGACTGGGGATTAAGGGAATGGGGAGATATTGTTTAATGGTTATTAAGTTTGGTTTGCCAGATGGAACAGCTCTGTAGATAAATGGTGGTGTTGATTGCACACTGAGATGACAGTACTTAAGTAAGGCCACTGCATTGTACACTTAAAAAAGGGCTGTGAGCCCTGGCAGGTTTGGCTCAGTGGATAGAGCATTGGCCTGCACACTGAAGGACCCCAGGTTTGATTCTGGTCAGGGGCTCATGTCTGGGTTGTGGGCTCGATCCCCAGTGGGGGGCTTGCAGGAGGAAGCCGATCCATGGTTCTCTCTCATCATTGATGTTTCTATCTCTCCCTCTTCCTTCCTCTCTGAAATCAATAAAAAAAATATAAATAAATAAAAATAAAAAATAAAAAGGACTGTGATGTTAAAGTTTATGCTGTATGTACTTTACAACAATTTTTAGAAATAAGAAAAAAAGTACGTTTATTTTCAAGCTTCTCGTGTGTCTACCTAACCCCTATATGCCGAAAAAATTCACAGTTCCACCTGTAAAATGTGAAAAACCTGTAGGTTGTTTCCTGTACTCTGACTATACTGAATATCATTATTTTTCAAACTGTTATCAACTTGGTAAGTAAAAATCAATAGCGCATAGTTGTTTTTTTAAATATTTGTATTGATTTCAGAGAGGTAGAAACATCAGTAATGAGAATCATTGATCAGCTGCCTTCTGCATGCCCCTTACTGGAGATCGAACTTGCAACCCAGGCATGTACCCTGACCAGAAATTGAACTGGGACCTCTTGGTTCATAGGTCAAGACTCAACCATTGAGCCACACCAGCTCGGCATGCATAGTTTTAACTTGAATTTATTTTAATACTTGAGAGATTGAACATTTCTGCACATACATATTATTATTTGAATTTGTCGTAATGTGAATTCATGCTCTTTGTCCATTTTTCTATTGGTATGCTCATTTCTAAAATATTATTTTAATTATAGTTTTTAACTTAATATTATTTATCTCTAATTATAACCTTTATAAAGTGTAAGTAATTATAATTTATAAAATCTTTAAAAAGTGTAAGTTTAATTATAATTTACTTTAACATTAATTGTGATTTCATTTTATTCTGTTATGATTTTTTACTTTAAATCATTTTATATTTCTTTTTGTTAATTTTCAAATTTGTTCTCAAATTTTTATAATTGCTGCTATCTAATTTGAGTCTTTTAAAGTTTTTCTTCTAATCATTATCTTCTTATATAATTCTTCTTATTATTCCCTTTTCCTTATTTCTCTTGAAAATCATATTTTCTGCCTTTAATGATCATTTTAATGATTACATGACAATTCAGAGAAGATACAGAACTGGCAATAGTTTAGGTGGGGTGAGACCATGTTGTTCCAGGGAGTTCTGAAGTCTTCCTTCCCCCAGCTGCCCTGAGGTTACTCTTCTGTAGAAGACATGCACTAAGTCACTCTTTTGTAGAAGAAATAACTTTTTCCTTCCCAGATTGGTTCCTCTTCCCTGAGGACCCACAGAACAATGCTCCTGACCACAGTTATTACCTGTGTATGTTTCCATAGGAATGCTATCACCCCCTACCCCTGCTTACCAACCTGCATTGCAGAGCTATAAGTCAACATCTGGGATTCCTGGCACACACAGCAACCAGATCTGGGCAAGCTGTGCCAATCATGCCCCATGAGGAAAATGGAGAGGTAGGCAGAAGACCACACCCACGAAAGACCCCTGCATGACTGCCTCTCTCCTAATGGAGGTGAGAAGCCAGAGAGGTTGCACCTCTGGAATAGCACCCACTCTCCTTCCTTGACCCTAAAGGTGGGGATTGTGTCTCATTCAGCCCATCTGGAGTCCCTAGACTTAGATGTGTGTTCTTTAAATGATTAATAATGTGAACCAAGTAATTCTCTTTCATCAAGAGCTGGCGTAATGCCATGGAGGCAGAAATCTTAGGTACTAGCCTCAACTTTATATTAGTAATGCGGGACCTAAGGTGGAACCTTGGATACAATGGTTACTTTCTCTAATTCTTGTGTTTTAAAATCTCTAAAAGGGAGAGAATCCAAGATGGCGGCATAGGTAAACACCTACACTGCTGCCTCGCACAACAATTTCAAAACTACAACTAAAAGACAGAACGACATCATCCAGAACCACAGGAAAGCTGGCCAAGTGGAAGTTCTACAACTAGAAGGAAAGAGAGGGACTCACAGAGACCCAGAGGAGCTGCAAAAACCTGAGGTACGGAGACGCGTGCGTGGTGCCGGAGTACCTGGCTGGCTTTCTCTGGCGGGAGGGAAACGGAGACTCTCAAAGGCATTGAACCCCTTATCCTACGACACTAAACCCCAGATCCAGCCGAAACTCATACGGGGGGAGTGTGGACTGTGAAAAGGGAGAAGTGCACGGAAACTTAGGGGAGTCGCAAAAGATCAAAGGCCTGGTGCCAAGCACGGCACTGCGCGCAGGACAGATTGCTGATTGTGCTGCTGGCTTTCGCGAGTGGGTGGGGGATAGACCCTCCCAACTGTGCCACTTCTGACTCCACTAAGCCCCTGTTTTGGATGAAACCCTGGAGACCTAGACTCGTGAGGTCCTGCTGCGCAGGGGAGCTGGAAAGGCAGCGGTTAGAGGCACAAGGACGGCTCCAGGGGCGGTGGAGGACGGGGCCGGCTGGAAGGCAAGGCAGTCCCTTAAACCCTGAGACTCCACCCCTCCCAAGCTCAATAGAGGCTTCTTCGGTTTTGTGTCTGGTATCATAAGGCTGAATTCAACACAGAAGTTTCCCTGGCATAGTGAAAATGCCGAGACAAGGGAAGGGATCACAAACAAAAGAAATGGAGGGAAAAAAACGACTGGATATAGAGTTCAAAACCACACTTACAAGGTTTTTCAAGAATATGCTAGAAAAGATGGATAAATTTAGTGAGACCCAAGAGGAGATGAAAAAGGTCCAACTAAAGATGATAAAGGACCAAATAGAAATTAAACATACACTGACTGAAATAAAAAATATTATACAGAGTCCTAACAGCAGACTAGAGAAAGGCAAGGATCAAGTCAAAAATTTGAAATATAAAGAAGCAGAAAACATTCAACTGGAAAAGCAAGAAGAGAAAAGAATCCAAAAATGTGAAGATAATGTAAGGAGCCTCTGGGACAGCTTCAAGGGTACCAACATCAGAATTGTGGGGGTGCCAGAAGAAGAGAGAGAGCAAGATACTGAAAACCTATTTAAAGAAATAATGACTGAAAACTTCCCACATCTGGTAAAAGAAATGGACTTACAAGTCCAGGAAGCACACAGAACCCCATATAAAAGGAATCCAAAGAGGACCACATCAAGACACATCATAATTAAAATACCAAGAGCAAAAGACAAAGAGAGAATATTAAAAGCAGCAAGAGAAAAACAGTTCATTACCTACAAGGGAGCACCCATACGACTGTCAGCTGATTTCTCAACAGAAACGATGCAGGCCAGACGGGAGTGGCAAAAAATATTCAACGTGATGAACAGCAAGAACCTACAACCAAGAATAATCTATCCAGCAAAGCTATCATTCAGAATTGAAGGGCAGATAAAGAGCTTCACAGAGAAGAAAAAGCTAAAGGAGTTCATCAACTCCAAACCAGTATTATATGAAATGCTGAAAGGTACTCTTTTAGAAGAGGAAGAAGAAAAAGGTAAAAGACAAAAAATTATGAACAACAAATACATATCTGTCAACAAGTGAATCTAAAAATTAAGTGAATTAAAAATTTGATCAACAGAATAAACTGATGAATATAATAGAAGCAGGAGCACAGAAAGGGAGTAGACTGATAATTCTCAGGAGGACAAAAATCATAAAGCATCAAACACTGTGAAATTACAGCAGAAAGATTAAAGTTAGGTGAGGTAGATAAGTGATCAATCAAAGGTCTTGTATGCATGCATATAAGCATAACCAATGATCACAGACACTGGGGGGTTGGGGTATGCCTGGGAGGGAGGGGGGCAATGGGGAGATATGTATAA
Source organism: Lasiurus cinereus (assembly GCA_011751065.1). Lineage (NCBI taxonomy): Eukaryota > Metazoa > Chordata > Mammalia > Chiroptera > Vespertilionidae > Lasiurus > Lasiurus cinereus. The sequence goes on along the minus strand of JAAGEH010000307.1, from coordinate 53,122,412 downwards.
AAATTAATAAAAATTAATTTTAAAAAAAAGAAGAAGAAGAAGAAGAAAGAAACAAATAAAAAAAAAGTAAAAAAAAAATCTCTAAAAGGTAATAGCACCTACCTATTTGACCCCATAAGAGTAATATAAAATAGCCTTACAAATTGTTATAAAGATTTCAGGAAATTTTTTAATTATTTATATTAAAAAGTAGTTTGCCCAGGCCAGTTTGACTCCGTGGATAGAGTGTTGGCCTGCGGACCTAAGGGTCCCATGTTTGATTCCAGCCCAGGGCATGTACCTCAGTTGCAGTCTCCCAGCCCTGGTTGGGGAGGCATGGGAGGCAATCAATCAATGTGTCTCTCTCACATCCGTGTTTCTCTCTGTTTTTCCCTCTCCCTTCCACTGTTTCTAAAAAATCAATGGAAAAAATGTCTTCATGTGAGGATTAAAAAAAAAAAAGGTAGTTTGGAAAAGCTTAATAGAAAAACAAATGATACATAGATACAAGGATAGATGCTTGGCTTTTCACTCAGAGGTCCCCCTTTTCCTTTTTCTTCATCTCCATCCATGGCCAAAGAGGGTCACCCGGTGGAGGCAGAGGCCTGAGTGAGAATGGGTGCTCCGTGCTGGAAGGGCCTGGTTGACCAGCAGCAGAGGGAGAAGTGGAGTTGGAAAGAGAGGAGGAGAGCCTGACAGACAGCAGCAATGAGTTATGTCATATATATATATATATATATATCCATACATAGGTACTACAGATATGAATGAGAATGTACTGGGGTTAGCTACAGACCATGAGGATACTAGGGACTAGAGAATAGAAGGACAAGGAGATAGGAAATTCAACAAATGTTTCTCTGGACTATGAAGTGACTCTATTTTATTTATTGTCTTTCAGTAGATTCCACTTGAATCAGTCAGGGTTTTCCTGGGAAACAAAAATAGTACAGACATTTGTAGGGAGTGGCTTATCTGGGGACTGATGAGTCTGAAATCTGCAGGACAAGTTGTCAAGTTAGAAACTCTGGGGCAGAAGCTGATGCTATAATCTTCAGACAGAAATTCTTCATCTCCAAAATATCCTAGGTTTTACAGTTATAGCCTTTCAACTGATTGGGTAAGGCTCACCCACATGATCAAGGAGATTTAGATGTTAGCCACCTCTTCAAGATGCCTGCACAAGGATCCCTCAGTTGGTGTGTGTTTGAATAGCTGGACGCTATAGCCTTGCCAAGTTGACACAGAAAGCTGACCATCACACCAGCATAGATTGGATCTGCTTTATGTTATTATCCCTGGACTTTCTCTGAGATCTGACCAGAGATTGAACCACACAGGGCAATGAGATTGACTCCTGTTAACCAGTATAAAGTCTTGTACACACAAACATAAGGACCAGTGCCACTCCCAGGATTAAGCAGGTGTTGTGCAAAGCATGTTTGTTGATTAAAATTGTGGGGTGAGGCCCGGCCACTGTAGTTCACTGAGTCACTTCTCTCATTAGTTAGAGGGTCACCGCATGCAGTGAAAAATCTAAGGTTCAATTCCTGTTCTAGGGCACATATCCTGATTGGGAGTTCGATCCCCAGTAGGGATGTGTGTGTTGTGGGGTGGGAGGGAGAATAACAATTGACCTATCTCTCACATCTCTCTCCTTCTCCTTCTCCTTCTCCTTCTCCTTCTCCTTCTCCTTCTCC
>JAAGEH010000307.1:53022085-53120723 GCA_011751065.1 Lasiurus cinereus | reverse complement strand
CTTCTCCTTCTCCTTCTCCTTCTCCTTCTCCTTCTCCTTCTCCTTCTTCTTCTCTTCCTCCTTTTCCTTCCCTTCCCTCTCCTCCTCCTCCCCCTCCTTCTTCTTCTCTCTCTCTCCTTCTCCCCTCCCTCTTTCCCTCCACTCTCTTTGAAAATCAATGGAAAAATATTATTGGATGAGCATTAACAACAAAAATTGTGGGGTGATAGGAGAAAGAGAAAATAATTGGGCAGGAGGACTTTCAGGCCCTGTCTTTAAAGGAGTCCTGGGAGGGCCTCCTCTCTGAGGATGGGCAAGCTGATGTGTGAACCCAGGATGAAGAGCTGGCCCAGAAAAGGGTGGTGTTGAGAGAACAAGCACCTTGATGCTTGATGTACGTAAATTCATCCACAGTAACTTACTTCATGTCCACATCCGCAAAGTCCAAAGGTGTTATTCACTTGTACATGGAACTGTCTTCTAAGAAGAAAGAAGGGGCCAGGAGGAACACTGGTGTGCAAGCTTCTGCAAGCAATGGGGAAAAAGAGGCAGAAGGTTTCTTGCGCAGCCTCTTCACCTGAGTCAGTTCTCTCATTAGTTCCATTCTCTAGAGTCCCAAATGTAGGCTGCTCGAAGCCCTGTGCTCCCAAGGCATGCTCCCCTCCCTCACCTGAGTCCCGAGAACCATTTCCTCAAGCCCTGCATCATCAACCACCAATGGGCTGTGGAAGTCCTCTGACTTCTGGGAGGGGAAGGTTCCCGGGATGGAGGAGAAGTCCTCCAGACACCACTTCCCAGGTTACATGCTGTAAACTGAATCCTGAGTATAGAAAACGCAAGCCTTGCAGGCCACAAATCACTTTTAATGATCCCTGAAAGAAACCATCAGTAAACCTCAGGCAGCGATCTGGAAGTCTGCAGGTACAGCTACAAAAACACACGGTGAGGCGAGTGACATATAAAGGCTCATTTCACTTGGACAGTGTGTCTGTTTCTTTCTTTCATGGATCATTGTGTTTGCCTCTCTTTGTCTGGTGTGAAGTAGAGATGTGTCTTACCTAAACACATTAGGAATGTATAGTCAATCTCTAGCTGTGATGAACCTTATCAATCGCGTATTGGTGACATCTGCATGAGTCTGTTGCCTGTGTGCTCTGAGAGAGGGATTCAATTATAAACAAAACCCCTGAGAGAAATGCCACCTTCTCCTATCAGAATGTTAAATGGTTAATGGAGCTGTGAACAGCAGAATGAAGCATTCTTGTCAACTTGCCCCTCTTTCATTTCATTTCTTCTGCTCTACCTACTCCTGCCTTTAGAACGAGGATGAGGCGCTGATTCCCAGTTCTCACCTCTGCCACACCCCCACACCCCTGTGACCGCCCCCTCAGGATGAAGAGGGCTCCAGGCACTGGAGCCCCTCAGACCAGGAGAGAAAGTGTGCCAACTGCCACAACCCTGATTTTACATTATGACTATGGCAGACTGAATTTTCCAAAAATGGCCACAGCAATATTTCTGATGTTTCATCCCACAAGCTCTTTTCAAGAGCATTGCCACACTCTCTGAAGAAGTGGGGTCTATTTCTCCACCCCTTGAGCCTGGTTGGGACTTTGTGACAACCTCAATGAATAGAATGCAGCCAAAAAGACACCACATGATTTCTGAGGCTAGATCGTCAAAAGCAATCTAGCCTCTGCTTGGATCTCTCTTTCTCACAGGATGCCAACCCATGGAACCCAGCCACTGTGAGGAAGCCTAGACTGCAGAGAGAGCACACACGTTCCAGCTGATAGTCCCAGCTCAGGCCCCCATGCTACCATCACCACCGGACATGAGAGTGAAGGAGACACGATCGCTACTTCTGCTGAGTGAAGCACAGATGAGCCAACACTGTGGAGCCTTGCCCAAATCACAGATGTGTGAGCAAAATGAATGTTGTCTTGCTTCAAACCATAAAGTTATAAGGCAATATTGTTGCAACCCCATAGTAACTGGAGCCATTACTCTTCCAGATTGGAATCCAGGAGCCTGGAAATGCAACTAGACCCCTCCCTCACTGAGTCAGTCTCCTCTAGGTCAGTCCTAAGCCTTGATTCCTAAGGATGCCTCCCTGCACGGCTTGTCTAAAGAGCTGGGCTTCTGCACCCTTTCACCCTCCTCACTTCTAACAACTTATGCTGCCTACTAGCTCCATCTCTCTACTGGTCTCTGCCTGGTGCCCAGGATCTGAGCTTCACTGCTTTGTTTTGACCCATCTCTGCTCTAAACTGAAGACTTCTCTGCAGTTTACCCTGTCGCCCCAGAATGACCATCCCTTCATATTGCACATGATGGCAGCCTTGGAGTTGGATTACTGATTCACCTTGGCCAACCTGGTTTGCTTAGAAGCCCTGGTGACACCTGATGATGAGCCATGACCAGGCATACCACACCCCAGAATATTTCTTGCCAGGTGGCAATATCTCAGGAATGAGTTTTGCAGATGGGTCAGCTTTCCAGGTCATGGGATACTCGCTTACCAAGTCCACAGAGACTCCTTCTCTCCACCCCAAATCTTCTCACATAGATCACTCTTCAATAACCACTTGAATATTACTATAGGGTGACTTGGGATAAATATGGGTGCCAGGAACCAAACATTGTTCTCACTAAATGGATGTGAACAGGAGACCAGAAGGCTGGTCAACCTTAATTGCTCTGAAAGGTCAGAGCTAATTACTCACTGTTTAGTTGAAAACATTGTTAGCTGAAGCAGCCTCTACCTGTTTGTTTCATGTTAATTTCTGTTTTTGTTATTTCCTGCCAAAAGGCTAGGGGTGTGTCCCAGGGGCAAGTACCTTGCTTGCGGGCACATCTCCAGTGTGGGGTGTCCAGGAGGTGGCTGATCGATGTCTCTCTCTCATCGACGTATCTGACTTTCCATCCCTCTTCCTTCCTCTCTGTGAAAAATCAATAAAATATATTTAAAAAAAAGGGGGGGGGAGAAAAAGGCCAGAGCAAGTGGTAGTCCTTTCCACTAGAGTAGCGGCTCTCAACCTGTGGGTCACAACACTGAACCACGCAGGACGTGGAAAGAGGTTCTCACATATGGGTAAACAAGTAGCTATTACACCAGGAGTTCTGAACAAAACAAAGTTCTTGGTGGGGCAGAAATTTGAAATTATTATCTAATCATTTGATTCTAAAGTAGAATTTGGAGGTCACTATCTATTTAACAAAATGAGTACAAATATATTATCCTAGCTGCTGGTAGAAAATATATTTCCAGAAGAAAAAAGCCCTTTGTTGGAAAAATTTTATCACTTCATGTAAGCAAGTTCCATGGGCATGAGCACTGGCTGATGTAAGAGTTTCAGAGAAGGATGAAGACATGCCTTTTCTAAGACAAGGACAGATCTTTTGCTTCCAATGGAGAAGGAAGAAGAAATGGGAGAGAGATAGGTTGAGACCTAGTTGGAGAAAATATAGATAGAGAGGGAAGAAAGCTATGTCCTATCCTGTGACCCCTCCCCATGAACTTCACAGCTGTAGAAAGGTCCCCCCTCCAACCTATTACACATCTGGTCTAAGCCAAGGGGCTATGGGAAGTAGTGAGGATGCTGGGATTTGGCTCCAGACTGATGAGGAGCAGATAAAGACCAAGTGTGGGTGGTGGGACAGCAGAGCTGGAGGTAGAGGTGAGTATAAGTCTTGAGAAGAGCAGCAGGAGTCCAAAAACCAAGAGTTGGGACTTCAGAGCAATCCTGCTGAAAGTGTGAGACTCCACCTGAACTCTGAGCTAGAGGAGGACTCCAGGAACCTGAGGGCACCTTATACTTCCCCAGACCACACAATGGGAAAGCAGTATGGTCACTGTAAACTATTTAGATAGTTCAAGAAATATAAAGAATGAAGTGAAAAGTCATGTTTTGGTATACCTCTTAGAGACATATATAAAAATACTCTTCTCCCCAAAAATAGGATCAAAGTAAACATGTTGGCCCTGACCAGTTTGGCTCAGTGGATAGAGCATTGGCCTGTGGACTGAAGGGTCCCAGGTTCGATTCCAGTCAAGGGCATGTACCTTGATTTCGGGCATATCCCCAGTAAGAGGTGTTCAGGAGGCAGCTGATCGATATTTCTCTCTCATCGATGTTTCTAACTTTCTATCTCTCTCCCTTCCTCTCTGTAAAAAAAATCAATAAAAAATATTTTAAAATAAATAAATATGTTGCCTTGCCACCTCTTTCCACAACTATTACATAATGTTAATGACAATACAGTATACCATCTTTTCATGTACTTGTTCTTCTTTACCAAGAATAGTCAAAATATTTTTGTGGTTTATGAAGAATTCTACAAAGATTCTCCTAATTTTTTTAAAGGATTATTCTAATAATGTAAATGCTTCTATGTGTCACATATTAAGCTTTTGGTTACTGACAACCCAGCAACCTCTCTAGAAAGTTCTTTGGAATTTGCATTTAGAGTTATTAGTTTTTGTAAACAAATCTTCCATTATTGTTTATATCTGTCATCGTAAGTCTAAAAAAGAACTGGAAAATACTAGTGCTCTCCTAAACTCAAGGAGCCTTGTAAAAAGCACTGATACAAATAAAACACCTGATATGTACTAGTATACTATAAATGTATAAGTAACAGAAATCCAAGTCTAGAACAACAAACTTATTAACTTGGTTGTTTTTGAGGAGGAGAATGGGATAAGATAATGAACAGGAGGCTTTATTTTCCTGCACATACTTTACTATTATTTGAAAATGATATTTTATAATTTCTAAAAGTCTAAAACAAACAACCCCACTAGTAAGCCGGTAAACAACTTACTTTTTGACTTTGAGGAGAAGAGAGGAGAGGACAGGCCCTGCCTCGCCCTGGCCGCTCCCTTTTCTCATGCCAGGCAGCTGAGGACACTTTCAGCTCAGGTGTACCCTGAGATTACTGACAAATGTCAAATCTAAGCAGCACCAGGCAGCCTCCTAAGATTTCTAAGAAAGTGCGATGTCCAAATGATATTTATTTCATTTGAACATGAAGATAAAGTTTTTCCTTTTTTAGAGAACAAAACTTTGAAACTATACCATCATCAGTAGGTATGTACCCTCCATTGTTTTTCCAAAAATGGGGATAATTTTCCATGGAGTTATTGATAGTTACCCATGAGGCTTGTCTGGTGGCCACGGGCTTGATTTCGGGTGACAGCTGGCCAGGGTTCGGAGTCACTGGTCACCTGGAGCAGAATGGAGTTTGAACTTGTGGATCCTGTTAAACTTGTGGACAAAATATGGCTCCAGAGTATATAATACATCATAGTCACAAACTTAATTTGCTAAATAAAGGCAAGTCACTTTGTTGCTTGTTTATTTATTCCCATTAACATTCACTGAGCTCCCTCTTATGCCAGAATGTTTCCGCATAAAATGAACTGAGCCCACTCCATATATAGGTCAGGTTATTGGGACCAAGAGTGAAAACTGTTCCATGTGCAAAAGCCAAATTCCCAATATCGGACAGAACTAATGGAATCAGAAGTTAAAAGTTGACCAGAAACTCTTTGTGCTAGCTGGAATTTACCCGAAGAGAATTCAGACTGCAAAAGCATGCTGAGATTGAGATAGAAATTATAAAACCCCATGATATGCAAGAAAAATACACCTTCCTCTAGCACGGCCAGTTTAGGGAGGGAGGAAGCTGCCCTCAGTATCTCTCCCTGTCTCAGCCTGGAGCTCAGCCCACAGGAAGTTGGTAGGGTAATCCTGGTGAGCAGGTAGCATTTTCACTGGGAACGTCCCTGATTTGGGCACCACTCTGAGACAGAGCTATTTGCAATAGCTTTAACATGGTCACATACAAAGCCCTGTGATGCTGGCTGGCACAAAGTTTGAATACTCAAGTGATACTTTAAATATACTTTCAAAGAAACCCGTGTTCAGATCTCCCCGACCCTTTCATTCCTTTTCTCCTTTGAACCTCAAGGTAGGGTTTCTTGATCAAATAGTACATTCTCTTTAAAAATACTAATCTTGTGCTAAGCATTTCTTGCCCTCTTTCTACAGAGTGATCTAGGGAGAATTACATGGCCAGTGCATTGCTAATTTCTTTATCTATTCTTACAAAGGTAGAGCTCTCAAAGTAGCCTTAAAATTTAAGTGCCTACTATGTGTCAGGTCCTGTAAGGTGCTAAAAACAGATTTCTACCTCTAATGGCTGGCTGTTTGGGTGACAGTGTAAGCATTAATATACATCAGGATCAACTGGGCACATTTTAAAATATATATATATTTATATTGATTTCAGAGAGGAAAGGAGAGGAAAAGAGAGATAGAAAAATCAATGAGAGAGACCCCCACTGGGGACTGGCCCACAATCCAGGCATGAGCTCTGACCAGAAATTGATCCCCTCATAGGTTGACACTCAACCACTGAGCCACGCCTGCAGGGCCAACTGGGTACTTCTTAAATGTGTAATTTCCTGGTCCCAACCCCAGAAATTGTGACTCACAAAAGATTTGGGGTGAGATCCCAGGCTTCTACAATTTTTAAAAGGCATCCCGGGTAATTCTGATGCGGGTGATCTGAGGCCCACACTGCTGTTCCAATGACTAAAATTCCCTTGGTGGCCTCCTGCCTCCTTAGGCTATAAACTGCCATCAAGTAGCATTTGACACACCCTGTCATTTTGCTTTGCAATGTTGACTATTTCCCCAGTGCATATAATGACTCTATTAAGATCCAATCTTTCCTTTTTTCCTGGCCCCACAAGGTCCAGATTTGAGATAGAGATAGGTTTGGAGGTGCAAGATTTTAGACCAGTTGGTGTTTAAATCAGAATCTAATTTTGATGCAAGGGAGAGTGTTCCTTTGCTAAAAGCAGCTTAGGGATTCTGAGCTGAGAAATACTCATGTGAGTGGGAGAAAATAAACTGCATTGTCGAAGAAGTGAATTATGTGTTTGTTTTTCTGAAATGTCACCCTCTATTGCATTAAAGCGTAGTTTTAATGCTGAAGGAAAGAAAAGGTTCAAGGCCTGCTTAGTTAAACTGTAATTGCTGAAAGTCTCCTTTCATCGTCTCCTGGGCTCCGTCAGCTCAGGTGAATAACTAGGTTGGTAGAGCTCACAACGTGAAGACCGGAACGGTCATCACACCCTGACTCAAAGGCCTCAGAGCTGCAGAACTTACTGTCTCACCACTGGGTAAAATTTTTACTTCTAGTTTGTGTTTCCGCAAGCCCACTGCTCAAAGATCTCCCTAGATTTCCTTGGCATGAAAAGAGAGCATTGATATTAACTAAGCAAAGTCCCAACTATTGCTTCCCTTCAGTCCCTGGGCTTCTTAAAGATGGCAGTTAAAGGTGTATTACTCCTAGAGCGAATAAAGTGAAGCAAAGGATGAAATCTCCTTCCCTCTGGTTTTGAGGGTCAGGTCACAGGCGAATGAGAAGAATTAGGAAAATGGGTGGCTGTGGTCTGCTTTGGTTTTTTACCTCCCTTTCTCCTTCTGGGAGTAGCATCCCTCTTTTCCATGGAAAACCCTTTACATGGGCTAGGATTGAGTTGCCCCCCGCCCTTCACCACAATCAGAGTACTCTTTGCCACTTCCTTCTCCCCACCCAGGCTCAGCATGGATGAGAGGCATCCTGCTACTTGTCTGCCAGAGCTACAGGCAACCTTTTCTCTCCACTGGGATTGCTAGACCAGCAGGAAAGGACTCTTGGGCTGCGGGATGTCATCATTATCATAATAACGAGTGAGCATATCTGAGAGAGAGAGAGAGAGAGAGAGAGAGAGAGAGAGAGAGAGAGAGAGAAAGAGAGAGAGAGAGAGATGCATGGAGCCTTGTTGCATTGCATGAGCTCTGCATGCAGCCAAGTCTGATTATTAATGAGTCAATAAAACCTCCTCCCTGCCTTGTTTTCTTCTAGGTTAATTGGAGGTGGCTTTCTGCACTTGCAATTCAAAGAGGCCTGCCTATGACAGATGATACATTTATTCTTGAGATTTACAGCATCATGCCATAGTGCTATGCTGATGATGACTTATGCTCTTGGTTGACAATATACCTTTACACTAAGTTTCGTAGGACGTCACATCCTTTCCAAGGGTCAGCCAGTGGCTAGCTGATGCAGTCCTGCTCCAGGTGGGCTAACTCGGCAGAACAATCTAAGACCAAAAGCTCTCCATGGATCAGCCAAGGCTAGGCTTTAGCTGAGGCCACTTCTTTGCTCAGCTGTTTTTCTTCCTCAACCTGCTGCTCTCGCCTCCTTTCAATGTTTTCCTGAAGAGCCAGTAAGTCCCAGCTACCTGAATCCCTGTCTCAGCCTCTGCTTTTAGGGAACATAACCCTAAGACACGCAGTAGTTTCTTTAAAAATTAGTTTACATTTTAATCAAAGTAATATATTACATGGTTAAAAGTAAAAAAAATATAAAAAGGTCTCAACTGGTCAATAATGGTCGCTTGCCCAACCCTTTCTCACCTCAGTCACTGAGAGTCAATCATTCTGGATTATTTTAATGCCCTTATTACCTGAATGTTTTAAATAACATGCATATTCTGCTATTTACATTTCAAACATTATTTATTGACCTCCCACAATGATAGAGGAGAATTTAGCTTATTCATATTACCTCTGCTTTCATTCTCCCATGATTTTTTATCATAATATATCAAAAATTTGATATATATACTAAAAATTTGATATATTTTTAGTTAAATCAATAGTCATTTTTATATTATTGTGACTATTATTATCTATACCCATATTTCATTAAATTTAAGATGTCATCAATTGTGAAACATATTATTATTTTATATACTGCTAAGAAAAATAAAGTCAATTAAGCATGACATGCCATCATTCATATGACACTTTATAACATGTTGTGAAAAGAATGTTAACTCAGCTTCCCTACACATACTAGGTCCATAAAAGCAAATAGTTGGTCTATCTTACTCACTACCACAACTACAGAGGATGGCACATAGTAGGTATCCAATGAAGAAGTGTTGAATGAATATGCACATATTGTTCATTATTGAGCTTAGTGGTTGATCATGACCCAGCTGGATTTTTGTGTAGGCCATCTGCCCACGCATCACATCCTCACATGCACACGTGTACCAGTTCCATTTTCTCTCTAGAGGTTACCTCCAGAAGTGCTCTTTCTGCTCCAAACTCTGTGAATTTTTCCCTCGGGAATGGCTTTTAGTGGTTCCTTGTGTTTCTCCTCCTTTTTCCTTGAGTCGGTGTTTCCCCTTTTACAGTTACTACCCTCTTCTTATGGAGCACATCCTCCGTGATCTTTCTGAAAAGGTCTTTTTCTTTCTCTTCCCAAATACAGTCACATTCCAAGATACTAAGACTTAGAGCTTTTGCATATGAATCAGGGGTTGGGGGACATAATTCAGCCCATCACAGGGACACACGTGACAGAGACTCCAGCATCTGGGAGGAGCACCATGGGGGACATGTACCCTGCCTTACTTTCTGTGGGCAAAGGGAGCTACGACTTCAGGGCCTGCACAAAAGAAAAGTGCTTCAGCCCAGAAATGGCACACAGCACCTTCATTCCCAATGTATGTGTCAGAACAACCATATGTCGTGTCCAGTGGCCATGAGCTGTGACATGCAGGCTTCCGCAAGCCTGACAAGCACGGTAATATCTACCATGGTACCTACCAAACATGTCCCTTTAAAGAACCTCATAATCAACAGACCTGAACCTGACAGATCTCCTACTGGAGCCTGGACTGCAGATATTTTCTCTCAGAGACGGATGCCGCCATCCATCCAGCTGTTCAAGCTTGAAAACTGGTGGCCATCCTCTCCACCTCTCTCTAAATACAACTGGTCATAAAATCTTTTTTTATTCAGTTGCCTTAAAACATGCTGGTTTGGTTTTTCCTCTTCATCTAATACTACCTTAATTTCAGCCTGCCTTGCTTCTCCCCTAGAGTATTACTAGTAAAAAAGGCTTCTGCCAAAACCGGTTTGGCTCAGTGGATAGAGTATCAGCCTGTGGACTAAAAGGTCCCAGGTTCGATTCTGGTCAAGGGCGCGTACCTTGGTTGCGGGCACATCCCCAGTGGGAGGTGTGCAGGAGGCAGCTGATCGATGTTTCTAACTCTCTATCCCTCTCCCTTCCTCTCTGTAAAATATCAATAAATATATATATATATATTTAAAAAAGGCTTCTGCTTAGCCAGCATGGCTCAGTGGTGGGACATCAACCTATGAACCAGGAGTTCACAGATTCAATTCCTGGTCGGGGCACATGCCTGGGTTGCTTGATCTCCAGAGTGGGGCGTGCAGGTGGCAGCTTAATCAATGATACTTTTTCATCATTGATGTGTCTATCTTTCTCTTCCTCTCCATTCCCTCTGAAATCAATAAATATATAAAATAAAAAAATAACAAAGGCTTCTTTTAAACAAAGTGTAAGGTGATGGTTACCAGAGCCCAGGGTGTGGAATAAAAGGGGAGATGTTGGTCAAAGGGTGCAAACCTCAAGCTATAAGATGAATGAGGTCTGGGGATCTAATGTACAGTATGGGGATAGATTATAGATAATCACACTGGATTATATACTTGAAAGTTGCTAAGAGAATAGATCTTAAATGTTCTCACCACAAAAAATGGTTATTATGCGATGTGACAAAGGCGTTAATGAAACTATAGTGGTAATCACTGTAATATATAAAATCGACACATTGCATACCTTAAAGTTTACCCAGTATTGTGCCAATTATCTATATATATAAAAGCCAAAGCAAGCGAATGATCAAATGATTGAACCTGCAGTTGATTGCTATGACATGCACTGACCACCAGGGGGCAGATGCTCAATGCAGGAGCTTCCCCCTGGAGGTCAGTGCACTCCCACAGCCAACTTCCCATGGTCCCTGCCCTCAGACTGGATGAAACAACCTGATTGGTCCTGATCACCAGCCAGGCTGAGGGACCCCACTGGTGCACAAATCAGTGAACCAGGCCTCTAATATTTCAATAAAGCTCTGGGGAAAAGGAGGCTTATTTTTGTCCTTCTGGGCTTCATGCTTCAGCCCATTCCCTGCACAGCTGCCAGGTTCCCTCTAAACTCAGCAGTGAACTGCCGCTCCAGTGCTGCCAATGCTCCCTGCCTGTTGGCTACAGTTCAAACTCTCAAGGGTTGTGGAGTTAGGACTGCTCTCGTTTGCTCCAAAGTTAGAGAATATCAGCCTCTATTCTCAACCCTCCTGGAGCCCTCCATCTTGCAGGATTGATAGGCAGCCATGCTTCCAGGAACTGACAGTCTGTGCCCCACACAGTCTGCCTGTACCTGCTCATCTGTCCCTTGCTCACTGGATGCAGTCATGCTCACCTCCTCACCATCTCTCAACTTGCACTAACTCTCTTCCCAAGCTATTTGATAATCAACTCCCTCATTTCCTTCAAATCTTTGCTAAAAAGTCACGTTCTCAGTTCTCCTCGCCATATTCTCTCCTCACTCCTAATCCCATCTATCCTGCTTTTACTTTATCTTCCTCATACCACTTTCCAATATACAATTATTATTTGTTTTCTGTCTCCTCCCAGCTAGAATAAAAATTTCATGACAGTAGAGCATATCTGTATCCCTGATGTATCCCCTGCACATAAGAGAACATGGCACATAGTAGGTGCTAAATAAATACACGAGAGATTGAAAGAATGAATTTCTGTTATATTATCTTGCATGGGACATTATAATTATCAAGTGACATACTGCTGTTCCCACTAAAATATAGATATATTTCTATACTCCCAGTATGACGCTTGATACACACATGCTCAATATTTATTTGGTGAGTATATACAAACAGAATAAACCCATCACTATCTATAAGGACACTGAGGCCTATGGTAGAGTCCAAGCTAGGATCCAAGTTTTCTGTGTCTGGCTGAATCTCATAACTGTACAGACCAACTCTATTAAAAACATTTAAAAGTACCCTAGCTGGTTTGGCACAGTGGGTAGGGCATTGGCCTATGGAATGAAGGTTTGTCCAAGAGCATTTACTTTGGTTGCAGGCTCAATTCTCAGCCCTGGCAGGTGGCTCATTTAGGAGGCAATCCATTGATATGTCTCTCTCACATCGATATTTCTCTCTGTGTGTCTTTCCCCCTCCTTTCCACTCTCTCTAAAAATTAATGAGAAAATATTCTCAGGTAAGGATTAACAACAATAACAATAACAATAACAACAAAACACATTTCAAAAGTGCATCTTATCTTCCAACTATGTTGTGAATTTCTTGAGACAGGGGCAAGGTACCAAGCTGCCTTGACACTCAATTGGTGTCTGCTAGAGTGCTAGGTAGACATAATACTTATCCAATATATATTTGTGGTCTGAGTGCACAATAAAAATATTATTGTTATCATTGTTTCCACTTTTAATGACAAAAGTGATAATAACCTCCCAGCAATCTCCTTTAAATAGGTTCAAGACCCTGAAATACAATTTTAGCAGTGTCTTCTATCAGCTTGCTCCCTGGAGAGATGAAATGAGTTCATAATGAGATTCCTGCAATGAGTCAAAAAGCAGAGAGAATGAGTACAGGGTTTTGCTGCAGGAGACACAGATGTTTCACTGGTGTTAGGGAGCTCATTTTTTCTCTGCTCCTGAGAGCTAGCGCTGGGCCGTGGGGAGAGGGCTAGAGGTATGAATCCCCAACGCATATTCTCTTTACTGGACATCGCCCCTTCCAGATCTTGCTAGGATGGAGGACTGGAAGAGAACTGATTGTCTCCTCAGGATAAATGGAGTGGCCACCAGCCTCTGAAAAACAGGTGCCCCTGAATCTCAGATGAACTAAATTGATTAATTGCAAGCAACTACAACAGGTTATTTTCTCAGTTGAGACAGTGGTGCAAAGATTCTTATTTTCAAGCTTCTGGCGCTGATGGGTTTGACTTACTTGATTTTAAAGTACAGGTTAATACCACCTGGTATTTTCAAGCTTTGGTGATGAAAGTGTGAGTAAGAGAGAATCTGACCAAACTAATAATTAAATGGGTATGGGTAAAGGTTTCACCATTTCCCTTCATGCAACTAACATATCGTTAGGAAAAGGAATGGAGGAAGTAGGAAAAAATAGCCTATTGGAAGGACACAGTACAATCTGGCTGCGCTATTCCGCTGCTCCCCATCATGCTGCTCTCCATGACACACTGTCAGAATGCTGCCCTCGAGTCCTGCTCCTGAGCTACAATAGCCAAGGCTCTTCTTCATCAAATGCTTCCCTGAGACCAGGAAGTGAATGCTCTTAGTTCCTGAGCTCTTCTATGACTCTGCTCCACCATTTTTGACAAAGTTTAATGGCTCAAGCCCTGAGTTTCCAAGGAGACTGAGGTTTACTTCCCCAGTGGGCAGCATCCCATCTCACTCTCAGTGCTGCCTCATGGAGGTCGCTTCAGCACTTCACTGCATCCTCCCCTTCTCCCCTTATGGCATAACAAACAAGCACACAAACCCAACGCAAACATTTTTTTGTTCTTACAAGTTTATTTCTAATCTGCAGAGGCAAGATTTTTTTAAATAAAAGAATTGGGGGGAAAATAGTTACAGAGGCAAAGGAGCATTGAACAGACTGTCAAACTACAGCGGGAAGGCAGGGGAAGTTGGGGAGGAGGGACTGTAAGAGATCAACAGGACTTGTATGCATGTATATAAGCATAACCAGTGGATACAAGACACTTGGAGTGGGGTGGCAGGTGAGGGCATGTACTGAGGGGACTAGGGGAGGCTGGGGAGAGGTCAATGTGGGGGGAAAAAAGGAGACATATGTACTACTATTTGTAATACTTTAAAAAATAAAATAAATTCCAAAAGCACAGGCAAGTTGCATAGACTTTGATAGACTGTGATAAGACAGAGCAGAGGAATACATTTCATAAAGATGCCTCTAATTTTCTCTCTGCACACAGTGGCCGGCCTTCCCTCCGCTGCTGGCTCTCCAACTGTTTGGAGCTCAGCATCGCCCTGTTCCTTGCTGCATTATTTTATGGAACAACTTAGTGCTTCTTTGGTTTCTCCTATTTGCAGCCCCACAAAGAAATTCTTTTGAATCCATCTTTCTTGGAAGAGAGGGAGGTTGAAAATTACATTCTTTCCCTTTGACACATTATGTAAAGAGGGTTAAGCTGAGCGAGGGGGAATTTAGGCACAGAATGCCATGTGATTCAGCTCTGATTAGGGCCAGGTTTCAGTCAGGGCTTCTGGATCCAGGGATAGACACTGGCTGGGAATCTGGATAAGTGGCAGAAGTCCCTTCACCCCTTTTTCATGGATAAAGTGGGGTTCATAACACTTTTCCTACTCTGCTGGCCAGGTGGGATTGCAGACAAGCAAGCATTAGAGAGAATAGTCAACAGACCCTGTGAAATTGCATCATCTGAGATCCTGTGAAATTTCCCTCCAAGTTTAGAACTTCTAGTGGCTTCTATTTGTACCAGGAGACAAGCTCCAAACATCTGGGCCTCCAGGAGGATTAGGATATGCATGTCAGTCTAGTGCAGTGCCTGTCTTTTTAACCCTTTATCCCTGTTTTCCTCATTGCTCAGAAAAGCATTGCATTGAAACTCAAAACCATCCCTTTCCTATTCCTGACATTATTTATCTCTACTGAGAGTACATTTCCAAAGGTTTTTAAGGAAAATGCAGGGAATAAGTCACAAGGGTAAACTGGATTACATTCTAGTACAATGAGGATGCTTTCTGATTTAAAAAAAATTGTAATAATGCATGCTATGTTTTTTATTATTTTTAGCAAAGATCTTTCTTAAAGGAGATTTCAACCAAGGGTTTCTCTATTAACTTGACACCGGATTTAGCCATGCAGGCATAAATAGGCAAAAGCGGAGGGGATAATTGAAAGTCCAATTAGATGTGGAAAATCTTGTTTTTCCTCCTTTTCTCACTCTGGTTTGCTCCAATTCATTGTGGTGATGGTGGGAAGGAGATGCTCTCCCATCTGGGTATTTATTATCACTTGAGAGCTCAAAAAACAAGGGTGGGTGGAATTTTCTTTGATGCCAACTTCTTTTGCAGAGCCTTTCAAAGGAAATTGGTCTACTTCGTTTCATTTTCAGAACAGTCACCTCAAACATTTCAGCTCTTAGCACTGCCTTCACAGATCTCCTAGGGTTCACTCTGAATTTTGACTTTCTGAAATCACTTTCTAGCCGTCACTTTCGTACTTGATGGACCTGTTGATTCCACAAAATGCCAGCACACGAATCCATCTGTCATGATGGCATGGTGCCCTTGCTGCAGGATGACATGCCAATATCCCCCAGCCCTGGTGCCAGCCAAAGTGGCATTAGCAACAATGCCCGGCATGACACAATAAACTGTATGCCATTCAGCAAGAAGGTCTTCCCAGGGAAGGCACAAGCTGCCAAAGGAGGAACATGTTTCTCATTATGGCAAGTCACGCATGGCCCATTTCATTACACTGTCCCATGGGCATTATTGGCTCTGTCTGCATAGAGCTGCTATGGTAGAGAGCAGCTCCCACACTGACAGAACACACCCTGGGAAGGGGAATTAGCAATGGTCATAGGTGACAGGAACTGAGGGGTTTCCTGAGATGATGAACTTTCAGGGAAAAATCTAGAACATCTTAAGCAAATTGGGATGAGTTGGTCAACCCACCTGTGTACCCATCATTGGCCCCACCAGGTAAATTCCTCCTGGTCCTGTGTCTTCAATTCTACTTTTCTGGTAGACATCCGTTACATGGCCCTAATGATCCCCACTCCTGGTTTTTCTGCCTTTGTTACTCACATCCTATTGAGGTGGACTGGACTTATTCCCTCACTTCTAATGAGAATAGGGTAGAAATAAAAAGATTTCAATGCTGAGATTATTTTAGAAAAAGGAATGTGGCTTCCATGTTGGGTACTCCCTCTCCACCTTCCTTCCTTCTGCTCCTCTTCCTCCTCCTCTTCTTCTTCGTCTGCCTCCTTGTCTTCTCCTTGTCTTCCTCCTCCCTCCCTTCCTCTCTCCAACCCCATCCTTCTCCCTCTGAGGATAGTCACCTGACAGGTTTCAAACAGCCTTATAGATGCTTGCTCTATTGGTGGCAAGGAATTGATGTCTGTGCCAACAGGTAGCAAAAGCCTGAGATCTGTCATCAGTCCCGAGTGAGCTCCTGTCCCTAACATTTTCACTATAGCCTTGTGAGAGTCCCTAAGGAGACACCCAACGTAAGTTGTGCTGGGACTCCAGACACTCAGACAGGAGACAATAAATGTTGCTTTTAGCCTTTAAGTTTTGGGGTATCTTATTACATGGAAATGGATAACAAATACAAGTTCAAACTATGACAAAGGCAGATGGTTCAGAAACACACCTGACTCAGAATATCACATTAGAATTTACAGGAACCTGAGAGCTCAAATGTTCTGACCAATTCATTAGGAAGATATGGCGCCTGAGCCCAAGTTGGCCAAGGGAATGGTTATGGAGCAAGCCAGTGGCAGCTAGACTTAGGCCTGCATTTCTGATTACAGCTCTGGTGCTGATTCTGTGTAGTGTTGCCTCCCAGTGTGGCACCGTCCAACACCCAGAATCCCACTGCTTCCTGATTTGGTTCACAAAAAGAGATTGCCTTGAAATGACCATCTTCTTAATCACCCCTCCTCTGCTGGAAGCCTTTCTAACTCCCGATTAGCTGGTGGGATGCTGCTTTCAAAGGCTTTCTGGGTGAAGTGCCTGTGGGTCCCACCCTCCATTTGGTGCTTTTTAAATTATGTTGTTTCTATGCGGTCTTCCAGGGAGAGGACTTATCTCAAGTTTTGTTCCAGAGTTGATAAACATAATAAAATCTTTTATATGTAATCTAGAAACACTGAAGATTTTTCCTGGCTCTGATAGTCAAGAAACCTCTTATCCTCTTTAAATCAGATTTTAAATCTACAGATTTAAATCAGTGAATAAACTACCAGTTCAATTTAATTCAACAAGTATTCCTAGAATGCCTAAGCCAGCATTTGTTTGAGAAGGGCTGGAATGGAAGAAGACAGGAATGGAAAAAATATATGACATGATTATTACCCTCAACGAACATTTCTGCATGGAAAAATAATAATTATTATCACATTTAGCACTAGGAACTTATGTCTGCTTATCTAAAATGCATTATTTTTTAATTTGAAAATATCTAAAAATTTATAAAGTGTTAACACTTGTTCATTCTTCGTGGTGGGCACATGGTTGTTATATTATTTTATTTTAAAATCTAGAGGCCCTGCAGGGATTGGGCCAAAACTGGCTCTCCAACATCCCCCAAAGGATCCTGGATTGTGAGAGGGTGCAGGCCAGGCCAAGGGATCCCACTGGGGCCAGGGAGGGGCCTTGGGAGGGCTCCAGGGCATGTTAGGCCCATCTCACCCAGTCCCGATCAGCCAGAGCCCAACTGCAAGCTAACCTATTGGTTGGAGCATCTGCCCCCTGGTGGTCAGTGCACATCACAGACTGATCGAAGGGTCAAACAGTCCAAGGGACAACTAGCATATTAGGCTTTTATATATATAGATATATACTACATTTTTATAATATACACATTATAGTCTATATTTAAACACATTAGCTTTTATAAGCTATACATTATAATGTATACAAAAATATACAATATATTTCCTGCTTTTTCTTTTTTTTTCCAAATTGAAAGAGTGTATGAGTTCTGTCATTGAGTTGTCTCTGACTCCTGGCTACTCAATGAATAGGTGATGTCCACAGTTTCCTGTCCTCAAGAGTCCTGCTCAGCTCCTTTAGACTCATGCCTAAGGCTTCTTTTATAAAGCCAGTTCATCTCAGATATGGTCTTTCTCTTTCCCTGCTGCCTTCTGTTTTCCCGCATTATTGTCTTTTCTCAAGAACTATGCCTTCTCATGATGTGCCCACAATATGACAGCTTCAGTTTTGTCATTTTTGCCTCCAGAAATGTTTCAGGTTAAATGTGCTCTAGGACCCACTGTTTGATCTTCTTGGTATCCCAGCATTTTCACAGAGTTCTTTTCCAGCCCATATTTCAAATGAATCCATTTCCCATGCAATCAGCCTTCTTCACTGTCCAATTTTCACATCTGTACTTAGTAATTGGGACTACGAGGGTATGGATGATCTTGCCTTGATCTCTAACATTTATTGAGTATTCACTATGTCCAACCTGTTAGGTCTGATCAAATGATGAAATGGATATCCCCTCTTCTGGGAAAGTGACCTTTAGATCATTTCACAACCAACATTCCCTTTCACTTAGGTCACATTGCATTTGCTAAGACCAGTAGTAACTTTCCTTTCCTGACTTGACCAGGATGTGGACCCAACCAGAGAATTCCCTGTCCAAAAAAGACCACCTAGAATCCTTTAAAATATCTGATTCCCCATCCCTGGTGACTGGTGCCATTTTGGGGCTCAGTCCATCTGGTTTCCAGGTGACTTAATAAATTTATAATTCTTTACCACTTTTTCCCTCATGTGTTCCTCCTTTAGAGACACAAGGCACTCTAACAAACACTTTACATTCAATTTCTCACTGAATTCTTCCACAAATCCTCCAAGGAAAGTACTCATTTTTTTTCTTGTTCCAGTTCAGAAAAGTTGAGTATCTTAATCAAAGTCACCCAACTAATACATGAAATTAAAACCTAACTCTCTCTTACTCAAAAACTCAAATCCCAATCACTAAGTTTAAATTCTTACTATTAAGAAGTAACAAGAAGTGTGTCTAAGTGGGGAAACAGAGGCTAGGACTAGGAGCCTTTGGATATGAGTTGTGAGGGCTCTCAGTTGTATGTAGTATCCTTATTTTCGCCACCATTTTTGAGGATTAAGTTGTTCTAGTCTGTAGACATTTGAACAGATTTTTTAGATGATCTCTCCAACTCTTTGCTTTTGGACTTGAAATTGGATGCCTTACTTGGGTAGGTGGGAGGACTATGCGTAGGAGTTGAGGTTCTGGGGGCAAAGGAATGGCTGCACAGATGGACATATTAGAGAATATAGACTACAATGGACTCTAGCATTTAGAAGACTTCATTTCTCACCAAACTTTGTTCTACCCTTTGAGAAATAACAACAACAAAAAAACTGTGCCATATGATTCAAATATGACTAATGCTCCAATACTTTCCAAAGATATTTAAACTACTGTTCTCAGTCCTATCATTAATAGCCCATTCACAACCTATATGTTTATGTTGTATTCAAGGTTTCAAAGAGGAGAGATTTACTCAGGTTAGCCCCAAGAGAAAACAGGAAAGGGCAAAGAATTATAAGGATTTGTAATAGGATATAAAAAGGTAATTCTATCTGTCCCAGAATTTGGGCTTAGTCTCCCCAATTCACAATTATAGGTGCAAAGTATCCATACATTTTAAACTGCATTACCACAACATTGATGCAGGACATGCAAAAGGGGTGGTGGCAAACCTTCTGGCCAGCATTGGCCCAGCACCCCTCCAGACAATATAAGAGAAGGCACACTTATTAAAGGTAATTCAGGTCAAGAGTTTGGTATATGTTTGGAAAGGGCCATCCATATCCCACACTCCCCACCTTACTCGCCTTTTGCAATGTGGCAAATGTGTTTGGTGTTGTGCTCCATCCCCTTGCCCTTACCACTTCACAGAGCACTGATCTAACCTCCCACTGTCCTCCCTGCTTTTCTTTGCCTGAGCAGTCAGAACCCAGACAGAAAGTGCTGGTATTAATGCCTCCTCCTAAGTGAACCCACGCAGCAGTCTTCAGATAATGACTGATGGTGTTGGTATATAAGTCCCCGTGGGTCACTAGCTCTTTGGAAGGGATATGATTCTACAGAATCCAACTTGCAATACTGTTCTACATGATTTCAACACTCTTAAATGGGTGGAGATTTCTCTGTTGTCCTAGAACATGGTCAGCTTTCGTAAATTTGATATAAATGGAATAATACATCATATACTCTTTTAAAATATATATATTAAAAATAATATTTATTTCAACATCATTAAAATGTCCATACTACCCAAAGCAAACTATACATTCAATCCACTACCCATTATAATACCAATGATATATTTCACAGACCTAGAAAGAACTCTCCAAAGATTCATCTGGAATAATAATAAAAAAAAAAAGACCCTGAATAGCCACAGCATTCTTTCTACTTGAGAAAGAATAAAGTAGGTGGGATCTCAATACAAGATTTCAAGCTTATTACAAAGCAATTGTTCTAAAAACAATCTGGTACTGGCACAAGAACAAACACATAGACCAAAGGAATAGAATAGAGAATTCAAACGACTATGCTCAATTAATATTTGACAAAGGAGGCATGAACATACAATGGAGTCAAGACAGTCTCTTCAATAAATGGTGTTGGGAAAACTGGACAGATACATGCAAAAAATGAATCTAGACCACCAACTTACACCGTCCACAAAAATAAACTCCAAATGGATACAGGATTTAAACATAAGATGGGAAACCATAAAAATACTAGAGGAATCCACAAGCAGCACAATCTCAGACATATGCTGAAAGAACTTCACTGATACTGCTCCAAAGGCAATGGAAACTAAAGAGAAAATAAACAAATGGGACTACATCAAAATAAAAAGCTTTTTCACAGCAAAAGAAACCATCAACAAAACAACAAGAAAGCTCACTGTATGGGAGAACATGTTTGCAAATGTTATCAGTGATAAAGGTTAATCTCCAACATCTACAGCCAATTTATACAACTTAATAAAAGGAAGAGAAATGATCCAATAAAAAAGTGGGCAACGGACCTAAATAGAACCTTTTCAAAAGAAGACAGAAGGAAGGCCAAGAACACATGAAAACATGCTCAAAGTCACTAATCATCCGAGAGATGCAAATCAAAACGACAATGCAGTACCATCTCACACCTGTCAGAATGGCAATCATCAACAAATCAACAAACGACAAGTGTTGATGAAGATGCGGGGGAAAAGGAACCCTCGTGCACTGCTGGTGGGAATGCAGACTGGTGCAGCCACTGTGGAGAACAGTATGGAGCTTCCTCAAAAAACTAAAAATGGAACTCCCATTTGACCCTGTAATCCCACTCTTAGGAATTTATCCTAAGAAATCACAAACACCAATCAGAAAAGATTTATGCACCCCTATGTTCATAGCAGCACAATTTACAATAGCTACAATTTGGAACAGCCTAGGTGCCCATCAGCAGATGAGTGAATCAGAAAACTATGGTACATCTACACAATGGAATGCTATGCTGCCATAAAAAAGACGAAATTCTTACCATTTGTAGCAACTGGATGGAACTGGAGAGCATTATGCTAAGTGAAATAAGCCAGTCAATGAAAGAAAAATACCACATGATCTCACTCATTTATGGATAATAAAGAACATTATAAACTGATGAACAAAAAGATAGATACAGAGGCAGTAAAGCATCAAACAGACTGTCAAATTACAGCGGGAAGGTTAGGGAGAGATGGGGTAGATAAGAGATCAACCAAAAGACTAGTATGCATGCATATAAGCATACCAATGAACCCAAGACAATGGGAGGTTAGGGTATGCATGGGAGTGGGTGGGGAAGATTTGCATACCTGTAATACATTAATAAAAAAAATTTAAAAATATACATTTTATTGATCTTTTACAGAGAAGAAGGGAGGGGATAGAGAGCTAGAAACATTGATGAGAGAGAAAATCAATCAGCTGCTTCCTGCACACCTCCTATTGGGGATGTGCCCGCAACCAAGGTATGTGCCCTTGACCCGAATAAAACCTGGGACCTTTCAGTCCACAGGCCCACGCTCTATCCACAGAGCCAAACTGGTTTTGGCCATAATCTCTTTTTATATGAATTCTTTTCACTCAGCAAAATTATTTTAAGATTCACTCATGCTGAACATATTATTTCATTTTATTTCTACAAATATTATTTCTTCTAATCCCGTCTTTTAGGGACTCCATTAATATATATCTCAGCCTACATAAAGTTGTGTCATAGTTCCCTGAAACTCTTTTTATTGTTTAAAAATTATTTTTTCTCGTGTGTTTTATTTTGAATAGTTCTCATTGCTCTTTGTCTTCAAACTCACTATCTTTTCTTCTGTAATGTCTAATCTGCTATTAACGCATCCAGTATGTTTCGTATCTCATGCATTGTAATTTTCATTTCCAAACGTTCAATTAGTTTTTTAATATCTTCCATATCTCTACTTACCTTTTTAAAATATGTGAAACAGTTATAATATCCATTATAATATCCTTGTCTGTTAATTCTAATTCCTTTGTCAGTTCTGGTCAATTTCAATGAATAGATTTTGCTCCTTTTTGTGGGTCATATTTTTCTGCTTCTTTTCATTCCTGATAATTTTTTATTGGATGCCAGTCATTGTGACTTTTCCCTTGCTGGGTACTGGATAGTTTTGTATGCCTATAAATATCTTTGAACTTTGTTCTGGGATGTGACTAGGCTTCTTTGAAACCATTTGATAGGAGCAGTATTTAGTCTAGGACTAATTATTATTCAGTACTAAGGCCAGACCTTTTGACGCATTCGATCCAGTTATCCATGAATTAGTCTTCTAGTCTGACTGGTGGGGACAGCTGCTGTTCCCATTCTTTTGGAGAACCTTTCAAATGGTTCTTTTTCTATTCTCAGGTAATTTCCACACATGCATGCACTGATCAGTACTCTGCTGAATATTAAACGGCCCTCTGCAGATTTCTGGATTTCTCTACCTATTCAGTTCTTTCCTTCATAGTAGTAGGTCTAGCCACCAGTGTCTTCTTAGACTTTTGGCTCTATTTTCTCAACTTAGGGAGTCCACTAATTTCTGCTTGGGTTCTCCCTTCCTACACTGTAATCTGGAAATATTTAAGACATTAAATTGGGACATTAGCAAGGTTCACCTCATTTGCTTCCTATTTTTCAGAGATCACTGTTCTTTATTGCCTAAAGTAGGCAATATTGTTTCAAATATGTTGTCTGTTTCTATTGTTTGTTTGTTTCCAGTGTGAAAGGAAGTTTGATCCCTGTTATTTTGTCTTGACTGGAAAAAGAAGTTTTATTTTACTTTTAAAATTTTTATAGCTTCATTTCTAATTTTTAAAATATATTTTATTGATTTCAAAGAGGAAGGAAGAGGAAGAGAGAGATAAAAACTTCAACAATGGAAGAGAATCACTGATTGCCTGCCTCCTGTACGACTCCTACTAGGGACTGAACCAGAAACCAGGGAATATGCCCTAACAGGGAATTGAACCACAAACTCCTGGTTCATAGGTCGAGGCTCAACCACTAAGCCACACATGCCAGTTAATAGCCTCATATTTTAGATGTGTTTTTTTTAAAATAAATAATATTAATTAGATCTTTTAGGTCTAGTCTAAAAATCATTGTATTTTAGTTAAAGCATTAGTCCACTTTTGTTAAGCGATTATTGATTTATTTAGGTTTATATCTATCATCTCATCTTTATATTGTTTCTCTCCATCTATATATTTTTTCTTATTTTCCCCTTTTCTTTCTTTTAAATTGTTTATTTTTTGTTTTGTTTTAAATTATTTTCCTCTCTAGACTAGTATAAATGTTGCGAGGCTATTACACATCATGAAAGCAAGTTTTGTGAACCTGATAATATAATCAGCAAGATTCAGAATAAGAACAGCTCAGAATCCAGATGCCAAAATGAAATCACAACAGGCCTCTGAAAAGAGAATTTAAGGAAGAGAAGTGTCCAGGATGACTACTGAGCAAAAAATTAATTAAAAATATGAAGAAAGCTGAAAAAAAAATAACTTGTTTTTGGTGAAGATTAGCATAGTAGAAGAGGTAAAGAGGCAATTATTACTGTAGTGATAATTATGCCTGCCTGCCTTATGGGGCCAAGCAGGAAAATGAGTTCTTTAAGAAGGTCCCAGAAACAATGGGAGGTAGTGGTAGAATAACCTAAGCTTTCTGTGACTTGCCCTTTTCTTAAACAATAGGTCTATTCTTTAGGGAAATAATAATAATAAGAAGAACTACATCAATGATAGAATAGCTTTAGTATGTAATGCGTAATGCAGCATTATATGGTTTCCTCATTTGATCCTCCCAATAATCCTTTGACATGGCTTTGACTCTATAAGATACTTCCTGTACATACATCAAGTGTTCTGAGCCTCACTTATCTGTTAGTCTAGCTACTGCTACAGTGACCAGTCCTTCACAGACTCCAGTCAACTTCCTACAGATGCTACCTGGTGGTATCTGCCCTTTGTCCTGTGCTGCCTGCCCAGGTGCCTCTCTGCCCACACTCAGCCTTAGTTGATATGAAAGAGTCCCTGAGTATGTCACTGGGATGGATATAATCAGAAGTTAAAAAAAAACCTCTCATTAGTTCTCTGACCTCCAGAATAAAAGACACTGTGACAGGAAGGACAGTGTGGAAGCTCTTGTCAACTGCTTCCCTCCCTCATCATTCTGGCCAACATAGTAAAACAATCATGTATCCTAGAAGGAATTGTAGAGACTAGCACTACCATCAGAGGCTTAAAAGGTGTAGGGTTGAAAAAATTTTTTAAAATATATATTTAAAGTAAAAAAAAAATAATGCAGGGGTAGGGATTCCCATATTTGCATTCAGTTCATTCATCTGAATGCTGAAAAACAAAAACAAAAACAAATCCAAGCTAGATCATGGTGGATGATATCAATAACCCTTCATCAGGTGGTAGCTTCAATTAGCAGTGGCCATGTCAGCTGTTGTGTCCTAAAGCAGGTCAACACAGCCTCTAGGTCTTGGCTATGGCTATTGATGTGGCAAATGCCTTCTTCCTCATCCAGAACAGTATGGGGAGGGTCGGAATCAGTTTCATTTTACATGAGTGGAACAGAAGTGCATTCAGTGTCTTGCCCCAGGGCGATGTTAACTTTCCTGTTCACTGCCCCAGTGGAGTCTGCAAGGACTTGATTGACATGACATTCTACCAGAACATTAACGGCATCACACAAATGGGACTTAGTGGGAATGGGATGGCAAGGCCTGGATGCCCTTGTAAGTGAGCCAATTTGTGAAGATAAATTCTACAATGTCTTAGGTTGCGAGCACTACTAGAGTAATTATGTACTAATATTTTTTATTAAAATTAAAATAATGTTAGACATTTACCATAGGAAATTGCAAATATATACAACATTAGGCAGATAAAATAATGAATCACCATGTATCCTTCACTTAGCTGCAACAATTATCAACTGATAACCAATTTTGTTTCATTTATAGCTTCATTTACTTTCTCCCTCCCATATTATTTTGAAACAAATCCTTGACATCATATCCTTTTACCTATAAATACTCCATATACTGTATATCTCTAAAAGGGACATCCTTTTAGTAAAATTACAATATCATTTTGTATGCAAAATTTCTTAAGAATTCCTTAATACCATCAAGTAAATATTCAGTCATTTTTCAAATTTCCAGTTGTTTCATAAATATCACAAATTTTTAAAAATTGTTTGTTTGATTATAGATACAAATAAAGCCTATACATTGCAATTGGTTGATGTGTTTTTAAGTCTTTTTATAATTTATTAGTTCTCCTTCCATCTCACTAGTTTTGTTCCTTGCAATGAATTTACTTTAAAAAATTGGTTCATTTTTCTTGAAGGTTGGATTTTGCTAATGGCATCCCTGTGGTGACTTCTGGCAAATTCCTCTGTGTTTCTGTAAATACAGAGTGGGTGATAAAACTTTTAGGAGTCCATGAGTCTGGGATGTACTGGGATATCCACTCTAAGGTAGAGAACAAGTTTTTGTACCTTGCACCTATCACTAAGAAGGATGCACAATGTTTGATGAGCCTTTTTGAACTTGGGAAGCAGCATGCAGTACATTTGAAAATACTGTCTTGACCAGCTTATCAGAAGACCAGAAAGGCTTCCATTTTTTAAGTGGGATACAGAAAACAAACAAACAAAAAACTTAGCAACAGATCCAGACTGTGGGGCAAACCTCTCTGACACCTTAGTCACATGACCCAGCAGATCAAATATTACTACAGTGGCCCCTGGTGGGCAGGAATGCTGTGTGAAGTTTCTGTCAAGCCCTGACATGAGAATTATAGCGGGTTTCTGGAGCAACACTACACCCTCTGAATCAGAGAATTACTCTCCTTTTTAGAAGTAGTTCCAACTGTGCTCTTGGGCCCTAATAGCGATCTAACACCTGACTCCAAATGACTATGAACTCAAAATGACCATTCTGAGCTCACTGTTACCAGAACTACTAAATCAAAAGACAGTTGAGCACAATAGCAGTTCACTGTGCATAACAAACAGTGCATCTGGGATCCTGTCAGAGCAGGTCCAGAATACACAGGCATGTTTTATGATTAGTTGGCCCAGTTCCCAAGCCACCTACCCCAGTTGCATCAACATCTGTCCCTCAACTCACACCAAAGGCTTTATGGAGCAGGAGGAGGATGTCCCTACAGCTAACTAATAGAGTAAGAAAGAATTTCCATCTGGTTCATGAATGGGCTGGTATTTATGTTGGTACTGGCCAAAAAATGGATTTTATAAGTTCAGTGGTAAAACAAAATTTTCCTATTAGGCAGAACAATGAGCATAGTCACTTAATTGTTCCATTCCTATGGGTGGAAAAATATGGCTAGACACTGTTTTCTGGGCAGCGGTGAATGCTTTGACTGGTTGGTTATGCATTTGAAAGACTGGAAGATATACGATAGAGAAGTGTGGAAAAAGGCATGCGGATGGACTTCTGCGAATGAATGGAAAGCATGCAACTCCTTGTGTCTCACACCGATGCTCAGCAGAGAACAGCCCATGTGGAGTAGGCTGGGAACAGCCAGACAGACAGGATGACTCATCCTGTGATGTCAGCGAGCCTCTGGCCTAAGCCACTCCAGAGGTGGACAATGGATCTAAAACAGAAAGACTACAGTGGCAGGAGTGGAGACTATGCAAGGCTTCAACAGCATAGGTTCCCTCTCACATTGAATATTCAGCCTGCAAACAGTGACCTTGAGCCCTTGATATGGTGCCACTCCTCAAGGACACCACCCTGGCACTTGACAGCAGGTTGATTATATCAGACCCTTCTACCCCAAAGAGAGTAGAAATTTGCCCTTAACAGAACTGATACTTACTCCAAATATACATTTGCCTTTCCACCCACAGTGTCTCCCCCAGAGCCATCATTATTGATCTGCAGGATGCCTATGCATGTGTATAGCACAAGCACAACACTGCCTTCGAAGAATGCGTCCCTTTTTATGATAAATAGGTGCAACAATGATCACGTGACCATGGGACCCTCTGACCATGTAGCCTATTATTCAGAGGCAACCAACCTAATAGAATACTTTATTAGGGAGTGTCATTCTCAATAAGGCTCCATCTCAGGAATAACCCCTTGCTGGGCAGTGACATTTTTGTTCCAGGATATAGTATATGCATTGAGATAAAAGAAGATATATGGTGCTACCTCCCCAACACTAGCATGCAGAAGGGGGAAGGATTGCGCCAGGGGACTTGGTCACTGAACTTGAAGTGGTCACTACCAACTGCTCACTTTGGGTTCCTCATGCTAAAGAGAGGAACTAATGTACCGGCAAGGGTAATTGACCTGATTACTGTTCTACCTCAGTGTAGGAGAAGAATGTCTGGGGGCTAGTAGGAGAATCTCTTAGTGCGAGGTGAGTGGGAATTGCAGTGATTACTGCCTGACTGGCCAAGGCAAGCAAAGCTTACTGTCCAGAGATGAGTAGCTGAATCACCCCCACGAGGGAAGCAAAGTGGGTAGGAACCAGTGGACAAGTGTTTCCCATCATCTTCCCAGACAACCAAATCTGAGCTTTACTGTACATAGCTTCTCAGGTAGTCTCCCAGAATCAAGTAGCTAGTTTCTTACAGTGGAAGCCACTCAAACATATATACATCCATAGTGGGCTCTGCCTCCTGTCCTAATTTACATATTCCATCTTTGTCTCCTGTTCCCTGCAGTGACATTCCTCAATAAAGTGGGTGTACATACTCTGTTTCAGACTCTTTTTTCTGGAAACCTAGGATAATACTATTATTATTTCTGTTTTACAGATGCCAAAGGCTATGCTCCACGCCCTACCCTCTACCCCCACAGTGGTGCCCAATGGAACCCTCTGTGATGATGGAAATGGTTGCTACCTAAACTGTCGGTGCAGTGGCCGGTAGCCTCATATGGCTATTGAGACTCGAAATGTGGTTCCTCCAACTCAGGAACTGAATTTTTATTTAATTTTAATTAATTTTAAATTAAATAGCCACACACAGCTATTCACTTTTATATTGGATGGTCTCTGATTATCCAAACCAAACACTTGGTTCAATTGCTTTCTAGGAAAGATGTAGGGTAAGCTCTGAGGCCCCACTGATTACATATTCATTAAACAATCTGCAAGCATAGTAACTAAAACCAATAAAGGTGCACTTGATTGTTCTTGCTGAGACCTAATTGCAAAAAGAGCCTCATGTCAGAGACTGAAAATTTATTCAACAATTAAGCAGAAATTAGGAGCCAGGAGCTGTGCTAAGCAGTGGAGAGACAATGGTAAATGAGGCAGATGTGATCCTTGCCCTTCTCCTGGATAAAATCAAAGCCAGATATTACAGAAATATTACCTCCCTTTGTCTTCCTTTATCTCCAAACAATTCACCTGTATAGGACATCATTTTTCTCACCCACTTGCTTGACCTTCAATAGTGTCATTGTTATCTTACGGATCCATCTTCTGAAAAACAGGTAGGGGAAGGTGCATGGGCCCTGGAGTCAGATGTATGTGGATTTGATCCAGTTCTATTTTTAAAGGCCTGATCTGTCTTATGCAATTACTTAGCTCTCTGGGACTTCGTTTATCTCATCTGTAAAATGGGGTTGTGAGGATTGAATGAAGTCACGTATATAAGCCCCACAAAAATGTTAGCACTCTTCTCCTCATGCTGACCTCTAGGTATTTCCTGCCCTGGCTCTCCATTAGCATTTATAAGAACTTTGCACAAAACAATCAGTGACATGGCAGAAGGAGCCATTCTTGGAGGCTCAAGATAACATTGGAAAGAACTTAGAAAGGGAGAAAGACGAATAGGCATGGTAATCACATAGCTTTTCAAAGGGAGGAGAAAGTTACAGGCCCGTAATTACATAGTCATGCCACATTCATCATAGAAACACATTTGGATTATTAACCATAGGCATGTAAATAACAGGTACTAAAAAACAGATGATACTGGAGCTATGTTCTTTTTAAAAAAATATTTTATTGATTTTTCCAGAGAGGAAGAAAGAGGGAGAGAGTTAGAAATATCGATGGGAGAGAAGCATTGATCAGCTGCCTCCTGCACACCTCCTACTGGAAATGTGCCTGCAACCAAAGTACATGCTCTTGAGGACCCTTCAGTCGGCAGGCCGGTGCTCTATCCACTGAGCCAAACCAGTTAGAGCTATGCTCCTTTTATTACTCTAGGAAATTTAAAACTGCTCATTTTACATGCATGGCACTCCTATCACATGCTTTTTGAGTATCCACTGTGTGTTTATCACTGTGCTGGCCCTGGGGATCAATGCAACCTGGCCTGTGTCCTCCAGGCTGAATGGTAGAGTACTACGTATAGTACATTTCACAGGTAACATGTGACAAGTGTCAAACTGTTAGTATACCTGCCCTGTCCTGGACTGCTTATGGACTGGATGGAAGCAATGATGTGAAGATATGCCAGCCAGACTTAGAGGACATGCCAACTGGTCTGGCTATAGAGTTGGGCTGGGGGCCTGATATTAATAGATATTAATAGAAAGGCTGCAGGCTCTTGATTGAAGCCAGGTTGGATTTAGGTTTAGCTCAACTAAACCCATTTTATTTTATTTTATTTTATTTTATTGAATGCTAATTGTCTTCTGTACTTCCTTTTATTATCATCATAGCCTTTGTATCAGGATACACAGCAATGATAACAGATTTCTTTTTAAAGTTTAGTATTAAATATTAAATATCTCTTCCCATTTTAATATTACATTACTCTGCCAAGAAAAAAAAAACAATTAAAATCAAGTTATCTGAAGTCTGGACACACTTCCATGATTAGCTGGCTGCCTCAAAGTTGGTGACTTCTTCCTGCTGTCAGCAGATCCAGCCCCCAGAAAGATGAGACAGGTTACAATCATTTCTGAAAATTGTGCTACAAAATGGATGGCCTGTTCCAAGCCAGGTTACAAAGGATGGGGGTAAGGGAGGGACATTTTCTTCCAGAAATAGAATTTCTGAAGTGTCTCAGTCCATCATTTTTTCCCAAAATGGTTGGAGGAGGAATAAAATCTCAACATGAGGTTCAAAGCCTCTGTGCCAAGGGGACAGAGTTGCCTTGCTAAGGCAGGCTGCTGAGGAGGGGGCATGGCCAGGTGGCTCACCCCTTCCTTGGCGAGGGACATGGAGGTGGGCTAAAGCCAAGCTGGCCCTAGATTCTCTAGGAGATTTCCTCTAGAAACAAACAACTCAGGTGCTTCCTTTCACTTCAGCAAAAAAGTTAATTTTGAAAGCACTTGGGAAGTTCCCCTCCAGCCTTGCGGGAGAGGCTTAGAGAAGAGAGTCAGCAGTACAGCTGCCTTCCGGGCCACAGCGGAATTCCTGAAGGTTGGGGACCCTGTAGAACTGGACAAAGGCTGCTGCCACCACTAGGACATGAAAAATATGATGCAACTGGAGCCATATGTCAAACTTCCCAGGAAAGAAGTGCTCAGGCATTCAAGCAGCAAAGAGGCCAGCTCAGCTGAGGTACATTACAGCTATGAGGAAGAAGCAGCCCATCTGGGCCACATTGGTGACCTTGACAAAGCCTCATGGATCATAAAGGGCACAGTGGGCACATCGCCCACTGATCAAGCCCAGGCCCAGGCCCAGGAACTGCTCTTTTCTGCCGGTGTTTAGGAATGGCAAACCAGACGCACTGTGTCATAGTGATAGCGGAAATGCCCAGGACACAGATGATGGAGAGGTAGATGCGGCGTGGCTGTGTGGAGCAGGAGAAGGAGTAAGAGAGCCAGGGGACAAAGCCTCCTGTAATCAGTAGAGCAATCTCTGAATAATCTGGTTTGGAAAAAGGCCAAGAGACTTTCTCTGAGTGACAGTAGGCAGTGTGAAAGAGCCAGGAGAAGTTGAGGCAGAGCACTGTGCCCAGGAAGAACTTTCCAAACTCTACCTTCTGCAGGGGGGCCATGAAGTACATGTTTGGTCTCAGCATGGTCAAGATTTTTAGAAACAGAAACAGCACAAAACCAAGCAGATGGGCCCAGATATTGCTGGTCTCTGCGTGGATGTGGAAGATGCTCCTGAAACAGGCCTGGAAGGAGGGCATGGGCGGCCTGTGATCATGAAGTAAGTAATCGTTGTCCTTCAGCCAGTTAGGGAGCACATCGTGCAAGATGACCCTCCAGCGTCCCTCCCAGACCTTATACATCTCCTTCATGGTATGATGTGCTTGCAGGGGGAGTGTCAGGATCCTCACCTCCTCCTCCTCTTCCTGAGGCACTGAGCATGCTTGCCCTTCTTCTGCTTTGGCTGGGTCAGCGATTCTCTTTTGCCCTTCTCTTCTAGCAGGGGGTCCCAGTTCAGCCAGTTCCACAGTGTCAGTCTTTCTATTACTGGCAGGAGCCCCATTTCCCTGTATCACCACTGGTCCTTTGTGAGAAGACATCTAGCTGGTACCTCAGTACCTGCAGCTTCAGCTTGGGGACAGGCTGGGTGTCTCAGCCCCAGGGAGAAGATATCTCCCTGTAAGGTAGACACACCAGGCGATGGGCTGGTGGACCCCGTGCTACATCCCTCAGGGGCCCCAATCTTTAAACCTAGTTTTTGGTGCCTCCAAAGGATGGAGGCTAGGACAAGTGCACATGGCTGGTTCAGGCCTCAGCATCTCCGTAGGGAATTCTGGCAGCAGTAACTTGAGCTACTCAGCAGTAACCTCAGGGACAACCATCAGTTTCCCTCAGATGAAAGAATTGGTTGTGCTATAACACTCATTTTGGTGTTTTTTTGTTTGTTTGTTTGTTTTTAATCCTCACCCTAGGATATTTTTCGATTGATTTTAGAGAGTGGAAGAGAGAGGGAAAGACAGAGAGAAACATTGATGTGAAAAAAACATATCAATTGGTTGCCTCCTGCATGCACCATGACCAGGGCACAAGCTGGGGAGGAGCCTGCAACTGAGATACATGCTCTTGACAGGAATTGAGTCCTGGACCCTACGGTGCGCAGGCCAACACTCTATCCACTGAGCCAAACTGCCCAGGGCAGCCGAATATTCATTTTGGATTCCCTGTGGCAATGCTGATTCCCCATTGGCTCAGGAACTCTTGCTGTTTTTAGCAGATGACTCAACATCATTGAGGGGACTGATTTTCATTTGTGGGGGTCAAAGCTCCCTTCCTGATTCACTCTTGACAGCTCATCTTTGGTCTTTAGGTTTCCTAGTGGGAATCATTCTTGGGGGCATGGTCTCACATGAGAGTGGGGTCAGGGACACCACTGGTAGCATCTTTGAGCATCTACTGAAGGGAGTGGGCCCTGAGGACTGGCAGATCTGGAAAGGCCTCCCAGAAATGAAGCACATTGTGGCCTGTGTGGTCTACAGTGCACAACCCATATAGCTGTATATGATCTCCCTGCGGATAGGCCAGCGAGAAGGGACTAAGTACTCCAGGAAGTAAAATGATGTTAAAGATCCAGTCACTTTTGTATGATTCACATTCATTCATCACCACTTTAATTCAAGGAATATTCTATAACTCACAGGCATTTTCTCCTCATTATTATTTCAACTCCCTTGATTTCTCTGGAGGATTGCTTTGGGGCAAGTATTATTGCCTTCAGAGCAACCTCGGTAGAATACATTAAAAGTAGCAAGCTGGATTCTGAGACTGAATTATTGCCAGAGATGAAGGGGAGCCTCCCATCCTTGGGCTCGAGCTCCTCTCAAGTCCTGTCTTAAATTCTACCACTTACATTTTAAAAATGCAACTAGATTTTTCAAGGGTAATGAAAGAAAAGTGAGGGGGCCGTGAGAGCACTCCACTAAACAAGGGCCAACACTGGAATGAAATTTTAAAAATCATTTATCCTTGTGCGGTGACAAACTGAAGTTGCTATAAATGCCAAGAGAAAACAATACAGAGAAAATGGATGGGGTTACCAGAACATGTTCATAAATTTATGCAGTAAATGTGCTGTGTGTTCTACAATTGGCAATCGTCTGATATAAGACAATATTAAGGTGCTGCAAAGTCTAAGTTAATATAACACTTCTCCACTGTACTATTTAGATTTATTGCCTGAATTTTTATGGGTTTTAAATGGCTTTTTCTTGACATTAAATATTTAGCAGTTAAATCGTCACTTTAATCTCCAATTGTTTTATACTGAATTTAAAACAGTTACCTAGTTGACGAGGGAAAGGAAGTATGATATGCTTATATCCTGGATTTGTGGACAGGTTTTTGGAATGGGGAAGCCAGATTGGAGAACTGAAGTTTTCAGAAATCTCTTGTACTGTTGAAATGGTGTGTTTCAGAGCTTTCACTGGAGGTCTTGCTTGTGGGAGAATGACACAGTCCTCACTATCATCACTGTTCATTCCAGTTAGAAAGAGGGCAATAGACATTGGACCGTGCTTACTGTGTATGGGAGAAAGTAAGGCATCGAAAGCAAGTTTCACTTGGTTGGCAAATAATCATTGGTGCTGGACCATGCATAGGCAGTTGACTAGAGTATGGGCTCCATCTTTCTATATGTTTGAAATATCCATACTTGAAAAGAAAAAGAGACTCAGAAAAGAAACATGGCCCAGCTGGCATGGCTCAGTGATTGAGCATCGACCAATGAACCAGGAGGTCACAGTTGGATTCCCAGTCAGGGCACATGCCCAGGATGCAGGCTCCATCCCCAGTAGCGGGCTATTAGGAGGTAGCCAATCAATGATTCTCTCTAATCATTGATGTTTCTGTCTCTCTCTTTTTCTCCATAAATCAATAAAAATAATTTTTTTTTACAGAGAAAGAAACATGAAGCAAAAACATAAAATAGTACATTTTGCCCCAATGACAGGATATGAGTTTGAGCCTCACTTTCTCCCTCTCAGGTTAATCTTTCCCTTCACCTGAAGTTTCCTGAGCTTTTCCTTAAAGCCATTCTGAGTCCCATTTCAGCACTGTCACTGCAAACATAGGATTGAATTTCTTTGAAGATTTCAGTTAGGGATTTGCCAAAGAAATAATAACTACTACAATAGGAAAGAACAATCATTGTCATGTTTTGAGCTCTTTCTGAGCATTTAAATACTCTGGTAATTCTCTGAAGGAGCGTACTAGAAATGTTTTATAAATAGAGAAACTGAGGCTTAGAAAGCTCAATAATGTGTCCAAAATCACAAAAAGGCAGAGAACTCAAGTCTGAGTTCTCAAGGCATTAAAACTCAAGTCTGTTGCCCCAGAAGCACCAGCTTCACTCCTATGTTGAAGTTGATCGAATCCATGATCTGGAGAAGGGGTCAAAGGAAGCCCTCCAGGTTGATTGTCAGGGCCAACTCTACCTCTCACTGGGTTTGGAATCATCATCCCATCCAGGTTCCTAAAGCAACAGCGTAATTTCAGGCTGCCATTCTCCCCAATACAACAAAGGACTCTGCGATGGAAGAACAGGGGAGGAGGTGCAGATGACATCAAGGATGTGGTCTTCCTTCTAAAGATTTAATCTGGACAGTGTCATAACAATTGGAGTTTGTTATGCTGAGTTCTCAGCTGCAAGACAAGATGAAAGGGTAGAAACCAAAATAAGTTTAGCTGGGGTTGAGTTATTAATTTTTCTGTCCGGGTGGGTATCTAGTGGTCTTAGTCCCAATGAGAAAGAAAGAAAAAGAGAGAGAGGGAGGGGGGAGGAGAATGGAAGGAAGGAAGGAAGTCAATCATGTCCAAAGGGCAGCAAATTCAGGCTTATTCTAGGATAGCATAAATATATGGGGGTCCAGCCACTGGGTGAGGCATGTCAGCAGAAATTTCTATGATACTGAGATGCTTGAAGGTGGACAACGGCGTTATCAAGGTTCAAGAAATCCATCCTTGTCAGAGCTCAACACTAAGTAGGTAGGAGATTTTCGCAAGTGCCAGAGTATCAAGGCATTGATTGAAAAGTCAGAGGTTCAGCCCCGCCAGAGTTGCTCAATTGTTGTACCAAGAGGTTACTGGTTCAATTCCCAGTCAGGGCACATGCAGATTGGAAAAATGCAGAGTTTTCAGAAATTTCTTGTAATGATGAAATGATGTGTTTCAAAGCTTTCACTGGAGGTCTTGTTCCATGGGAGAATGACACAGTCCTCAATATCATCACTGTCCATTCCTTTTAGAAAGAGGGCAATAGACATTGGCCTTTGTTTACTGTGTATGGGAGAAATTAAGGCACCAAAAGCAAGTTTCACATGGTTGGTAAATAATCACTGGTGCTGGACCATGTTTAGGAGGTTGGAATCATCAACCCATCATCCCTTACTGGCTCAATCCCTAGTGGGAGGCATGCTGTAGGCAACTAATTGATGATGTTTTCTCTCTCTCTCTCTCTCTCTCTCTCTCTCTCTCTTTCTCCCTCTCTGTCTTACTCCCTCTAAAACCTAAAATTAAAAAATATATGTATTTAAAAGATAAGAAGAGCCATAGGTTCAGAGCAGGGCCCTTGCCCCAGCAGAAACCCTCAAGTTCATATCAAATAATCAAGGTCATCTGGGCTTCAGACTGGACCCTGATTAGGCTTTCTACTCTACCCTAAACCTGTGCCATATAACATTATGGTTGGCATAATGGTTCCAGAAAATAGCACTGGAAAGCCCACTGTGATTTCCTAAAGGGAAAGGCCTATATATTCATTAGCCCTTTTGTATCTGCGGTTTCTAATGCAATGGCAGTCCAGAGTGGGTCCATAAAAATGTCTGTCTAAAGAATGAATGGGAAGGTCCTATACAGGAATATGATATAGGAACCTACTTTCTGAAATCAAAATAATCCAAGCAGATAAGGCCTTATACAAGGCTCAGATCGAACAGTATATTCAACTCTCCTGTTATTCCCACTTGACTTAATTTGGACTTTCTTTTCTAACCAACCCACTTATGATCTGTGAGACCAGAATTTCCTTCCAGTCTCCAGACCTCCTCATGCAGACTAAGCTTCAAATGCTGGGGTATAGACTGGGAAATTATATCTACACCCTAGGGATGGTAAGACATTCTCTCTGTGGATCTGATTCTCATTTTTAGGGTCACCCCATTTCATGAGCACCTATTAAATTGCTAGGAAATCCAGGCTCCAAATATTGAGTAAAGGGTCCTCAGAGCAGCTCACACAGGAACCACTAATTGCTCTGACTTTGACAGTCAGTAGGGGAGCTGCCCCAGGATGGTTCAACTCCCACTACATAATTGAAATCTTGTCGAGTTTGCCCATTTTCTTACTGAACTCAGGGCACCTCTGGTTTAAACATATTTGAATTCAGCACAGGTTCCTTGGAGACAACGAGGACACCTTACTCTGAATAAGGTCCTTCCCTTGTAGAATCAATAGTGGAATCTGTGCCTGGCTCCGTGTGGCTACTGGACATGTCCTGTGTTTCAGAGTGAGGGGCTGTGCAGCCAGTAGCAACAAGATTTAAGCTTCCAGCTCTCAGCTTATGTCTTGTATCTTCCAGAACCTTTCTCTCTGTGGATCTGATTCTCATGAGTGTAACAAGCTTCCTGCCAAAACATTGCACGGGGGAGGGGGAAGCTGCAGGCACTGGGGACAGTGGCACTGCCGGGTACTCCTTCCTCATCTAATTTCTATTTTTCTGCTGGAATTACTAGTGTTTGTCTGAAGATCCCTGTGCTGGATGCTCTGATACACTACCCAGATGCCCCAGTAAAAGTATTTTTCTAGTTAACTGTTCTTCTTTGCCATGCTCAGTCTCATCAGCCCAGGACCAGACTATGTATATTAGCTAGGAAGCCCACATGGAAGGAGAAATCCCAGAGTCCTATCTCCAAATGCTGATTTTCCCTTGATTTTCATAAGACCACAAGAAAAGGCACTTGCCCTTTTCCTGTCTTAGGATCTTTATCTACTAGTACTAAGGAGAAATAAGGATATCAAGTTGACTTATGTGGCTGGGGGAAACATATCTATTAGATTATCAAATTCTCAGGAACAGAAGCACAAAAGAAAGGCAAATCAATGGACATGAGACATGTTACTTCCCACAAATTCCAAACACAGCAATGGTGGAAAAATCTTTTACATGACGGATCTGTCCCTGTGGGTTTAATTCTTGCCTTTGATCTGTGCTTCTCTTTTAAAATAGTGAGTATTTCTGCCTGTCAGTGTTTAAAACAAGAAGGAACCTTAAGAAATTGATTTCAGAGTATAAAAGTTTCAATTAAAAAAAAATTCTTCCTACAAATGACAGAATCTCAGAACTACTGCTTATAATGACCTTGGAGAAGGAAATGCTATTAGAGGCACAGGGATGAACTGTGAGGGGTGAACTGGTAAAGCAAAGGACCCCAGGGAACTGGACTGTTTCAAGCTAAAGCTGGCCTAGGGAATGGTTGTTTCTGGATGCCTTCGTCAGCCTCACTGTCACAGAAAACTAGGTACTCATGTCCCATATCTGTAAAATGGAATTGGTTTTACTTGGTGCCTCTCTCAGCTGTTGTGAAAATAAATGGATTTAAACAGAATAGATCTTTTCATAGCATTTCACCTAGCCTGAACCAAGAAGTGATGAGCAGTGAATTCCAGATGTTGACGCTCCCCTATTGCTATCATTTCTCTCTGCGCCTGCCTTTTCTTTGACAGCCCAGGGTATGGATGGCAACCTGAAATGGCTCACTGCTCTCTCTGTCTCTCCCCCTCCTTATCTCCCTCTCCGTTTCCCTGTTTATTTCTTCTTTTGATGAAAACCATTTTCTATCAGGGTGAGATACTTTGCATATATTTAAAAGCAACAGGATTTTTCTCCCCAGATATTACACAAGTAGCAAACACAATAAAAAAGTCAACTGCTTAGAAATATGAAAAGTGTTTTTTCAATGGTCCTAGGAAGGCAAGACACATATAATGTGAATGGGTTTCTCATTGCTACTCAAACATAGTCTTTTTTTAAAATATTTTTTTTTATTGATTTCAGAGAGAGGAAGGGAGAGGAAGAGATGGAAACATCAATGATGAGAATCATCAATCAGCTGCCTCCTGCACACCCCACTGGCAATCAAGCCCACAACCCAGGCATGTGCCCTTGACCAGTAGTTGAACTAGTACCTCCTGGTTCATAGGTTGATGCTCAACTACTGAGCCACACCAGCT
The DNA here is from genome assembly GCA_011751065.1 of Lasiurus cinereus. NCBI lineage: Eukaryota > Metazoa > Chordata > Mammalia > Chiroptera > Vespertilionidae > Lasiurus > Lasiurus cinereus. Next base: position 53,082,312 of record JAAGEH010000307.1, on the reverse strand, counting down.
AGGAAACACAGTCTTCCCCCCCGCCCACCCCCCCGCCCCCAGGAAACCAAGAGTGGGCTGGGCTTCAGGAATGCCCCATAGCTTTCTTCTTATTATTCATTTTTAATTTCAAAGAAAAATCCTGGTCAAAGATTTATCTGCTTGTGTTAGAGACAGGAACCTTCCTATAGTTTTTTCATGGATGTTTGCAGTTTCTTAATGCTTGGAAGTTGCACTGATCAACAACAAGGTAGGGAGATGACAAGATATGGAATGGGTAACAAGATATATTCTGGGGCCAAGCAAACCCATCTTCTGCACAGGGGCAAACTCCCACTGTGGAGAAATGCTGACGCATACAGATTAGGCCCGAGTTGAGTTGCTGGCAGGAGCCTGACTCTCTGAAAGTCTTCGAGAAGGGGCTTTTGAAGAATAGTAATAATAATGTCTTATTTATATGGCACTTTGCTCTTTTGTGAGGCTTAAAAGATATTTAATCCTCATTATAAATGTATGAGTTAGGACTATTTTTCCAGTCTTGAAAGATAAATAGCTTGCCAGGGCCAGTCAGGGACTATGATGGTTAATTTTATATCAACTTGACTGGATCACAGGCTTTCAGACACTTGGCTCAACGTTCTTTCTGGGTGTGTCTGAGAGCATATTTCCAGATGAGTTTGGCATTTGAATTGATGGACTCAGTAAAGCAGTTTACCCTCCCAAATGTGGGTGGGCATCATCCAATCCATCGAGGACTTGCTTAGAAGAAAAAGGCAGGGAAAGGAAGACTTTAGCCCTTCCTGCCTGACTGTTGAGCTGGGACATCAATCTTCTCTGGCTCTCAGTACTCGGGTTCTCAAAACTTCGTACTCAGATGGAATTACATCACTTGCTTTCCTGGGTGTCCAGCATGCTGACAGCAGATTGTGGGGCTTCTTAGTCTCCATAATTGGATGAGCCAATCCTTATAATAAATCTCCCTCTCTCTCTCCCTCTCTCTCTCTCTCTCTCTCTCTCTCTCTCTCTCTCTCTCTCTCTCTCTCTCTGTGTGTGTGTGTGTGTGTGTGTGTCCCCTATTGATTCTGTTTCTCTGAAGAACCCTAATACAGGGAATCAAGGCTTTGAACTCCCAGAATGCATTCGTTCAAGCACATGCTCCCCAAGGGGAGCCAACCAGGGGACCAGGGGATCTGAGGAGTCAGCAGCAGGAGCCATCAGGCTAACAGAATGTGTCAAAGCCAGGGGTCACAGCTTACTCTTATTTCTACCGAGCTAGGTGGACATCTCTGCAGCGGATGCTCCTGGTACCTGGTGCCACATGTCCTTGATCCACTTGACTCCAGCATGGCGGTGGTGGACAGCTCCATCATGGGGCAGCAGCCCACTTTCAGATGGGCCCAGGACTTTCTCAGTGGCCCAGGACATCCTCCCAAGCTTCTGAAGGGGCTCAGCAGCCGCCTGCAGGTGCAATGTTGATGCATAGAGGAGATGATGGCAGTTTAACCAATAAGGGATCCGAGAGTAAATGTCCCTGCTTCCCTGCCCCATGGTGGTTGGAGCAATTTTGAGGATTGTTCTACCTGTTCCTCACAGGTTCCCAGAAGGACTAAGCCTCAGCTGCCCTTAGCAGTAACCCGTCACTAACACCTTCTATTAGCTTTCCTTCCTTCCCTGCTTCATTCTCTGCATCCTCTCAGTCCTGTTTCCTGAGATCAGCTCCCAAAGAAACTTTTTATATTAAGCTCTTTTCTTAGGCTCTACTCTACCAGAAACCCATACCCAAGTCAGCCCCTTCCCTGATCATTTCTCTGCATCTCTAGAGAGGTTGATGCCTTCTTACTTTTATTATTAATCACCAGCAGCCAGCCCAGCCTCCCCTTTCTTTGAAAACCCCCTCATTGCAAAGTCAGCTCTTTGTAACAGCAGTAACACTTGCTAAGGACTGATCCAATATCTTGGCTGTCCTGGAGTTCTCAAGGCAAGGAGCTGCTGCTGCACTTATACTCTCTGTCACTTGCACGTTGTGAGGTAGCTTCCTCGTACTCACTGGTGTCCCCTACATCATGAATGACTAACATTTGCCTTCAAATGCTAGATAATACTTATGTTAGGTTTTGCAGGCCTGAAGGTCTCTATTGCAATGACTCAACTTATTGTGGTGAGAAAGCAGCTGCAAACAATAGAAAAATGTAGGAGCAAGGCTGTTCCAATAAAACTTTACTTAAGGACACTGAAATTTGTATTTCATGTCATTTTCACAGGTTAGAATATATTATTAAAAAGAAGGGAAAAACCATTCTTAGTCCTTGGGCTGTGCAAAAAACGAGCTGGTGCAGATTTAGCGGACCCTGCCCTGGGTCCTACGCTCATGGAGCGAGGGACAGACTTGTTCAGGTGGCCTCTACTCTGTGTTCTGCGCCTTTCCTGGCATACAAACTGCCCCCAGCACTTACTGGATGACTAAATAAACAGGACAAATGCCAGTCCCTATACTGCTTTCTACAAAACATTCACTTGCTTAACCTCATGTCCTATCTGCCCATGAAGTCTCCCCAAAGGCAGTTGCTCCCCCAATTTAATACCCCAGAGGCTGTTCAGATGCTTTCCTCATCACCTGAAGCTCTTTGGGAAGAATTGACAACACAGGGGTTTGTGTTAACTGCCACCTGCAGAAAACTCCCTTTTCCAATCCTGTTTCCAAAAACTCGTAGTAAACAAGTGAATTTTGTGTTGAAAACAGGAACACAGGTAACAGGTGTTTCTGCTGATCTTGCCAGAAGAGGAAAATCCCAACCATGCCAAAAGCTTTGTTATTGAAATGACATGTGCCCCAGGGGAAAACAATGATTGCAATCTGATCAAGCAGTACACCAGCCTGGTATTCTTGCAAGCCCTAAGTATGTTCCCCAGACGACTTCCCCATGGATTCGTCCTCCGTTAGGATAACCATCTGTGGACTTAGCTTACAGAATTTATCACCTCCTGGTTCTGTTGCTAGAACAAGTGCCCACCATGGATAAGATCAGGGGGCTGACTTAACAAACTGAACTTTAATATGATTTTTCTAAGAAAATGTATCATTCCCAGTTCCCCTCTGGCTGTTGAAACAGTCCCCACTGGAGATAAAGAGAAAGGAAGTTCTGAAACCGCTTGGCCCTGGGTTCAGCACTCATCGGATTCTGGGAGATTGTGCGGGCATATGCCACATCCAAGGGCTGCTGGAGAAAGTGGTGAGGTGGGGAAAAACTGTTTGCCTTCGAGATGCCAGAGCTGTGCCTGCAGTTTTCAGGTAGGGACTTGGGGCTGATGATGGGGGTGTTTTTCTAGGCGTCTGATCACCCCATCTGTGTCTTCCTCTAATTGACATGTCTCCATGTAAACTTACTCCCCAAAGCCAGATCCCAAGTGTTTGCCACCCTCTTGTCTATCAGAAGCTAAGTTCAGAAAGACTATCTGATGAACTTAATGCTGAAATTCTGGGTTCTCAGGAATAATGCTTTGTAATTAATGTTTTGTTGTCTGTCTCTTTCTACTGGAATATAAGCTCTGGAAGTTCAGTGCAAAGTCTTCTTGGTTTAATAGGTGCTCAGTAAATCTCTTTTGAATAAGTTAACGAATGAGTAGTGTGTAGTTGGGTCCACAAATGCTGTCTTACTGACCCCCAGAAAAGAGAGTGGGAGTGAGACAGGACAGATATACCTGCTGCTTTACAAAGATTCCTAGGCTTACATATAAGCAAATGATTATGCGGGTACATTTGTAAGTAATTAATTTAATATCTGTAAAATGGTTAGAACAGGCCTGACTCACAGAAAACAGTACAGGGGTTTCTTCAGCAAGCAAACAAGTGTAAAGAAAACAAATAAAAAGCCGGCATACCTTTCCCTGTTGCTGGGAGAATAAGAAAGAGAGCCTCTCCTAACACCCACCTCTCTAACCTCCTCTTCACCTTCCACCCTATTTTCTTCCTCCCTTTCATTCACACCAATTTACCGCTCCCTCCCCCGCTTTAATTTAGGGCTATTGCTCCTCTGATTCTTACCAGGTTTTATTGGTGTGGGGCCACAGAGGTGGGAAGACTCTTATGATCTGGTGGGTCACTTTGGGATTGACTTCGTTTCCTAAGATGATGGTTGTTGATGATGAAGATACAAAGATTTTGATCATGAACAAGGCGAAGACAGTGGCTGCAATGCCATGTAGTTGCCATGGGCTCTTTACTTTATGAAGAAGTTCTTTTTCTCATTAACTGCCCTGTTCCACCCTAGGAAATAGTTATCATTTTTATCTCCCCATCTTACAGACTTGGAGAGATTAGCTAGGTTCCCCAAGGTCAAACAGGATATAACTGGCAAGGCAGAGACTCAAACTCATGTCAGTCTCCATTTGTATATACTCTGCATGAGGCACTATGCCAAAGGCCATTAAAGTATCTCTAATTCTTGCCACAATACTACTAGGGGGGTATTAGTGTCCTTTTATTATAGTTGTGACAAATGAGGCTCAGAGGAGCTAAGTGCACTGTGCAAGGGTACAGCTAAAAGGGATGGAGCCAGTATTTGAACTGAGAATGCTCATATTCAAACAACATTCTGGTGTTATTTGTCCCAGCATTGTGGGTCATTTTTATCTTCCTTTAAATTTTAAAAATTTTTCAATTTTTTTATAATCAGCATATATTATTTTTATTTTTATCTTTTTAGAGTTTTTTAATTACAACAGTAATACATGAATACTTGCTTATTATAAAAAAATTTAATACTGTAGAAGTGGTATTATTTCTATAATGAAGAGAAAAGGTCATAAAAATGTTACTGCTTGTTTCTTTGGGTTTACTAATGACTTTATTTTTGTTATCACTGACAATTCTTACAGAGAGAAATAGGGCTGTGGCAATACCCCCATTTTTCAAATAGAGACCCAGGTAAATAGTGACAGTGCTATTTACCAATAGTTTTATATTGAGAGGTTCAGCACATCTCTCATCTTCTACTTCTGCCTGCTCTTTGGTCAATGGGGCAGGTAGGGTGGGAAACAATTTATCTTGTTTTCTTAGAAAAGCATTGTGCATTACAGACTGTTGTGGGTACAGGGTATCAGGTTATAGATAAAGTATGTAAGGGGTATTAGTATCACCCCTACAAGCCTGAAGAGCATCAGTAGGATCAGGCTAGGATACCAATGGTCCATTCAAGTGGGGAAATTGGGATGATGTTAATGAAGGGTGTGGGCAGGGTTAAGAGAAACCAGTGAGTGATGATAAAATGTCTGGAGAGCAGCAGCACTAACAGTTAGCAGCCTCTGCCTGAAGGAGGGAGTAAGTTAGGCAGACTTTGAGACAAAGCAGTCGGGAGGCTCACCCAGACAAAGTTCTGGCCTGAGGTTGCACAACACAGTCACTGCCAGCCCCTAGCTGGCACCAGAGAAATAAACACCTCAAATTCGTTCTCCTTCTATTTTCTGATCTCCCACCAGTACCTTCTACTTTCAGAACCTACCAGAAGGCAGAGGGCAAGGGGCCCCAGTTGGTGAAATTCATGGTGGTCAACTTTTAGAGGCACAAAGAAAGGGTGGTGAGTGACTATGGAGGGGCCAACAGAATTGCCAGCATTGCCCCACCATCCTTGCCTAAGGTCAAGGATGGCAAAGGAGAGGGGCTTTAAGGATTCCAGAATGTGAATGTATGAGAGAAAGGGACGAGGATGGTAGCCATGATGACCACAGAACCTGCCCCTTTCTCTTTAAAATAGGCTATATTTTATAACAGCTGTGAACTTACCAAAAAATTGAAAAGACAATCCAGAGTTCCCTATACCCTGCACCCAGCTTCCCCTATTATTAACATCTTAAATTAGGATGGTACATCTGTTATGGTTAATGAACCAATAGTGATATATTTCTATTAATTAAAGTGCAACGTTTTTTTCAGATTTTTAAGTGTTTTTCTGTCCTTTTTTTGGTTCCAGATTGCCACCTAGCATATGACACTGCATTCAGCCATCATTTTCTGAGGCTCATATTAGCTGTGGCAATTTCTCAGACTTTGTTTTTGATGTTTTTGACAGTTTTGAAGAGTACTAGTCAGGTATTTTGTAGGATGCTTCTCTATTAGGATTTTTCTGTTTTTCTCATCATAAAACTGAGGTTAGAGGATCTGGGGAAGAAAGCCACAGAGGTAAAGTACTGTTATTATCACAGCATGTCAAGAGTACATACTATGAACATGATTTATGACTATTGATGTTGACCTTGATCATCTAACTGAAGTAGTGCTTGTTAGCTTTCAGCACTGTAAGTTATTTTCCCCCCTTTTCATACTTTACTCCTTGGAGGAAATCACTATGTGTGAACCCTAATGAGTAGAGAAGTACACTCACCATCTCTTAAAGTGAAGTATTTATATAAATTATTTAGAATTGTTCTGCATGGGGGTTTTCCCTTTTCTCTCTATTTATTACTTTATTCACTCATTTATTATATCAGTATGGACTCCTGGATATTTGCTTTCTATTTTAAGGTATAATTCAATGCCATTTTATCTATCTTGTTGTTCAAATTGTCCCAGCTTTGGCCATTGGGAGCTCTTTTGCTTGGTTCCCATGCTCCTTTGACACATGCCTATCAATGTGTTTTATTCCTGTTGTTTTTTATTATGCATTTCCTTTTTAAAAATCATTTAAAATGTTTCAATTAAAGTTGACATACAATATTATATTAATGAGTAGACATTATATAACTTACTAAGTGATCATCCTGATATATCTCGTACCAATCTCACACCATAGTATGTTATTGACTATATTCCTTATGTTCTACTTTATATCCCCATGACTATTCTGTAACTATCAATTTGTTCCTCTTAATCTCTTCACCTTTTTCACCCATTCCCCCAACTCCCCTCCCATCTGGTAATCATCAAAATGTCCTCTGTATCTATGAGTCTGTTTCTGTTCTGCTAGTTTGTTTATTTTGTTTTTTAGATTCAGTTGTTGATAGATATGTATTTATTGCCATTTTATTGTTTCATTTTCTCCTTCCTTCCTCCTCCTCCTCCTCCTCCTCCTCCTCCTCCTCCTCCTCCTCCTCCTCCTTCTTCTTTCTATAGAAGTTTGGTGGTGATGAACTCCTTTAGCTTTTTCTTGTCTGTGAAGCTGTTTATCTGACTTTCAATTCTAAATTATAGTTTTCCTGGCTAAAGTAATCTTGATTATAGGTTCTTGCTTTTCATTACTTTGAATATTTCTTGCCAATTCCTTCTGGCCTGCAAGGTTTCTGTTGATAAATCAGCTTACAATTTTATGGGAACTCCCTAGCAGGTAACAAATTTTCTCTTGCTGCTTTTAAGATTCTCTCTTTGTCTTTAACCTTTTGCATTTTAATTATGATGTACCTTGGTATGGGCCTCTTTGTCCACCTTGATTGGAACCCTCTGTGCTTCCTGTACTTACGTGTCTATTTTCTTTGCCAGGTTAGAGAAGTTTTCGTCATTAGTTTTTCAAATAGGTTTTCAATTTCTTGCTTTCTCTCTCTCCTTTCAGCACCCCCATGATGTGAATGCTGGTATTGCCTGAAGTTGTCTCACAGGCTCTTTACACATGCTCATTTTGTTGAATTCTTTTTTCTTTTTGCTGTTCAGAATTGGTTTCTTTTGCTTCCTTGTATTCCAAATCACTGAATTGGTTCTTGGCTTCATCTACTTTACTGTTGATTTCCTGTAAATTATTCTTCACTTTAGTTAGTGTCATCTTCATTTCTGACTGATTCCTTTTTATGGTTTCCATATACATTTTTATGCTGTTGAAGTTCTCATTAAGTTCGTTGAACATCCTTATAACCAGTGTTTTTTACTATGCATCTAGTGGATTGCTTGTTTCCATTTTGCTTAGTTCCTTTTCTGGAGTTTTGTTCTATTTGTTCATTTGAGACATATTCCTTTGCCTTCTCATTTGGCAGCCTCCTGTGTTTGTTTCTATGTATTAGCTAGAACAGCTATCTCTCCCAGGCTTGGTAGAGTGGTTTAATGTAGTAGGTGTCCTGCAGGGCCCAGTGGCACAGCCTCCTTATTCACCCAAGCTGAGCACTGCAGGTGCACCCCTCAGTGTGGGCTGTGTACACCCTCCTGTTGCCCTTTAGCCTTGCTTACTGTTGGCATGTCAATCTTAAGGATTTACCTCCAGATTGATCAGCTGTAAGCACTGACTGTGACTACCATGTGACTACAATGCAGGGCCCCACAGAGCAGGGCTTATTTCATCAGGATTCTAGAGCCTGATGTGTCTTCCCCTTAAGGGTGTCACTTGTAGAGGTGATTGCATGGTGCTTTGACATGACCTGAAGCTGTCCACTGGGTGTGCTGGCTCCAGGGCTTCCTGGGAGGTGTAGGTCAGCTACCTCCTGTGTCCTGCCTGGAGCCTCCCAGCATGAACTACAAAGTGATCTGCAGTTAGCTGTTATTTGTGCTAGGCTTGGAGGAGCCCAGGAAAGGCCAAATTACAAACCAAGGCTGACTGTTGCTAGTGTCAAGCCTAGGATCACTTAGTGAGAGGTACAAAGCACACCACAACCAGATGCTACTGATTTGAGAAATTTTAGAAAAGTCTGAGGCATGAGCCATGATAAGCCATTCATTTGGAAAACCCATGGGAACAGGTTGGGTGGTACCACCATTTGAGTAGGGTGGGGGTCTCAGGGAATCACCAGAGCAAGCAAACAGTGATAACCAGGTTGATGGAGACTGAGAAATGGCATCCAACTGCCAGCTCTGTGGGGGCTCATCAAAGTAGCAACAGCCTTTGTCAGCACTTCTATCTGGGAGAAAGCTGCTCCTCCATCCCTCACACTAATGTCAGACAATTCAGTTTCTCCCCACATGTTCCTGGTATCCTTCTAGCTGAGGCTCAGAGGGAGTGAGTCCAAGTAAGTTGGTGTATGGGCCCTTCAAAAGGAATTCCTGGTATTCTGTCTCACTCAATCCCCACTGATTTTTACTATCAGACATTGTGAGAACTTCTCTTCCTGGCACTGGAATCCTAGGCTGGGGGGCCTGGTGTAGAGCTGTGACCCCTTGCTCCTCATAGAGAATCTCTTCAGCTGAGATATCCCTCCCAGTATTTGTCCTCTACATGTGGAAGTGGGACCAGCCTGTTTTGCACCTCCACCCCCTCCTGCCTGGCTCCATTGTGGCTTCTTCTATGTATCTTTAGATGTAAGACTTCTGTTCAGCTAAATTTCAGGCAGTTCTGAATGATGGTTATTCTGTACTTTAGTTGTAATTGTGGGAGGCTGTGAGTACCACATTTACCTATGCTGTCAGAAGCCTTAATGTGCATTTTCTTACTTTCTTGCACTACAAGATGCTCGAGGCTTATTTTGTGTATTTCTTACTAAAATAAAAGTAATTTACTGTATCTACAGAACACTTATGATGCCAAATGGTGGGGTTTTCCCTTACATTAAGCAATTCTGACACTAAATACATGGAGTTAGTTTAAGAGCTTAGTTCTATAAGACTGCCCCCAACTTGAAATATCAACTGCAAGCAGTGAGTCCCCAGGTCATCCACACTCTATCTGACTTGGCTATAAATTAAAGATTCCTATGACTCCTTCCTCAGATTTGATTATTTGCTATAATGGCTTACAGAACTCAGAGCACAACCTTACTGTGACTGGTTTATTATTTAAAAATACATTTTAGGAACATCCAAATGGAAGAGATGCCTAGGGCAAGGAATGAGCAAGGAGCATGGAGCTTCCATGTCCTCTCCAGGTAGGCCACCCTCCTAGCACTTTGACATGTTCACCAACCTAGAAGCTCTCCAAATTCTGTAGTTTTTTATGAAGAAGCTTCAATTACAAAGATGTGGTTGACGGCATCACTTGCCATTAATGATTAACTCAATCTTCAGGCCCTCTTCCCTCTGTGGAAATGGGAGTAGAAATGGAAGTTCCAACTCTCTAATCACATGGCTGGTTCCTCTACTTACTAAACCTCCTGAATCCCCCAAGAGTAACCTAGTTAGCAGAAATGTAGGCATGGTTGAAAGGGGCTTATTATGAATAACCAAAGATGTCTCTCTCACCCTAACATGCCAGAAAGTCCAAGTGTTTTGGGAGTTTTATGCCAGGAACAGGAGACAGAGACCACATATATATTTCCTGCTTTGTCATTCTTGCCCTACTCATAGAATCTGCCTTTTTTGTTGTTGTTGTTAATCTTCACCTGAGGCTATTTTTCCATTAACTTTTAGAGAAAGTGGAAAGGAGAGAGAAAGACACACAGAGAGAAACACCAATGTGAGAGAGCCACATCAATTGGTTGCCTTCACATACACCTCAACCAGGGGTGAGGATTGAGCCTGCAACTGAGGTACATGCCCTTAACCAGAATCAAACCCAGGACCCTTCAGTCTGCAGGCTGTTGCTCTTTCTACTGAGCCAAATCAGCTAGGGCTAGACTGACATTTTTTTCAAAGAACCCTGGTTCTGTTGATTGAAGAATTTTATTAGAAACCCATTTCTGAGTATTCAGTATGCTTGTTGCTCCAGGGGGATTGTTTGTGTAGGCCCTCTCAGCTAACAGAGAAATAAAGTCACTATATGTAATCATGCTAAACATGAGTTAATCTGAATGTCTCCAACTCTAATTTATTACCGCATGGACCACTGCGGGTTCTTCCTTTTGCTGACCTGTAAATTTCCACTCCAACAGTAAGAAGCCTGGCTCTACCATTTGGCACTCATTTATTTTATCATTCACTTCCAGTATACATGCATAGCAGTTTCCTGAACTGTTAGCCTATACCCCAGTGATTCACACCTTTACTACAACACAGGGCTCATGTGCAGTGTCTTTTGTCTATAGCCTTACTGACTTCACTAATTTAGTTACTTAAGTCGGCACCGTTCCCCCACCTCCTTCAGTGAAATTGTTTCCTACATTGAGATTATCGTACTATTTTTTTTCTCTGGGATCCCACAATCCCCTAAATGATTTTTTAAATTACATACATTAAGGTTCATTCTGTGCAGTAAAGTTTTACAGGTTTTGACAAGTGCATAATGTCATGTACCTTTTGCAATATCATATGAAATAATCTTACTGCCTTAAAAATTTCCTGTGAGTCACCTGTTCATCTCTCCTCCTTCTCCCCCAAAACTCCTGGAAACCATTTATCATTTTCCTGGCATATAGTTTTGCCATCTCTAGAATATCATATAATTGCTATCACACAATATGTGGCCTTTAGACTGGTTCCTTTCGCTTAAGAGCTTACCGACTCTTTCATATATTTTGGTGGTTTGACAGCTCATTCTTTTTTTATTACTGAATAACATTCCATAGTATGGATGCACCATATTTTGTTTGTCCATTCACCGATTGAGGGACATCTTGATTCCTTCCAGTTTTTGACAATTATGAATAAAGCTACTGTAAACATTTATGTGCAGGCTTTTGTGTGAATATATCTTTTTCAAATCAATTGGGTAAATACCCAGAAGCACAATTCCGGCATCAAATGAAAAGACTGTGTATTTTTAGCTTTGCGAGAAACTGCCAACCTGTCTTTCGAAATACCTGCACCATTTTGCATTCCTACCAGGAATGAGGGTCCCTTTTAATTTAAATTATGTCACTCACCAAGTGAAGAAAAGCTCCTAGCCAGTCTCCACTGCTGCAGAAGGCAGGACATCCATATGAAGAGGTGGTGGCTGAGGCATCAGTCCTTAGAAATCACCATTCTCATTACTCCAGGGACACCAAAGAGCACCCGGAGAAGCAATATTTTTGTACTTTTGTAGAAGCAAAATTTTTGTAGAAAAATATATTTCAGGCATGTAGAGGACACCCTAGGAAATCTCACTACACTGTCAAACAGTGATTCTGTCATATCAAAAAGGTGCTTCACTCATCAGACACTCAAGATGCACATATGGCTGAAACCGGTTTGGCTCAGTGGATAGAGCGTCGGTCTGCGGACTGAAAGGTCCCGGGTTCAATTCCGGTTGGGGGCATGTACCTTGCTTGCGGGCACATCTTCACAGAGGGGCGTGCAGGAGGTGGCTGATCTATGTCTCTCTCTCATCGATGTTTCTGACTTTCTATCCCTCTTCCTTCCTCTCTGTGAAAAATCAATAAAAAAAAATATATATATATTTTTTAAAAAGATGCACATATGTTCTGTGGTCCCAAGGTTTCCCCATATACAGTGCAGTCAGGATCCTGAGAGCGAAAAGATGTGACATAGCAGAGAAATGAAGAACCTGCCAGCTTTTTTCATTTGCCACCATTTGACCACAAAGATGCATTGAGCCTGTCCTCTGGGTCAGTCACTGTGCTAGGTGCTAGCATTCCAGAACTCCCAGTGCGACTAAGGAGACCAACACACCCACAGATTATCACGATTCAATGCAATGCACACAGTAACAAAGGGGCACACATTGGTTTTGGAGCTGATGAGACAAAACCGAAAGCAAATGGGAACAAGTTAAGTGGCAATTTCAGCAACAGCCTCTGCATCCAAGGAACCAAGCCAGTCAACCCGAGGGGCCATAATTACTTTTTTCCAAGCTTATGCTAAATTACTGCAACTAGCTTTTTGGAGATATTTTGAAAGAGAGGATGAATTCCCCTGTGTTTTTGGAGGCTATTGTGCAGGAAAGATGGCAGGAGGTAAAGGAAAAAAGCCCAGCGCTGGAGCAGCCCTGGGCAGAGAGAGGCAGAGGCATTTATTAAAGGAGCAGCTGCACCCTGTGCTCACCCGTTTCCAACGCTTCCCTGTCATTTGGAGAGAAGACAGCACACATTTTAAGGACACATTGGAAGGCAAGCGATTGATGGGTCAACACGGCTGGCTGGGCTGGTGATTTTGTAATTACGAAGCAGATTTTTTAGACAGAATGGCTACCCCAACTGTGTAATTAAGAGGATCGTTAAGGAATGTTGCTGGGCTGTGCATCACCCTGGGGCTGGAGCTACCACATGGTTACAATAGAAAAAGGCAGTCGGGTTTCATCATAAGTTCATTGCTAATTAATTGAAACAAATATTTGCAATAACAATTCCTGTGTATAATATAATTGCAACAGTTGGCCAAGAGAATCGTAATAGAGGGGTCTAGTCAGGGGTGAAAACAACAGAAAAACAGGTGTCAAGCCGCAGGTTAGAGAAAAACCGAATGGGCAGTTAAAATAGATGGCTTTGGTATAGTTTTGGTTGAATCTGGCTCTGTATCACTGATTAGGACCTTATTTTATCCAGCATTTTGTAAAGTGGGCATAGAAAAATTGGAGGAGTTCCAGAAACAAAGAACAATTTGAGTTGGAAAATAGCCCCAGTGGGGAAGGTGAGAGAAAAGAGATGATTTTGTCTAAGCTGTAAGTCTGCATAATACATGAATGAAAACTTTCAAAAAAAATCAAGATTTTGATTTTTTTCAAGAATAGAAATTTGCCATTTTCTTCTCTCCTCAGCACAAAGAAGAAATAGACCTCAACTAGAGAATGAGAAATTTAAACTAAGCACAAAATTGAACGTTAGATTCTAAAACAGGTGATAACAGATATTTGATCTAATTCCCTTGAAGCCTTAAGAGCTGCAGAAAGGTCATAAATCCCAACAGAAGCCACCTCCCTCCATGCTCCGCACAGATTTTAATTTTTCTTCATATTATTCTGGACATCTTCTTTGTTAGAAATCATTGAGCGGCCTTTGCTAAATGAAAGTACTGCTTTGGAAAAAGATATAGATTGAATCAATAGCAAAGGACCTGATCTCATGCATCGGAACTGGGGTCAGTCTGCAGGTTATAACTATAGCCACTTAAGGCTTACGTGTGAGTTATCTAACCTTAGGAGACTGCTTCTAATCTTACGATTCTAGACATTAATGGTTATTTGCCTTATATTTATATTGCCCATCTCTAAAGAACCCCATGCAGTATACTAAAGGCTCTTTTCATAGGGAGATTTACATGTTTAATAACCTCTCCACAAGTGATTGTGAATACCCCTAGCCTAGGACAACCAAAGCTCAGCAGTGGGCTTGAAGGAACCCTCTGAGGACAACATCTTAGGGCCTCAGAGATCAGATAGGGAATCTGCTATGTGGTCAACCAGTTCAGTCTGCATCTACTCAGCCTGCCAGGTTGTCACAGCATAGTTAAAAAGTAGGGTCATACTGCTCTGGCTGGTGTGAGCCAGTGGTTAGAACACTACCCTTCACACCAAAAGGTCTCAGGTTTGATTTCTGGTCAAGGGCATGTAGCTGGTTTGCAGGTTCAATCCTATTCCCTGTCAGGGCACAAGCAGGAAGTAACCAATAGATATGTCTCTCTCACATTGATGTTTCTCTCTCTCTCCTCATTCCTAAATCCCTTCCACCCTCTCTAAAAGAATCCATAGAGCCCGCTTTGGCTCAGTGGTTGAGCATCAACCTATGAACCAGGAGGTAACTGATCAATTCCCAGTCAGGGCACATGCCTCAGTTTCAGGCTCGGATCCCCAGTAGAGGTGTACAGGAGGCAGTCGATCAATTATTCTCTATCATCATTAATGTTTCTATTTCTCTTCCCCCTTCCTTCCTCTCTGAAATCAATAAAAATATATATTTTTAAAAATTCATGGAGCTCTAGCTGGTTTGGCTCTGTGGACAGAACATCGGCCTGTGGACTAAAGGGTCCTAGGTTCAATTCTGGTCAAGGGCACATGCCCAGGTTGCAGACTTGATCCCCACAGGGTGCATATAGGAGGCAGCCAATCAATGATTCTGTCTCATCATTGATATTTCTCTCTCTATCCCTCTCTTTTCCTCTCTGAAATCAATAAAAAATATAATAAAAAAGAACCAATAGAAAAAATATTCCTGGGTGAGAATTAAAAACAACAAAAGTAGTCATTCTGAGATGCCCGTCATTGTTCGCTGAGCATCACAGAGCTTTCCTAGGTGTGAGCGAAGGTTCTCAGAGAGGTTTGTACCTGTGTCACTCTCAGGGTCTAAGGAGGAATCACTTGGTTGGCATGGCCCCTACTCTCTGGCGAGGCAGGAAGGCTCATCGTTGGTGACAGGCAGAGGACAGCAAGACCCTCAGTGCCCCAAAGCTGTGTTCCTCTAGCTGCAGGAGGAAAAACTGCAGGGTACATCTAATACCTTTGTGGTTTGTCCATTTTATTCAATCTCCGATATTTAAACTCATATTTTTACATTAAAGCAAACGTGCATGCATTAAGAGGATATTACCCGAGCTTTTGAAAGAAAATGAGAGATTTCAAAGAATTTTCTTCCCTGGTAAAGTTCTGGCAGAAGATCCAGAACCTCAGGGAAATGCATTTACATTTCTCCACTGAAATGTAGCTTAGAGCCGCGCATGCCACAGAGCTTTCTGGGATCATGGAAATGTTTTATAGAGACACACGTGCTGTTGAGCGCTTAAGAGGTGAGAAGTGAGACTAAGGAATGGGATTTTTTAATTGTATTCCATTTAAATTCATTTAATTAATTTACATTTAAATAGCCGCATGTGCCTAGTGGCTACTGCATTGGACAGGTTTCATGGAAAAGTTTACATTTTACTCCCAATTTCTCCTGAGAGAAGTCTTTGGAAATTCAAGAAGACAGGAAATGGAGCAGAGCTTGAGGCTTCTGAAACAGTTTCCAGTCCCCCCACCAATCCTCCCAACACACACACTCAACCCCTTCTTCTGTGAGGAGGAAGAGCCCTGCTTAGTGGGGTGTGTGGGGGAGGGGGAAGCCACAATGACAGTGATGAAAAATAAGAGTGTGGAGGTCTTAGAACCCATCCTGGTGTCCTGTGGTTCCCTGGTGATCTGAGGAATCCTGGGGGTCCTCATGTCTAAGTGCATCTGTTAGAAGTAGAAACTGAGACTTGGGGCTGGAAATAATTGATTTTGGTAGGGACTCTGTGAGGGAAGTGGAAGCAGCCCTCATAGCCTCCAGCCATGTGGGATGGTTCCTGTAATGAACCTGGGTCCTTCTCAAGGGAAAGTGGTGGATTGTTCTCCATTGGCCTACGAGGCTGTTCAGATTTCAAAGCCAGACAATACCCTTATTTGACCATGTGTACTGTATGATTTACAAATGCCCCTCTGATCAAGGAATTTCTGTGATAGCAACTCATAAGGGAATGTTAATAATGTTCTATTAGTCTTTACCAGTTTAGCTCAGAGGATAGAGCATCATCCTGCAGACTGAAGGGTCCCAGGTTTGATTATGATCCAGGGCTGGTACCTCAGTTGCAGGCTCAATCCTGGCCCTGGTCTGGGTGTGTACAGCAGGCAACCAATTGATAGTCTCTCTCACACCAATGTTTCTTTCTCTCTGTCTCTCCCCCTCCCTTCCACTCTCTCTAAAATTCAATGGAAAAATATCCTCTGGTAAGGATCAACAAATGAAAGTTCTATTAAGTGGAAAAAAACACAAAATTATATATATTTACATATAATATATTTTTACACATATAATGTTATTACTATATCATATAATTATAATATATAACAATCATTATATGTATTATATACACATATTGTAATACATATTATATATAAGAGGTTTTTTAAATGCATTGCATGTGTATAACAAAAATTAGAAGAAAATATACTAAATATTAATAGTGACTATGAGTGGTAGGATTATGAGTGATTTTAATTTTCTACTTTATACCTTTTCTACTTTGGACTTTTCCATTTTTCTTTAGTAGATATTATTTTTATATTGAGAAAGTCAATATAACACCTTATTCATAAACACCAACACCTCCCTTATTAATCATGAATGAATATCTTGTATCATTGAAAACCCCCATTCTCTTCACTGTTGTGGATACATTATCGGTGTACTTGGTCCTGCCCTTAGAAAGTGGGTATTCTGGAACACCTTGAAAGTTTAAAGTTTTCATTTTTCATGTAAGTTTTTTCTGAAGTAGGCCCTCCGTGGAGATAGGCACATTCCAGAGGCAATGCCAGGGGGCAAGAATCAAGGGTAGCCTGGCTGAAGTAGTCTTCTGGGAAGAGGCTGGTTAGTGACCAAGAACTGGGAGTTGTTCTGGAGAGCAATAGTTAGGATCAGAATGTACAATCATGTAGGCACCTCTGGGAGGAAAAAAAATGGTGTCTTTTTCTAATTTACAAAAGGCAACTTCTAGGCTACCAGTAGCCTTATGTAGATACCTTGGTCCCAGTGACTTGATTATATTCAGAGTGAAATCAAGTCCGGCAAACACATCAGGGTTATATGGGAAGTTGCCCTCACAAAAGCCTTCAGAAGTTGAGGCAAATACCCGGATCTCCAGCACACCTAATTCTAACCACAGACAGGCAAGTCTAGGCTCATCTCTTCCCTGGAATGTCTTTCAGTTGAAGCTGGGGACTTCAACCTTGTTTTTTTGTTTTTTGTTTTTGTTTTTAAAGCAATTGCCAATGGAATTAGGTAAATACAACTTAAAAATTGGCAGTAGTTTCTAAGGTGTTGAGAGAGCCCATTACCTAAGCCAGCCAACTCCCCCCAGTCCACTGACAGTCTACTGGCAGGATTCATTAAGAACAGGACTTTTTTGTGGTCATGTGATGCTCCCACTGAACACACTGCTTTGCAGGAAAACATGTAACTGTGCATTAGCTATCACCCAGCTTGCCACATCCTGTTATGTTGCATCCCATCAGCCTAAGCTGTGATGGAGGAGAACACAACCTGGGGTGACATGCAGCACTTTGTAATGCATTGTAGCATTTAAATCTACATCAGCCAAGTTGCCCACATCGGCTTGCACACTAGATGCTCTTTATCCAGAGAAAGTGATCTAATGTGCCAAAAGTGCCAGCTGGGGGTATGACATGCATCAAGGGAGAGCATCTGTGTCACTCTCCATCTGAGAGCCAAAGTTCATTCTCTACGTTGAAATATCAGTTTCCCACTAGTAAACTCCACTACCAGTGGGTCCTTGGGAGACAGACTCTGACAGATGAAAGTATCTGACAGGATGCTACCTCCAAACTACTGTGGGATGGGTCATGCCCAGAAAGCAGATTTTCTTCCAATATTGATGTTGATGAATCTATGGATGCTGAAACTTATAGCAAGTAACTTACAAAGCATATGACTGGATTCCCACTGGCACCTCAAGTCAGAATAATGCTAAATTATTTTCTTGGAGTTTAAACTTAAGAGCTTGTTATCATCAATTGTCCAAGCAATTGATTCCAGGCATGAGACTTTTCAGAAGAACTCTGGTGACAAATGATGAATAAATGAATGACCTGAGACTTTAAAGCCAAGGCTTCGCCATGCAGAACTCTATTGTCTTCTCCTCCTCCGGTTGCTGCCTGAAGAACTGGGACTGGTAGTTATGGAAAACCTGATGCTCTCCAAACCCAACTCAAAGATCGATAATGGAACTTAGGAACTTAACAGCCCTCAAAAACTGAGAAGTTCTGGAGTTATGGCTCAAGCTGTCGGTTTCACAGCAGGCTGGGAATCCTCATGGGTTCCTCTTAAGAAAATGTCAGAAGGGCCTTAAGAGCTCCCAACTTGCCTTTAGATTACAGATGCTTCCTATTATATCCTTTAAACAAATTCCATGCCCAGCCAGAAAGGAAGGAAAGGCTATATTTTTTTTCAATAAGCAGACTTGGTACCTTCCAACACATAAACCATCTACCCAGTAACTTGTTGATAAGTATCAGGCACGGTGCCATGGTGATGTCAGGTAATTCTTTAGCTTTCATACATCCATTAGTCTTCCCTGATGTTCCTAAATTCCTAACTTTCTACTTCTGTTAAGACTTGCACTTCAACAGACACCCTTGATCATTCTGTTTTCTTTCCACTTTATATGTACCTTTCAACCAAACTGAGGAATAATAACTTATTTTCTGAAGAGTCACCTAAATTCAGAATCTTCATTTCTGTATTCATGTATTTCTCGCTTCTACTTCTATTATTCCTTTGAAATTATTTTTATTAAGGTCAACTATGATTTTTCTGTTGCTAATACTTATACTAATCTCATGCATTTTTTTTTCTTTTTTAGAATTGACCACTCTCTCCTTCTTGAAAATGCTCTTTCTATAGTTCCTATTACACTATGTTCTGTTTTTACAAATCCATGTTGGTTTCTTTAAAATTATTTCAACATATAAATGAACAAAAAAATCTTCTATCTTTGTATCATCAAAAAGTTAACTACTGCTAACATGTTTGATTCCCCTTTTTATTATTTTCTTTAGGGAAATCATGCCACCATTTCATAAAACAGTTACTTGCTCATGATATAAATTTAATTAATATGGAAATGTAAAAACATTAGAAATTTATAAATAGCTCAGATTTCTTCATCCTGAAGGTCTATTCTTTAGAATAACACAACCAAAAACTTTTTATTATCCAAGACATCTTTTTAAAATGCAAATGTGGAACTAGAAAAATAAATGGAAATACATTTTTTTAAATGAGCTCACATTATAGATACTGTTTTAAATTTAAACTTAACTATATTTAATAGATGTGAAACAGAAGAATTCTTGAACTTGAAATAAATATTTCTTTAACTACAACAGAAACAATTTTCTAAAAGAGTCCTCCAAAGTTAAAAAGAGAATATGAAAAATATTAGGAGCCTAGAGTCATGTTTATTTATATTTTAGACATCAGCATCCTCACAGTTCCTCTCAACTCCCTTCGCAACCTCCTGATTTGTGTTAGCTGCACTGTTGTTTTTTTATTGTCCATATTTGCAACTTTCACTTTAACTTATGCACATAATTCTCACAGTTGCTTGGAATGTAGCTTTGATTTTACATTTGGCTCCATATTCAAATATTTTTAATGCTTACTACCATTTATCCTAGAATGTCCATTCCTGCATTCTTTATTTTTATTTATTTTAATGCAGAATTTTGTTGTTCACAGTTTTTTCAGAAGTCGTCATGGGTCTGTATTCTTTGAGTTATTTCCTTGATGTCTTCTTAGATAAAGTAATGTTCACAGGTCTCACGTTCCTCCCCTGAGAACTCGGGTGGTATTCCTCCTTTACTTTCTTCTAGCATTGAATGCTTTTGTGGAAAAGTCTGGAGCCAGCCTACTTCCATACTGGATGCATGAAAAAAATGTCTCTTTATCCGTGTTGATATCATTTACCTAGATTAGGTTAGCATAGACAATACCTTGATGTTCACTGGCCTGAACAATGAAGTTAATGTTTATAAGTGTCCAGCACAGGGGCTGACCCAGTGCCCAACATAGGGGCTGACTCTATAAGTAACACCTGTAGATATCATTTCCACACACCAAAGCTGCCCACAGCCTGTTTAGTAAACAGAGTTCTACTGGAACACGGCCATGACCATTCATTTCTCTATTGTCTGTGGCTGCTTGTCTGCTAGAGGAAGAGTTGAGTAGTTGTGACAGAGAACATATGGTCTGCAAACCTAAAATATTTACTATCTGTCTATTTACAGAAAGTGTTTGCCAATACCTGACCCAGACATAATCTTTCTCCCAAAATAAACATTTACTCTTTTTTATTATTATTATTATTATTATTATTATTATTATTAAATCAGAAAACATGGTCATTGGAAGAAACTTTACACTGCAATTTATAATCTAACATCTGGTTTTCTGTAAGAAAATGTCCCATAAAATCCAGAAATGTGCCCCATCAACCTTTTGTCAGCCACCTCCAGAGAAGAAAAGTTCACATGTACTCCATAATTTCCATACTACATTCTGTTATCTTTCAAAGATGAGCTCATATCTGTGTCCAGAGATCCATCTACAACTGAGGCAGAATGATGCTCCAATATAAATCTACATTCAGAAACTTGCCCTATTACCTTCATGGGATCAGATGGGCTAAGCCCAATTGTAAATAACCAGTCGATATCAACCACAGCATGAAGTTTGATAAGGAGGAGGAGAGTGAAACTGCTTCTGATTTGAGGACAATCTGAAAAAATGAAGCACGTCTATTAAAAGTAGTTTTGAAATGGTCTAGATTTTTTTAAAGTTTTACTGTAATGACTTTGAAATGCACTTGAGCAGGATTCATCTGATCTTTCCTCTTGGGGAACGGGCAGTTTCTTCTATAAGTAACACCTGTAGAGATCATTTCCTGCTCTGTGAACTGCCATTTACATTCACTATCTCTCATGTACCAATTTGTGGAGAGTGATGAGGGTGGTGAGATAGGAGAAAGGATTAATAGTCTGCTTTCTGATGACTGAGAATGTTGAGAATAGATATTGTGCAGAGGGCGAATTAAAGAATCTCCACACTTTATGTGTGTGTGTACGTGAAAGATATTATCAATATATCAGCCTTTTAGATAGCCACTTGCCTTAGGTCAGTAAAAATTAGATACAAATTTTATTTAACTCTGTGTTATCTACTCCTTGCAACTTGAGATAGAGGTAGACTAGTTAATACAAAGTATATCTGGAGTGGGTACATATTTACAATTTATATAAAAGGCTGATATATAGCTTGTTCTATTTTGTCCTCCATGGAAAACAGAGCAGGAATATATAAACCTGAGAAATATTATGAGCAAACACCTGAGAGTCAACAGATCCAGCATGTGTTGCCTTAGGCAAGCTGCTTAACCTGCTCTTAGTTCCTCTGTCTTCAAGATGGAGAAATAAGAATCCATCTTAAACAAGCACTGACTATTTGCTAAGTATGATGCATGGATTATCTCACTCAATTATCACAACTCTTAATATACAAACTATTATTCTTCTTGAATGAAGAAACTGAGGGATAGAGAGTTTCAAGCCATTAGTAAGTGGTGAAGCTGGGGTTTTAACTTGGTAAACTGGCTCCAGAGAGTATTCTGCTCCCATTAACAGTGATATTGTTAAAAATATAAACAGAGAAAAATTTCTTACCATGGGCTTTGTATATGGTAAGCAAGCAACAATTGGAAGTAATCTAAAATAATATTGATGCCCTGGCTGGTGCGCTCAGTGGCAAGACTGTCAGCCTGTGGACTGAAGGATCCCCAGTTTGATTCCCAGTCAAGGGTGTGTAATTCAGTTACAGGCTCAATCTTTGGCCTGGTCAGGGCCCAAGTGGGAGGCAACCAATTGATGTATTTCTCTAACATTGATGTTTCTCTCTCTCTCTTTCTCTCTCTCTTACCCCCTTCTGCCTTCCCTTCACTCTCTCTAAAAAAACAAAAAAGAAAAAAAGAAAAAAAATCCTTAGGTGAGAATTAATAATAATCTATATATATAAAAGCCTAAGTGACCGAACAACCAGTTGCTATGACACATACTGACCCACAGGGGGCAGATGATCAATGCAGGAGCTGCCTCCTTGGTCGTCAGTCAGTGCACTCCCACAGAGGGAGTGATGCTCAGCCATCCCAGTGGTCCAATAGGCCAGCAGCAGCCACTCCCTCAGTAGTCCTACAGGTTTAATCTTTGGAGAATGGGCCTGGCACCAATAACCAGCACCACTGGCAGGATCCCAACAGCACTGCCAGCATCCTGGAAGTCAATCTCAGGTACCACAGCCACTCTTCCCCCCATCCCAGGTGTTCCACAAGGAGAAAAGGATATAAAAGCAGTAGCTAGGTGGTTGGCTCCCAACAACCAGCACGAATGTCAGCAGGACAAGTCTGTACCCCCAGCCGGCAAGGGCATCCCACTGCCCACTTGGAGAGCCAATCATGTCCTGCCCACACTCCCTCCCCCGCCCCCGACCCAACCTATGCATGAATTTGTGCACTGGGCCTCTGGTAATAATAATAAAATAATGATGATAATTGTGATGAAAAGAACAATTAAAAATCAAAGTGATTTAGAGAAGGTGTGATTAGAGTCTCTGGAAGGGCTGCTGGCCCCAAGCAAATTGCTATCCGTATTGGATAGAGGGCTTTCTTTACATGTGCTTGATCCCACCAGGGGGGAGGACTGTCTCTTTCTGCCACAGTGCTGATGGAGTTCAAAGTTCTGAGGCCGCCGAGATCGGTTTGGCTCAGTGGATAGAGCGTCGGCTTGCGAACTGAAAGGTCCCAGGTTCGATTCCGGGTGGGGTCATGTACCTTGCTTGCGGGCACATCTCCACTGTGGGGCGTGCAGGAGGCGGCTGATTGATGTCTCTCTCTCATCGATGTTTCTGACTTCCTATCTCTCCCTTCATCTCTGTAAAAAATCAATAAAATATATTTTAAAAAAAAAAGCTGCTGAGGCCATTATCATGGTTCTGGATTTGGGTCTTTGAGTATGGGACATGTGCTCATCCTTTATCTTTTGCCAGAGTCTCAAAGTCAGGAATGATCCTCATGTATTCATGTGAGCTGCCAGGTGGAAATTGGGAATTGCTGCTTTTAGCTATGAAAAGCTTGGGAATGGTTGGCAAACTCATTAGTCAAAAGAGCGGCAAACCACAGCTCGCGAGCCACAGTTTGCCGACCACTGACCTAGCCTAATGGGCATCAGTAGGAAAAGATGGGAGTACCCTCTTCTCGGAGTCTGGCCTGGGCTTCTGCCTCTTCCATACCAGGCTCATGTTGGGAAGGAAGCTTGGCAGATAAATCAGAATCTGTGAGCTGAAGAAGGGGGATGTGGGGAGGGCAGATAATGAGAAGAGGTGAAATTTAGGTAGTAACAGTGAAAGGCATTGCAAGGAACTGTGAATCACAGAGAGATAAAGATTGGGATGGGTTCACAAGGTTAAGGAGATGAATAGTATTTGGCAATGTCCAAAATAATAGAGAGCAGACACTTGAACAGATATTTGTACACCTGAGTTCATGATAGCATTATTCACAATAGCTAACTTAAAAGAGACAGTTATAACCCTAAGATGTTTTATGTCAAGCTCATGGTAGCCACAGAGTAAAAACCTCTAGTAGATACACAAAAAATAAAAAGAAATGGATCAAGCATAACACCAAAAACAAAACAAAACAAAACAAAACAAAAAACTACAATAGCCTAAAGATCAAAACAATCCAAATATTCATTGATGGATAAATAAATTATGGTCTACCCATACAATGAAATGTTATTTAGCCTTAAAATGAAATTCTGATATATGCTACCACATGGATGAACCTTGAAAATATTACACTAAATAAAAGAAGGCCGGTGGCTCTTTGCTTTTCTTCACCCCCTTCTTTCCCAGGGGTGTTCTCTCTCTCTCTCTCTTTTCCAGAGCAAGCCCATACTTCCCTTCCCTCTTTCCTCCTTCAAGGCACGGATCTCTCTCTCTCTCTTTCTCCTATGCTCCAAGGGCCCTTCTACTACCTCAGTAACTTTCTAAGTAAAAATTTCCCTTATAATTTATTTTTTAAGGCAGGCACAAAATGATAGATATTATATGATTCCACTTATATAGGGCACTAGAATAGTCAAATTCATAAACAGAAAGTTGATTCGCAATTGTCAAGGTAGGAGCAGAGAGAAATGGAAAATTATTGTTTAATGGGTACAGAGTTTCAGTTTGTGAAGATGAAAAAGTTCTGAAGATAGGTGGTGGTGATGGTTGGAGAACAATGTGAGTGCACTTAATGTCACTGACCTGTATATTTAAAAATGACTAAAATGGTAAATTTTATGTTATATATATTTGACCATAATAAAAATAAGAAATAAGATATAAGGAAAATCTCATTTCAAAAGAGTGGGTAAATAAGAATGACATGACTTACAGTAGTTGCCTTCTAAAGCACAGCTGTTGTATAGATTAACGTTTATATTTAGAGGTGGTGGCAGCTGGGGTGAAGAGGAAACTGGCTAAATGTGTATAACTTCCATCTCAGCCAATCTAAACTCCTTGGTCAGAAATGAGGCCTATAATTTATTCCTGGAAGCTGCCACAAAATTTTGGGCAATCCCACCCTCCTACCAATCACTCTGCAGAGACATCCATGGTGCCCCAAGGAAGATCTGATGGAGGTGTCATCACCAGGGTTCCTGATGACTAGAGCTGGCAAGATTCGATCAGCAGGAAAGTAGGTCAATGGAGAAGTCATTTGCTGGCTTGTGAAGACTTCAGCTGGGGTGTGGAAGGGCAGGCTGTGCTGCTGACTGATTCGGGGCATGAGCACCTTTATGTGCACAGGATGGAGGTCGTTAATATCCCGATTTTGCACAGGGCCCTCTGGAAGTCAAGTAGCATGACTCTCAGTGACTCTGGCAGACTCCCCAGTGCTGGCAAATCGAGGCATCATGGGACTCTAGTCTCCCTACAATTAAACAGATAATTAAGAAATAAGGACATATTTTTTTCAGTGTAACTTGATAGATGCTGGTTGGTAATGTTAGCATCAGGAATAAATTGAGCAGTAATCTGCAAAGGATGTTATGCTATTACACAAATAAAGATCTGTCTCTGCAACCAATCAATTCAGCAGATATATACCAACAATCAAATTGTTAAAAATGATTTCTATGAATTACCCAGTGTTTCATCTAATGGTGCCAGAAGCAGCTGTGATACAATTTAGAGCTGATATGCCCATTCGTCGAGAGTGCTTTTTCATTCTGATGTTTTTTGTTCTCTTCTAAGCAGCGTAGAAGAGCCCACATCTCTGCTTAATACACCCCGGTGAAAACAAGGTGTATTTTACTCCATAGGTTAGCAAAGTCATTTTAACAAAAGCACTCAGGAATATATACATTTACTATGGGAAGAATAATTCAATTTTCTTTCTATTATTTCAGCTACAAGGTTGAAGAATTCTTAATTTTTCATTAAGCCCTCTGGCTTGTGAGGAAGTTGCTGTTTTTTTTAAGGGCTGCCATACCTCTTCCAAATGAATGTGGAAAAGATCCACAAAGGGATAGTTATAATCAAGCATTTTTCAGTCTTGTCAAACAGCCATTTCAAGGAAATCAGAGCAATTCACTGCCCTTTCTTGATACCTGCAGTACTTGAAGAGGTGGTCTGTCCAAACTTTGATTGGCTGTTAATGCCTAATCACCAAACCACAGGATATGCTGGTGGCCTTTTTCCCCCTTTGCATATTCATGTCAGCTGACAAAGCAGTTAAATACTGGCAAAACTGAGAGCATTTTTACCAGTTGGGAGGCCAGACACAACAGGAATCCACCTTTAAGAAAACACTTCCAAACTTAGCTCTTACTTTGAAGTTTGTCTAGAAAGCTTAGACATGGTTAACTCCAGACACAATTAACAGTGAGGGCAAAACATCAACTGTAGCCACTGGTCTTCTAATGAGTGTTAGGTTCTTTCCTCCAAAAAGGGGGGACCAGGAGACAAGTCACTGCAAATAAACATGGTCCCTGCCCTCAGATAACTTACAATATAGTGAGGCAATGGCTACAAAATTGAATGGTTTGGGAATAACTAAGGTGATACAAACTAGGGGCAGTCTGCTTCAATGGAGAAAGTTTCTCTTTTTCTCCCAAATGGAGGTAGACAAGCTCTACACAGGGCATTGTGGAGGGTGAAAACGTAGCTACCTCCTTGTGTTGAGTTTAAAGATCTAACCGTATAGTTGAGGAAGAAGCTTAAAGTGATGGCTCATATAACAAGGTGAGAGAAATAGAGTTCAGGTGCAGGGGGAGGGAGGAGTAGCTGAGGAAGGCTGGGATTAGTGACAGGTTTGGAAAGGCATCATTGAGACATATTAAGTTTGACATGGAAATAATATGCCCAAAAATATGCCCAGACTTTTTCTGAAGTCTGAGTGTGAAACTCAAGAGAAAAATCAAGAATAAGGGATGGGCAAATAAGAATGGGGTCCAGGGTGGAAGGGGGTCAATGGGAAAAGCAGGGGAACACTTTCAACAATAAAGATAAATTTTTAAAAATAATAAAAAGAGGAGAAACTAAGTTGCTGTCTCACACAACAATTTCAAAACTACAACTAAAAGACAGAACGAACACCATCCAGAACCACAGGAAAGCTTGCTGAGTGAAAATTCTACAACTGGAAGTAAATAGAGGGACTCACGAAGACTCAGAGGGCTGTAAAAAGCTGAGGTACAGAGACACACTCATAGAGAAGACGAGCGGAGGAGGGTCTGGCTGGCTTCCTCTAGCAAGAGGGAGATGGAAAATCCCGACTGCATTGAACTCCACTTCTGACTGCACTGAACCCCAGTTCTGGGTGAGACTCATATGGGGGAGTCTGGACTATTGTGAAAAGGAAGAAGTGCATGGAACCTTAGAGGAGCTGCGAAAGACAGAAGTCTGGGGGCTCGTGAAAGTGAAAGTGCACACACAGAGCGCTGACTGCTAATTGTGCCTGGCTTCCTCTAGCGGGAGGAAAACAGAACCTCACAAACAGCATTGGAATCCAGGTCCAAATGCACTGAACCCCAGTTTCGGGCGAGACCCTGGGGACCCAGATTCATATGGGTTCCTAGGTGCACGGAAACTCAGGGGAACTGAAAGACAGAGTTCTGGAAGCTCGTGCGCATGCGCGCGAAAGCCTGCGGTCTGGAGGCAAGCTCACATGCACAGACACAGCTGATCCTTACAACCAATTGCCTTCCCCCTGCAGTGATACCAACAATAATCAAGAATTAACTACAACAAGACTTTGCACACAGTCCACAAAGGGGTGCACCAAGAGGGTCCACCTCAGGTAACTGGTAAGGCAGAGCTACTGTGCCACATAGGACACCTAGCACACAAATGACTCTACCAACTCAGGGAAGCGGCAAAATATGTGGAGACTAAAGAATAGATCACAAACAAAAGAAATTGAGGAAAACAAATGACTGGAGATAGAGTTCAAAACCATGGTTATAAGGTTTTTTAAGAATTTCCTAGAAAAAAATGGATAAATTTAGCGAGACCCAAGAGGAGATGAAAAAGAACCAACTAGAAATTAAACATACACTGACTGAAATAAAAAATATTATACAGAAACCTAACAGCAAACTAGAGAATTGCAAGAATCAAGTCAAAGTTTTGAAATACAAAGAAGCAAAAAACACTCCACTGGAAAAGCAAAAAGAAAAGAGAATAAAAAAGTGTGAAGATAGTGTAAGGAGCCTCTGGGACAACTTCAGGTGTAGCAACATCAGAATTATGGGGGTGCCAGAAGAAGAGAGAGAGCAAGATACTGAAAACTTATTTGAAGAAATAATGACAAAAAACTTCCCCCATTTGGTGAAAAAAATAGACTTACAAGTCCAGGAAGTGCACAGAACCCCAAACAAAAGGAATCCAAAGAGGACCATACCAAGACACATCATAATTAAAATACCAAGAGCAAAAGAAAAAGAGAGAATATTAAAAGCAGCAAGAGAAAAACAGTTACCTACAAGGGAGCATCCATATGATTGTCAGCTGATTTCTCAACAGAAACTATGCAGACCAGACAGGAGTGGCAAGAAATATTCAGTGATGAATAGCAAGAGCCTACAACCAAGATTACTCTACCCAGCAAAGCTATCCTTCAGAATTGAAGGTCAGATACAGAGCTTCACAGATAAGAAAAAAACTAAAGGAGTTCATCACCACCAAACCAGTATTATATGAAATGCTGAAAGGTATTCTTTAAGAAGAAGAAAAAGAAAACAGTAAAGGTAAAAATTATGAACAACAAATACATATCTATCAACAAGTGAATCTAAAAATCAAGTGAATTGAAAAATCTGATGAACAGAATAAACTGTGAATATAATAGAATTAGGGGCATAGAAAGGGAGTGAACTGATAATTCTCAGGGGGAAAGAGATGAGGGAGGGGTTGCAGGGAGAGACAAGAAAAATTATACACCTATGGATGAGGACAATGGGAGGGGAGGGAAACAAGTGGAGGGGAGATAAGGCGGGGGGGGAGGAACAATTGTAATAATATGAACAATAAAGATTTATTAAAATTAAAAAATAATAAAAAAGAAAAATAATAAAAAGAAAAGTAAAAAAAAGATATAAATTTGGAAGTCCTGTTTTTATGGAATATTGCTAAGGTATATTGTAGAATGTTCTGGAAGTCCTATTTTTCATCCTCAAAAATACTTCATTTCTTCCTTGACAAGTATTTATCCTGAAACTCTCAACGAAAAAATACCTATGTTTTATTATCATTTTCAATGTAAAAGTTTTGGTAACTCCTAATTGATCCTTTTACTATATATTTTTTTAGTGTACATCCAAATTTCTTGTCCATTCTTCTCCATTAGGCTGGCCTCTGTGGACTGCATGCATCATCGTGCCCTCTGGCTGCCAATTGGCTTGGCCAATGGGAGATCCTGGTGAAAGATAAGAGTCAGGAGGAAAGAAGAATAAGGTCAAGATGTCCATACCCCATGGACCCCTCTTTTCGTAGTCATGAGGAGTTTGCTGCCTCTCTCTGTACAGCTACTTGCTTTAAGTTTCAGTAATCACTCCCTCTCCTTGTCAGTCTGGGCTAGAGGTGCTGACAGCTCTCTGATGTTAGTCTGTCAGGGGTAAGTGTTAGTGTTCTTTGTTAGTGTCCCTAAACCCAGACTATACTTTTGTAAATAATGCATTTTTAAGCTTTATTAATTTTGTCAAACTTTTTTACTTTATTAAAGTATTCTCAATTATTGTCTTTTTGCTGACATGACTCTAATAGAGTCCTCTACAAATATTGATTGATTGACTGATTAATTTATATTATTCAGTCTTGGTTCTAATATAACTTTCTTTAAAAAATTATATGACATTGTAATGGCCTGTAGGTTGATTTCTTTTTATGAATGAGAATGCTTAAGATAGTTTTTCTCAACTTAAATACAGTGGTACCTCAAGATACGAGTTTAATTCGTTCTGTAACCTTGCTCGTATATCAAGTTGCTCGTAACTCAAAGCAAACTTCCCCATTGAAATCAATTGAAATGCCGTTAATTTGTTCCAGCCCCCCAAATGCCACCCCAGTTGTTCTTGTTACGTGTTTTTGAATAAGAAAAATGTATTTATAAATGACAAATATTGTATAAAAACATAATAAAAGAGAATGTAAAGGAATAAACTGGTTTTATAAATTGTATTTACCTACTCAGTACACTCTTAATGCTACACTTTATCCCTAAACTGAATGTAACTTAACCAATCTTCACTGAACTTAATTGCTACTGGTCTTTGCATTTTTGGCCAATTTCAAAAAAAACGTGTCCAACGAGGTTTGCCTCTTCCTCCCTTTCAGAATGTTTCTGAAATGGGTGAGGCAAGTTTCATTGAACAGCTCCGATGCACGACCAGTAGCAACTTTTTCGGGGTGTTTCTTTTCCATGAAGTGTGACACCCTCTCCCACATTCCTAAGATCTCCTTTATCTCACTTGTAGAGATCTCCTCCACCTCAAAACCAATTTCTTGGAGAACCTCCGCATGTTGCTGAGACTGCAACTCTTGTAACTCCTTCGTGGTGAGTTCCAGAGAGTGCTCCTCGACGAGCTCATTCACGTCTCTCTCATCCACCTCCAGGCCCATGGATTTTCCCAGAGACACTATCTCCTCCTCCACTGGCACCTCGGGTTCGAATCCTTCAAAGATCCTTTCGGCTACAGCCTCAAGCCACAGCTTCTTCCATGCAGAGGTCAAAGTCCTCGTTGTAACACCCAGCTGGGCCTGATCAATAATTCTGAGGCATATCACGATGTTAAAGTGGTTCTTCCAGAACTCTCGAAGGGTGAGGTTTGTGTTCTCCGTCACCTCAAGGCAGCGCCGGAACAGGTGCTTGATATACAGCTTTTTAAAATTAGAAATCACCTCCTGATCCATGGGCTGCAGGATAGGAGTGGTGTTGGGAGGTAGGTAGACAACCTTTATAAACTTGAACTCTTTGAGGAGCTCATCTTCGAGGTTCGGTGGGTGAGCAGGAGCATTGTCGAGGATGAGGAGGGCTTGCATAGTTAGGTTGTTTTCCTGTAGATATTTCTTAACAGAAGGGCCGAAAACCAGGTTTACCCACTCCACAAAGAGCTGCCTGGTGACCCATGCCTTCGGGTTTGCCCTCCACATAACTTGCAGTTTATCTTTTAAAATCTTATGTGACTTTAAGACTCTGGGGTTTTCCGAATGGTATAGAGCAGAGGCTTGATCTTGCAGTCGCCACTCACATTGGCGAGAGTTAGCCTATCCTTCATGGGTTTGTGGCCTGGCATCGCCTTCTCCTCTGCTGTTATATAAGTCCTATTTGGCATCTTCTTCCAGAAAAGCCCTGTCTTGTCACAGTTGAAGACTTGCTAGGGGATATATCCTTTGGCTTCTATCAGTTCAGAAAAAGTTTTGAGGTAATCCTCAGCTGCCTTCACATCCGAACTTGCTGCCTCACCATGCCTGACGATGGAGTGAATGCCAGACCTTTTCCTGAAGTTATCAAAACAGCCTCTACGGGCTTTAAATGAGTCTTTGGATGCAAATCATCGTAAATCGCTCGCATATGATGCCCTGTGTTAATGTATCTCCTTCAAGCTGCTTCTCCGTCACCCACACCATCAGTAGATTCTCCATCTTTTCATGGAGAGAGCTACGGAGCTTAGAAATTATTGTAACGCCCTTAGCTGGCATTATACCCTTTATCGACTCCTTCTGTTTAAGCACAGTGCATATCGTTGAAGTATTAGGCCCGTATTGCCTTGCCAAGTCAGCCACTCGCACACCTTGCTCATATTTTTCTATGATTTCATGCTTTAATTCAATACACATCATCCTCTTCTGAGCACTGATCTTTCCACTCGCTTTCTTCGGACCCATGGTTATAAAAAGAAATGTGATAAAGTATGTAAATGCACAAAAGATGCTTCGACAACGAGGTCAACAAGCACACTGACTGAGGCGTGGGAAACTATGAGACGTTCAAGTCGTAAACTGGTGGATCCTTTGCAGCCGGCTGATCCGCGTGATTACTCGTATCTCAAATGTTCCTCATATTTCAAAGCAAAAAATCACTCGCTCGACAGCTCGTATCTCAAAAATCTCGTATGTTAGGCCACTTGTATCTCGAGGTACCACTGTATTTATATAGAGGAAAATAAGTTAAATAAATTATAGCCTATCCTATATAATAAAAGTGTAGTTTGCAAATTGTCCCCTTGACTGGGAGTTGTCCAGGAGTTCAACTAGGTGGCAGGACCAGCCAGGGGAAGGAAGGGAGGCCCCGGCTGATGGTGGCAGCAGGTGGTTGGGGGAAGGGAGGGAGACCCTGGCCAGCAGCAGTGGCAGGTAGCCAGGGGAAGGGAGAGAGTACCTCACTGGCAGCTGCTAGGGATTTTACCAGTGCATGAATTTTGTGCACTGGGCCTCTAGTTTTCTATAATAATATGCTAATTAGACCAGACAGCCAAACAACCTTCCAGATGTCATTCTGGATAAAGCTACAGTGGCGGAGGGTGAGGCAGAGGCACTTAGTGGCGATCAGCAGGCAGGCAAGCAGTTAGAGGCAATCAGGCAGGCAGAGTGGTTAGGGATGATAAAGCAGGCAAGCAAGCAGTTAGGGGCAATGAGGCAGGCAGGCAGAGTGGTTAGGGGTGATCAGGCAGGCAGGCAGAGTGGTTAGAAGTGATCAGAAAGACAGGCAGGCAGGCAGGTGAGCGGTTAGGAGCCAATGGTCCCAGATTGAGAGAATATGTCCGACTGCTGGTCCCTGAGGGATCAGGCCTAAACCAGCAGTTGGACATCCCATGAGGGGTCTAGGATTGCCAGAGGGTACAGGCTGGGCTGAAGGCTACCCTCCCCCTCCATGAATTTTGTGCACCAGGCCTCTAGTATCTACATAAGATACAAAGAATGAGACAGTCTTACAGGTATGGACATGGAAGTAAATCCAAGATATATTAAGTGGAGGGAAAAATCAAGTAATAGGAAAAAATAGTATATCCCATTTATGAAAACAATATTATACAAAATAAAACTAACATTTCAAATGAATCTTTGATCCTTCAAACTTGAGTCCTAAACTTTTCCTTTGCCCATCTCCCACTTTATTCCTGCCTCGACCTTATAATTCAGCTACAGTGTATAGTAGCTAAGTTAGAGTAGACATTCAATGTTAATTGGATGAATTAATGAATTATAATTTTCAAATATGCCACTTTTCACCTCCCCATCTTTATTGAGGTATAATTGACAAATAAATATTACATATATTTAAGATAGACAACTTGATGTTATACATACACAATGTGAATTAATTGCTACAATCCTACAATCCATCACCTCACATGTTTACCTCTTTTTCTTTCTTTTCTTTGTGTGTGTGTGTGTGTGTGTATGGTGAAAACATTTAAGGTCTGCCCTCTTAGCAAATTTCAAATATACAAACATTATTGTTAACTGTATTTATTCTGAACTTTTGAGATTTCATCATTGTAGCAGTTCATACTGTTTTATCTTCTGGGAATGCCATTAACACTTCCTTCACCTGTTGTAATTAGAGTAGTCCTCCAGCGTCCACTTCAAATGCTCCCTTCTCTGTGATGTCTTCCCAAAAACCTCAAGCTAGAATTTCCTGCCCTCCTCTGCCATTCTATTGCAACTTATAAGTTCATGTAAACCCTTAGGACACTTTGCTTTGTATTAGGATTCCAACTTAAGATTCTAATATCTTTGAGAGAACTTTAGCAATTCTGTATTCTTAATACCTAGCATAGCATCTCACACACATTAGGCCCGCCATAACCGATTGGTGTATTGTCTTGAATTAAATCTAATTGATTGTTAGGGTCTGGTGGATCAGGTCTTGCTGTCTATTATGGATTTTAATTGAATGTTTCCCATATTGATTAATCTAATTATGAAATTGAGCATCATTCTAGTTTAAATAATTTATTCTAAAACTTCAGGTAATTTAAATCTAAGATAAAAAGCAGATGGTGAGAGTAAGAGTGTAAATAGGAAAAGTGGGGTATTTTGTTGGATATTACAGTCAACAAAAAAGAAGGTAAGAGCCTCAAGCAAAGATCTGTCCTGGCCAATGTGGGAATAAGCAAGAGAGGAGAAGTTGGCACATACTTGGGGAACTTCCTCCCCCTTCTCCCTTCTCTCTAGAGGAACGAGCATATTTTCCCATCTACTTTAGCAGCAGTTACCCCCCATGGATTTCCCAGTGAATCAGAAACCGCCTCTGCACAGACCCATAACCCACAGCTTGTAAGTAATTCTCAAATCTAATTTATTAAAAACTCATTTATTTTCAACAACACCAGATTTCTGATTAATTCCCAGCACCGTGGGTTATTTAATGCAGTGGGTTTCATTGTCATTTGTGATTTCCCAAAGTGCTTGACTGATAGAAGCTATTGTGGGCTTAGTCTGTCAGCATATTGTTCCCTTGTCAAATGACAACAAAACACCTTATTGATGAAAGTGCTAGATGTCTCTTAAATAAGGCAGAAATGTAGTATGGTGCTGAAGACCCACAGGTGTTCAGCATTCACCAGGGAAACTGAAAATCATACTAAATGTATGGCAGATATTCCTATCTCTATTCTACCTAAAACATCTGGCAGAGTATATGCTTGTGTTTTCTCAGTTAATGTCAAAGAAGAAAGAAGTTTATTTCCATTTTGCCTTTTTATGAGGATGATGAAATGCAGTGAGGTAGATTCAGAACCATAAATCATCTTCCAATGAAAATGACCTTATCTTCCGTTTGTTTTGTTTTTTTAATTTCTGAACATTAAAAACTGATTTAAATCTTTGAGGAGGCCCAGCCAGTGTGGCTCAATGGTTGAGTGTGACCCTTAACCAAGAGGTCACTGGTTCAATTCCTAGTCAGGACACTGCCTGGATTGCAGGCTCAATCCCCAGTAGGAGGCATGCAGAAGGTAGCCAATAGATGTTTCTATCTCTTTATTCCTCTCCCTTCCTCTCTCTCTAAAATAAATAAAAACGTATTTTAAATGAGTAAATAAATCTTTGAGGAGTGTAACACTTAGAAAACAAGATATAATCATAAAGGCTCAAAAGAAATAAAAAGTTTTGTGTTGCTAACCTTCCACATTAAATAGAAACCCTTCTTATCCATTCCCTGAGTGTCCGCTGGACTAAAATGACTCCTCCAGCCTAGCCACAGATACCAGCTAGGGATTGGGAATTAGGTATCAAAGTTATGTCTATAAAGGGGAGAAGCAGGTGTTCCACATATTAGCAATGCACTTTCACAATTTGCTCTACTCAGTTGCTAAAATGTGGCAAATCTCCCTTATAGACCTTCCATTAGTGTCTTTGGTCCTTTATCTCTATATTTCCAGATAGACAAGGACCCTTGACAGAGGAGAAGTGGCCACTAAATGGAAAACCCAATCTGCTCTCATTTTTCAAACATGAGGATAATCAGATCTTTCTCTTCTAGACAGCTCCTTTCACAGCCCTCATGACCATAGTGCTAAGATTTGGATTAGCTTCTGTGCCAAATGTTTCCCTTTAGCATGGTGTCTAACAGCTGGACTGTTGTGCTGCTCATGAAATGTTCACTGTCAAAAAGATTATGTACCACCTTGAACAGCTTAGAGGACACATACTAAGAGAGAGAAGTCAAGAGTCTGAGAAGAAAGCGTAATGCAGATTAAGTCTCCCAACTCTGTTCCATCACCTCTACTTGCCTCCCTGGTGGAAAGTCGAAGAGGGCAAACAAAGGGATAATGGCACAGGATCCAGAGTTCTTCAGATTCTGCTTCCCTGGGTCCTGGATTATATACTAACAAGCCTACTCAGGCACAATTTCTCAACTATAGATACAGCTCTGTTAACATGTCCATGTTTACTGACACTTTGTTGTCAGACAAATGAGCCCTTTGAGGTATTTTCCAAAGAGAAATTTATAGTAATTTATCTACAAATATCTGCATGCAAGAACGTGTACTTACTAAATGACTAAATTAAGAATTAATGCAATTTCAGTGCCCTTTACAAAGATACGTTGTTTTTTTAAATCTCCATTTTTCACTAAGATTGCCTGAGGTAAAAAGCACATATATTAAGATGGTGAGGAGGATATGGGGAATGAACACTTTTATATTATTGTGTATAAATTAGTGAGAACTCTATGGAGGGCAATTTGAGACTATCTAACAAAATGAAAATGTGCTATCAGAGATGTCCAAGTTTAAGATGGCAGAGTAAAGTTTTTCTGCCCCCTTTCACCCCCCAACCCCCCGCCGCCTTCTCCTTGAAAATCACCCAAAATCAACAAGGATAATAAGAAACAAAATGCAATTCCTAGTCCACAAAATCAGGAAATATTTATAACCTCACACTATAATATATGAAATTGAATGAAAGAGTTAAAATGGTTTTGCAGAGTGGAGGAAGCCTGATAATCGGTTCACAACAGGATTTTTAAAAAAATATATTTTATTGATTTTTTACAAAGAGGAAGGGAGAGGGATAGAGAGTTAGAAACATCGATGAGAGAGAAACATTGATCAGCTGCCTCCTGAACGCCCCCCACTGGGGATGTGCCTGCAACCAAGGTACATGCCCTTGACTGGAATCAAACCTGGGACACTTGAGTCTGCAGGCCGATGCTCTATCCACTGAGCCAAACCAGTTTCAGCCACAATAGGATTTTTAAGACATTTAATATCTCAGAAGACATATGTGAGAGAAGCAGCTAAAAGTGGGGAGATTTGTTAAAAGTCTAAATAAGGAACAGAGAGAACCGCTCAGAGCCTCACCCAGCCTGCACAGCCAGGTAACTATCTTTTAAGATTCTGTACCAAGAAGAAGTCAAGTCAGAGAAGCTTCAAACTCAAGGACACTAGCCCAGTAGAAGGCAGGGAATGGCCACTAGTCTTAAAAAAAAAAAGTTATGTGTAAATGAATGGAGAGACCCCACTTCCTACCCATGCAAAGCTGCTGGAACATTAGGTACCAGCCTTATTGCGTGGCATCCTCCTTCCCCACAGCCCTCTACCTGAAGAAAGTAAATTACAGAATTCTTCTCTGCAATAACTGTCCCAGAGAAAAGGCCTAGAGATAGAGATACCAATCATTGTGAATTCCACCAATGAAAACCAAGCAGTTTGATATATTTCACTAACTTACACTGAAACCAGTAAGTTCGGCTCTTTAATATAGTGACTCCCTTTAAAATATGAACTGACAACCAAGAATCTCATCTGAGGAAATCTTCCAATATGAAAGACACACACACAAACATACACATCACATACACAACACATCACGCATACCACATACACACACACCACATACAAACACACACAACATATGTACCACACACACACACATTACACACAAACATGCACACATCATATATAACATATGCACACATCACACACAAATACAGATATCACACATACCACACAAACACAAAGGGAGGGGGAGGAACTAGGAAGAATCAGAGACAAGGTAACAAAAACATTATCTTCAAAAAATAAATATAATTTATATTTTTAGAAATAACAAAAATATGGGAACAAAAACCTATGGGAAAAGAATGGGAACTATAAAAAGAATAATCAGAGAAAATAAGCTCTTGAAAATTAAAAATATTACAGCAAAACATTTTATGTTTTTTGTTGTTTTTTTTACTAAGGGAGAGCTTAAAGAAATATCTCTCAGAAAGTATAACAAAAAGACATGGAGATAAATCATAAGAGAAACAATGAGAAAATTAGAGGTTGAAACAAAGAGATTCAATATCTGATTAATGGATATACCAAAAAGAGAGAACAAAGAGAGTGATGGGGACAGAATTATCAAAGAAATAATACAAGAAAATTGTAGGATATGAGTCACCAGATTGAAAGAGCCCCAAAATGTCAATACAAAGAATGAAAAAGACTCACACCAAAGGATAGCATTGTAAAACTTCAATAGATCAGGAATAAAGGGCCTACGCCTTTTAGAGATGTTTTAAAAGTCATATATAAAAGATCAGAAATCAGAATGGCAGTGGACTTCTCAACAGCATTCTTGAAACTTAAGAGGACAGCAGGGACTGTTTTTGTAATACTGAACAGCTAGCCTCTTACATTTGAGATGAGTCATCAGGAAAATGAGTATCTTAAAGTTTCATAAAAAATTGCATTACACTTTGAAAAATCAACTTTATCTACAGGAATTTATTCTGTAGATGCACTCTCACTGAAGTACATTAATATCATTAGCCAAGTGAACCCTAATTAGTCTAAATAAAGTTTTATTCAAATACAGCCTCATCATTTATACACTCTCGGTGGCTGCTTTCACTACATTGGCAGAAATAAATAATTTTGCAGAGACTCTGTGGCCTCCAAACCCTAAAATTTTTACTTGGTCCTTAACAGACAAAAGTTGCTTATCCCTGGTCTAAGCCAGTGGTGTGCCTCAGAATTACCTGAAGGACATATTAAATAAAACACAGATTGCTGTGTCTACCACTAGAGTTTCCAATTCAGCTGGTCTGGATCGCGCCAAAGAATTTGCATTTCCAATTCTCTCAAGTAATCCTCAAATTACCTTATGTAGGCAACTACCTATTCTGTGTCCCTCTGAGCTGATAATTGCTCTGTCTACCATGCACTGAGCATTCTGCTGAACACTAGGATTTAACTCACAGCTTTCCATTTTTCTTCTCATAAACCATTTATTTAATCTTTCCTCCCAGGTGTTTGAAGGGAAAGCCATAGCAACTGGAAAATACATAGAAGGCCTGGGTTCAAGTTTTTATTCTACTATGTCCTTGGGTAAGGTAGTTTACCTCTCTGAAGCCCTGGAGATAATAAAAAGCTCTCACCTACTTTACATGGCTGTGGTGAGAATTAAATGGAAAATTCCGCACAAACTATTCCCTCAATGCTAACATTTTATAAACTAAAGTTATGTTGTTATGCATTAGTATTAGTAATCTATTATATTGTACCATTGCTATTATTGATAATCCTAGCAGTTCTAAGCAGATGTTGCTATGAGCAGAGAGACATGTTTTGCCCAGGAAAAATAGACCATTAATAAAATCCATCTCTGATTAAAAAGAAGGCTTTTCACCCAGTAAGTAACTTCAGATATTATTCTGCATTCAAAGGTAAATATTGTCTTCCTCTTTGGCAGGAAATAAGAGTGTGCCGCAGAGGTGAATGGCATTGATAGATCCGACTTGCCAGATTGGAAGCTCAAAGCAAAGCCTGCCTGTGCCCCTGCCCAGAGTATCTCAGTCTCTGGGTTCCGTTTTCACTGAAAGCCAGCCCTCTGAGCCCCTCCAGGTGCTCCAGCACTTCTGCCGCATTGCTCCAGGGGGACCACCATACAGAGAACACATGCCTACACAGAAAAGCTCAAGGAATGACTGCCAGTCAGCTCCAAGCTACAAAAAGCTATTAGCTGATAATGACCCTTGGCCCAGCCACCCGTTGGATTGAAAGTTGATGCAGAGCTCATTAATGTCGCCTCCAGTCCCCCCTCTCCCTAGAGCATCTGAGCTGATGTTTGCTGGCTGGCTGGTCTTCTGAATGTCTTTTCTCAAACCTCCCTGCTGTACTTCTTGGGGAGTTAGCCAGCAGTGGAGACTGCCTAGCTACTTTGTATTTGCTCTTGAACTGTTATTTCAAGGTCAACTTAACTCACTGGCAGCCAAGCCCTAGGTTACCCATCAGGTGGGCATAGGTCCTGGAGTTCTGACTCAAAGCCCAGTGCTCACACGAGCTCTCCCCTGCCGCACTCCCCTAGGTACAGACTCACTGATTCCAGCAATTCCCACACCCAACTCACACAGATCTCAGGTGACTTCCTGAGAGCGGGCTCTTGGCTGATGCCAGGCAACTCATATCCTGACAGCATGTGTAAGAGGACTCAGAGCCCACAGGGCCATTGGCTGCCATGGGAAACAGATGTTGTCTAGTCTCATTAGAAAGGTTTGTGCCTCCAGAAGTGAGAACATAGATGGCTTCACCTTTTGGAGGAACTGAGTAGTTTGTTTATGGGTCTGCATTTGGAAACCTAAAGGCTGGGACACTCTGTGATTTATTTATTTTTAATCTTTACCTGAGGATATGATTTTATTGATGAGAGAGAGAGGGAGGGAGAGGAGATCGATTGTTCCTGTACTCACCCCACCAGCAATTGAAACCCATAACCTTTTGGTGTACAGATGCTGCTCCAACCAACTGAGCCACTCAGCCAGGACTGGCTTCTGATTTAATAGTGTGTGTTTCTCCTCTTGAAATAAGAGCTAAGTCTGGTCCCTGCTCTGCCACCAATTTACACTGGGATCTCTCCTAAGTCACATTACCTCTGGGGGCCTAGGCTGCCTCCTCTAACAAAAATAAAGGAAAAATTGCATAATGATTCCTAAGCCTCCTCCAAATAACATGATTTTATGATTCTCTTGAACTCCAGGATGGCATTTCTACCCCCACCCCCAACACACACACACACAGAGAGAGAGATAGAGAGAGAAAGAGAGAGAGAGAGAGAGAGAGAGAGAGAGAGAGAGGATGCAAATAAATGTTTAATATGAATGCAAGCAAAATGTAATAAAGAAGGTAAATTTGCTGCCCCAAATTTGCATAATGTCTTCTCAAGCCAAGCAGAAATGGCATTTGGATTATTTGCTGTTTTGAATTATCTGCACCACCGCATCCCTGCATTTGTGCAGATAATTGGGAGGTGACTACATAGAGGAAAGATACACAGTTGTTGCATTTGGATCACATCACAGTAGCATTTCTCAGAGTTTGGGTTGATGTGATTAATTCAGTTGGAGGAGGCCAAGGAAAAACATGAGTCAGATCTCTATAGTTCGATAGAGAGAAAAATATCTTTTCAGATGTCTCTAAATGTACCCCTAATCATAAAAGGAATAAAGAGGGTAAAAAAAAAGTGTGTGTGCTACATTCTGAATCAGTAGACTCTTGCCTTCGTGAATTTGGGTTTGTGATTAGACTCACTCCAAAAGCAGGTAAGGTGATTTGTCATTTTATTGAGGCATGAGTTTGGATCACCTGTGCCGGGTGACATGTGACAGGAACAAGGCACAGAGATGGTGACGGCACCTATCCAGTCACCAAGCAGCCAGTCAGC
Organism: Lasiurus cinereus; assembly: GCA_011751065.1. Taxonomy (NCBI): domain Eukaryota; kingdom Metazoa; phylum Chordata; class Mammalia; order Chiroptera; family Vespertilionidae; genus Lasiurus; species Lasiurus cinereus. Next base: position 53,041,404 of record JAAGEH010000307.1, on the reverse strand, counting down.
ATCTCAGCTTTGTCCTTGCAGGCAGCAACTCACATGGCTGTAAAGAAGTGGTTTCACTCTGACACTTCAAGAAGGCTGTCAGTGAGTCTGTGAAGATATGCGAAGTACAAATTTGAATACAACCAGAAGAAAGACGAGCACCTGTACAAATGTTCCCATTCACTTGAATTTAGAGACGTGAGCGGGTCCTTGTGGTGAAGGTCTTGAGGGCCATTGAGGTAAAAACAAGAAGCTGCCTCAGGAGCTTAAAGGGGATGGTTTTTAGGAAATAAAACCAATTACTACTCAACAAAGCAGATAGTAAAGAAATGAAACATATTGCCCCTGAAGGCAATATAGGATGAAAATAGAAATAGGCTCAAAAATTACTTTGGATAAACTCAAACTTATATGTCTACAACAAAGGGTTTCCTTTGTAATAGGTAAGTTCAGCACACTTGACACTTGAAGGAGAAGAGCTGTGCTTGCCTGTAAACATCCTTACTCCCTTTCTGAGATGCTGCTGCTGCTCCTGCTGCTACTGTTGCTATTATCCTTCACTTATTGAATGCTAGGCAATTACAAAAAACTTTATATACACGCTCTTATTTAATTCTCACAGGTCCACTGTATTAAGTATACCTGTAACTGTCACATGTGGTGACAGACACAGGATGAAAGACAACAAGCTGAGGATAAAGAGCAAAAATGTATACAGACTTGGGCCCCAGGATCAATACCAGACATCACTAACCTCTAGATTTCTTCCTCTTTTTAAAACATATTTTCATTGAAGCATAATGTACATACAGAGAAGACACCAACCATAAGTGTACATCTCAACAGGATCTTACAAAATGTACATACACAAGAATGCAGAACCCAGATCAAGAACAGAACGTGACCAGCATCCCAGTGTCCTCCCACACTATATCCTCTTTCATTCTTTACCTCCACGAAGATAACCCCTTCCTGCTTCTGATACCACTGGTGAATTGGCCCGATTTTGTACTTTATATAAATGAGACTCTACAGTGTGAATTATTTGGTGTGTTATTCACTCAATATTATGTGAGATTCTTCCCTTTTTGTATATGTACTTGTGATTCATTTGCTTTCATTACCTTATGGTATCCATATGCATATAGATCGCAATTTATTGATTCTACCTTGGTGAGCATTTGTACTATCCAGTTTTGGGTTATTATCAAAGAACAGTCTTAAACAATCTAATAACAAGCACATTTCTATTGGATATATACCTCAGAGAAGAATTTCTGAGTCTTAGAAGATGCACAGTTAAACCGTTTTTCTAAAGTGGTTATATCAGAGATGGTTTCATGTGGAAAAAAATCTGTATTTGGTAAACCTAATATAAGGTGGGTTTTCAGTAACTTGCAACTGAATGCATTTCTAACCAATAGAGCTTTCTTGGTGTTTTAAAATATTTTTAATTAAGTTGAAAATCAATTAAATAGTTTCAGTTCAAACAAATATCGCTTGGAAACAACATAAAAACTACATTTCTAGCTTATTTTAAAATATTAAAAGATCCCACAACATAGAACACATTTCTGTATGGAAATAATAGGCTGGACTTGGAAATCATAATTGTCAACACTTATATAGTGCTCAATATATGCCAAAAACATTCTAAGTGCTTTAGCTATATTATCTGATTTAGTAGTCCCCAACAATCCTCCAGAGCAGATATTGTTGATATTCCTATTTTACAGACAGGGAACTGAGACACAGAGTAAGAAATGGTGGAACCAGGACTTGAACTCAGACCGTCTGATTCCAGAATCTGAGCTCTTAACCACAACATAGAACCATTAGAAGGTCATGCATGTTCTAGTTCACCAGCCTTTCCCATCACTTTACCATCTAAGATCCACTTCTGTTCTCATTTAAGTCAACCTGCCAGGGCTCTGTAGATATTTGAATTTGCAATCTTTGCATTATGTATTTTATGAGGGAAAGAAAACCCAGCCTATTAATTCAGAATTCTCCCCTTAACCTCCCACGATACTTATCACACCATGAAATTACTAACCCCTGGAATTTAAAATAATTCAATACATTTACCCAGGTGCAATAATTTTGCAATTCTTATCATCATTCATTATAGTCAATTACCCACATCCACAAAATTCCTGTGGATTTTAAAGAACTATTTCTCTTTGGTCAATAGTTTAACAAACAATTGTGTTATTATACGCTAACTTCGGCACTATTTGGCAGGCTCTTTAGGCCTGGAAGCTCAAAGATGCTGACAGAATGAGGCAAAGGGAAGTATTAAGAGACATGGGAGCAGGCAGCAAAACGGTATAGAGTGAAGTGATAGGAATTGGAGGAAAGCAGAAGTCATCAGAGAAGAGAAAATTACCTGAGCAGAGACAAGTTATCTAAAAGAGTCTTGAAAGCAGGCAGCAAGTGCTGATGGGAATATTTTCACTTAGTTTGAAAGCTCTGAGAGAAGAGAAAAGATGGCAGGGCATGAGTAACACACCATTTGGGTGGATAAATAACTGAGAAATTCATTTTCCAATTGGAATTGCAGGTAAGGGAAGTGGTTCCTGGAAAGCAAAGGAAAGTTTCAAGGAATGTGGAGAAAAAGAGAAAGAAGAGAAAGGATTCCTACTGGTCACTGACTGCTCTTCTAGTCACAATACCTCTCCCAGTCTGGGTAGTTCTACAGAATTCATCCCACCCACACGTCCTGAAATTGTCATGTGGCCCAAGCATGATCAGTAAACATACTAGTATTCCATTTTGCGAACTACACTGATTAGTTAAATGATGGCCATGCAATCCAAGCCAAGCAATGCAATTTAATCCTGTGACTTCCACTGGAATTATGGGGAAAGATAAGCCCTTGCAGATATTTTTAGCTATTAATAGAAGGAGAATAGATTATTGAAGTGTCTGGGAGCCTCATACGGGGAACATCTTAAAAATGACATTATTACAGATAAAATAAGAAAATCCTATATAATAAAAGCCTAATATGCTAAGTGTCTGGTCAATCAATTGGCTGTTCCACCAATCAACACGTAATATGCTAATGATATGCTAAGGCAGCTCAACCACTTGCTTATGATGTTCCCTGACCCACAGGGGGAAGACCGTCAACCACTCGACCAATTGCTCTGATGTGCAATGACAACCAAGTAGGTTAGCTTGCTGCTGGGGTCTGGCCGATGGGGACTGAGCAAGATGGGCCAGACATGCCCTGGAGCCCTACTGTGGCCCTTCCCCAGCTGGCCAAACTCCCGGTCTCTCTCCAGCCTGGATTATGCATCAGTGGGGTCCTTTGACCTGCCCTGTACCCTCTTGTAATCCGAGACTTTTTAGGGGCTGTCAGAGAGCTGGTTTCAGCACGATCCTGCAGGCCAGGAAAAGGGACCCCACTGGTGCATGACTTTGTATCCTGAGCCTCTAATTGAGTTAATATGGTTCAAACCTCTGGACCCAACTGTACCTAAAGTTCTGGATTTTTCTATCATGAGAACCTATACGTTCCTTTTTTGTGCTAAAGTCATTTTGAGTTAAATTTCTGTCACTTACAACAACAATAACAAAATCTTGATTTGTTTCTTTATACTAAAATTATAATCCACAATGAATAGACTGAGGCATGATAGATATAAACCCTTCATAATTAAGAAAGAAAACTAGAGCCCCTCTTGGTACCTTATCAATATGTAGAGCTGTGTGTACTGAATGAGCCCTGGTGGTTACTCTCTGGACAGTTTGAGTGATCAGGTCCCTATTTTTTGGAGAGCAGAGTCTGTATTGTGTGGAAGATGTGATTGAGAAAGGGCACTGTGGGGAATAAAGGCAATTTCTCTGGACATAAGACTTCATACTTTAAGATGCAACAGTTTTGTCTTTCAGGGGATGGTGATATACACTTCTGTTGGTGTTATGCCAGCCATCTCTTGGGTGGGTACTCTGGCCCACTTAATCAATGACTTTTCTTGGGATTTCTTTTACTTTTGATTGCTTCTCAAGGCCTTTGTCATTATTTCCTTCTTCCCACTTTCCTCTTTCTTTGATTCTATTTCCATTTTTATAAATTTTCTATTCTTCTCTTTCTCAAGTGAGTTCAAAAGAGGAACTTGAGGTTGTCATCATAATCATTTGGTATTTAATTGGGTTTTGATTAAAATCTATGGATTAAGGTTACATCTTTCACTTAGAATTTCTGGCAGAGTGATGAAGGTATATATAATTCTAACCCCAAGCCCCAAACTAAAATACTATGGACTAGGACAAATCACCTATCAACATTATGATAATGTTCAATGTCAAAATTGAACAGACAGGTTTTTCAAGTGGTATAGACAGCTTTAATTTAATCACCAGGAAAGGGTCTTGGGTGAACACTGACTTCCACAACTGAATCTTTGAATTAAAAACCATATATAGGGAAGAAACCAAGATGGTGGCATAGGTGAACACCTAAACTGCTGCCTCGCACAACAATTTCAAAACTGCAGCTAAAAGACAGAATGGACATCATCCAGAACCACAGGAAAGCTGGCTGAGTGGAAATTCTACAACTAAAAGGAAAGAGAGGGACTCACAGAGACTCAGTGGAGCTGCAAAAAGCTGAGGTATAGAGACACGTGCATGGAGAGGACAGAGCAGCAGAGGCCCAGGCTTGCTTCCTCTAGCGGTAGGGGGACGGAAACTCCCAACTGCACTGAAGCCCACTTCCAACTGCACTGAACTCCAGTTTCTGGGTGAGACTCATACAGGGGAGTCTGGACTGTTGTAAAAAGGGAAGAGTACAGGGAAACTTAGGGGAACTGCAAAAGACAGAGGTCTAGAGTGTGCATGAAAGTGTGCACACAGAGGGCTGACTGCTGATTGTGCTGCTGGCTTTCTCTAGCGTGAGGAAGGCAGAACCTGCCAACTGCACTGAAATCCATGTTGGACTGCACTGAACCCCAGTTTTGGGTGAGACCCTGGGGACCCAGACTCATACAGAAACTCAGGGGAGCCTGAAAGGCAGAGATCTGAGGTGTGTGAGTGCAACTGTGCGCAGAGAGGGCTGCAGCGATTACCGAGGGTCACTGAGACCCAGAGGCTGACAGGAAGCCAAGGCTGTTTGCTCAGCACTGAGACTCTGTGCCATCCAAGCCTAGCACAGAGGCATTTGCAATCTTGCAAGTTTTAAGGTAGAGTCAGCACAGAAATTCTCCTAGCGTTGATACAGCTGGTCCTCACAACCAATTGGCTTGAAGGTCAATTCCCCACAGTGATACCAACAACAATCAAGACTTAACTACAAGGGAAGCCTCAAAAATGCAGAGACAAAGGAAGAGATCACAAACAAAAGAAATGGAGGAAAACAAATGACTGGATATAGACTTCAAAACCATGGTTATAAGGTTTTTCAAGAATTTCCTAGAAAAGATGGATAAATTTAGCAAGACCAAAGAGGAGATGAAAAAGGACCAACTAGAAATTAAACATACACTGACTGAAATAAAAAATATTATACAGAGACCTAGTAGCAGACTAGAGGAACGCAAGAATCAAATCAAAGATTTGAAATACAAAGAAGCGCTGTTCACTCCACCAGATCTCCAGACCTCCGCCCTTTCGCATCTCCCCCAAATCTCTGCGCACTTCTCCCTCTTCACAGTCCAAACTCTCCCAAACCCCAGTTTTGGGGAAAACCCTGGGGACCAAGACTCATATGGTCCTGGAGTGCAGGGGACCCAGAAAGGCAGAGGTCTAGAGGCCCTGCTCGAGCACACCCGCGCACAGGGACTGCTCCAGGGATTACCCTGTCACGTGAGACCCAACAGCAGTGGAGGGCAGGGCTGACTGGAAGGCAAGGTGGTTCGTTAAGCCCTGAGACTCCACCCATCTTAAGCTCAAGAGAGAGGCTTTTGCAGTTTTGCAAGTCTTGTATCATAAGGCTAAAGCCAACACAAAAGTTCTCCCGGCATAGTGAAAATGCCGAGACAAGGGAAGAGATCACAAATGAAATGGAGGAAAACAAACGACTGGATATAGTGTTCAAAACCATGCTTATAAGGTTTTTCAAGAATATTCTAGAAAAGATGGATAAAGTTAGCGAGACCCAAGAGAAGATGAAAAAGAACCAACTAGAAATTAAACATACACTGGCTGAAATAAAAAATATTATTCAGAGACCTAACAGCAGACTAGAGGAAGGCAAGAATCAAGTCAAAAATTGAAATATAAAGAATCAGAAAACATTCAACTGGATAAGCAAGAAGAAAAAAGAATCCAAAAATGTGAAGATAGTGTAAGGAGCCTCTAGGACAACTTCAAACGTACCAACATCAGAATTGTGGGGGTGCCAGAAGAAGAGAGAGAGCAAGATACTGAAAACCTATTTGAAGAAATAATGACTGAAAACTTCCCACATCTGGTGAAAGAAATAGACTTACAAGTCCAGGAAGTGCACAGAACCCCATATAAAAGGAACCCAAAGAGGACTCCACCAAGACACACCTGGGAGCCAGGTGGAGGGGAGCTATGGAGGGGAAAAAAGAGAAACAAATGTAATAACCTGAATAATAAAGATTTAATTTAAAAAATGAAATACAAAGAAGCAAAAACACTCAACTGGAAAAGCAAAAAGAACCCAAAAAATGTGAAGATAATGTAAGGAGCCACTGGGACAACCTCAAGCGTACCAACATCCGAATTATGGGGGTGTCAGAAGAGGAGAGAGAGCAAGATACGGGAAACCTATTTGAAGAAATAATGACTGAAAACTTCCCACTACTGTTGAAAGAAATAGACTTACAAGTCCACAAAGTGCACAGAACCCCAAACAAAAGGAATCCAAAGAGGACCACACCAAGACACATCATAATTAAAATACCAAGAGCAAAAGACAAAGAGAGAATATTAAAAGCAGCAAGAGAAAAACAGTTATTTACCTACAGGGGAGTACCCATTTGACTGTCAGCTGATTTCTCAACAGAAACTATGCAGGCCAGACGGGAGTGGCGAGAATTATTCAAAGTGATGAATAGCAAGAACCTACAACCAAGATTACTCTACCCAGCAAAGCTATCATTCAGAATTGAAGGGCAGATAAAGAGCTTCACAGATAAGAAAAGCTAAAGGAGTTCATCAGCACCAAATCAGTATCATATGAAATGCTGAAAGGTACTCTTTAAGAAGAGCAAGAAGAAGAAAAAGGTAAAGTTAAAAATTATGAACAACAAATATATATCTATCAAGTGAATCTAAAAATCAAGTTAATTAAAAATCTGATGAACAGAATAAACTGGTGAATATAATAGAATCAGGGGCATAGAAAGGGAGTGGAGTGATAATTCTCAGGGGGAACGGGGATGAGGAGGATACAGGGAGAGACTGGACAAAAATCATACACCTATGGATGAGAACAATGGTGGGGAGGTAAGGCCAGAGGGTGGGGTGGTAGATGGGTGGAGAGGAGCTATGGGGGGAAAAAAGAGGAACAATTGTAATAATCTGAACAATGAAGATTTATTTTTTTAAAGCAACCAATGAATGTATAAATAAATGAAACAACAATAAAATAAATAAACAAACAAATAAATAAATAAATACCATATATCCGTGTGGGTGTGCATGTGCGTGCGTGCATGTGCATGTGGGCACACATGCATGCGCGCGCGTATGTGTGTGTGTGTCTGTGTGTGTGTGTGTGTGTGTGTGTGTGTGTGTGTGAGAGAGAGAGAGAGAGAGAGATAATGTTTTAAGAACTTGAGAGTATGGGGTACCATTGTATTTTCTCATAGTAACACAAAAGTTTTGAGAGAACATCTTTCCTGGTAGTTTTTAGCTTTATCTGACTCAAATAAGCCTTACTCATTCCACTTCTGGATGACAGTATCATAACTGCAATGTTGGGACACATCTCCCACTGTAAAAGGAGTTTATAGAATTTCCTTGATTGTTAGCTACATGTCAGTGTAACTATTGACATGTCCAAAGGTTTTGGAAGCAATGAAATGCTTTTTCAACATACTTGTTTACAGATATTTTTAGTCTCTCTTTTCATTGGTTTCCTCAAAAATCAGAGCTAAATTTGAGTCAGCAATCTTTCCATGTCCCTCCCCCATGCCACCTCTCCATCCATCCCTCATTCTCTCAATCTCTCTCCTCTAACCCACCTTTTTCTTTCAACATTTATTGAAGGCCTATTGTAGGCCAGTATTGTCAACTCTAAAATGGCATTAAAAAGTCCCTTACAGTTCCGTTTCAGCCACTATTGTTCTCTATTATTTCACTTAATTCACTGAGGGAATGGTGTTTAATTTCATCGTTGGAAATTTCCTTAGCTTCTGATTTCCCCAGGGGATTATGTAAAGAAAAAAAAATTACTACTCTTATTTCCCCTCTTAAGATCTTAGTGAATTTGAGGGCCGATACACATCACTGAAGTTTGCTATTAACATTAAGTTAGTTAATTATGGCAAACACGTAGTCGGCATGCTGTGATGATGGAAGAGAAAAAGAATAGCCCATCAGTCAGAGGAGCTGCTAAATGATTTTACCATAATCTGGGGATATTGAAATTGATGGTTCTCGGCCTGTCGACTAACAGCATCCAGCTCTTACTGAGACAGGAGCTAGAGTTTTATGGATGCAAAATCCAAAGGATCTGGGGTAGGTTGCACAGGTCACACATGAACCAATAATTATTTCCATATTATATACTTGTCACTCACACCAGGACAAGTGTGCCCCCATGACACAATCTACCACAGGTGCCCCACATCTTTTCTGACCATTCCATTCCTAACAGGCATCTTTGGCGTCATCTCTGAAACTTCTGACATTACCACCTGAGTTATGTGTGGCCCTAGTTAGGTACACTCAAATGTCCCAGCCTCTGCCTCCACCACCTGGCCACAGGAGGAGCCTGGGCGTTTTCCTGTAAGTCTTGGGACACAGAGAACTTCAAAATTCTGGGAAGTTCTGGACTCTGGACTCCACCATCCCTGCTGCAAAATAAGTCATTCTCCTACAGGTGGAAAGCACCCACCTAGGCAGGTGACTGGAATCAGGTGGCAGAATTTCAGCCCCAACCTCTCTGTCTGTTGAGATCCTGGCCTGTTTTGAATTGTTAGGCTAGAGCAGTGGTCGGCAAACTGCGGCTCACGAGCTGCAGTTTGCCACTCTATTGACTAACGAGTTTGCCAACCACTGGGATAGGGGCATAATCACAAAGAACAACAACAGCCTGTAATTATTGGAATCGAGAGTCTAGGTCGGTGGTCAGCAAACTCATTAATCAATAGAGGAGCAAACCGTGGTTCAAGAGCCACAGTTTGCCAACCACTGGAGAGTTTTGGAAAAAATTGGAAGACATTTCAGATGGAAACCTACTCTCCTTTAGGCTTCTGGACTACTAATTCCCTTTCACTTCATGCAAATGAGTGTACTCAGAGCTTCCTTAACTGTGGAGAGATATTGGTAACCCCACCATACCTGCAGGTCAGCACCATGGAAGGCCCACAATGGTCATTGTGAACATTGTCCTATCAGAAAAGATTTTCCAGTCTCTACCAAACTGCAGTAAACAGTCCCTCTATCTGAAAGTGTTTTTATCATCATCTCACTTGCTGTCTCCTTAGTAAGAGTGCCAGAGTCTGGAGCAGTTAACATTTCCAACCTGACCTCTTCCATCCATGCTCCCTCTGAAAATGACCATGGATCACTCTCTCTGAATTAAACTGAATGTTAGAAAAGGAACAGAGATGCTTTAGGGTGAACAGGATGACAGTCCTTCATCCAGAGACAGAAGGTGTTAAAATGTTCTCCAGTTGTGCCCCTGGGACATTCCTCTCCCTCACCCCTCTGGGAAGCCCAGAGCTGTGTCCCCAGGTTCACTGTGCTATGTTTAACACATAGTTACCCTATCAGCTCCTATACGACTATCTAGTCTTGTTTCAAAACAAAGTCAGCCTGACTGGACCCCCTTGTCAGTCTAAACTGATTAGATCTTATCTATTTCCCAGATGCTGGAAGTCCAGCTGGTGGTTCTTTGTATAGGAATTTGGCAAATGTCAGATGAACCAGTGATGCTTGTCTGTAGCCCTGTTTGCAAAAGATGGCGGCAAAAGGGTAGTAGTGTGAATATTTCCAGCTCCTTCTAAGAGACTTAGACAACAAGGTCCTGTAATGCATGAGCTGGAGTGAAATGGTGCCAAGAGCTGTCTCACTGAATTCTGAATGCTTTAGGAAGTAGAGCATTGCTTATTTCAGTGGGATGACTGCTATACAAACTCAGGGTGCAAATGTGTTCACAGTTTTTTCGCTCCCCTCATTATGAGTACACACACAATCCATTCTCAGTCAAAACCTAGACTTTTTCCCCCAGCTTTATTGAGATACTAGAGGCCCGATGCACAAAATTCATGCAAGGGACTCTGCCCTCGCAGCAGTGGTGGATTGCCTCATCCCTCACAGTCCCTGCTTTATCTGCAAGGTCATCTGGAAGGTTGTCCAGCTGTCCAGTCTAATTAGCATATTACAATTTTATTATTATAGATTATTGACATATGACATATGTAAGTTTAAGGTATACATTGTCATGATTTGGTACATGTGTAAACATACATATTATAAAATGCTTAGCACAATAGTTAGTTAACTCCTTCATCTCCTCACATAATTCCCATTTTGGGTATAGCATTTAAGATCTACTTTTAACAACTTTCAAGTGTGTAATATTTTGTTAATTATAGTCACCACATTGTACATTAAATCCCTAGAGTTTATTCATCTTATACGATATCTGGAAGTTGGTACTCTTTGATGAGCATCTCCCCATTTCTTTTATCCACCCTCAGCACCCCCAGACCCTGATTTTCACCATTCTACTCTCTCTTCAAGTTTAGCTTTTTTAGATTCCACACATAAATAAGAAATAGAGTATTTGCCTTTCTCTGTGTGACTAATTTCAATTAGTATAATGTCCTCAACTTGCCCTTGTGGTCACAAAAGGCAGGATTTCCTTCTTTTTTTGTGGCTGAACAACATTCTATTTTATATAATAAAGAGGTAATAGGCAGACAGACTGTCACACCCTTGCACAAGATGGCCACCACCATGTGGTCACAAGATGGCCATGCCATGTGGTCACAAGATAGCTGCCACAAGATGGCCATCAAGGGAGGGCAGTTATGAGCAATCAGGCCATCAGGGAAGGGCAGTTGGGGAGGTACCAGACCTGCAGGGGAGGGCAGTTGGAGGCTACCAGGCCAGCAGGGGAGGGCAGTTGAGGGTGACCGGGCCTGTAGGGGAGGGCAATTGGGGATGACTAGGCCTGCAGGGGAGAGCAGTTGGGGAGTACCAGGCCTGCAGGGGAGGGCAGTTGGGAGTGACCAGGCTGGTAGGGAAGGGCAATTAGGGGTGGCCGGCCTGGCATGGGAGGGTTGTTAGGGGCAATCAGGCTGGCAGGGGAACAGTTAGGCATCAATCAGGCTGCCAGGGGACTAGTTAGGGACAATCAGGAAAAGGCAGGTGAGTGGTTGGAATTGTGAGAGGGATTGGGCCTAAACTGGCACTCGGCTATCCCCCAAGAGGTCCCAGATTGGAGAAGGTGCAGGCTGGGTTGAGGTACACTCCCCCCTACACACCTTCCCAGTGCAGAAATTTCATGTACCAGGCCTCTAGCTGTGTATATAAAAACGTATTTTTTTATTAATTCATCCATTGATAGATACTTAGGTTGTTTCCCTGTCTTGGCTACTGTGAATATTACTATGAATATTGCAGTGAACATGGATGGAGGTGCAGATATCTTTTCAAGATAGTAATTTCATTTCCTGCTGATATATACCCAGAAGTGGGATTGCTGAACCATGGTAGCTTTATGTTTAATTTTTGAGGAATCTTCATACTATTTTCCATAGTGGCTGTATCAATTTACATTGCTACAAACAGTGCCAAATTGTTCCCTTTTCTACACAGAGTTTTAAGGCAATGTTTATTGTCTCCTGTCTTTCTCATAGGAGCCATTCTGACTGATGTGAGGTGATGCCTCTCTTAGATTTTGGTTCCTATTGTCCAAATGATTAGTGATGTTGAATATTATTCCATTTACCTTTTGTCCGTTTGTGTCTCCTTTGGAAAAATGTCTATTCCAGTTCTTTTCCTATTTTTTCATTCAGTTGTTTGGTTGGGGTTTTTTTTTATTTTTTTGTTTTTGTTTTTTTGTTTGTTTGTTTTTGCCACTGAGTTGTATAAGTTTCTTATATAATTTGGGTCTTAACCCCTGATTAGATAGATGACTTGCCAATATTTTCTCCTATTCTACAGGTTTTTATTTTGCTGATTGTTTCTTTTGCTGTGCAGCTTATATAGTTCCTCTTACTTATTTTTGCTCTGCTGCTTGTGCATTTGGTGTCATACTAAAAAAAAATCAATGTCAAGGAGTTTTTCTTTATATGTTTTTCCTCCCATTAGTTTTGCAGTTGCAGGTCTTAAATTCAAGCCTTTAATTTATTTCTAGTTAATTTTTTGTGAGTGGTGTGTTGTTTAATTTCCACACATTTGTGAATTTTCCAGTTTTCCTCCAGGTATTGATTTCTAATTTCAAACCATTGTGGTCAGAAAAGATACTTGATAAATTTTAATTTTACATTTGCTAAGCCTTATTTTGTGAGTTAATATGAATCCATCCTAAGGAATTTCTGTGGGCACTTAAAAAGAATATATATTCTGCTGCTTTTGGGTGGATTGTCCATTTTGTCTTAGATGTAGTTCAAATCCAGTGTTCATTATTAAATTTATATCTGGATGATGTCTATTTTTGAAAGTGGGGTATTAAAGTCCCTAATATTATTGTGTTATTGTATATTTCTCCTTTAAGATATGTTGGTATTTGCTTAATATGTCTAGGTGCTCTGATGTTGGATTGCATATATGTACTAGTATACAATTATTATGTCCTTCTAATGAACTGACCACTTTATCACAATATAATATCCTTCATTGTTGCTTGTAACCCGTTTTGATTTAAAGTCTATTTTTTTTATTTTTATTGGTTTCACGTGTATTGCATAGTGGTTAGACATTTATATAACTTACAAATTAATCACCCCAATAAGTCTAATGCCCCCTGACACCATACATAGATATTACAATATAATTAAAGTCTATTTTAAGACCTAGACATTTGGTTATTGTTTTCAATGTTGTTTATTTGGACTTCAGGTGCAGATGACTCTATTGATTATATCCCCCTGTTCATGGCCCACTGGCAACGTTGGTTGGATTTGTTTTTTCCAATCCTAATACTCAAAGAAGTGTCTTTTATTACTATTTCCTTCTTAGGACCTCCATTCCATCTGACTATTTGTTGATTTGCAAGATAATCAAATTCCCAGAGGGAAAATATCTGAACACAGAGCAAAGGAATTCTTTATTTAAGCAAACTCTGAATCTAAAGGGGAAAAAAATTATGGTATATTCTGAAAAATTGTAATGCAAATTTCCTCTTTTTTTTTAAACAACCATGCTGACATTATGAATCTTTTGCTTCTCATAGCTTGTACCATGTCCCCTTTTGTCTCTATTGAAATGAATAATGTAAATCTGATCCTACTCTGTCTAATGTCAATGGTACCTTTAAAGAGTCCTGAGGAGCAGAAACAAAAGATCCTGGGCCTTGTTAGTAGCAACTGTACAGCTCCTTTTCATCCTTTCAAACTCATACCAAATATACACTGAGTGGCCAGATTATTATAATCTCTGAACGCATAATAATCTGGCCACTCAGTGTGTGTGTGTGTGTGTGTGTGTGTGTGTGTGTGTGTGTGTAAATATATATATTCATGCACCTAACCTTAACAAATCCATGACTTAAATTCTCCCCCTTGGTATTTCTCAAGGATATACTTGAAAATGTTCCATGGAAAAATGTTTTTGTATCTCAAATAAAATTGAAGATATTTAAATATACCATGTTAATTGAATATCTCTATGACATATAAATTCATTTGAGAATTTAATAGGAAAAAATTTTCTATTTAATTTAATAGAAAATGAAGACTACCTCAAATGATTATTATTTTTACCTTGGATTCCATAGGACTCAGAGCTATGTTTTGGATCAATTGTAGTAGTTTTGCTTAGCCTATTTTTTTACACACAATTATAATCCACCTATTGCTTGGCTCTTATTCTTTTGCTGTATTTTAGTGGTGTATAGCAATTTAGTCTTTATTCTAAATCATTTCATATCTGTAAATGTAAATGAATACCTTGTACACAATTTTTATTTCACCATTCTAGGAATTTGATACAGTATAGCTATAGGTGAAGAGAGAATAAAACTGTCATAAAAAAGGGGGATGGGGTGGAGGAGAGAAGGCATAGATAGAGAGTAACAGAGGAGAGGTAGCTTTTCTGCCTAAAAAGAAGAGTGGAAAGAAATAGTCTGATCTATGAAGCCCACTTATTTTCTAAAATGGATTAGAATTTGCACCTGCTCTGGATACTGAGCAGTTAAATCTCCCACTGTTGCTTTGGACAAACAGCAATTTTTTTAAAATGGTGTATTTTTTTGCTTGCTTGCTTGCTTGCAGGGTATTTTTTCTTTTCTCTTTCCTCATTTCACCCAGGGTCTCACTCTAGGCTTGTCCTTTCTAAGCACTTTGGAGACCAGGAGTACCAATGCGCTCAGTGGAGACTGTCATCACCCCATCATTTCTCTTGCTGCCTTTTGTGCCAAACTCCTCTCTCTGACTTGTAATTCCCAGGGCAGAGCGAATTGGCTGATGGTAAGTGTCCCTGATGTCCTTTCCACTACTTTAGCTGTGGAGTTGGGCTGTTGCCAGTCAACAAACAGGAAGACAGGCTCAGCTGTTTCAGTCAGAGAGACCCACCTTTTTCAAATAAAATCTGTTGGGTGACTAGCAGACGACTCCCAGGTATTCTGTCAGGGAAGGGTCACACTTGGAGAGAAATATCAGGCCTCAGAGAGAAATGTATATACTCCCTAGACTTCACCCATTACAGAATGAGATCTGAGAGACAAGTATAAGGGAAAAGATTGCAATTAGACTTTTAAAAATTGGCAAATAAGCCGACTGATTTCATAGTATAACTGTAGTTGTAAAATTGTATAGCTGAAAAGATACCCACAATAATAAAATTCAGATTATATTAAGTGACAGAGTTCTGTAGGTATATGGAAACATTAATTTTTCTGCATAAAGAAATCACAGTTTCATCAAATTTACAAAGAGGTCAACAATTTTTTTTTTTTTAAGGGCCAGGGCGAAACCGGTTTGGCTCAGTGGATAGAGCATCGGCCTGCGGACCGAAAGGGTCCTGAGTTCGATTTCGGTCAAGAGCATGTACCTTGGTTGCGGGCACATTTCCAGCAGGGGGCGTGCAGGAGACGGCTGATCGATGTTTCTAACTCTCTATCCCTCTCCCTTGCTCTCTGTGAAAAATCAATAAAATATATTTTAAAAAAAGGAGGGTCAGAATTCTTCACTGATCTAATCCAGTGTCCTCATTTCATAGAGTTCATCCAATCATAACCACTCATGTTACCGTGCTGAAGCAGACTTGCCAGGTGAGGGGTTAGGAAAGATCGAAAGTAGGAAAGAAAGTTTTCTAATATGTATATAAATAGGAAAAATGGATATAGATAAATAGATAGATATAGATATAAATATAGATATCTAAAACTTATATACTGTGAAAGGTAAAAATAACAAAAGAACAAGAACAAAAAAAAAAGGTTGCACCATATAGATCAGTAAATACACACATTTTTCTGATCAAAATATTTCAGGCATAATAATATTTTATGATCATTTTATTAGTTTAGGGGTACAATTTCTCCAGAGGCACTGTATCATTTACAATAGCAAAACCTGCAAATAGGACATGCTAATATCACTTAGTAACAAGTCTGGATTCTTTTGAATGTTCATTTCACCAAGAACTCATGCATGATTCAATACCCTACTCAATCAGTTCCTTGATTTACAGAATGCTAATAAACATCTCCTCCACCTTTTCTCAGCCACTTCCTTCCAAGGCCACAGCCCTAAATTTTGTCATCATCCAGAATACCTGTTTCTGACAACTTTCATTTAAACTTCTTATCCTGGCAATTACTTTTATTCTCTCTGTTAGTTTACACTTTGACCCCTCTACTTCCTTGTCACGTCTATTCCCCCCATACTCAGCACCTCTGTTTGTTTTCATTGCTTTCTCTTTCCTCAGCTTTCTTGTCTCATTGTCCAATTCAACCACCTGACCATGTTTTAGATGATCCAACTGTTCACATTCTCTGCCTCTGTGTTAGTTTGTATTAAACCGTTAGTCTGTATTAGAAACAGAACTAATGATATATGTGTGTATTCTATATATTCTATTTATATAGAATTATACATATAATTTCATATATAATATGTTATGTATTCTATATATAGAAGTCTATATAAATATATAGAATTAATAAATACAAAGACTTCTATACATAATATATAGGATTTATATTATATGTAATTATATATTTATGTAGAATTCTATATAATTATAAAGAATTATATATTCAACCTATATTTATATGTGTATATCTCTATCTATCTATCTATCTATCTATCTATCTATCTATCTATCTAGAGATTTAATTTACTTATGGAATTGGCTCATGCAATTATGGAGGCTGAGAATTCCTAAGATCTCTAGTCCCAAGTTGTAGAGCCAGGAAAGCCAATGGTGCAAGTTCCAGTTTGAGTCCAAATCTGAAAGTAGGAGAAGACTGATGTCCCAGCTCAAAGACAGGCAGGCAGAGAGAATGAATTCTTTTTTAATCAGAATTCTTTCTTTTATTCTATTCAGGCCCTTAAAGAATTGGATGGATTGTTTTATTTTTTTAAGTATTTTAACAGTTTTATTGAGGTATGATCCTATCTAACAAACAGAGAATATGATAATTGACTGTCACACCCTCACAAAGATGGTGGTCCCACAGCCAATAAGAAGGGAATATGTTAATTGACTTCCATGCCCTCAAACATGGTGGCACCCATAGCCACAAGATGGCTGCACCAAGTCCCCTCAGCCCTACTAGAGTGGCAAGCGCACAGCATGGCTTGGCCTGTCACCAGGCAGGTTCGGCCACTCTGCGTACCTGCCTTTGGAGTCCCCCAGTTTCTTCAGCTCCCCAGCTGCCCAAGGCCAACCTGAGGTTCAGGAAAGCCTCAGATGTCAGCTGCCCAGCTGCTCAGGGCTGCCCGAGGCTCAGGTAACCAGGGCCAGCTGAGGCTTGCTCTGCTAGCAGTGGCAGCAGCAGAGGTGTGATGGGGAAGTTGCCTTCCCTAGATTGCCAGGTCACCTCCTACTTCTCAGGGCTCCTGGACTGTAAGAGGGGACAGGACAGGCTGAAGGACCCCCCCCCCGCCAGTGCATGAATTTAAATAACTTTTACATATGTATACACCCATGAAACAATTACCACAATCAAGATAATAAACACGTTTATCACCCCCAAGTGTTTCTTTGTAGTCCTTTGACATCCCTTTCTCTAACCCTTTCACTACATAACTCCCCATCAGTCCTCAGGCAACTATGTTCTGCTTTCATCACTAAAATCTGCTTTGGACTTTTTAGAGTTTTTAATAAATAAAATAATATAGCATATACTCTTTTTAATGACTTTTCAGTTATAATTTTGAGATTCATCTATGTTATTGCATATATCAATTGAGTTAATTCCTTTTTGTTGCTGAGTAGTATTCCATTGTTGTATACTAGATTTGTTTAATCATTCACCTGTTGACAAACATTTGGGTTGTTTCTAGTTTAAGGCTATTACAAGTAAATCTGATATATGTGAATACAAGTTTTTATACAGACATATGTCTTCAGTAAATACCTATATTTCAATATCTGAATCATATGGTAGTTATATGTTTAACTTTTTAAGAAATTGCCAACCTTTTTTTCAAAGTAGTTGTACCATTTTTCATTCACACTAGCAGTATGTGGTGTATGAAAGTGCCAGTTGCTCCACATCTTCCCCAGCACATGGTATGATCAGTCTTAAATTTAGTCTTCTAAATTTAATGGGTGTACAATGGCATCTTCTTGAAATTTTAATTTACATTTTCTTAATGACTAATGATGAGCAAATTTTTATGTAAATATTTGTCAACTATATATCTTCTTTGGTGAAGTAACTTTTCAAATTTTTGCCCATTTTTAGTATATATATTTTTACTATTACTGCATTTTAAGAATTCTTTATATATTCTGGATCTAAGTTGCTGTGTTGTTGTTTTTTTACTAAATATGTGACTTTCAAGTATTTTCTCCCAATCTGTGGCTTGTCTTATCATTATTTTTATGAAGTTCTTAATTTTGAAGAAATTTCTTTTAAAGGTTTAATTTGGATACAATCCAATATGTCTATTTTTTTATGGCTTGAGGTTTTGGTATTGTATCTAGGAAATCTTTGTATAACTTTATAGAGATTTTGTTTTACAGTGTTAGGTTTTACAGTTAGATCTAAAATCAATTCTGAGATAATTTTTATATGGTATAAGCTATGATCAAAGTGGGGTGTTTTTTTTGCATATGATTGTCCAATTGTTAAAGAGTCATTTGTTGAAAAGATTTACTTCACTGTATTGTTTTTGTGACTTTGTTGAAAATCTTGGACTCTCAAATTTGTTCCATTGATCTATTGTTCTATTTTTATGCCAATACCATACAGTCTTAATTACTATATCTTTATAATAAGCCTTGTAATCAGGCAGTATAATTCCAAAATTGAACATAATTTCTCTTTCAACCAAATCTAATTCCTGTTTTCTTTATTTTTATGCATGGTGGTACCTTTTGTTCATGCCAGAAACTATAGCATCATCTTGGACTTCTTCCTCCACTGCCACATTTCATCAATTACCAGTACAGTACTTCTCTTCAACCTTACTGATCATTCTGGGTCACTAACTTTTTATAGTCTCTCTCTCTCTCTCTCTCTCTCTCTCTCTCTCTCTCTCTCTCTCTCTCCTCCTTTAAAGTTTGTGAGACCCTTACGTGGGGCTTATGAAAAGTTAGTTGCATGAACAAATTAATTAGTTAACTTATCACCTGGAATTCTCCAAATACACATAAATCAGTCTTTCAACTGTTTTCCCCCAGTCTTGGCCCATCCAATCCATTTTCCTCAACACAGTTGGAGTAATTTTTAAAAGCAAATCTAATAAGGTGCATTTCCTTTTAATACCCTTTAGTGCCACTCTTTCCTCAAGATAATTTCTGAGTTCTTTAAATTGATTTCCACAGCCTCATTGACCTGGCCATACTTA